>JAZDUA010000140.1:0-600000 GCA_038098605.1 Gryllus longicercus
AACAGGGAGGAATGAGAACGTTGGAAAACAGAAAGAAGAACGATGGAAAGTTTGTGAAGGGGAAATCTTATGATTGCAGACAGTAGGAAAACCAATAAAAAAATGAAGAGATTTGAAAATATTTAGAAAACAAACCTGTCATTTTGTATTAGATGAAAAGGAGAAGAAATGAGGCAAGTATGAAGCGAATGACAAGAGACAAAAGGACGAGAACGCGGAAGTAGAGAAGGACGAGGTGGGAAAGAACGGGCAGAGGGCCGAGGTGGCCGGAGGCGTCGCGGCGACTGAGCGAACAAATCGAGACAAATGGAACCATGCGGCCTCTTGCAGCAGCTGCCCTCGCCAGCGCGTCGCCAGAGCGTCGCCCGGGCGTTGCAGGGCGTCGCAGGGCGGCGAAGGGCGCGACGGGGTTTGGCGCCTCGGAAGCGATAAATGAAATGCGTGCGCGGAATGCCACTCGGCCGCCAAAGGTGCGGCAGCGCAAGACGCGATCGCCCCCACAGAGAAGGTTTGGCAAGACAGATTTAGTGCTGGGAATTCTTGAGTGGAATTTGGTCCTACGGTAATTTCGAACTTCCAACCAGTGGTAGATAGAAAAAGGGGGGGGGGCATGCGGGCCATGCCCCCCCCCCCCCAAAAAAGAAAAGAGGCTTACAGTTTTCGTTTGTAACCTTCTTTTATTCGGCAAAAATGATTTAAAACTTTATTTATGTTAAAATTATGTAATTAAAAAATAATATAGTAGATTATCACATATACACTACAAAAATAATTTACAATATAATAAATGTAATTTTACAAAAAGCTTGGCTTCCTCCAGAACGATCGGCTGGATCCGCCCCTGCTTCTAGCTACTAATAAGATCAGAAAACCATTACAATTACGTTTCTTGTTTTATTTTTGGACGTGGTGCTTTTTTTATATCAACGCTGCATCTCTTGGTTTTTCGGTATATCTGTGTTCAAAGTTATTCCAGGTAAGGAGTCATATCAGGATATATGGGTTACAGAAAATAAGCCCAATATTCCAAAACCTAGTGTATTATTGGCTTTCGAGGCAATTATTCTGATGACACAACATGCTAATTTTCGTTATTTAAATTCCTTGTCTATATTATTTCTTCTTACATTGAATGGGTATTTCTGCTTACAACGTCAATGAAAACTCAATTTGCCAAATACATTATACTGACTGTTTGAAGCCCAGTGGACACATTTGTGGAATTTATTAGCATATTAAGTTACAAGAATACAGTAGGCTATTGTTTTATTTAAAAACTACATTTAACACACTATTAATCCATTTAAAATACGGTTTTCTGCATTTCTTAATGACCATGTATGTCAAAATATAAACATATTTCTTTCTTGCTTTTTCCTTTTTTAAGTATGTAAATAGTATAATACAAAATAAATTAAATTTATTATTAATATTACTATTATTATTATTATTATTATTATTATTATTATTATTATTAATATTACTATTATTATTATTATTATTATTTTATTTCCTTCACTCTCACACTGGTTATATTGTACAAATTCGGTGCTAGCAAATACAAGAATTCATACAGTTTTACAAGAAGTCATACATTATTTATGGATAGATACAGAAACATACAAAAGAACGTACAGAAAAGAAATTATTACGTATCATTTTTATTATTGTTGTTATTGATGTTGCTGTTGGTGTTGTGAAGAAAGCGACGGTGTTGGAACAAGGAAAAGCGCGCGTGTTTGTTGTGGGAGGGCGCGCGCTGTCGCCCATCAAGCGGCGCTGATCGAAACGCGAAGAGCGCCCCGCCCCCGCTCCCTCCGCCCCCGCCCCCGCCTCGGCCTCCGCCTCTACGCGACGCACGCGCCCCGTAAGTGGTCAGCGCGGACTTTGATTAATTGAGATCAATACCGCCGGAGGTATCTAGGTTAGCGGGCAGACGCGGCACGCACCCCCTCCCCCTCCCTCTCCCGCCCCCTGCCGCCCCCCGCCGACAACCTTACGTGTGCGGGGAAGGGGCGGGGCGCGGTGAAACGCATTGCAATCGGGTGGAACGGAACACCGAGGAATGAGGCGGGAACGGCAACAGTAGAGAACGAGGCGGCTTGGGGGACTGAGGGAGATAATTGGCAATGCGAGCTAGACGGGCTGATTATGACCTGGGCGACGTTGGTGGCGATTTGCGTGGGTCTGGTGGTAGATTATGTGTGAATGGTGGTGGGGTGGGAGAATGTGGATGGGGGTTGGTGTGGTATGTGGCGGGTTGGTGGGGGTTGGTGGGGGTTGGTGGGGGTTGGTGGGGGTTGGTGGGGGTTGGTGGGGGTTGGTGGGGTTGTGGTGGGGGTTGGTGGGGGTTGGTGGGGGTTGGTGGGGGTTGGGTGGGGGTTGGTGGGGGTTGGTGGGGGTTGGTGGGGGTTGGTGGCGGGTTGTTGACGGCAGGTTGGTACTAGTTTGGTGGCGGGATAGTGGCGTTTTAGTGGATTCTTGGTAACAAATTGATGGCAGGCAGGCGGCAGGTATGTGGTAGACAAGAGGTAGGCAGGTGGAGGGCTGGGGGTAGGCTGGTGGCCGGCTGGCCAACCTCGGACTAGAGGTGGGCTAGGGTGAGATGGACGGGGACGTACGGGGAGTGAGGCACAATTGGGGATTGGGCGGAATAGGCAAGCAGGTCGGGAACGTTGACGACTTGGCAGGCGAGGGCAGGTTGGGTGGGTGGGTGGCCTGGGCGGTAGACTGGGGTGACGGCCTTACGTCACGTGAGCGCGCTGTTGATCGCAGCTAGCTTCGCCCACAGAGCGAACAGGAAACCCTTGAGGAGCGCCCGTCCGCTGGGTGTTGCGTGGGTGGGTCGGGGTGCAAGAGGACAGGGGGAGGGGCAAGAGCTTTGCTGGAGATGAGAGGAGGCAATGGGATAGTGTGATTGCTCGGTTTGATGCGGGTCCGTTCGGAGAATTCAGTTGTGGTGTGCGATAATGGGAGCCCATATAAAGCGGTTTCGCGTATGACAGTGCCCCTGTGAGTGCGGGACAGAGAAGAGAGAATACCTACCAGAGAATATGTGGGAACGGGAAAGGAAATAGGTGACCGAAGAGAGATGAAGGAATGGAGGGTTACGAAATGGATGTGAGAATAAGGAAAAAATTGATCTCAAATGAAGCAAATGGAACCTATGTTGAGAATTCCAAGGAAGAGAATTGCGACAATAACGGAGGTTGAGTGAAAAAGCGGATCGAGAGAACTAAGGGCGCCGAAAACGCACACCTAGGAGTGAGTGACAGGGCAAAACAAAACGCAATATGTCGAGTCTGAACGTTTCTGGGGGCGCGTTACCAAGGAATTGCGAAGGCAGGGGACAATGGGGCGAAGCATTCTCAGGGGGGGGGGGGGGTAATAGTACCATAAATCGATTGTGCAAGAAGAATCGAGGAGTGTTTAGTAAAAGGCAAAAGAGACTAACGAGTGACTGAGAGGGGGGCTCGAAGGAAAGGGAGAGGCGAGGAGGTAAGAAGAGGATTGGGAAAAATAGGAGGAGGCGGTTCATAACAGAATGGGGTGGAGTGGGGCATGCGCAACATGGCGGGGCAATGAGGTTGCATCTGGGTGGGGAGGGTAAACGGGCAAGGAAAGGCAAAGTAAAACGGGAGGGTTTGAGCGGGGCGGGAAGGGCCATATTGGACAGGAAGAGAATGTGGTGGTTCGGGGAAGGACGAGGTAGGCAAGCGGTGGAGGGGCGGGGCGGCGCGGGGCGGCGCGAGGCGAGGCGGGGCGCTCGATACTAATTGCGTTAGGAGGGCGGGATGCGGCGTGGACGGGCAGGGCGAAAGCGGGCGGCGGCAAGAGGCGGCGGCGATGGACAGCGGGGGGGGGGGGGGGTAGTGGCGAATGCGGCGACGAGGTCGGGCGTCGTGGGTGGGTGGGTGGGTATGTGGGTAGGTGGCGGCCACGGTAACAGCGGCAGCGGCGACGCGCGAGACACCACGGCAATGTAATGTGTGGGCAATCCAACGTGTGGGGACCCAACGTGTGGGCAATCCAACGTGTGGGAACCCAACGTGTGGGCAACCCAACGTGAGGGCAACGCAAGATTAGGACAACGCAACGTGAGGACAACGCAACATTGACGCAATCCAACGTGAGAGTAACCCAACGCGAACGCAGAGCAACGTGAGGGCAACGTGAAGGCAAAGCAACATGAGGGCAACGTGAAGGCAAAGCAACGTGAGGGCAACGTGAAGGCAAAGCAACGCGAAGGCTACGCAACGTAAGCGCAACGCATCATTAGGGGAAACCCAACTAAAGGACAAACCAACGTGAGGGACCCCAACGTGAGGGCAACGCAACGTGAAGGCAACGCAACGTGAGGGGCTGGTCAGCCTGAGCGAGGGCGCGCAGCGGCAGAACTGCGCATTATTTCCTGCCCTTTTTCTCCTTCCCGCCGTCTACGAGGCGCCTCGTCAATTATTTATCTTCCACGTTGCACCTGGCGCACTGGCCTGGTCAGACGACCTGGGGGCTGGGTTCTGCAGAAATGTTACTAGCTTCTCTAATTTTCTCCCCAAGAGGCCACGATGTATGTTACAATGCGCTGGTCTATCCAACGAGAGATCAAAATGCTGTTGTTACTATTTGTTGGAATTTTGACGTCAAGTTCATCATTCTTTTCCAGCAAAAATAATTGTTATGTTGTTAAGATTTAATGCCGTCACGACTTAAAATCTAATTCTTTAGTCTTGTTCCATGAAAACAGAGAATTAGCGAAGAGGTCAGACACGAAGGTAAATCAAATAATTTCGAAAATAAATATTGTTTATTGTGTAAAATGGGGCATGTTTAGATAAACAATACGAGTTCGAAAATCAGCAATTTAGTGTTTGAATATGAAAATGAAAATCCATGAAGCCGGCATATTGTGATAATGATGTTGTACCTATAAATTATCTCCCTATCTCAGCGTTGCCCCCAGTGCTACGTCGAGACGGGAGGTGCGGCATACTCGCTTGTATGTCCACGTAGGCAACTGGTGCATCACACCGAATAAGATATCAAATTATCAGGCCAGCGGTGGTGGCGAAGAGGAACATTCCTTCTGGTAACGGGTCATTATTGTTTATTGTAATTATTGTAAATAGTATTGAGGCGTTGGAGCATATTTCAAATAAATACTCAATAACTTACAACCCGTTCACGTCTGTGATTCATTGCCCCGGCAAAGACGTCACACGAGCAGAAGATAACGATTTACAAATAATCCCTTTATTTGATATTAGTCGCCACAACGCCAGTTACATTTAACTTACTAATGGGGGATTCAGTCATCATTTTCCTCTAACTTGTACGAGCATAGCTGCACGTTCTTCCAGACCCGGAAGTGGTTGATGACGTAACGCTGACGACTGTGGTAAAGCCTTGATGAAGTGGTAAATATCGTGAAAGTTAAACGTTCTGTAACTAGACCAATTCTTCCACGTCGTAATTTCACACCGGTAGAAATTTTCAGTCATGTGTTGCGTCCATAGGATATTTACAATTCTATAAAATGATTCCTAAACCAAACTCAATCCGAAGCAGGAAATGAAGACAGCTGAAACTTCAAGTGCAAGATAATGTTTTTTTACCTTCTTAAGTTGTAAATTATCAAAAATTTCGCAAAACATGGAGAACAAAATATTATTAAATTTTCAGATTAACATTCCAACAGTTTTCAAACAAACAAGTAAGAAATACAGTAATGTTGAAGTTCTATTACGGCGTTCAGTGTGATCTCCTTGGGAGCCAATGTAAGCACCGATTCTGAGATGCATTCGATCACAATGAATTACGTACTTTACAAAAACGGTTCCCGTATTTCCACTACATATTTCGGAATTATGTTTGCTTACCAGTAATTTTCATTTTTCTGTGTTGCGAAGGGCACTGTGATTTTCTTTTTTCAGCTCTTACGATACACAGATCTTGACAAGCGGACAGAACTAATGCCAAGTTGCCGAACAGAATCTTACATAAGAGCATTGCCCTCCCAACTTGCCCCAAAACTAAAAGCGCAGTAGAATTAATTTCATCTTATTAAGAAATGTTTTTATTCTCCTACTCCTCTGCGTCCCACAATCGATTACTCTGCACATCATTGAAGTTGGAGGAAGGATTCGTGAGTTACGTTCGTTTGCCCTTTGCTTATTCAACAGAAATCCCAATTATTCTTCATCTCATTAAAGATGTCCTTCATTTTTAAAGACATAGTCCACTTCCGGTAGACTAAATGACTAGTAGTTCATTAAATGACATTTTTTATAATAACCCTTTCTACAGTCACTCTCCTCCAAAAATAAAAAGAGTGTTCGAAATAATTAAATCCTTAAGACGATTTGTTTAAAGAAATCTAGTTCTGTTGTTTATATGTATGAACAAAATGCGAAATAAGCACGTATAAAAACGACATGTAGGCAGCTTACATTTTTAGTTAAAACCTCAAATAGTAAAGATTAAAATAGATTTACTGCAAATGTAAACAAGAGAGCAATCTCGTGGATAAATATTAAATGTTTCGAAATGATTCTTTAAGTTTTCACGTAAAACAATTATTGACCAAGACTTCTTGGTATGTTAGTTAAAATACTAGACAATTATAACACCCTCCCTCACATTGCTTCCAATCGCAAATGTCAAACCACATACATAAGACGTTAATTACATAATTATTCGTGGAATTCACTCACTTTTCAGGAGACACCTCGCCCTATCGCTGCCATCTCACAGGACGTGCTGATTCTGAAAAAAGAAGAAAATATACTTCAGTCACTTTGATGATACATACATTTATTAATTATTCATTTGGCTATTATCCAAAAATTTGATAATGGAATGAGCAATTACGAACATCGTTTTTTTAAATGCAATGAAGATGCAATAATTCAGAGGTTCTAATGTTTACATATTATGAAAATATTTATCTAAATGTCTAATAAGAAATTCTCCAATTTCATTCATAGTAATTATTTATGGATACATTCTTTCTTCAATTTGCTCGACTTCATAGTTACCTACCTAATGATTGGTCTAAAACATAAGTCGTAGTTATGTCATGATGTCTGTGTTTGCGCCGCAGCCCAGCCAAATATTTTTTCGCGTTGAAATGTCTCTTGCTGGTTCAACTTGTATTATATTACGTAACAACTACTTATAAAATGAGCAAGTATGTGGTGTTCAAGCACCACTAGTTTAACGCCGTTAACAGAGTTATTAATATTATTTTTATTATCGTTTTTGTTGCGGATTTACTTTATCCTTCTTAAAAGCATAGCACCCAAAATTGAAGTTTGTCCGCTGGAGAAAGTCTGTTTCATTTAGACGACAAACATTTGCAGTGACTCGGGTCACTGGAGCCCGGCGGCGCCTGTAGCACCGCGCCGGCACACGCTGCGGGCAGATGACACAAAAATCAATGGCGTCTGGTCGGGGGGTGGAGGCTAGTCCGCCCGCTACGCAGCTCTATTCCCCTCCCCTCCCGTTCCCCACCCCTTCCTGCTGACGGTCAGCGCCTCGGCGCCGCCCCGCCCCCGTCGCCACCTCGCCGAACTCCCGCCGCCGCCCTTTCTATCGCCCGCACCCACCCTCCTCTGCGACGGACCCAACTCCTTACCACGGCGTCTCCTCACCTACCTCCTGGCGACTATTCCCCTCCCCTCCCCCTCCCCGCTCCTTCCTGCTCGACGGTCAGCGCCTCGGCGCCGCCCCGCCTCCGTCGCCACCTCGCCGACGCCCTTTCTATCGCCCGCACCCACCCTCCTCTGCGACGGACCCAACTCCTTAGCACGGCGTCTCCTCACCTACCTCCTGGCGACTATTCCCCTCCCCTCCCGTCCTCCCCGCCCCTTCCTGCTCGACGGTCAGCGCCTCGGCGCCGCCCCGCCTCCGTCGCCACCTCGCCGACGCCCTTTCTATCGCCCGCACCCACCCACCTCTGCGACGGACCCAACTCCTTAGCACGGCGTCTCCTCACCTACCTCCTGGCGACTATATCTCCCATTTGCGTACCAGTTGGGTGCCTCAGGGCTACCTGTTGTTGCCCCTGAAGTGAGCGGCTCTCACCAGAAGGACCCAGGATTCTTGTCCCGACGGTGCAAGATTTCTGATTGATTAGCGTCAAAGGATAAAGTCATTGGTATTGTAAGTGTAGTGCATGGTTATCCTTGGGAGGTGATGATGATATTCCCCCATTGGAAGGCGAGTTCCGGCGCCAACCTACGTCGGTTTGTGAGGATTTTCCTCAACCAAGTACCTCCCACCAGCGGGGTAGCGCCCAAGGGCGGGCAAGATCTAAGCTCCCGGCATGTACGCTAGTATAACATGTACGTGTGTGTGCAAGTAAGGTTGAGGACAGGACAAGGAAGAGGAAGGAAACATCTCGCGCGCAGTCTATGGTCTGTTTATTAGGGTAGTGTCATCGGCATTCCCCTGGCATTGATCGGGGAAACCACGGAAAAGGACCAATCAGAACCGCCGGCCTCTAGAAGTATCCCCCAGATAGCGACTGAAACTGGCCTGGCTATGTAGTTAATGTCAAAACTTCTGCCGCCGTAAGAGTCTAACCTAGACCCTCCCGGTCAGAGGCACTGCAGAGTCATCAGTTGATGCCCTGAGTCACCTCTCCCCGGGCGGATTTTTGATAGATAGGGCGAATTCAGCAACTGTCTACAGGAGAATTCTAGAGGCGGGTTGGTCTGACCGGTAGTTTTTCGGAGTTTCTCCGATCAATATCAGACGGCAGCTGAAGAAGTACCGTAACATACGGGATATAAGAATAGGTGCGATCTTCCCTTCCTCATATTGGTTCCTATCACACATACAGTTCCATGTCACTTCCACTAACACACAGATCGGGAGACTAGTCGGGATCTTATTCCGGCTTACACCGCTCGCGGAGATCCCTGAAGACCATTATAGTAAGCACTGCACTTGCTCGACTCCCGCCTTGGCCACATTCTGCCACTTCCCTTTCCATTGACACAGCTGGGGAGGATGTGTCTACCCAACCATTGTGGACTGTTCCGATACCAACTCAGAGCACGGCACGGCAGGCGTGGCGACGGTAGCGGCAGTTGGCGGACGTGAGACGCTAGGCCGGTGGACTTCCTCCAACACTACGGTCTCCTCCGTCTTTAGAAACGAATTTGTCAGTCGCCATGGCCCCCACACTCCCCTCCATTTTCGTCATTGCCGCCTTTGCCACTCCCTCTGCACAGACCCAGAGGCTTCCATTGAGACTGCAACTGTTTCCCTTTTTCGTTACGTTCACCGTCTCTGCCTCTAGCGCCGACAATTCCAACCCCGCCAATACCTCTGCAGCCCCTCTACAGCCTTGCCAACGCCTTCCAAGAGGCTACACACATACCATATCAAAGTCTCCATCTCCGCGGCCAGCCACTGCCACATTTGCTAGTTACACAGCGTACACCTCCGTGGCCGTCCCTACCCCATCTTCCCCCTCCGCCTACGACGCTGCCGCCTTCGTCGGCGCCTCCCCTTCCGCTCCCTGCGCAGAATACTCGACAACCCTTCCTCAGCGATCACAACCCCTGCTGTCACCTCCCATCTGCTCTCCTCCACCTCGTCACCCCGCCCGGCGACCCATCACTATCGCCCCCGCAACCTTCACCGTTTGCTTCACAGTGACCACAACCACTATTATCTCCCTTCACCTCTGTCTATATCGGCGTCTCCACCTCGTCTTCCACACCCGCCTCCACGACCTGCACCAATCCCGTCGCAGCCACCTCCACAATCATTGTCGTCACCTCCCTCTTCTTCAATTATCGTCACCGCCACTGCCCGCGCGTCCGCTTCCCTTGTCGTCTCCGTCCCCCCCCCTCCCAGCCGCAGCGCCGCCGCCGCCGCCGCCGCCGCCGCCCCCGCCACGCGCTCTTGTAATTAGTGAGATACGAGTCGGGCGGGCGAGCCCTTCCAGAACGTTCTGTCGGGGCTGTATCACACCCTCCCGGCGGCGCCGCGGAGGCGGCGCAATGCAGCGCTGCGGACGGCGGGGCGGGGCGGGGCGGGGCGGGGCGGGGCCAGAGGGGCTGCGGAGGATGGCGGGGTGGGGCGGGGCGGGGAGAAAGTGACGGCGGAGGAGAGCAGCTCCTGCAGCCACCCTCGCCTTGGAAATTACCGTTTCTGGCTGCCAGTGTCGCTGCACGGACGGCTGCGACGCAGGCCCTGCTGGAGAAGCCGTTGCTGCAGCTCTCGCGGAATAGAGATACGCGCTGGTAAATTTTCGAATAATACTACGTTTAATGCATTAATTATGGCAATTGGAAACTCACAGAAACCACCACGGGAATGGCATGTAGTCACCTGTGCAGCCTTTGATAGCACTGCCATCTGCCTGAGATTCTTTTTGCGTGTTCCATTCTGAATTCGCTGGATTTTGTGAGAGCAGAAACTCCACACAAAGTCTTGCTTGTGATAGGTGGCGAACACCTTTGGTTTTATAGAATTATTTTCTGCATTATGTTTTCGATTTTCGCAGGGACGGTTAATGAAGTGGAAAATATGATATTGATTAAGTATAATAGGCTCAAAAATGACAACACTGGAAACAGGAAAACGTCGACAAAATTTGTAGATGTAACAACATCAAATTGTCTGTGGAATGGTCGGAAATCTCTAACATTACGACGTTTCATTGGCTACAAGCGGGAGAAAGGTTTGCCCAGCGTGATTTGTTAAGAAGAATCTCTGATCAAGGGATGGAAAAATTATATTCCCGACTATTCGTCCGCATCTTACGTATTCGTAAATTCCGCATCTCACATGATCGTACAATAATTCAATTCAATTCAATTTGATTAGTAATCTGTTTACAGAATTGTACTTTTACAATTTTATGCGTATATTCACAGCTCAATAAAGAAGTTTCATTACAAATAACATCTTATAGAATAGGTAGTCCAAGTTACAACAGGTAGTTAGTACAAAATTATTATTATTATTATTATTATTATTATTATTATTATTATTATTATTATTATTATTATTATTATACAATCAAGATCTCAATAAGGGTAAGAGCCTCCTGACGTTTGCAGGGAATGCTGAATGAAGTGATAGGGTGATGATGGTGATGATGATGATGATGATGATGATGATGAGTGAAAGGACTAGAAAAATGGTGGGAGGTGGCAGGTGGGGGTGGTGGGTTGTGTCATTATTGAACCATTCCAGCATTCGCCTTATGACCAAGGGAACCCACGAAAACTCCGGTCAGGATGACCGGCCAAGGGATCGAACCCGGACCTCCCGCTTGGGAGTCACCACGCTACGCACTGAGCCACTTCGCTTGGTTAGCACAAGATGCAACATACATAACACAACAAATACAAACAGTACAGTAACGCAATAACAAAATAATACAAAAACATAAGATGAAAAATAATCGAAACAACACAACACAAATACATACAAAACGACCTGCATCAAGTAAAGGTTGACTTGTTACATATACGATAAGGTACTAATAATTCAATCATCAGAGTACTCGTAGAACTTAGCTTCAACTATTCATTTATAATAAATTCAGTATTTTCAGAACTGATGAAATAAAAGTGTAAAGAGTTTTAGATTTCTCAGAGTTACGTTCAATCAAATAATTGGGAAAGGATAATACATAATTGCGGTAAGGTTTTCGAAGCCCTTTATAAATTGGGCATTACATATGTTTAAGATTTAATATGTTTAAGGTTTTCATAACTATTCATAATACATGCGAGCAGATTGTATTTGACTGTATGTTGGGCCACATATTTCTACTGTTGATGTTGATTTCTTTGTCACTGGACATCCTGATTTGAGCTACTACTCTAGTAATGGAAGAGGGATATGCCAAAGTTAGATATTTATCTGTTTCTGTATATTGCAAATCCCTAATTTCTCGATATATTGTACTGTATGATGAATTCATGATTTTACGCCTATCGTCCATAAAGATTTTACTTACAATTGTTGCAACAATCGAGGGAAAATTATTTCTGATTACATTCGAATTTTGTTCCTGTGTTATTAAGTTATGAAAGCCCAAAGTACTTCTATGAGTGATCGTAGAATAATAAAAAACTGAAGTGTGAGCAACAATCGTATTAGAATTCATAATTAATATGATAGACAAATTTATATTTCCTAACAAACGTAAAGCATTCATAACAATAATAACAATTTAAATAAGTAATCAAAATTAACAACTTACACAATCATCGCTAAGAGTCAGAGTGGTATTTTTTATTTACATTACAATTGAGTATCTCCATGAGTGTCAGGAAATGTATTGTACTCGAAGTAATAATCTGTAAAAAAAAAGCAAAAATGACAGCAAATCTGTGCTTTACCCCATCTTCTTGCTTCATTATCTGTTTCGTTTCGAATAACCATAATACATTTTCAAAACAAAATACTTAAAACATCTCTTCAACAATCTTCCGCAAAGATTGAAGACTACTAGTAAATCAATGAACCTCCTTGGGCCTCAGCCTTTTCTGGCACCCCGAAACAATAACACACATTTCCATAAATAAGAGACGTAAACAATCTTGTACCCTTCTGCTTATTTACTTCGTTTTATTCGAGAACTCTTTCGTAAATGCATTATTTTCCCCTAGTATTGCAGGCAGGGTCTCTAACTGCCACCTTCGTGCTCCCAAACTTTTCTGTTATTACCAGTTTCACTCTTGTTTACCCACAGAAACCGTTTTTTATTCCCTGCTGGTTTATGATTCGGAGGGCATTCGCTTCACGCTGCCGGTCAGAGTTCTTTAGAAACTCTGGTCGTTTTCAGGTTTTATTTCCATATTACAATCTTTTCAACTCTGGTACCTTTTATTCTTCTTCACGCTTGTCACATCGTCTTTTCTAGCGCCACGTGGTATTCGTTTCTTTTATTTGCATCCTCATTTGCAAACTTCTATTCACACCTGAAAATTCCCCGGTTATTTTTCCTTTTCACTGACATTAACAACTCTTCCTCAGTTCTTCCCCCACTTCTTTCGCTCATCTGCC
This sequence comes from Gryllus longicercus, assembly GCA_038098605.1. Lineage (NCBI taxonomy): Eukaryota > Metazoa > Arthropoda > Insecta > Orthoptera > Gryllidae > Gryllus > Gryllus longicercus. The sequence goes on from JAZDUA010000140.1 coordinate 13,039, forward strand.
TTCGACCTGTCACCACGCTGTCTTGCCCTGTGTTCTCTGGTGCCACATAGTTCGCCGTCGCCTACGTCAAGGGCAGAGAGAGAGGCGGAGATGGAGATGGAGATGAAGGTGGAGATGGGGAGTGGGAGGTGGGGGTGGGAGGTGGAGGCGGGAGGTGGAGGCGGGAGGTGGGGGCGGGAGGTGGAGGGGAAGATGGAAGGTGAAGGTGTGAGGAGGAGGGGGAGGTATGAGGTGGGGGGAGGTGGGATGTTGAGAGGTGAGGTGGAGGTGGAGGTGGAGGTGGGAGGTGGAGAGAAGAGCGTTGGCGCTAGCGGTGGAAATGGTGAAAGTTTGGCGGTGGCATGGTAGCTCACAGTTGGCGGTGATGGTTGTGGCAATGGCTGAGTGAATGGCAACGAAGGAGATGATAACTAGTGCGGAAGAGTTCTTTCGTTTGGGGATGATAGGGAGTACTACTGGTATTACTAATGGTATTGGTAATTGTGGTGAGAGCTGAATTGATGACTGGTTGAAATGAAAGACTAAAGGGAGTAGTAGTATTATAACTGTTGGGGTACACTGATAGGATAGCACAAGCGCTGAGCTGTTGACACTAACGTGGTGCCAACAGTGTAATCTGTTATCAGTCACTGCGATTCTGGCTGGAGGAAAGACCTGTGCACTGGAGGTCAGGATGCCGGAACTGGTGCGGTAATTGAGTGGAGGTAAATACTTTCCTGAAGGCGGGGAAGATCGTGTGTAACAGGAAGGAGGCCTGGACGGGACGTTTGCGACGACGACGGGGGCGCGCATGCGGATGTTCATTGGGGGACGGAGAAAGCGGTCGGAAGATAAACGGTGAGGATGGGGATGGAGATGGGGATGGGGACGGATACGGGGTGCGGGTAGGGGGTACGGGTAGGAGGCACGGGGGTACGGATGGGGACAGGAATCGCTGACGGGCAGGGGAATGGTGACGGGGACTGGGGCAGAAGACGGGACCGGCAAAGAGACGGGAATGAGACGGTGATGGGCCGGGGGACAGGGCTCTGCGTAGGCAAGGGCACGGGAAGAAGGCAGGAGATGACGGGGACGGCGACGGGAACTGGGATGGTATTTAGGTTTGGGGTGGCGTCGAGGTGAGGATAAGGTCCAGGTTGGGGGTGGCGAACACCGGATCGCAGACTGAGAAAAAGGATAAAGTGGAGGTGAGACAGGCAGACTCTGAGAAGGAACCGTACTCAGGGCGTTGGGGAGGCGGACTCGAGGAGGTAGCAACGCCACGGGCGATATTAGCCGAGGAGCCGGCGCCGGCGGCGGCAGCACGGGGGCGGAGAGGGGCTGGCGCTGGCGCCGGCGCCTGGGGCCATTTGCATGAGAATCGCGCGCGCGGGGGCGCCCACCCTCAGCGACGCGCGTTCCTCTTTAATTCGCAGTCCGCTCCGCCACCCCCACCCCAACCGCCGCCTTGGCGTCGCGCCGCTCTGATTATGTGTCCCACCACCGCCGCCGCCGCCGCGCACTACGCCGCCGCCCCTGCGCAGTCGCGAGGGGCAGCCAATGGGAGAGCGGGTGCGGGGGCGGGGAGAGCTGTTTGAGAGAAACCCCACGTGGGCCATCGGCGATGAGCTACGCGCCAGGGCACTCTGCACCGCGAGGGGAAGGCACTGGTACGCGATTTACTGAATGAAGAGAAACCGGCGGTCCCGTGTCGTAGAAGGGTGTCTTGTGAAATGTGATGCATGGTCACAGCGTACGAAATTAAACTTTCCTTGAGTATTAGAAGATAATTGAAATAACAATAATGGTATTAATAATTATTATAATAATGATAATAATCAAAATTAGTATAATGATTATACTAATTATTATTACCATCTTATTGATAATAATACTTATTATTATTACTATTATTATAATTATTATAGATATCCTTTATCTGTGTCTCACACAACGAGCCAGAACATACTACATAGAGTGGCTGACCCTAAAGTTTCAGCTCTCTTGGTGGAGGCGCGCCAAACTAGTGGTCGCTATGTTTTTGAAGTCAAAACATAAGAGTGGCGGTGTAAACGTCCGTAACCAGCACCAAACATAATGCTAAAGTAGTTTGTTTCCCAGAGAGCGCTGCTGTGACTTCAAAAAACATGGCTTCAACTTCCAAAGATGGAGGCGCGTCTGAGAAACCTGCGTGCTACGAATTACTTCGATACATTATTGCATAGGCCAATTAGTAAAACTATTGGCAGTTGAAAGTAACTCTTTTTGTTCTCTTCTTACGGAGATTAGATAGTTGCTGCTTAAGAATTTGATCCTTGTGTTTTTTGTTTTTGTTTTACTAATTCTCAGATCTGTGTATCTTTAGGTATGTGGAAATCAGCTTTCTACAACAATAGCGCTAATAGCAGCAGGTGATAATGGAGATATTTTTGGAGTTTCTTCTGTGTAGTTCTTCTTCAACGCGTACCTCCCATTGTTATTCAATTACTATTCCTATTTGTCTAAATTGTTAAACTTTGGTCTGTTAAAAACTATGTTCAGTTTAGAGGAATGCACGAGATATCAGGAACATCAGTAATGTTCTATACCGTGATTTCAGGAAATGGTATTTGGCATATACTAGAGCGCAATTACAAAGACTTTAAAACTGAAAAATACCAGTAACACAAACTAACCTAATAGTTGTAGCAAAGCATTTGCGAAAGCTTTGTTGGATGAACAGTAGAGATCTTATAATCTATAGCTCTTCGGCAAACTGAATGGCGTAGCTTGGGTCATATCGTAGAGCAACTTTTAGCAAATATACATACGTAGTGTCATTATATTTTTAGAAATTCTATTTATTGAGTAGTGATACTTACAGATAATTCATTTTTACTGAGTTCCTTTAGAATTTAAATTAAAACAGATGGCCAAATGTATAAAATCATCCATGAACAAAATATTTTGCCCTAGAAGGGATAAACATAAAAGGAGAGCCAACAATATTTCTGGGCTTCTTTTTTCCATTAAACTCTTTTAGTTACATACGACATGTTTTATTAGTAAATAAATATGAAACACATACTCCAATGAGAATGAAATTATATTAATATACATGTACACTATATACAAAGGAAAGTGCGGATGTGTGTCGCACATAGATGCAAAAACTACTAGACCGATTTCACTGAAATTTTCACATTTATTCTTATTAGTAATGAGAGTGTATAAAGAGTGGTTGGAATTAAATCGGAAACGTGCGGGCGATGTTGATGATTTATTCGTTTGCAACAACTCAAGCGCCCGTCAAGTTTACGCAACCCGCCGCACACTCAAGGATTAAGCGCGTCTTCACTACAAGTATACTACAGAATACTACAAGTATTCTGCCTCTGCGATAGTCAAATATTGGCCGGAATTATTACTTGAATCTCGGACAAGTAAATACAATTACTCCAATGTAGTGTCATAGCGAACGCATGCACAAATTTGAGAGAGAGCATTTTAGCAATAGGCTACTTAACAACCATGTCCAAACCAGGACATAGAACAAAACCATAATTGTAAGAAAGTCTTTCATCTAGTAGATTTTTAGATTAGATTTATTAGGACTGCAAATGGGTATGACCCGGTGGCAGTTCAGTGACAATAATTGCAAAAATTACAACACTTACATTAATAATAATAATATAATAATAATGATAATAATAATCATAATAATCATAATAATAATAACAATAATAACAACAATAATAACAATAATACCGTACAATACAGTACAAGACGAAAAGCAGCATTGAAAAGAGAATTGATCGCGTTCACCGCACTTCACTTCACTACACTTCACTACACTACACTTTTTTGCTTTGAATTACACTGACCATCACTTCACAGCACTACACCGCACTACACAACACTTACTCATTTAATATCAGTTACTGTTATCTTGTTCTAACTTATTTCTAAAACTTCGGACACTGAGAGGAAAAGCTTTGAAAACTGCTGCAGGTAAACTGTTCCAATCTCTAATTGTTCTGTTACAAAAGGAAAACTTCCCAAGATCTGAATTTTGTTTCCTTGCTCGAATTTTGTGGGTGTGATCGCTTCGGCCGAAATAATTTATTGCACAGAGTAGCATAAAACGTGATTAACAATCAGTAGTGTATGATGTGTTATACACTGCAATAGCGAAGTACAGCCGGGTCTACATGTTATCAATAAATACAATTGATTTTATGTTGCCCGATTTAGGTTTCAAGATGGTTTAGAGACTCGCCTCCCCAAATGCTTTATTCATATGAGATTTCTCAACATGTCAGAATCAAGAAACTTGTAAAGTCGGTAAAAATTATTAACAGATAAAAACAGTCGGTTAAAAATATTTACAGATAAAAATGTTGTACTTCTACGGGGTCCCCGTCGAGATTTTGAGGGGGCTATGGTCCTCTCCACACTCTACTCTACGTACATTGCCATTTTGTTCACCACCTTTCGTCCATCACAAAAAATCTGGCCGGGGTAATGACCCCCTCTGCAGGTATTTTAGCGCTACACACTCGGAGGCTTTGTAAAATTCTCCGAAATGCGTTTGTCCTACGTGTGTATTTTAGTTCACTTTCATCGTTCGGGTATTTCCAAAAGTTCCCTCCTCATCCCCGTCTTTCTCAGCGATGGATATATTTAGCGCCACAGTGTTTTTATGCCTCCCGCATCACCTTTTACTCACACACCCACAACCCCCCCCACCACACACACCCTTTTGCACTCCGCGTGCCATCGGTCGAAAGAGACGCGCTTCGACTAGAAGCATTCTTACTCCGCTGCCCGCACTGGGGGATAGTGCCGTGGCGAGACTCATTTCAGAGGGCGCTCCATGATAAAGCAACTGCTCTAGCTACCCATCTTGCTACACACGCACGGGTAGATACGAATGAAGCTGCAGAGAATTGAGAAACTTATAGGAATGGAATCGATGTGAGTGGTGAGTGATAGAGTATTCAATGCTTTCGATCGCGTCCAATAATATAGTTATTAGTATCGCAAATTTAGTGCGTGTTACATCCCGGAAGTTGGTAGGTATCCTCGCCAGTTGAAATGTGAGATTCGGATCCGACCAATGGGATTTACGATGCTTTCGGGTTTTTCCGGACTAGATATCTCCACGTACGGGGAACCGTTCCCCGACGGGATGAGATAAGTCCTTCCAACAGGTATCACAACATGTGTGACCGTGCAAGACATGTACGTGTGTATGTATATGGGCGTGGACAGGGCAGGTGTGAGAAACGAAAGATGTCCATGGGTGGTTTGTTAAGGCACTGTTCCGGTGTTCGTTTAGTATTGATCGGAGAAAGTACTAGAGATTATCCTTCAGAAACTAGTTCAATGTAATAAGACTGAAGCATTTGTGTTTGTCCGTGACGGAGAATGAATGAATTAAAATTGGTTAGAAACGTATGTTGCCCACAGTAGTGTGTTAATAAGACAAAAACCCCCACTTTCGATTTGGGTATGAGGCAATGGACGATTTTTAGAACAAAAATGGATATCCACAATATGCGCGATATCCACAATATGCGCACCGATCCCGTGCGCAACGACTAGTTATTCCGTTGAATTAATTGTTTTGTAATTTCGACTAGTAATTCCGTTGAATTAGTGTTTTCTGGTGCGTCAATACTACTAATTGTTCCCGTAAGTGTAGTGCACGTTCTTGTTTGGGAGGTGTCTGTAGTCATTGCATGCTGTATAGCGAGAAAAAGGCACCGACCTACCGACGACTTGCAGGGATTTCCTCAAACAAGTATTGTATCTCACACCACCGCATCAGCCCGGGCTAGCTCTAAGCTCCCGACCGGTCTCCTGGCAGTGTGGTAGTGTAGTGCATGTTAGTGTAAATGCGTGTAAGGAGTGTGGATAGGACAAGAAAAAGGTAGGAAAGATCGCGCGTGGTGTGTGGCCCGTTTGTTGGGGTACTACTACAGCATTCGCCTGGTGTTTATTGGGGAAATTAGGGAAACTACCGATCATAGCAGCCGGTCGCTAGAATTCCCCTCCAGATAGCGACTGAATTCAATCTAGCTGAGAAGCTAGTGTCAAAAACCTTGCCCCCTCGGAACTCGAACCTGGGATCTTCTGGTCAGATGAACAGCAGTGACATCAGTTGATGCCCTGAGACACTTCTCCCGGTTTGAAATTTGGAGGTAGCCTCATGTTGATACGCGTGACTCACGGCTTCAAAATAAACTCATGAAGACATTCATTCTTTTTTTCCAGAGAAATTACGAGTATTACTAATTAAGCGATTAGACCAGAAATGAATCATCAATGTTTGATATATTTCGAATGTGTAGTTCTTATCTAAAATTTTTAATAAATAGATACTCGTCTTAATATTTAGAGAAAAGTTATTTCCGTTGTATAAACCAATTAAATATTACATAAAGAAACAGAGCATGCAAAGAGACTGCATCTCAAATGGGAAGCGAAGTCTCACATAGTTATCATTGACCAGAAGGCTGTACCTTACTAGAGATTTAACAGAGAATATAATACCAAAATGCATTATGTCTGGATACTAATACTGTTAAGAAACACTGTACTGGAAAAACAAAATAGGATCCTTGTCGCTTGCATGCTTCCATCGAGTGCAACTAGAATGTGAAATTTCTCAGCGCTGCTGCCAGTTGCGCTCCCTGTTTCTTTCGCCGGAGAACATACGCGAAAATAATTCTCAGCCACTCGCCAGGCGGAGGTGGGGGAGGAGGGGAAGGGGAGGAGCGGTGGCGGGGGAGGAAGGGGAGGTGCGGGGGCGGCGGCGCCGCAGGAAAGAGAGGGGCTATTTGCGTTTGCCGTTGCCAGCTCGTGTTGGGGGAAGCGAAAATGATTTACAACTGTGCGCGGCGCCTTTTCTGCTCGGGCCTGGAAAGAAGCTTGTCTGCTAAAGCAGACGTGTCGGCATATCATGCAAATCAGCTCCTTCCCCTTCGCTGCTACCCCCGCCTTCACCCGCTCACTCAACCTGCCCGTCCCCGCACCCACTTCACCTCGATATCGCGCCCCCATACTGTCGGCTACTATCTCCCCGTCCTGCTCCCTGCCTACCTGCCTTTTCGTTCCTCATCCCGGCCCAACACATCCTGTCTCGAGCTCCGTCTCGTTTTCTCCTCAATACACTACGTCCTTTGCATCCCCACCTCTTTTGCTTACCCTCACAGAACTGTCGCCGACAGTTTTTTCCCTACACCCCTTCTTACTCCTTCGTCCTTTCAGTCGGTCCTTTCCCTCTCCGTTTGATCCCCCCACCCATTCTTTCAGCACCAATCTCCTCTTCTCCACTTCTTTTTCTACGCATCTTTTTCTACACGCTTTTCCGTCCTGCCCCGTTCTCCCCTGGCCTCTCATCTCCACACCGCCTACGCCTTCCATACAGACCGCCCCTGCCTCGCCCATGCGCCGCCCCCGCGCCGCCCCCACGCCGCCCCCGCGCCGCCCCCGCGCCGCCCCCGCGCCGCCCCCGCGCCGCCCCCGCGCCGCCCCCGCGCCGCCCTCGCGCCGCCCTCGCGCCGCCTCCGCCGCGGCTACTGCCACCACCGTCGCGTGACTGCGGTCGTGTTTCGGACACAAGTTTATATTTATATACACAGCGGCCCTCATCGCAAGCCGTATCTCGTATAAAGGTTGCCTGCAACTGTGCAAGCCAAGGTTGCACGCTCGGGAGGTAACAGAATTTCATCGACTGGATGAAAGCTAAGTATTCGCAGAATATAATAGCACTTGAAAAACAATTCAAGAGTGAATACTATGGTGAGTGGAAATAATGGAAGTAGCGTATTGTGTAAAAAAAGTATAAAGGAAACATGTAGAAATGTGGGGGAACCTCGAAGAAAGTAAAAATAGTTCAACTGAGCATTTTTATAAGAGATTTAAATACCTTTTTCGAAGAGGAGAAAGGGAAAGTGTTTTTGGAGAAAGTATTCTAGAGGCGGAGTGAGTAGTCGTCCGATTCTTTGCTTGATCTTTCCCTGCACATCAACTGCTATGGTCATTAGTGAACAAAGTGTGGAACATATTATAGTGGGTGAAGTGACGCGGCTGTTTCCTACTAGAACATGAGATCCAACGCTCACCTACCGCCCCAGCCACAAATCGCGATATGTGTGGTAATGGAAGTGGCATGGAAATGTAAGTGCGTGTGAGCACGGAGAGAGGGGGACGAAGAGGAAGCAACGATTGCGGGCGGTCTGTGGCCCGATTGTTAGAGTTCTGCTCCGATATTCACCAGATATTGATCGGAGATATTGATCGGCATTCCCCAGATATTGATCGGAGAAGACAAGGAAAAATACCGACCAAAGCTAGAATTCTCTCTGTGCACCGTCGAGTCTGTCTCGAACCTTCGGACCTCTCAGTCATGTCGCTGCGGAGACAGCAACAGTACTCACTCTGCACTAACCTCAGGCGGACGCTGAAGGTAAGGAATAAGATTAACTCCACATGAGCCATTAGCAACCCCGTCGACCGCAAAGTCTACACAGATTCAAATTTCTGCGCCTGTCTCCTCGGTCGTATCTCAGGTAGAACGTGACGCGAGGCCTCAGGGGTAGGCACGGAAGCTCTGCTGTGGTGTGGTGGATTGAGGGGCGCGCTGCTGCGAAGGCGTGGGTGGGGTGAAGTGGCGTCGGAACGCAAGATCGGCGGCGGCGGCGGCGGCGGCGGCGGCGTGCACGTGCGTCGCGGGCGCGACTGCGTGAGGGAGAGAACGCACTCACGCACGCACGCGGAAGTGGAACGAGCGAGGCACGGAAAAGGGCGCACGGCAGCGGCGGCGGTGGCGACGGGGGCGGTGCGGCTCACAGTGGGCCGAAATCTTTCTCCGAGAACACTGCACACACTAAGCAGAGGCGGATCAGAGACGAATTTTTGGGGGGTGAGGGAGGGGATTCCAAATGTTTTGGTCCAAGGTGTCATATTACAGATTTTGTAAAATGTTCCACACTACAATAGTTCATGCTGCAATACAATTTTATTTGTTTTAATTATTATTAATAATAAAATACTTTTGTATAATATTAAAATAATTTTGCTTGAAAGTTTCGTGACAAGACAAAATTAATAATTACAGAAAAAATTTTAGAGGGGGGATTCCTTAATTTCTCTCCACTTGGATCCGCGCCTGCCCTAAGAGAAGCTGATAAACGTACTGTTCTTTTTCCATAATTAGTTTTTTTTATCGTTTCATTTTCCCGTTCCTACGGGGACGGGGATACAAGGGTCCGCCTATTTTGTATTAACTTTCTGCACACTCCATATTTCTACTGATTGGGCGATGATTTACGGCCAGATGACCTTCCTGACGCCAACAAGAGAGGACACAGAAGCACATTACACGTAGACAACACTCAGAATCACCTAGCACACACAATCATGCCCGAGGCGGCATTTAAACCCACGGTCTTTCGGTCGTAAATCACCACGGAACTACTGCCTTAGCGAACTCGGCTACCAGGATTGGCACTGTATTATTATAATTGCGATTAAAACATCAGAAAATTTTGAAATTGATTGAAATTGTATTGATTCTACAACGAAAATAGAATAGGTTCGCGAATTGTCTTACCTGCAGACACCTTCCCCAAAGCATAACATATTTTATGGTTAATTTCATTGGTTAGTAATTCCGGGCGCGGCAACTGCTAAGGTCATTAAATGTAGTTCATGTTTTTATCGCGGGAGGTGGCGGTGAACTTTCCCGCTGTATGCCAGATCCGGCGCCGGCCTACACGTCGGCTTGCGAGGAGTTACCCGCAGGTATCTTCCCACCAGCTGGACAAAGCCCAGCCGGGTCAAGATCTAAGCTCCCGACTAGTGTCTCGGCATGAGCACATACTCTAGTTCAACAGTGTTTTTTTGAAAGAATAGCAGTGTTGTGGTAGGCCACAATGGACGCTAGTGTATTTTTGTTTTTTCATGGTGTGTCATTTAATGTGTAGTTCGTTTTCCTCGCAGCCCATTCGAATTGGGAGTGTTATTCAAACACTTTTCTTTTTGTTTTTCTAATTTGGTAAAATAGTTGGTTCACAGGAAAAATGTTGTTTTGAGATGTGTCTAAGTAAGTTACAATAGTTTTAAGCAGTGGAATGATGGTTTGTTCTCGGGAAAAGGAATCCGACATTTGGTAGCATCCAAATCACTGGGGGATGCGGCACACAGTAGACCAAATCGACATAAATGGCGCGTTAAATCTGCTTAATTGGTTTTGAAGCAAGCATTTCGATCGCTAAGAAAGTAAAATAATAATAATAATAATAATAATAATAATAATAATAATAATAATAATAATAACAATAAAAATAATTATAACAATGGTAATAATAACAATAATAATAATAAATGAAATCATAATAGCGTAACAAAAAGCAAAACATCAGAACAACCGAATGCTCTGTCGTTCATTACTTTCCTTGTAGATTTATTTCAAATTTTACTTTTATATTGAGAATACTTAAAGTGCAAAATTTAAATATTTCTTCATTAAACAGAACATGAAGTACCGAAACAAATGTAACCCCTTTTGCTATATTGTATTCCACGTAGTGTCCTGAAGAAATGTAAATTGTATTTTAGCATCTATTGGTGTTATATACAATCATTTTATCAAGTCCCAACTCCTGTATCTAATAGTGGCTCTATTTTGATATGTATAACTTAAATCACATGTAATCTTTTTCATAAAAGTATAACCCCATTTTTCAATGATTTTTCTATCTTTCTCGTCCTTCCTAAAATATACGCAATTTTTTGGTAAAAGGTTTTTACTCGTTGATTTTTATTTCTTTTTGCGGTGCGCACCCTTTGCGCCCATTTCGGACCAGTGTGCTGCGCAACGAGGGGGTGATAAGGGCGGCGGTGGCGGCGGCGGCGAGGTCGGCGGCGGCGGCGGCGGCGGCTAGGGCGGCCGGGTCGAAGAGTGCCAGACAGAGACGGAGCGCGCGTCTCGCTCAAGCGAAACGCGAAAACGGCACACGAGCGAGACAATGCTACGAGAGAGGGGAAGCGCCCTCAACTGCAAGAGAGCACGGGGCAAGTCGAAGGGAAGAAGGCGCCGGGCAGGGAGGAGGGGAAGGGGAGGGGAAGGGGGAAGGGGGAGCAAAACGGGCCAAAACTCCGGCGAGGGACGGAAAGAAAAAAAGACGGTCCCGCAGCGCGCGGCGGAGGAGAGATCGAAGCGGCGAGAGGGGAAGCGGTGAGAGAGAGAGAGAGAGAGAGAGAGAGAGAGAGAGAGAGAGGGGGGGGGGAGGAGAAGGGGAGGGTGGCTGCAAAACGAGACGAGCGCGAAGGAGAAAAGGAGAAAGTGGAACGAAAGAGCGAGAACCTCCACGCCGCCGCCGACACCGCCGCCTCTGTCGCCTTCGTCCTTGTCAGGCCCTCTCCGCAAGCACTCGCCCGCGCCGCCTCCGCCGGGGCGCGCTCTTCTTCATCCCTTGGCTGCCGTCGCCCCCACGCGGCCGTCGCCGCCGTCGCCGACGACGACAACGCCGTTGTCACGGCCTCCGTCGCTAACGACCCAGTCAACAGCGTCGTCTACGCCGCCGACGCGACACCGCCACGCCGCGACTCGCGGTCTACCGACTTACATGAAGAGGCCCTGCACGACATATGAGGAAGCATTCTTAATAATGGACTATAATGAGGCTTACTGACTTGCCGTTATTAATTATTTAATATATTTAAAATTAAATTTAAATGTACTTTTTACAAATTTAGAGTAACTTGGATAACAAATGGTATTAACGAAATGTACAAAAACATTGTTGTAAATATTTATTCGACAAGTTAAATAAATAAACAATATTAAAAGAGGATTAACTTTAATTAATAGAAATTAATTTATTGAATAAACTGAATAGTTTGGGTGGTGAACAACTTATCACTGAAATTTCGCGTGTGTATTTTGTCATACTAGTGATGTGATACTAATATTTTTTGCCGAGAAATCACAGGTTGCTCCAGACTTTCGCCCAGGAGAGTGATCTCACTCTGACCGCGGTCTCTGACGTCCCGTATCCCTTGGCCGAAGCCACTAACTCCACCCGGCTCCGTCCTGCCGGCCTGCGCTTCGACCGCGTCGCTCCCCAACCCTCGGCCTAGCGTCCTCCCGGAGAGCCGCAGACTTTGCTGAAACCACCGCCGCTGCCAACACTAGCGCCTCCGCCCCCGGAGCCCCCGCACCCGCCTCTACCTCCGCCTCCGCCTCCGTCTCCACCACCGCCTCCGCTACCGCCTCCGCCTCCGCCTTCGCCTCCGCCACCGCCTCCGCCACCGCCTCCGCCTCCGCCTCCGCCACCGCCTCCGTTTCCGCCACCGCCTCCGCCTCCGCTACCGCCTCCGCCTCCGCCACCGCCTCCGCCTCCGCCATACCTCCACCGCCGCCGGGCCCGCCCCTGTCGCACTCGGCCCCGCCCCTTCCGTCCTCGGTTCTCTCTCGCACCCCCGTCAACCCCACCGCTCTGGCCCCGGCCTCCGACGCCCCTCACCGCCCGCACAGCCAGCTCTCGCCTCGCCCTCGGGACGCCGCCCGCCTGGGGGGTTGAAACGAGCCGCGTGTCTGTACACAGAGGGCGCAAGGGAGGATGGCAGGATGGCAGCTGGCGGTGGAGACGGCGCGAGGCGACCTGCAGCCGCGGTGGAAAGACGCGGAACGATGTGGGTAAACACGGAGGAACGCAGAATTAGGAAAGTTAGCTCGGTTCGCGGGTAATGTTACAAGGTAGTAGTAGCATTCATGGAGCTCAGTTTTTTTTTTTACGGTCGACGAAAGTCGAAGAGTAGATGATATCATGGAGACTGATTGGCTGGCACGAAGTGTTGTGGAGCGAGGGTATGTGTCGGAGTGGACCGATTATTCTCTCGATAACTTGTGAGCGTAGCATAATTTACGGTTCCGTTCGGCGAAGAAAGAAGTCCTTTGACGTAACGTGTGATGGACGCAACGTATGAAGGCCAGAAAAACAGGCAGGCATGGCGACACGTGTGGTGGTGCTGTGTGCTGGGAAGTGTCTGTCGTGGATTGGGTGGCGCAAAGTGGTGGCCATGGAATAGAGCACTGTAGGGGCGAGTTGGTGCAGGATGGCAGGATGGTGCAGGATGGCACGAATTTCCGGAAAGTGGTAAAAGCAGGCGCAACACACAGTAAACCGGCGCAAAAATGGTGCAGGGTTACGGAGAGAGACGTAGCATAGAGCACAGTGTCTCTCACTGGCGAAAGTGTGTGACAAGAACTCGAGTGGTCTCGTGACAGGGAGAGCGATCGTTGGCGCAGACACGCGTAAGGAAGTAACGTTGCGCCTAGCGAGCTGCGTCAAATGACGAGAGGTGGCGCAGTGCGGTGCAGCGTGTAGCCGCCTGGTGCCATAATGATGAAGACTGGTGCGGAGTGCCGTCACAGTAAAGAAAAGCGAGGCGTGTCAAGCGGCAGGAGGTACGACGCGGCGCCGAGGCCAGCGCAGAGGGTGCGGATGGCCTTGCGCGGGAGGGCGTTGGTGCGGGTTCGCTCCTAGCGACGGAGAGCGAGCGAGGCGCAGGAGGAAGACACGCGAGCTGGCGCAGGGTGGCGCGGCGCGGCGCGGCGCGGCGCGGGACGGGACGGGACGGGCCGAGGGTGCGCAGCGTGGCGCGAGCCGATGCCGTCCGCGCACGTAAATAAAATATCGGCTGGAGAGGTGGTGGCGGTGGCGGTGGCTGCGGCGGTGATGGCAGCGGCGGCGGCGGTGGCGGTGGCGGTGGTGGTGGCGGTGGAGGTGGTGGTGGCGGTGGCGGTGGCGGTGGCGGTGGCGGTGGCGGTGGCGGTGGCGGTGGCGGTGGCGGTGGGGGTGGCGGTGGCGGTGGCGGTGGTGGTGGCGGCGGCGGCGGGGGCGGTGACGGTGGAGGCGGGGCTGGTCAGGGGCGGGGGCGGGGACGACAGCGGCGGTGGCGGTGGTGACAGTGGTGGGGGCGGGGTTGGCGGTGGCGGTGGCGGTGGCGGCGGCGGTGGCGGAGGCCGGGGCGGGGGCGGGGGAGGCGGGGCGGGGCGGCAGCGGGGGCGACGGCGGCGGAGACAGCGGTGGCGGCGGACAGGGAGGGGCCGGCGGCGGAAGGGAGGGGAGAGCTCGCGGGCGCGCGCGCGCATGGGCACGGCGGGGTGGAGGCATGGGCGCAGGCGGGGTGGAGGCGCGGGCGCGACCTTGACCCTGCGCGCGCGGTGAGGGGTGCGGATGAAGTGGTGGGGAGGGGAGGGGAGGGGAAGGGTTGGGAGCAGGCGGCGGCCCAGGGTTTGCAGAAGCTGAGCGGCGTGTGCCCCGCCCCCTTCGCGCGCGCCACAGGAAGAGGCGAAGAAGCGCGCGGAAATGCTACGTTACACATGAAGGCAGGAGTAAGCAGCGAAAACAATATTCACAAATTCGGTATTTAGGGGCTCAAATTCTTGATGGTCGTTCTGGTGCTAGATTGGCGTTGACTAATAGGGCTGAATAGTAGAGTTTATTTCCATACTGTATGATATAGCAGCTGAAAGTGTAAAAGGTATGTCAAAATCCCACGTGTTTTTTTAATTGTGTGTTAAACGTGAAAATTTATGATGAACGTCACTGATGATGCCTGCCACAGTTGCAGGCGAAACGTATGGACAAGTCTCCATTGGACCACGGTCTTCAAGCCCGGAAACAACTGATTATGATGTGGAAACCGGCCGTGAAAGCCTACATTGTATGATCTGAGAGCTCTTGCGTTATTTTCTGTACTCGCAGAAATTGGAAAACAATGAATAAGAATGTCAAAATTGCGAGTAATTGAAGACATTATAGAAATAATATTCGTAATACAAATTAACAAAAAACAATATTACATCTCACTTAAGCCAATAACTGGTATGTATTTTCATAAATGTGTGAATATACTGAAAGTAAACCACTTATGAACCTTTTTAAAGATCCTAGTTGTCAACACGATTGTTGTTGTCGGTTGTTTTTTTTTTTTTTTGAATATGGTGTCGTGCCGCTAGAATTTCAACGATAATATTTGGTTATAAAACATTCCACTCAATATTTGATTTACGTATGCTATCTTTTCAGCCAAAGAATGCTCAATCGAATTTTAAATTTCAACGTTGTTTACGCCACACAATGAAGGTGTCATTTTTAAGTGGATTTTGTGAATCTAGATTACAAAAAAAAAAAAAAAAAAAAAAAAAGCTTTACAGAATTGTGTAAGTCCAAAACTACGTCGAAATCCTTTCAATAACATCAATTGGAAACCTCTCGGCTTTTGAAGACCCTTTCATTATAACCGACTGTTTTTAACTCGTCCATCATCTCAATTTTCCGAAGGTAATTATTCTTCAAGAACCAGTGGTTCACATTCAATTTAGGTGAAAAATCCCCGAGCGCTAACTGTATGAAGATTAAACGCCAGGTATGTTGTCATCCCAGTCCTAAATAAAGGGCGCCCTTCTAATGCCTCTCACTACGACGCCCCGCCACTTGGCCAGTCAATCAAAATGCCTCCGTAATGAGACGAATGTGTTCAGAGCAGCTGCTTGGGATGCGTGTTGCATCATCTACCCGGGCGGTACAGCCACGAACTCCCAACTGCGGTTATACTGGATACCCGCCAGCACAGTGAATGACACATTCCCACTCTACGGACTTTCTACAACGAGAAACAAACACACCCAACACACATGAATACAAACACACCCTAATCTTGGTGCAGTTTTTGACAAAATATTTTGGGTACAAAATTGCATAAATTTCACGCCCAAAACCTACTCTTAAAAGATTAATGGACGCATGGCGGGATGTAGCGACAAATTGTCGTAAAAAATAATTTATAACATGGGTAAAACTGCATGGCAAATTGAGCAACCTTTGTCTTAATTTCATTATTTTAAGTATGTTTTTTTCCAATGACGCATTTATGCTGGCGTGGTTGTAGAGAGCCCTTACCAGAGATCAGGCCAAGCGCGCTGGTTGAAATCACTTAACTTGCTATAACAAGATCAACAAACTTTTCTCTTTTGATATTTTCTTAAGAATATGATTTAAAAAACATTGATATTTAGACAAGATTATTTCTTAAACATAGGAACTTTTTGGAACTAAGAATTAAAAAAAAATGTTTTGATGAAAAGGGTTGAATATACAAGTAACTACTATTCTCCAAGCTTCTAGCTTTTAACTTCTAGAGAAATGGTATCCTACACCTGTAATTGACACTAATTAAATAAATAAAAATAATGTCATATGCATTAAAATCAGTAGATTACATACCAAATAGAATAGTTCACTTCACCTGCTTCTTGGAAATATTTTTCATGCATTTGTTTTATACAAATCTTGAATACCGTCGAAGATCTTCATTGAAGCAACGCGTAAGTTTATCTCTTACGAAACGCAATCTGTGTGTAATGCAGAACCCATCCTGAGAAACACATCTAGCGGGATTTCCCGCTTATTCTCCCAGCACCACATCTTGTCCGGCGCCATTGCTCGTGCACTATTCATCGGGGAGCCTCGTCGTACCCCAGTGGCTCCCTCGGCCAGGGTTGATCATCCTGGTTGTTTCTGCTTGTAATCGCACGTTGGGGTCGCGTACTCCTCGACCCCTTGTTAGCTCTCAACCCGGCAGCCAGGCGGGGGACCGAGGAAGATGAGCTCAAGACATTTGGGATTATTAAATTTGCAGGAGCGAGGCAATTCATCTGCAGAGCCTGCTTGCGTAGCAAATGCAAATGGAGGTGCCACGCTCTCATCCACTGAGAGGGAATAACAGATGGTGCATAATGCAAGGCACGGCGTGGCAGAACACGGGTACATTTTTGTTTTACATAACTAAAATTATTCGTATTTTTTTTCTTATGGTAAGCAGAGACACTGTGAAAACTCAACTTTAAAATCAATGTGAAAAGCAATTTAATTATAATAAATTTTTAAGTCTGTACATTATGGAGATTTTGATGTGAAACATCTTTCATTTTGGTCGGTGGTGGAGGTCGCTAGGTAAGAACGTAAGTAAGGTTACATGTAACTAGCACATTGTGTATTTAAACTGCTGCTTCAAATAAAGGTGTTGAAACCTGTGCGACTTTGGTTGCGTTTTGAAGAGGACAGAAGCCATTACTCGATCACCATATAAAACCGTACGTACCGAGATGGCATCAATGTCGTCCAATACGTCAAACTGAAATCGATAATCATTAGGAATTGGAAAAGTGTAGTATTTTGCAGAAATATTACTGTTCTGCGTTCGACACGAAGGATCCAGAACTGACTGGAGGAAACTCGGGCAACAAGGAAGGGACACGTGAATCTTCACCTCCATATCGTTCACGTGACTTTTATTTACTTGCAATCTGTAGGGAATCGTTAGCTAAAGCAGTATAAAGCTATATTTCGAAAACATCTTATACTAACATACTTGTCAGTTCAATTTCTTAAGACTGTCATTAACTATTAAATTGAAAGTTCACTTGTTCCTTACTTTTATTGACACTCAAATTAATTTATGCATGTATTAATTATACATGTTGGACATTTATTCTGAATTCACTTCTGAAGTGAAGTCTGAATAAAAGTGCAACATGTATAATTAACATGTGCTTCAATTTAATTTGTCCGTGATTAAAAGCAAGGAATCAGTAAACCTCTAACATAGCTCACAAGCTACCGAATTATCTGCGAATCTCCCTTTGATGTAGCTGTGTGATGGAAAAATTCCTTTAGGAGACGAAACATTTGTGTCGCTTTCGGAGATGGCACCTTTTTTGTGCCGCGTGTGACGCAATCGGAGCAACATTCCTGAACCCTGCACACGGACTGACGCGGCAGCGCTTCCGAGTAGCGCTTTTGCTGCGGCAGTGAGCTTAGCTGTTGACTGCCTTGCGGTCGCCGGCACAAGGCACAACGGCGACTCTCGAATCTCTTTCCCGTGCTCAGAGGGATCGGTTGGAGACAGCATAGAAGGGCGCGGCTCCTTGTGCAGGCAGCCTCACGCGGGGCGTAACCGTGGCAAACACAGCCTACAAAGGTTTCACTTCTCAAATTCTGTTCAGTAATAAACGAATATCATCATTAGAACACAAACAACATGTCTGCACTTGTTTCACCGGGAAATATTTGAAAACTGCACAATATTGTGGTAATAATGTTTTAAATGAAAAACAATTAACAACAATGCCAATAGAAACAATACGTTTGACTCGATATTGTATTACATTGATAGAATATCTGTGAACACCATCCAGGCAACAGGCCCATGAAAAGCGGAAAAACGAATATTTCCGATAATAGTTTCTTAAATTTTCCTCGCCATTTTTAGGAAATTTTAAAGTTACAACAAAATATTTTCCTGGAGTTCTCATTAAAGAATACAATTTCCCTGAATGACAAGTGATTACATTCGCTTTGAAAACAGCTGAATGCCGTAAATTTTCGTTTAATACCGAAAAATTAGTGATCCAAATTAAAACTCCTCCTGTAACGGATTGACAAATACTCCGGTGCCCCCAGAAACTGTTAACAACCCAGACACTCCTGGAGAAACCTGGAGAGGCGCTCACTCTACTACTGCACCTTGATATATTGTAACCGAACCGATTACCTGTGGAATCGGCCGGCCGCCCTGCCACTAGCTCAGATCGGTGACGGAAGGAACTGTTATGCAGTACAATAGGAACACAAATTAAATAAACACTTGTTCACTGGTAAAATGATTCAATTTATTTCTGGGCATGAATGATAATAAAAAAAAATGCACCAGAGAAATTTCAACTATAAACTAGCAATGGAAAGGAAAATTGAAGAAATCGATTAAAAGAGAAAGGAAAGAACATTAGGCGTTAGTAATCAGTAAAGCTTATGACTAGGAAGAAAATCAACTTGTTATAACTAATATTGACATGAATTACAGGATTACAATTTAACGCGCCTGAGCGCGACACTACATTACATAAGTCTTGGAGTTGAATGACCCTCGGGTTGTTAAACCCTGTAGAGTTCTTTGTGAGCCTGGGCGGGGGCCCGGCCGGCGACTGGAAGAAGGGCAGCGGCCTTGGGCGAGGGGGCCTCCGCCGCCGTCCGTCACGCCCCTTTGGCGCGTGGTGTCAGCTGAGCGGTCCTCGGATTACCGCGCCACCACTGGCAGCGGCGTCTGGGTGAACTAGCAGCGAAGTTCTTGAAGATTGCCGGGATTTTTCTCCCGACCGCAGGCGCAGAGTAAACAACCAAGCGTTCTTCTGATTGTCGTGACAGTCTTTTACAAGTCCGGTTTCAGAAAATTAAGAAATCCGTCACGAATAATTCAAGAACACGAATTATCAAACTCCAGAAAAATTCCTCTATTTACTACAGTCTGCTCAAGGCTCGAGCTGGTAGCGAAAAAATTCTAAGTCCGGTAGAGTTGAACTTGCCTCTAACCGCACAATATTCCCACCAAGAAAAACTTCTGCCCCGACTGTTCCGTCTAGAGATCAAATCTTCTGCCCACTGGCCTCGTCTAATGCCCCCAGCTCTTCTCTCGACTGATGCCCCAGCTATTCTGCTTTTCTCTCCGTCAAAATCGCACCAGGTTAACTCTTCTCCCCACCCCAATTTCTTATGCGTCCCAAGTCCCTTTAATAGCAGTGTCGCTATTGGTTAAAAGTTGTGTCGCAGTGAAATATTCTAGCCCAATCGCAGCGTGAGAAGTGAGGGAAATTCCCACTCTTTGTGCAGGCTGCGAGCAAGTAGGGTTGTTCCCGAACTTTCTGGAACTTTGGCCCTCGCTTGCGTAAGGGGGCGCGTTCGATGACGGAATCATTGCTCTGGGATCCCCTGAAACTGGGTGGTCTCGAGCTCTGCAGCTGGCTCTGAACACTCGTACAGTGTCTGTCAACGGTGGTCCTCTAAACGACCGGCTTAATGGGGGAGAGGCGGTAATGGCCTCCCGCGACGAGCGAAGTTGCACGTGTGCCCGTCTGCGTAATACTTCGGCAGAAATCCTGGGTGGCCGAGTCTTGTTTGTTATATTTAATTTTATTTTCTGGGCGTGAATTTCGTTTCGGAAGGTATGACGGAATCGGTTTCGCTACATTGGCCTTCCCCTCCGAATAAAAAAAATTTGAGTTAGAGGAATTAAATTTCGAAAAGCGAGAATTTTTTTTTGTTTAAGTCAAAATTCAAAAAAAATAGCGAAACCAGAAATAAATGTTTTTACCCGTTGTTCTAATAAAATTTAATCTAGCCTTAGGAATTAAGAATAAAATATTATTTCTAATTACACCTAACTAATTTTATCAAACAAATGAGAAATGTTCGGTGAGCTTGGGGTACCCGTGAATCGTGTTCAGAGTTCGACAGTCTTTCAGTAGTCAGGAATTCAATCTTTGAAAGGCCGCAAATTGTAAAAGTTGAATTTTCCGGCTGCAAGCCGTTCACATCTTTGAGAAGGCAGACATTTGGATGCGGGATGGCTTCAACCGTAAATGGACCATTGAAAAGAGGGAAGAATTTATGAAATAGGCCTGCGGGCTGGTCGCTTACTCGGGGAGTCCTGACGAGTACCTTGTCTCCTATTTTAAATTGATAAGGATTTTTGACCGCGGTTTCCCTCCTTCTAGCATTTTTAGTGAGATTATCCAAAATAATTCTACATCGGTTTTCGTAATTTGGAACTTGCTGTCCGGATAACCGAGCTAGCAAGGGAAAAGCATGCTCTGGTTTTCTTCCAAAATGTGCCTCATAAGGTGACATGCCGATTGAATCATGTTCAACAGTATTGATCCACTCATTTATGTGTTTTATTAGCAGGGGCCATTCTTTATGGTTTTGTGTCACGTAGACACGAAACAACCGGGAAATTTCTCTCATAATCCGCTCGCTTGGATTGGATTGTGGGTGCCTAATTGAGGAGAAAATGGCTGAGACCCCTTCGTTCTCCAGTGTCTGCTTCCAGAGTGTACCAGTAAATTGAGAAGCATGATCACTGAGAATTTTCTTATACTTCCCGGCAGTCCGAAAAAATTCCCTGGTAAGGCGATTTAAACAATTTAGAGCAGTGGGCCTAGTGATCGGATAAATTTGTGTGAATTTTGAAAAAGAGTCACTTACGACCAAAACGTGCTTGTAGCCATACCTTGCCGTAGGCAATGGCCCATATAAATCAAGGCAGGCGAGTTCATTCGGGGCTGAAGGAATTATGTGATGCATTGGTCCTTCGTAATGCCTGTTGGGGAATTTTGTCAGCTGGCATGTCACACACTTCGAAACTGTAGCCCTGACATGCCTAGCCATCCCTTTCCAATACGCGAATGTCATCAAAATTTTAAGAATTTTATTCCCGCCAAAATGCCCGTGCTTTTGATGCACATGAACGATCAATTTGTCTGTGATATCGTTCGGGATCCAAATCCGATATTCACAGGGTTGTGCTTTTGTCCGAAACATCACGAGGTTATTCGAAAGTTTCACCAACCCAGGGTTCTGACTGAATTTTTCGAAGAGTGGATCAGACTGGTCTAAAGAATTTTGAATAAATAATTTGGCCTTGCCAATGATGGCATCCTGCTCCTGTAATTTCTGGAGGTTAACAGGCCGCATTTCCGGAATAGGGGTCACGTTTAGGTTAATCACATTCATGTGATACACTGTATCATTTTGCATCATGTGATTAGAAGCGTAAGGCAGCCTGCTAAGAAAATCTGCGATAGGATTATTAATTCCTGGACAATGCCTGATGTCAAAATCAAATTGCTGGAGCCAAAGCACCCACCGTAATAACCTGGCGTTAGTGCAGTGGCATCGTTTTAAGAAAATCAGGGCTTTGTGGTCCGTCACAATGTAAAATTTTCTACCAGCCAAATATCCCAGCATCTTTTGTAGAGCCCAAATTATGGAAAGTGCCTCCTTCTCAGTTACAGAGTATCTAAGTTCATTTGACCTGAGCACACGACTAGCGACCGCGACAATTTTGAATTCAGTGTCCAATTCACCCATTTGCGTGAGCACACACCCGATTCCAACATTTGAGCTATCCGTTTGAAGATAGAAGGGTTCCGAAAAATCCGGGTGGTTCACCATAATTGCATTACGAAACGCCGCTTTAATTTTGTTGAACGCCTGTTCGTGTTCGTCAGTCCAGTGCCACTTAGTTCCTTTTCTTAATAAGTTTACTAATGGTGCGGTGAGAATCGCATAACCTGGAATGAATCTAGATTGATACACGCACATTCCTAAAAATCCCTTCAATTGTTTTGTACTTCGTGGTCGTGATATTTGATCAATAGCCTGAACCTTATCTGGATCAATTTTCACGCCATCCGTGTTAACACGGTATCCTAAAAAGGAAATTTCTGAAGTACAAAACTGCGATTTATTCAAATTTAGTCTCATATCATTGTTGGACAGGCATTCCAGCAGTTGTTCCAGATGACAAAGGTGTTCCTGAAAGTTTTGTGAGGAAATCACGATGTCGTCGATGTACGGGGTGACGAACTGTTTAATTTTGTCTCCCAATTTTTCGTCGAGGCAACGGATAAAAGCCGCACCACTATTCCTCAGACCAAAAGGCATCCTTTTCCAAATGTAGGTCAGGCCGTTGTACAGAAATCCCGTGAATTTCCTGTCATCTGGATGAATCGCGATCTGCCAGTAAGAACTCGAAAAATCTAAGGCCGAAAAAATCTTAGTCTTGTTAAATTTCCATAAAATTTCGTCGAGGTTTTGAGGTGCCTCGTTTTCTGGGATCGTTACTTCATTAATTCGTCGCGCGTCTAAACAAATCCTCACTTTGCCGTCCTTTTTCTTGACTACCACAATCGGGTTTAAATAAGCTGTGACAGCTCTTTCGATAATGCCCTCATCAATCATATTTTTGATGGTTTCATCGACTTCCCCCCTCATAGACTGCGGAATGGGATAATTTTTTACCTTGAAAGGTGAGTCATCGGTGACGCGAATCCGAAAGTTAAAATCTCTTATAGGATGCGTAGGACGATCAAAAACATTTCTAAATTTTAATAGCACTTCATTCAGTTGATGGCGCTCGTAGTCGGTTAACAATTCATTTTCCAGTGAATAACCGTTAATAATTTCACGCACATCATCGCCCAATTCCCAGGACCCGCATGAAATGCCAATGTTTATCCTGTCCTCGCCATCTCTAATATCAATTTCCCTGCCCTCACCGAAACTCACTATATTTCTGGAAAAATCCACTATCCCGTTATTTTCTCTTAGAAAATCTACCCCAAGAATTACATCGTAGCTTAAATCCTCAATGATCAAACACGGCACATCAAATGAAACTCCCTCAAAATTAATTGATATTAGGGCTTGCTTAGAAATGGGCTTGCTTTTCTTTTTTCCAATCCCTACGACGTAACATTTACCCGTCGGCAAAGTCGGTACTGGAATCTGTCCACTTAGTAATTTTGAAAATAATTTCTTAGAAATCGCGCTAACCTCGCTACCGGTATCGATTAATGCGTGCACGTTGAAATTTCCTATAAGGAACTCGACCACTGGACACTTTCGTGCGCGTTCTACGACAGGCGCGTTCGCGTCGTCGTTCAGGTCATAAAAGGCGTAATTTATAGATACTACGTTAATAAATGGTACCTCTGACACAATTCGTTCGGAACCCCGATACCCTGAAGGTCCGAACGGTTTCAGTTTAACGGCCCCGGCCTGGCGGAGTCGCGTTGGTTGTTTCCGTCGTTCACATTCCCGTTCCGATTCTCGTTTCCGCGCGGGGGTGGACGCCGTTCATTAGCGTCGTTTCCACGATTCCGGTCATCCCGACGCCATGGTTGCCGATTCTGACCATTCCCCTGATTCCGGTCATAACTTTCCTCATAATGAATTACTCGCGTTCTGTCAAACTGAGCAAGTAATTCTTGAAAGCGGTCAAGATCTTCACATCCCACACTGCTAATCAAATTTTGCACGTAAGTGGGAAAGTGCGCAGTTAGGAGCCAGATAATTTTCTTTTCGTTGATAGCCGAGTCACATAATTTAATCGCGGAAATTTTTTCCATAGCGTAATCGAGGTAAGACTTGTTAGATCTTTTATCCCACCGTGTTTCTAAAATTTTTCTCTCTGCCTCGTATCGCCGTTGTTCATTCCAAAAACGCGCTAGAAATTTCGTACGGAATTCCTCGTACGTTTTTGGGAATGGTGAGAGCGCAGTAAGCCAATGTGCTGCATTTCCGCATAACAGTTCCTGCATAAATTTGGGTTTCAGGTCGGGCGGTACCGCCTTCGTTAGATCCATATAATTTTCTGCCCGATCGAGGAAAACCTTTGGATTTTCGTCCTGTTTACCCCAGAAGCACAGACTTTGCGGAGGAGCCCACGAGAATCTCAAACTTGGCCCGCCTGATGAATTTATTGTCGAATTATTTTCCTTCTCCTTCTCTATTCCCTCTTTGACTAGCCGTTTTAAATTTTGGTCAATTTCTTTCTTCAGTTTTTCTTCCCTCTCTCTAATGTTTTCCCCATCAATAGCGCCTAATTTCCCAAATTTCTCATGAATTTGGCTAACTTCCGTGTCTAATTTGGATTCAATTTTGGTAAATTTACCGTTTATCTCTGTCCTAACCTCGACAATCTTTCCTGTAACTGATTCGCAACATGCTTCTATTTTATTGTCACATGCCTGGAGCTTCTGCTTAATCTCTGTTTGAATATTCCCTAGGCGCGAATTTATTTCAGTTTTCGAACTCTGTAATTCTTTACCTAGATTTCCCACGCTATTCTCAATTTCCCCGCATCTACCCTCGAGCTGGTTCTGCAAAGTCCCAATCTCGCAATTTAATTTTGCCTCCAACCTTTCAAATTTTTCAGCATGGTCAGCCAAGCAGCCGTCCAGCCGGTCAAATCTCTGCGAATGTTTCTCATTAATGTCCGAAATTTGTTCTAATAGGGTTTGCTTAACCTCTGAAATTTCTGAATTTTGCTTTGTGAGGGTTTCTTGAACCTCTGAAATCTGTTTCTTATTTTCCGAAATTTGTTCCGTAAAGGATTCCTTATTTTCTGAAATTAGTTTTATGAGTCTGTCATTACTTTCTGAGTGTTTTTTGTCACTTTCAGATTGTTTTTTGTTATTTTCTGAAATTTTTCCGTTAACCTCTGCAATCTGTTTCATGAGTTTGTTGTTATCTTCAGAATGTTTTTCGTTACTTTCTAATATTAATTTCGTGAGAACCTGGATAAGATCGGGAGTGGTCTCGGGCGGTGATTGTTCCCCTGAACTCCCCTCTTCTGCCACATCGATACCCGATTCGTCCAACATTTTGGATGTTTTGAATAAATTACGCACACGATTACACCACACGAGGCACAACACAATAGCACTCACAAACAAAATACACCAATAAAACAAATCATTACCAGTCAACAAGTTGTTTCTCTCGTAACAATGTCCTTCCATCCATTTATAACAAAATTTTGGTTAAATTTAATTTTAAAATTTGGGCGTGAAAAAACCTCAATTATTCGGCCGTCGGGCCCCACGGTGGATGCGCCAATTGTAACCGAACCGATTACCTGTGGAATCGGCCGGCCGCCCTGCCACTAGCTCAGATCGGTGACGGAAGGAACTGTTATGCAGTACAATAGGAACACAAATTAAATAAACACTTGTTCACTGGTAAAATGATTCAATTTATTTCTGGGCATGAATGATAATAAAAAAAAATGCACCAGAGAAATTTCAACTATAAACTAGCAATGGAAAGGAAAATTGAAGAAATCGATTAAAAGAGAAAGGAAAGAACATTAGGCGTTAGTAATCAGTAAAGCTTATGACTAGGAAGAAAATCAACTTGTTATAACTAATATTGACATGAATTACAGGATTACAATTTAACGCGCCTGAGCGCGACACTACATTACATAAGTCTTGGAGTTGAATGACCCTCGGGTTGTTAAACCCTGTAGAGTTCTTTGTGAGCCTGGGCGGGGGCCCGGCCGGCGACTGGAAGAAGGGCAGCGGCCTTGGGCGAGGGGGCCTCCGCCGCCGTCCGTCACGCCCCTTTGGCGCGTGGTGTCAGCTGAGCGGTCCTCGGATTACCGCGCCACCACTGGCAGCGGCGTCTGGGTGAACTAGCAGCGAAGTTCTTGAAGATTGCCGGGATTTTTCTCCCGACCGCAGGCGCAGAGTAAACAACCAAGCGTTCTTCTGATTGTCGTGACAGTCTTTTACAAGTCCGGTTTCAGAAAATTAAGAAATCCGTCACGAATAATTCAAGAACACGAATTATCAAACTCCAGAAAAATTCCTCTATTTACTACAGTCTGCTCAAGGCTCGAGCTGGTAGCGAAAAAATTCTAAGTCCGGTAGAGTTGAACTTGCCTCTAACCGCACAATATTCCCACCAAGAAAAACTTCTGCCCCGACTGTTCCGTCTAGAGATCAAATCTTCTGCCCACTGGCCTCGTCTAATGCCCCCAGCTCTTCTCTCGACTGATGCCCCAGCTATTCTGCTTTTCTCTCCGTCAAAATCGCACCAGGTTAACTCTTCTCCCCACCCCAATTTCTTATGCGTCCCAAGTCCCTTTAATAGCAGTGTCGCTATTGGTTAAAAGTTGTGTCGCAGTGAAATATTCTAGCCCAATCGCAGCGTGAGAAGTGAGGGAAATTCCCACTCTTTGTGCAGGCTGCGAGCAAGTAGGGTTGTTCCCGAACTTTCTGGAACTTTGGCCCTCGCTTGCGTAAGGGGGCGCGTTCGATGACGGAATCATTGCTCTGGGATCCCCTGAAACTGGGTGGTCTCGAGCTCTGCAGCTGGCTCTGAACACTCGTACAGTGTCTGTCAACGGTGGTCCTCTAAACGACCGGCTTAATGGGGGAGAGGCGGTAATGGCCTCCCGCGACGAGCGAAGTTGCACGTGTGCCCGTCTGCGTAATACTTCGGCAGAAATCCTGGGTGGCCGAGTCTTGTTTGTTATATTTAATTTTATTTTCTGGGCGTGAATTTCGTTTCGGAAGGTATGACGGAATCGGTTTCGCTACAATATTGAAGGTCAATGACATCAACACACTTTAGCAGCAAAGAGAAAAACAATGATCGTTCTAGAGCTTTTACCCAGTCGACAGCTGGTTACCCTTTACGTCCCGATGGGATGCACATTCGACATCAACGCAATTGCGGGCTCCTCTAATCTGGATTCAGGAGAACTCGAGGCCCTCTGTGTCAACATACGCATGAGAGACAATGGACAAATAACGATTCTCAAGGCCGGACTCGAATCCGTGACCCTTCGACGGAAGCGCCGAGACGGTACCCGCTCTTAGCCACCTCGCCCATCCAGGTCAGCAGTACGAAATGATATCTACAAAACACAGTCAGTGTAATCTTTACATCGAGTCCCTCTACAACGCTGAACGCACACAGTTTCCCCAAGACGCCACCGCAAGGCGTCCCGCCTCACCCGCTCTCCACCCATCCGATTCCGAAGAGGATCATCGCGGCGGGCACTGGAGGGCCGCGCGGAAACAAAGGGCGGAGGAGGAGGAGGAGCGTGCGCACTTAGTCACAGGGCGCGCGGAGGGGAGCGCCTCCCCTCCCTTCCCCTCCCCTCCGCTCCGCCGCCCGGCGTCTGACTCAACACGCGCTCCCACGCGCCCCCCCCCGCCCTATTAGGAGCCTCTTGGGCGGGCGGGCGGGCGGCGCGGCGGGGCGGGGCCTGTGCAAACGAGGAGGTCGCGCGGCGGCCGGAGCTCGAGAGGGGAAGGCGAGGGAGGCCGGGGATTGACAGCCGCGCGTGGAAGCGGCAATGGGATGCAGAGTTTTACTACTGCAGGGATCGTACCATCGTGCGATACACGGTCGAGATGTTCTCACAGGCCAACATGACCAATAGTGATGGCTACTGGAATGTGAGTGAATTGATTGAATGAATAATGTGGAAATAATGTAAATAAAGTAAGTTGCTCTAATGAAATAATTATATGCGTCGTCATTGCCAACAATTGGCAATTTGGCAGGTATTGTTGGCAATGCAATATTGTTGCAGCAATATTGTTGGCAATGACGACGCATATAATTATTTCATTGGAAATGCCAACGATAACTCACTACAATACCTATATATAAGTAGCTCTAAGCAAATAAACAAGATTTTTTAAAATAAATTTATACAAACCAAAGTGCACCTCGTGAATTATACCATTAAGCTATCATTAAGTTAGTTTTAGTTTCATTAATTTAGATAAACGGCCAGTCATCACTTACTGAAGCGAATGGTTGTACACCCTAAAAAAATATGAAGTAAATTCCTATTTTCTCAGGTCGACTGTGAAGAAAACAAAATCAAGAAAATTTGGTACTACAGTCAGTCGTTGCATTTATCATTTATCACGATGTAATGGGTTCATGACTTTTTTAAGTAAGGATTTTGGATTTGTCCGTCTTACATTCATGAACATACTTTGCGTACACAATTCACTGTTTCCTACAAATCCGTGCTGATGTCAAAATGCTGGGCTTTGAATGGTGAATGATGCGAATCGCCCTATTCAGAGCAATACCGCTGCTATGTCCAGAAAAACATACAGAGAAATAAAATGTTAACAATTGTCTCTTGTGTACTTGAATTTTAGAGTTGCAGTACGTCCCGATAACATGCTTCGTCATATACATCCAAAATTTGTACAATATATTCAAAGCACTGTCGTCGTCACCAGGAGAATTGTCAGTTCAAATCCTCACTCGCCAGAGTTCAAATAAAATAGCCAAGTGGCTGGCATAGTCGGGGTAGGCAGAAATACAATAACAGCTATTAACACTTTGGAGCGCAGACACAAAACCAGATTGCTTGTTCCGCCGCCCGCAACTCCTTATATCCACCCGGCGACGTCACCGCCAGTGATTCTCCTCAACCTCACGAGACAGTGGCTGCTTCCATTGCCTAGCGCGCCTCAACAGCGCACACTGCCCAGCTGTTCCCGCGCCAACTTCAATACGTATTACAACTTCCACAACAATCAGCGGCGAGCCTTTTGAAAGCAACGTAGGCCACGGGCAGCATCCGGCGGGAGACGCAGGGGATAGGTTGACGAAACCAGCAAACAAGGGATTGACGGACTCACGTAGAGAGGACAACGCAATGGAGGTCTCTAAAACGTAGAGCGATTCATGGTGTAAGAAACAGCCTAATGTGTATACTGATGTTTGAACGTCAATGTACCGATCAAATGAGACGACATTACGAAGAGAATGAAATGGAGTGCTGCGCAGGTTTCAGATACATTCCAGATTTCATTGCTTTCCTTTCTCTTTTGTCTATTCTTCACGTACGTTTGACTTATCGATCTCCATTAAACTCAGAATGCTGGGGTATTTCAAGAAACGTCCAAATTGTGAAACACCGTTTTCATCGCCTTGTTTAAACCTTTTTCGGCGGCGGGTCTTGCGCAAGCCGGCAGGTCGAGGGAGATAGGTACTCCACGGAAAACGCAAAGGAGGAGAACACTGACGATTTCACAGCTGAACAGGAGAACGTGGAGATGACAACACGATGGACCGGGAACGGTGGCTCAGGGCATCAACTGATATCATTGCAGAGGCTGTGAGCGGGAGGTCGTACGTTCGAGTCCCGACAGTGGCAGAATTCTCGACACTACTTTGAGCGCTAGTTCGAATTCAGCCGCTGTCTGGAGGAGAATTAGAAGGGCCGGCTGCTCTGTTCGATAGTTCTCCGTGGTTTCTCCAATCAACACCAGGGAAATGTCGAAGCAGTACACTTACAAACGGGCCATGGAATGTATTCGATCTTTCCTTCCCCTTCCTTGTCCTATAGTCACCCTACTATCGCACATGCTAGGAGACCGAGAGAGCTAAGCACTTGCCCGTCTGGGGTGGTGCCCCGCGGGTGGTATATACCTGGTAAGGGAAAACAAGCTGCCAGTAGGTCGGGGTCGATCCAGCGATGGAACTAACACGATTAACATTTTTTTGTTCGTCAAGATGTCGAATAGTGATGGATATCAGTTAGTCACTCCATACATTTCTGGGATGGGTTCGCGGCTTTTTTAAGCAGAGATTTGCAATTTACCGATATTGCGTTCATATTCATACTATGATTCTAAGCTTACAACTGACCAGGTATTGCAGATGTGCATCGTGAGGTCAGAGCGCTGAAGTAACAGAGAGGAAGTAGCAAATCGCCATCTTAAGACTCTATCCAGAGATGAGATTTGTACATATGACAATACACATGGCTCATGGGAGAATGTGATGGCGGTCTCACGAGAAGCCAGGGATTAACACGCCGACATAGAGATGGCAATGGATGGATGTTTTCTAAAACGTAGAACAAATTACGGGACAACAACAAGAATGGTGAGTCGCCTGCCATTGGAATCAAGTCATCCCACGACGCATATGATGATCACGAAATAAGTTGGTGGCCAATTTTCACGTAGGAATTCTGTCTTTTTTGTTCTAACTCCAGGTACATTTTTCGCAATTTTATCCATCAATTTCGTTCGAAGTTACAATGTTCAGGTACCTGCAATAATAGGTACATTGAGGGACACCGTTCTCATTGCCCTATTAGTCTCTTTGCGGTCGGGGCTTGTACGAACGAGGTCGTCGGCCAACTTCCAGAGGAGACAAAAGGAATGTGAATATGAGACGCACCTCAGGGGTGACGAGGGATTAAGTGACGGACGAGGAGGTGATAATGGGGTCGAGGTAGATTTTCTCCAACGCAATTCTAGCAAGTGCACGAATCGGAGCAATGAATCATTTTGGATTGGATTGAAAGCGTCTCCAAACAGCATTTGACAAAAAACAAACAGGTTCATGCCCATTTCATGTTGAAATCCTCAATCACGACCAGTGACACCTTTGCTGTATCTGCAGAAATATTTTTTTTACGACTTTACCTATTATTTTCCAGTGGAGCCACAGTGATGGAGTATTTCAAAAAAAGGTTGCTGAATTTCTACATGGCAAAGGTCTCTAGTGGTGCAGCAATAGTGATTACTGATTATATTCCAATTGTAGCTGCCGAGGATAAAATGCCGGTGTCAGATTGAACATTCACAATTTTCTTCAAAACTATTCTGTTGGGTCTATTCTGTTATTCGATGGAACAGGGTTACGAATATCTTCGGGAGATATGAATCCGCTCGTCAGATGTCCATAGACGGCGGAGAAAGCGAAAGTGAAGTCGAATGTAGTCACATGGGAAGCTAGGCATTAACCAGCAAATTAAAAATATTGAGCAATTTTACATCCAGTAGCGATCAATTGAACAGTAACCTTTACAGCATTTTTTTATTAACCAACTGCACACCCCATTAAGGGCAAGGGTACTCGCGAAGAGAATTATTAAACCTTCTTTTTAATTAAGTGATAGGAGGATGATGAAGGAGAAAGGGACGATCACAAATACATCCATGCCCGAAGCGGGATTCGAACCCTAGTCCTTCGATCCGAGATCGCCACGACATTACTGTCTTAGCGATCTCGGCTATCCGGATCAACATGATAGCATTAGCAATCGTCAAACTCTTGCAAATATCGAACGGGCTGGTAGTCAATTTTGTATGAATGGAACCTTACTTCCCGGCATTTCATCGCACCTCTGAAGTAATATTTTATCTCGAACCCTCACCCTAGGTGCTGCGCCAAAGAAAATTTAAGAAAAAAAGCGGCCGATCACAGATCTTGCTATTTTTTGGTGGGTGTGCTTGGGAAACCGAAGGTCTATGTTGAAAGGAAGACAGAAGACTTCGCAGGCAGAGGAAAAAACATCCTCTGGGAGAGAGGAAGAACTGACAAACGCACGCTGAATCGTGAATAAACAGAAAGTTTCGTTGTATTGCACTAACTGAGGCACGACCTCAAACGATCTCAAATTATCAAAAATTCGCGATTCGTATCAGGACTCTGCAAAAATGCAAAGAAATTCAAAGGACTCGCAGCGTGGACCTGACAAGTTCCGGGCAAGACGCTACTGATAATATTTTTAAATTTAAAGGATGAACCGCCAATGCTTTAATTTATGGCGGTGGTTATGTTTTTTTTCCACTATTGAAATACCAACGAAAATGATTTTGCTCTGATGATTGCGGGCTCACTGCGATAGAGAAATGTAATGCTAATAATCATGAGTGAAGTGAATAAGAGTCATGAGTGAAATGAAATCATTTGCAGAACAAAAGTCCCCTAATGATGCCTTTATCGGTCGACTGTTGCTACATTGATTGTTAAGCTACCAATTTATGAGTACGTAATTGGAGCAACAATTTGCTCGCTTCTTTCTATAGATGACTCATTCACTTTTCCGAAAAAAATGTTAATAATAAGAATCACTAATGCTGTTTCCTGGTCGTCTTTCATCGTAAATTTGGACAAACCGATAACCGAGTGAACCTACCCCAAAGGTTACTTTTGAAACAAAAAGGGAATAATTTCAACCAGAAACAAACATTTCTGAAAAATTATATTTCAAACCATTCTCTCTACTAATTAGGAAAACAATCTTTTAAAAAGAACGCACCCGCAAGCGTGCTGGAAGCCCGTTGCGCTAATAATGAAATTGCAAAAGCTGATCCCACGTATATCCGTCCGCAACAACTTAATAAGGAGATAGCATCGCGGGTTCATTATGCGGTCGCAGACTCTTTGCCGTATATCATGCGCGCATCGATCCGGCGCGCCTTTGATGAATGCTCCTCGAGGCCCGTGGCGGGCCGCCTGCAGCCTTGAGGCTGACAAATTGGCCGCGGCCGCGCGTGGCTTCGACCGCGCGCCCTCTCGCGTTTGCACGCGGCCAACGGTCGATCACTTGCGCGGCGGGGGAGGCGGAGGGGGCGGGGGGTTCAAATGAAGACGCCAAAACCACCTCGGAGAAGCTGGGTTATCTGCCGCGACCCGAGGCGTATCGATCAGAACTTCACTGCGATTAAGATATGTAATGCTAATAATTATGAGTGAAATGAAATCATTTGCGGAACAAAAGTACGATGATGATGCCTTTATCAGTCGACTGTTGCTACATCGATTGTTAAGCTACCAATTTATCTTCCACTTCCGGGTATTTGTATTTATTTGTGTTTTGCCATTCTCTGTCTCATAAACGGGCAATTGGCTCCGGCGCAGTTAGATTCCGGGTTCTTAGTCGGTCACCCAACCAGGAACTCGCGATATCTCGAATTCGCTTAACCTTCGTGACGTCGCGTATTTAACCAATTCGGCTAGCGACGCCGCTTTCGCAGTCGTCACCTTTCAGGTAGAACCATCCCACCAGTCGCCTGGATGACCGAACGAAACCACGAAAACCGCTGTCAGAATGGCCGGCACTGGGACTGAAGCCGGGCCTCCCGAATGCGAAGTCAGCGCACTGCGCCCTGAGTCACTTTGTTCGGCCTGCCTCTGGATACTGGAGTTACAATCCAGATCGATCTATGTGGACTTGGGGGTGAACAAAGCTTGTTCGAGGCAGGTTTTCTGGGGTCACCTTCCACCACAGCTCCATCACCAATCAAGAGTCATATTACCATCATCATGATTCATCAATTAAAGCCATTCATTCATACTGTCTGAAAGGCTAAGGACTGAGAATCATAATAAATAGTGATGGTAGCATTGATTTAGCGTTCTAAATTTTAAAAAATCGCATAATGAAAATAAGGCTCTAGTATTTTATGGTATTATAAAAATTAAGGTTTAGCATTCTGTAGCATTTGTCGAGAAAATTATTATTAGGAGAGGACTCTTTGAGATAAAATTATTTTGTTGCTTTTTAAATCTGCCCATTGAAATATGGAAAGAAGGGCGAAATAAGCGGAAGAAGCACAATAGTGAAAGAAGTATCGCGTGCGTCGTATGTGTTCCCTCTTGATCTTTTCCCATAACCTCCGTACAACGAACTGAGGAAGCTGGGAACCCTTGAGATGACACTGCTCAGGCATTCAGGATAAGTTATTTCAATCGTTCTTATTATTTTTTTACTTTGTTTTGTCAGTTACATCTTAATTGTATATTAATAGAGACAGTCACTTTCAAATTAAAGGTTTTCAAAGATTCATATGTTGTTGTCGATGTCGCATGACTAGTTAGAGAGCGAACACGAAGGAAATAAAATGCAATTTAGGTACCATATCACAGATTCTTGACCATTTCCTACTTTGTAAGTGATTTTGCACAGTGAAGCAGATTATCACAGATTGAAAACCTTCAAAAATATACTGCACTGACCGTCAAACCTACAATTACTGTTTTTTAGCGTTTGGTAACATTTCGCATTTTTATAAATTGCTAAAATCTACTATTTGTAAAAATAAAGAATAAAAAGGTTTGGTTAACGAAACCAATTCGGGCCACAGAAGGGCTCTGTTCATTTATTTGAGTGATGTCTAGCGCCGATATTTTATAATAAACCTCTCTGGCTAGCTCTCCGTTATTATCTGCTTTTATTCCAGATCCGAATTTACGGATACTTTGCTCACATGAAAAGAAACTATAAATAAAAGTGTTTTTGTAACTAGTTTAAATTTAAAATATTTTAATCAAAAATAAAATTATAAAAATTAATCGTTAAACATGAAATACTTTACAACAAACATTAGCCCTTATTAAATATAAAATATTTTAAGAATTTAACAATATTGAAATATTGTAATTTCCAATGAATGGAAATTGTAAATATTGTAATTTCCATTGGATGGAAATTATTAACATTGTTTCTTTTTTTAACTGGAATCTAGGGCACACCGAGCGGCGGTCATTAAGTCGAACGCGCCCTGGTTGTCTTTTGAAGGACTGCGGGTTCGTCTTTCATCCGGGTAAGGATGCACCCGGGTCCTAGTTTCTTATGCATGGTGGGACTCTCTTAACCACCATGTGTCACTTTCCAACTCTCTTCTGCCCATCCTGTGCGGCCTGGAGCCCAGGAGTTAGGAGCAGCTTTTTCCACGTAAGCGTTAAGGCGGCTCCACATATACGGCATTTGGCGAATCCCGAGCAACCGGTCGCCGAATCCCAAGTAGTGTGGACGGGTGCTTGCAATTCGCCGAGTGCCGAACATTCGGCATTAGTGCACATCAAAGGAAGCGAACATTCGCCGAACACATCAGCTTTCGGGATTGGGCGAGAAGTAGTTCGCTACTCGGTGCATGGCGAATGTGTGGAGTTGTCTTTATACCAAAGATGTGGGTTCGAACTCCGTATAAGACAGCTCGTATTTGGTTAAATGGACACACAGACCCAACCATTTAATAGTTCCCTACTAACTACTTCCTTCTCTCACCAGATGATGTGGGATGCCCCTCTCAAACAGAGTACTTACAGCCGACACTTTACTGGACGAATATTTTATGTATCTACAATTGACAGTCATAGGCCTGCTCAGCACTCCCGACAGATGAAGGGGGCGGTTACGACTCCGACATAAAAGAAACATCGGAAAGACTGAAAAGAGAAGATGCAGGACATTTGAAATGTGTCGAATCCGTGGGTCGTAACGAAGGTTGCAATAGCTAAAGTCCTATCCGAACAAGAACCACAAATCCAATTCAATCACAGACAGTAATAATTGATAACTAATATGTAGTGTAATATAACACTTCCAACTCGAAGAAAGCCATATAATTTTGATAAATGTGGGCAGAAGGTGTATTAAATGTAATTTAATTTAAAAGGAAAACCTAACGGCATAACTGTAACATTGAAGTCGATATTTTAACAGAATGTATTAAATAGTAATTTTAAGATCAAAATATAAAACTCTCTAGATGAACAACATATGTAAATGGTAGTTTCATAACATATTTGTTTAATAACATGAAAAAACTCTTATACCCTGCGGTCTATAACAATAAAAACACGTCTCCAGTCTGCAGGCGACTATTGGTTGGCAGTTCACTATCTTACGTGACATGAAGCGCCAACATCCACTCTCTGTTCAGCTAGACTTTCGAGGACACGCGGAGCCACGCGTCTACTGGCGATCAAGCTGCAATTCGTGGTGAGACGAAATATACTTGGTCCCATCGTGGAAATGAAGATGGTGAATCATTAATGCACATTCTCAATACGGAAATTCAGCCGACCGATTCGGCCAATGGAAGCGCTTGAACTACGTTGAGATTGACACATGAATTCGTTCGTCTGATTGCTGTAATAATTTGTTAGGAAGTTTTTGAAACACCGAATCTGAATACCAATATTACTCACATCTGTATTTGTGTCAATACGAGTAAAAAGTTAATTAAAAATGATCGAAGAAAGGCAATAGTTAAAACATATACCAATGACGTGCGAAAATCCATATTGACCAGGTACTGTCGTTATAGCGAACTTCTCACACGGTGGAAGCTAAGAGAATTCTTGTAATAAGCGTAGTTAAACTGAATAACACGAAGTGTAAGCAGCAGTAGCAGTTGTTTAAAAACTCCACGACAAAACTGGAGCAAATTTAACTCTAAGCAACAGAAATCCAATATTCATATTTGTTCCAGGTGACAAGAAGCAATTAGGTCATTCGTTTCATCTTATCATGGCCTACGATCAAAACATAAAAAGACACTGGCGGAAAAAGCGCATTTTCCTCTTATTTCTTTGACCACAAACGATTTCGGAATACAGAGGCCACATCCCTTCGATTTGTCATATGACAAACAGCAAAAGCTTGTGGCAAACAATAAATCCCCTCAAAATGTTTGTTGATCAAGTTATAACATCTCCGTTGTATCTTCAGGGACCAAAATGTTTACATAATCACTAAGGAGTGTGCCACCTTTCAATATCGATTATATGAATGAAAGGAAGAGATCTTCATCTAGTCCACTTGTGTTAACCATAAATAATAATTGTTATTCCGAAAACACTTCTGGGGGTTAGACATTCTTCACGTTAGTAGCGCTCTTCTAGATATCTATTAATTGCCCAATTAGATATTTAATAAATTCACTAGTTTCCACTTTTTAACAAAAAGAAATAATAAGAAACTTTCCCATTGTAATTGCAACTCGTCCATAGAAATAAAACAAATTAGGCAGAAGTTTTAAAAAATATCCGAAGACCGTAAATTAGACTATAATTCATAACTAATAGAAAACAATTTAATTTCTTTGAGGAAAAAGCCAAAAGCAGAACAAAGGCAGTCAGAGTGAAAAAAAATGTATCACATAAAGTACATCAAACAAAGTCACTGCAAACAGGCAAAAAACACACTTTTCTTCACGTTCAATACAAAGCCATAAATTATGAAGTTGAAATAGTTCTGAAGGCTGAATAAAATACGAACAGTTCCGAAGCAATACCAACGATCAGCAAAGTTAGTTCAATCACCAAGCAAAACGGAATAGAACCCAAATTTCCTTAGGCATTAGTGGAAGCAAACCACAGTCCGCGCTGAACAAATTGATCTAGTTGAGGCGCGACACTCAAATCGATGGAGAGCCAATCCGCGCATCGGAACTGTCGACGACTTTTCGAGGAAGTCGACGACAGTTTCTGAGACACCATAGCGCCGGCATCACCCTGCCCTCACGCACGAGTGCGCACTGTCACTAGATTTAGTTGTAAGATTAGCATTTAAGTTAAATATAAGTCATAAAAATACATATGAGCCGATCAGATGGCCGAGATCGCTAAGGCAGTAGTGCCGGAGTGGTTTCGGACCAGAAGATCGCGGGTTCGAGTCCCGCCTCGGGCATGGATGTATTTGTGTATGTCTGTATGTGTTGTCCTTTCACCCCCATTATCATCATATCATCATTTCACCTTCCATACCCCCAGGGCTAACAACCGTGGGGGATAAAAATCGGATCCAGCTAAATGCTGGTCCCCCCCAAAAAGTTGTTGCAAGCACCTGCCACCGCGATAATAAATAAAAACTGAGCCACGGTAAATGCAGGATGCTTGCATGCGTGGTCCTAGTCGGCCGATTAACGAAAAAAAAAATACATATGATGTAGTATACATAATACTGAACTATGTACATGCGTTCACTAATAAAGATAAAATAAAAAAAACTGTCACTAGAGATGCGACATCGATAACAAAACATCGATGAAAGCAATCATCGATAATAAAAATGCATCGACTAAAAACCATCGATGTTTTCAGACTGGAATAGTAACCTCTGACATTAAATTCGTGAGCATTAAAATTTGATTTGACAGAATTCGTGTCAATCAATTCGCCGAATGAGGATACGAGGAGAAGGGGCAGACCCTATACCCACAGAGTATGCCAGAGTTGGCCACATCGAAATGGCCGAAATGTATATGAAGAACGGGAAATATCAAGGGCATGGAGGTCATCTTGACCGACAGAGCTTGGCCGGTCAAGGTAGTAAAAACAGCGTTCTTTCGGTCCCAACTCATGAATAACAGTGTTACCATAAGTTATTATTTCATATCTTAACTTACTGCATTGTGGTCATGGGAATTTTTCATTCAGAAGCAAAAGACTGGAAAAGAAAAAAACATCGATGCTTAAAAAACATGGGTGTCAATACATTGATGTTTAAAACATCGATATTTTTTATAGAAACATGTTTTAAAAACACCAACATCGATGTCAAATCCCTACCTGTCACCGGCCCCCGCCTCTGCCTCTGCCGCCTCTTCTACAGTCCCCGTCACCCCCTGTGTTCCCTCACAGCTACTGTACAACTCCACCGAACCGCCTCCAAGCCTTTGTTTCCCCTCACCCACCCCCAATCCGTGTCACCCGGGACCATACAGTCATACCCATTTTCGTCATCATACTCCCCGTCTGACCCCAGCACTTTGCTACAATTACCAAATACATTCACCTACAACCACCAACACCACCACCGCTTTTGCCACCGGTAGTACCACCACCACCATCTTCGCCCCTTCTAACGTTTCCAGTCGCGCATAATTGCATAATCGATAGCTCGCCATTCTTATCGATTGTCTCGTCGACGACGGCGAGGGCGGTGCAGGGGCGGGGTTGGCGGCTAAGGCGAAGCTGGAAGTAGGGGTAGGGGCTAATTTAATGGCTCACTGAAAGCAAAGTTTTATCAAGAGTCATAAAAAAGAACCGCAACGAAAACAAACTTTTAAATATTTATACTTCCCCTTGCGCTTTAGAAATATGAAAGAACGGGGGCGCGATCCGCCGCCGCGGCCGCCGCGGGCGAGGTGCGGGAGGAGATAAGGGAAAAGTGGAGGGGGCTGGGAAGACGCGATCGCCCCTGCCGCCCCGCTGGAGCAGCTTCTGCGCAGCGCATGCGAGGTCAACGGGAAGTAGGGGCGCGACCTCGATGTCGATGTTTTCAAAACATCGATGTTTCGATGAAGGTATCGATACTTTAAACATCGATGTATTGAATCAGATGTTTTTTGAACATCGATGCTTTGTGCTCGATGTGTTTACTTTTCCAATGTTTTGTTCGCGAGTGAAAAATGCCCATGATTGGCATTGTGTTCAAGTTAAAATACGAAATAACTGAAGGTACCATTTGTCTGTTTGTGTCCGAACCAAACGAAGGCGGTTCCTCCATCGAACAGATAAATCTCTCGCTGGGGATAATACTCATGCCCTGGTATTTCCTTCCTATTTCGCACATGGGAAGGCGTTTTAACTTTGCTTTGTTTTAAATTTTCATTATAAATTAATATGCACATGCTACTGTCAAATTAAATTTTGTTGTGCACGAGTTTAATGTTCGAGTTTACTGTACCAACTTTCAAATATCGATGTTTAAAAATATATTCTTATTTTTATATTTAAATTTATATTTTATATTACTTACATTTTTTGGTCGATGTATTAGTATTGAACATCGATGATTGACAACATCGATGTTTTGTTGTTGAAGTCGCATCACCAACGGGAAGCACCGGCAAGGGTGGCTCAGGGTATCAACTCATGGCACTGCAGTGCCTCTGTCCTAGGGTTCGAGTCCCGACGGTGGAAGGATTGTCGACACTAGCTTGTCAACAAAGTCGAATTCTGCTGTTGCTTGAAGGAGAATTCTGGCGGCCGGCTGCTCTGATCGGTATTGCTTCGTGGTTTCTCCTATCAACACCAGGTGAATGCTGGAGCTGTGCCCTAACCACGGACCACGGAACGCGCAATCTGTCCTTCATCTTTCTGGTCCCATCCTCACCGCTTAATTACACATAATTACATTCACGTGCAGTACAATATGACACTTGTCGACAGGTTCGAGCTTATTCCGGATGGGGCGGTGCCATGTTGGTGGGAGGTACCTGGTTGGGGAAACTGCCCGCAAGCTGACGTAGGTGGACACCGGATCTCACCAGCCAGTGGGGGAAGACCATCACCACATCTCGCAATAAAAACATAGACCGCTTACAGGACTAATGACCTTAACACTTGTCGTGCCGGAATCACCGGCCAATCAAATAATCAATCAATCAATCAACGGAAGTTCGACGGTGCATGCAACCTGCCGACTAGCCGATTAGCTTTCACTAATTAATGGTACGTGCCCGCCAACGGGTGGCTCTCAATTACTTAGTGGGTTTCTCCTCCAGTGTTCATACTTTCCTATCTAGAAGTAATGACAAGGTCTGAGCTGATGGGAACCCGCAAAAAATGAATTGAGTGCCAACGTGGCATTTCCTCGGGAAGATGAGAAAAACCACGTCAATATAACAGTAGCAGTACCATCCATTCACGCGTATTATGACAATAAGAAAGAGACAAGGTGAGTCTTGCTTCTTGTAACTCTCCATCGATGTTGACGCATAGAAAAACAATGAAATTTTCTTAGTTCA
Organism: Gryllus longicercus; assembly: GCA_038098605.1. Classification (NCBI taxonomy): domain Eukaryota; kingdom Metazoa; phylum Arthropoda; class Insecta; order Orthoptera; family Gryllidae; genus Gryllus; species Gryllus longicercus. Next base: position 53,750 of record JAZDUA010000140.1, read on the forward strand.
CTTACACCTGTTATTATAAAATTATTATTACTAACAAATTGTTCATACTTATTGCAATGTGCAGCGAGTACATTTATCTCGGAATTTTCAGAGCAAAACTTTTCATTGGTTGACAAGAGAAACACAAAAGAAATCCTTTGACCTTCTTGAAATTACTTGACATGTGGAATAGATACCATTACTCAAAATCCCTGTTAGAAGCTATGAACTCTTTTAATTTAAAATAGTAGCCAAGAAAAAGTAATGTTTTTCTACCATTGCGCTAATTTCTGAATTGTAGCTTGACAACTAAGGAAAAGTGTAATACTGCCTTAGCAATTTACCTACTAGATAACTCTATATATATTATGAACTCCAGTAATAGTCTGAGATTCACATTGGAGAATTATAGGAGAATTTAATTTTGGCAAAATAGATAGGGTTATATGAACCATATCATCGTACGGTCACCATGGATTTTTCGCCCTTCAAAAACAAACGCAGAACGATCGTGACAACAATTCGTGAGCTAACCATTACTCACTCAGAATAAATTAAATAGTTACCCTTTCTAATTTGAAGAGCTCCACCCTCTCCCTGCTTCTGGACTTGAGAATGTTTCCTGGAACTCTCTCGCCTCATTTGGTTTCCACGTCGGGGTCCTTTTGTACTGGAAATTAGCGTTCTGTTTTATTAAAGAGAATTTCGAAGAAAATGATTTAAAATATCTTGGTTGTTCAAAGATCAAAAGAGATGGATTTTTTTCTTTCTTTTGAAACTCTTCTCTTGCTTGGATATAACGAAACGCTTCTAAACAATTAGTGATGAGATTTCTTTTTATAACGGGAAATCTCTCATCTAGACGTCATTTATACAAAGATGCAAACCTGCAGGATGTTTTCATTTTGGGGGAGTGCTATTAAAGTAATAAACATTGTATTTGTAAAAAGAGATTTTTTGAGGGAAGCTCTTGAAATCAATAATCACCTCTTATTCTGGAGACGTTAAAGAAATCCTTCAGAACACCTGTGTTTACATGACATAATTATCCCATATCAAAGCATATCTTATGCTTAAAGATCATAAAATGATTTATATATGAATGTTGAATTGAATAATTTTTTTGTAGCTTCCGAGATATGCAAATAACATGCATGTATGTAAATATGTAAGTGTGATTTCTATTCTGTAGAAAATATGCGGAGTATCGACGGATCCACAATGTGACAAATCACAAACTATTTGCAAATATTTTAAAACACAATGTCCAATTGATTATCGAAGATAACGTGATGTTGAATTATTAACGCATTATGTTCGTGATCTAGTATATGGATGTCGATGCATCACACAATGTTAGAGACTTAGTCGAGTGTAGATGAACAAAAGAAGACGTTGGTTAATAGTGGGGAAACCATTGAAACAGGTGAAATCATAAGTTGAGGCGAAATCAACAAACATAATCGACACGAACGCATTTGAAAGATGTACTTGATTGAGGAGTATGGAAAAATGTATTTGAATATCCTAAAATGCATGCTAAAGAAATACTGTGAAGTACTTATAGTGAATATACAGTGAAGTAAATCTAGTGATGGAAAAACTAAAGCTGTTACGGATTTGGAAGTAAATGGATTCTTCTTTTTCTTCTCCTTCTAAACTTCATCCCAGTTAGCCGGGATCAGCTTTTTCGATTGCTACTCTCCAGCTGTTGACCGAATTGAGAAGGGGGTCATATCTATGGACGTAAAAGAATTGTCTACCGAAATTCAGAACACTACTACTTATAAAGATCGAAGGAGAAGTAAGACATTTTAAGGACAATGTGAATGTGATAAACATGTAAAGAAACCAGTGGTCGACGAAACTGTGAAGAACACATTACTTAAGTTTTTGGTTAATTGTTTTGATGTGTTTATGTGTATTTAAATATAAATATTGTGCCAATAAGTAAGAAGTCGTTTGAAAATCAATTTCCATCCAATTATTGTGAACAATAGTAATATATTTTATAGTACTTTTAAAAATTTTAAAAGTAGATTATTTAGAAATGTATTTTAAGGTTCTTAATTTATTTTTTGTTTAATTAACTAAATGTGCTCATTAATTCTATGAATAATAGTTGATTATTTCTGTGTTAATAGGAGGCGTACAATTAAAATTCCACCGTGGATTTAAAACTCGACACCTACCAATAAGAATTCAGAGAGATATATCGTTTAATTAAGAAACATACGTACATACACGTATTACATATATAACATTACGAAAGATATACGTACAACACAGACGTAAAAAATTGAAACATCAGTTCAAAATTTAAACATCCATTCTAAAACGTACAGTAGAGCAAAACTGTGTCAAAAGTGACTAATTTTTTTGTTTACTTCCCAATATTTACACATCTTGTATTATTTCTTATACACGTCTTGTAATGTTTTCATGACTTTGTCAGATTCGTCTACTATTTTATTCGCAATATGATCAGTAGCTTCCATTGGCAAATATTTCTTGCAAACAAACACAATGCAAGTACCAACTAAAATATATATTTTTTCACAAGCAATACGACGTCATCAAATGTGAGCATCGAATGGTAAAGATGTACTTGAATTTCTCAAAATTTAAATTATTTTTAAATGAAAACGGATAATATTGAAAGTAACACGTGATTAAATGGGTATAATTGCACTCTGGTAAATAAGAAAACTCGCTCCTATTCTCGCTCGTTTTCTTGAACATACCACTCATGTAATTATACCCCTCTTTATCCACTCGTTTTGTTAATTACTATAATTGAAGCCTGTTAAAAATTGTGTCAGCACGACAGGAAGATTATTCTTTCATCACACATGTAGTGATTTTTTTAGTTTTGATTTTATAGTTAAAATATATTAAAAGCTGCTCTAAAACTGTTTATTATCTGTGTTAATAATTGCTAATAAGCGCAGTAATTGAAAGAAAACTATGAAGTCTCCGGTTAGAAGAGAAATATCTATGGTGTCGTTACATACTCAGGAACTGGGAGAAAAAACAAGTGGTACTAAAACAGCACGTGTTTTCTTCCCCGTATTTTCACGCACAATTACGCGAAAAGTACTAATATTTTCGAAAAACTGTACATGACCTTATTCCAAAATATAACTTTAAGAAACAGATTACATCAAGAAAAAGCTATCTTCAATATTTTAGTTGTAGGAAGATTCCGAAGAAAATTTGAACTTTTGCAATTTTCGGAACATAAGGGTTTTAATCGGAAAAGAGACACCATTCTCTTAAACGTCCTTCATACTATTCAACAATAAAATTGAATCAAAAATGATGGAGCCACATTTTTAAAAATTTGAAAAATGTCCCGGGAGCTTCATGTAAAGTACCCCCTAAAATTTATATATAGGTTTCAAATTCAAGGGGCTGTGACATCAGCCATATCGATAGGGGATATCGATTGTGAAGAAAATAGTCTGACCGGTTTAGCCGCTGCCGTCATTCAACTTTTCGGTATCAAGAACCCACAAAATGGATATACTACGTGCTAGAGGATTTTTTTTTCTAAATTTAGCCCTCACCAGTTTTCCTCTTAAGATTTGTTCTGATCTTTAAACAAAATCCCCTCATTCAGATCCATATGTCATCAAATGGCTTTTATGACTAAACACAATTTTAACATTATGACTACCAACGCTGACTCCACTCATGTGTCCCAGCTTCAATTTCTTCGTTCAGATTTGCTTACAAAGCAATTCAAAATCTGCCATGATCCTTATGAACCTAGGAATTGTAACAATCTGATAAAGAAATCAAAGGTAGGCAGATAAAATGAGCCTGTATCACCCCCAGTCAAGCGTACGCTGGGGAGCAAATGTTGAAAAAGGGAAAAAAATATATACAGTAATGAAGGACATAAAGGTTGTGTTTAAATTGATGCCTGCAATGAATGCATAATATTTTAAAGCAGTTATATTATAAGAAACTTGGATGGATCTGAATTTTACAGTTATTCTTGGAGAAAAAACATTATATCTGATTTTCAAAGTTTTAAAACTAATGTAAGAAATTGAACTATGTTCATCATTAATGAATAGTTTAGTATATTACACATGTCCGTAGCATATTCATTCCATGTAACCTCTTTTTGTATTAATTGCAATATTAAGTTGGCATACCAAAGGCAGCAAACTTCAAATCGCTCTTCTGTAAAATGACAAAATATTTAGATAGAACCCTCTGGTTTTGCGGTCGCGCCATGTTGTTCATTTACAGCAGGTGAAAGATCCTCAAGCTTTAAAGAAGCCTCAAAGCTAAATTCAAGTCGCTAGTTTCGTCACCCGAGTGAGTCGTTCCTTTCTGTGCTAGGAGGTGAAAGGAGCGAAGCGGAACTAGCGTGGTCAGGTGGAAGAGCAGGCCTGATAGCCTGAGCCTCGCCACGGAAGATAAGGAATTGTAGGAATTGAGAAAAGAATGCTCAAAAAATTGGGCAGGTCCCATATTCGGCGAACGCTGTATTTTTTAAAGTAGCAAAAAATTTACATTGAACAAAATACAATATTGATAATCGATATTTTTTCTTTTAAGAAAAAAAGCATTAAAAATAAAATATTTTCAACAAATAAGATTTTAAAATAGGATCATGAAAAAAATTCTTTGAAGAAGGTGAGGGGTTTCGCAAACTTTTTGCTTGAAGTAATGGCAATTTTTTAAAAAATCTGAAATATTCCTCTAATTTTCTGAAATATTTTTTCCTCAAATTCGGTAAAGAACGCAGTTGTATTTTTCATTGATCCCTAAATTTTCGGGAACTGGGAACCTTACAAACAACCCAACAAAGTATGTTCTGTTGTAGCGTCACTAATTATTGCTTTTATTTACATTTTTTCGCCGAAAATTTGTTTCTTGTGAGCAACCCTTTTTCTTCTCGATGTGGTTCCTACTGTGTTGTGTCAGAGTGATTTGGTCGTAACCATTCCTCCACCAGTGATTACGAAGCCAACTTGTTCGCGGCTCCCCGAGGATCTTGACGGCGCGGAGGCGGCGGGGTGAGCGGGCGGGCGCAACGCGTGCCACGCACATGTGCTCCCGCGCGCCGCCATCTGTACGCGCCTCCTCCGCGCCTTCGACGGGCCTCGTTGCCAGCTTCCCACACGCCCCCCCCCCCCCAGCCCACCGCGTCCTCCGGGACCCCGTCCTCAGGGGCAGTTTCCTGTCCCCTGGAGTCACCGAGTCTTGGCACTCGGGCGCGGATGGAGCAACTCTGGAAGAAAACGTCCCAAATTTTTGATGTGTTTCTTCTTCCTATTCTATTCATTCTTCTTAAACCTATTATATTTCATTCTCTACTTCTTCGCTTCCTCCTGCTTCTCCTCCTCCGTCTCCTCATTATCCTTCTCCTCTTTCTCATCTTTCTTTTCTTAAACTTCTTTTCACTTTACTAATTATTCTCCCGCGTCTTCTTCTTCTCCTTCTTCTTATTATTCTCCTTGATTTTCTTCTTTTCTCATCCTCCATCTCGTTCTTATTTTTGTCCAGTTTCTTCTTTTCCGAATTGACCTTCTTGTCTTGTTTCTTCTCCTTCATGTCCTGCCTTTTCTCCTTTGTTATCAACATCAACTTCTTGTTTTTCAAGTCCTACAACTTGCAAGCTATGATGACACGTACGTACAAATAGATGGCATTTCTGGGCATCTTATGATGAACAATGGCTTAGATTTATTATACGAGGAGTGTCAGAAGATAACAGCAACATCTGCTGAATTTAGCTGGGAATCAGCATTGCCGCTAACTCAGAAGGGTCTCCAGCTGGTTGGTCTTACGGTTCGAGCGTGGACGGTGGCGGATTTTGGACACTAGCAAGTTTTTTAGAACTCACCCGTTGTCTGGATGAGCCAAGACAAGGTGACGTAGGTACGGGGATGGTAAGTTGTTGCGTAGGATGGTAAGTGGTTGCGATATTGCAAAACGATAGTAGTGGCTACAGTAAAATTAGTGATGCTATTGGTATTCGTAATAGTGGTAGTAGTAGTGATGTATTAGTAGTAGTGGTAGTGGTGGTAGTAATGGTAATAATGGTAGAGGTGATGATGGAGGTTGTGGTGGTGGTGATGGTGATGGTGGTGGAAGTAGTAGAGTGGGCGGCCGGACAGGAGAGACGGAAGTCCAGATGTCAAGCCGGAGGGAGAGAATCAGTAGTTCGGCGGCGCAGGATTATTTGTTGGCAATGTCCACGATATTGTTGGTTAGGGCCACCTTGGCGGTATCTACGGCAGAAGAGGAAGTGGCGGTGGCGGCGGTGACGATGAAGGGGATAGATGCAGTGGCGATGGGGGGCGTGGATGCGGCGGCGGTGGCGGTGGCGTTGGCGGTGTTGGTGGCACTGGCGTCGGTGGGGGTTGGGGGCGAGGGCGAGGGTAGTGGTGGGGAAGCAGGCGCTTGTTGCGTTGGCAGGGGCGGCGCTGGCGGCGGAGCGCCTGAACCCTCTTTTCCACTGTAAATATTTCTCCCCTTGTCTTCGCTGACGAAGGAGGCGCTCCGAGGGCGCTTTTTAAGGGTTGAAGGTTTCAGCGTTAATTATTTCCCGGAATCAGACCCGCCGGCGGCGGCCACATGCCAAGGCAGCAGCTCTGTCGCCGCAAAAAACTCTCGGGACGAGCAGCGGGGCTGAGAAGTGAGGGCGGTGGTCTGGGCGTTGGGGCGGTTCGAGTGGGATGTTGGCGGGGATGTCGCAGGAGGTGGGAAGTGGTGGGGTCAGCGGGGGCAACGGAGCGGGCGCGGCAAGGGCGGGGAAGGCGGAAGTGGCGAGGGTGGGGTAGGCGGGGGTGGGGTAGGCGGGGGCGGCGGGCCGGCGGGCGGCGGGCGGCGGGCGGCGGGGCGGCGGTTCGGTGGGGCTGCTGGGTGGTGGTGCGGCGGGGGGGGGCAAGGAAACGGGGCGGCGGGGTGGCAGGGAGGGTGGGGCGGGCGGGACTTGCGGTGCGACAAAGTAGCGGAGTGCGGGGCTGGTGAGGCGGGCGGGGCGGGCAGGGGACGGGGCTGGTGGGTCGGTGGGCAGCGGGGGTAGCGTGAGCGACAGGGGCGGCGGCGCGGCTCGGCGGCGTGGGTGGCGGAAGTAGCGGTGGGAGGATGGTGGGAGCGGCAGAGTCGCGCGGGTGGGCGTAAGAGAGGCAGGGTTGGCTGCTGTGGCGGGTGGAGTGGTGGCTGCCGTGGCGGTCATCCGCGTAGCAGGAGAGCAGTGGATGGAGTGCTGTGGGTGGAGTGCAATGGGTGTAAAGCAGTGGGTAGAGGGTATTTGGCCGAGGAGGAAGGAAGTGGGTGGAGGAGAAATAATATCTCGTTTCTCTTAGAAAATTTGACACACGAAGCTTTCCTTCATTTTTTTTTCAGGAATAGGTGTCGAGCTTTTTATTACAATTCTCTTGGGAGGGGCTGACTGTTGATTGGAAACAATTCTAGCGATTCCGAGAATTTCATCTTTCTGCCGTTTCGTAGGTCAATTAAAACATCAAACAAAAGACAACAATATTACTCTCAGATTTCTTATTTTTGTAGTCAGTATGTTTCTAAAACTCTTATAGCGAGGGCAATGTGATGCAAAAAACGCAGTTTCGCATACCAAACAATGCATGTTACTCTCTTTTTCTGAAAATATCTTTCACAATAGTTTCCTTTTCATTATTATCTGTCACTGTATCGGCTTCGTTAGCAGCTTCCGCTTATGAAGCAAACAAATCTCATTATCTCTGATACAAATTTGTCGTAGGCAGTGAGAGATTTTCAATATTCCGAGAAGTCGGAGATCGACTTGCAAAGGTTCAGAAGTGCGTGGTTCGTATTGCGATAGAAAGAAAAATCAGGGAATCGTGGGCAGAGTTGGAAGGTGAATTGAGCAGACCTTCTAAGAAGCAGCGATTAACTCGTTTCATCTAAAGCACAAGAACCGCAGATCTCTCCCAACGGATGAGGTGCCTCAATTGACTTCATTGCAGTGACCTGACCGAGAGGCCCTAGGTTCGAGTCCTGACGTTAGAAGGATTTTCGTCATTAGCTAGATAGGTTGGTCGAATTTAGCCGCTGTATGGAGCCAGCTGTTCTGATCGGTAGTTTTTTATGGTTTCTCCAATCAAAATCAGAAGAATACTAAAGCAAGACTTGAATAATAAAGCAATACGGGCAATGGACGTCTCACAACTTTTCCTGCCTCTTTCTTGTCCTATTTCCAACGTCTAATTACAAACACAGACACTAGACTACCACACATTTCAGAAGACCAGTCGGGAGCGTAGAGCTTCTCCCGACTGAGCAATGCCCCGCCGGTGCGCGAGATATCTGGTTGGGGAAAACCCCTGAACCTGCCTCTTAACACCCATCGCCACATTTCACGTTAAAAAAAAATGCACTACACAGATGGAATAATGACCAATGTTGATGCATCCGGAAACACGATATAATCGCTCTCGCCTCATGAGCATCCCAACTCTTTCCTCCCGCCGTCCCGTAAACGCCACCCTCGTCACGCCGTCCTTAACACACCGCCTTCCACACACCGCCCTCCTCCCGCTGCCCCCGCTCCACACGACGCTCTCCCTCCACACCCGGCCATTTACTTGCGCCCTCCTCTCGCCGCGCTCCAAACGTCCTCATCTCCCGACGGCCCACACACATTGCCTCCCACACGCCTCCCTACTCAATCTGCTCTCCAGACACCGCCCTTCAGACACTGGTCTATACACCGTCTTTCACACCAACAGCGAGAAAGGAAACTTTGAGCTCTGCCTGTGGACCGTTTTTTTGGAGTATTGATTCAGCTTTCACTTGGTGTTGATCGGGGAAACCACGGCAAACGTCAAATGAAGTCGTAGGCTCCCGCGGCCAGAGTCATGTGCGTGATCTGGGCTGTCCGGGTGACGCCGCGTCGAAGGCTGTGTTGCCGACGTTTCGACCATCTTGTCGTGGTCTTCCTTCGCACACCAGCCCTGAGGAAGACCACGGCAACACAGTCTTCGACGCGGCGTCACCCGGACAGCCCAGATCACGCACACGGTAAACGTCATAATGAACGGCCTGCCGCTACAGACCTGCAGCCAGCGAATGAAATCGTCCTACTTAGCTCCTTCCGAAAATTTCCCACTCTCGGTACACCTCCCGAAATGAAACATTAACTACCCTAACGGGACTAATGACCGTATCACTCTGTACACCAATCCCAATGCGAGTAGTTCCGGGTCGATGAGCGGCCAAGGTGCAGCGCAGGCGGCTGCGAAGAGGATGTGGCCCGAGGCGCGGGGGTTGGGGGTGGAGGTGGGGGTAATGCACGGCGCGGGCGAGCCGAGGGGCCGAGGGGCGAGGGTTTACGGGTGAGGGGGAGTCGCTCAGACGCCGCGAGGCCGACCGCGGGAGATTGAAAGTAATTGAAGGAGGCGCCGCGGCGGCGGCGAGGGAAACAATGCGCAGAGGGACGGACGCCTCGCCGCGACGAGGGGATACCGCTGCGGATGCGGTCCACGAGAAGGGCTCCACTGGGCGGAGCGACTTACCCGCCCACGTAGCCTTTCAGTATCATCGTATGGCGAGTTTGCAAACTTTTCCTTCGATTACACTTCAGGTACTTGCTCCCGTAAATAGTGTACGACTAGTGGCCTGCAGAAGCTGAAATGCTGCTGTGAAGTGTGAGCTCAAAAGTTTTTTGGACCAGCAAAAAATGGCTAATCTCAACAGAAACATGTGAATACTCAAGGTTTGTTCATCCTTGTCGCATGACAACAGATGTGTGGTAAGCACTGATACACTGAGAATTCAGTCAATACGCACAGTATGAGAATAGGCAGTATGATATAAGAAAATATGAGCTTTTTTCACTCAAAATCGAAAGTGTTTCATTTTTTTGTTGCATGTTTACCGAGCTATCTGGTATCTAACGGGACCATTGACACCTCTCACATGGACACAGACTTCTTAGTTTTCTTCACGTATGCGGATATTAGAAATTAATAAATAATGGAACAATGAAGAATGGCGAGAAGTGTGCCACTGGCAACATTAGGGAGAATTGTCATCAGTAGTTTATCGTTTCGTTAATGGCAGATGGACGAAGCAGAACCCCTCTTGTAGAATGCTATTGGTCCAGTGCAGATGGCTACACTATTTGGGCTGATATACTTGTGGCGTACCACAGTGGCGAGAGGTATGGTACCGCCAAAACAACATAGAGAATTAACATTAGTCTACTGCTTTGCTGGTAGATGCGGAAAACAGAACTCTTCTTGCATAATGAGTTCGGCCCAGTGCGGGTGGCTACACCATTAGCGCTGACGTGCGCGTGGCATGCCACGCTGGCGTGAGGTGTGCTACTGCCATTAGTGGTTTATCAACTGCGTTGCTGAGAGATGCGCAGAGCACAATCCGGAAGTCCGCAGCTTTCGGGAGCCTCCCGACCGCCCCGGGACAATGCGGCGGCAACAGAGATGAACCCTCCTTGCACAATGCTTCCGACACAGTGCGGGTGTCTACGCTATTTGCGGTGACACGCTTGCGGCATACCACGCTGGCACAAGGTGTAGCACTGCCAACAGACGGGAGAATTGACATCAGTGGTTTATCGACTGCGTTGCCGGGCGACGCGCAAAGCAGAACCCCTCTTGCATCATACTTAGGGCGCAGTGCGGGCGGAGAGGAAATGGGGACCTGAGAAAAACGAGCGGCGGCGGCGGTGGTGTCGAATCGACGGGCGCGCGAGGACCTGCGGCGGGCGGAGCCGTCGGCGAGGACGGCGGGCGAGGACAGGGTGAGCACGGGGCGAAGACGAGCGCGAGATCCTCAGGGACCGCGGTGGCTGCGAGGACGGCGAGGAGAGAAAGAGGCGCCAAAGGACGCGGGGCAGCGAGCAGGGCCCGGGGAGGCCGCGCAGATATTGCCGCGGCTCTGGTGATTGCGTCGCGCTGTTCAAGAGTACAGGCGACGCACAGTAGCTCCAGTGCAGATTCTGGGCGGATAAATTTAATTTTATACACAGCTTATCAATTGCTAGTTCAATGCTTCTCTTAAGGGTAGCTCACTCGATAGCGTGCTCGTTTTCCAGGACGTGATCGCAGGTTCAATTCCCGGTCGGGGTAGATTATAGTGAGCGTTTTCCTTTAAATATCCCAGTATGTGTTGCTGTGTGACGATGAGAAAGTGCCATTCTCTGTTGAAGAGTGTGACGACGAGAAAGTTCCATTCAAGGGTTGCAAGTACAGACCGACAGACAAACTGTACTATGCGCGCAGATATTGAAAGAACAGCAGGAAGCATCCGGTCATGTGAGAGGTGTCTGTGCTTTCTTTGGATACCCAAAAACTCGGGAAATCCAAACGCAATGAAACAGTTTCGATTTTGACCGAAAATGCACATATTTCACTAAGCTAATTCTTATATATAACGCCTCCTATTATATTGTGCATGTGCCCTGGATTCCTATATTGGCTGCGTCATTTTGTGTGACCCAGTGAGGTCATAAGACGACAAAGCTACCTTGACGAGGCCGCTCACCATATAATATATTTTAGTTTCCATTTTGCGAAATGGAGCAGCATTTTTAATATATTTTCAATATGTAATGTGTTGCAGTTTTTTGTTAAAATATTTAATTTATTGTCATATCATATCCGAGTATTTTCTTTGTTGTTCTTAAGCAGGTGTGTGCTACTTTTTTGGAATATCATCACGTGTAATTTTGTTCAGCTTTTGCTGCTGCAGGGAACTTGTGTGGTATAAATAAAACAATATAAATTATTAGAATTACGAAAACGTATAATTAATTATCCCTCAACCTCCAGGAAGAGTTTTTATAAGTACTTCAGCAGTAAATACTGTACATTTTAGATATAAATTACAGATTTATGTGAAGAAAAGGTTATTATAAGAATGATATATCGAATGAGCAATAGAGTTGCAGAGAACAGTTTGTCCTTCCTGCCAACTACGTCATTCATTGAAGATAAATGCTGCCAACCTGCAACATTTTTTGCACAATTGGAATGGACAGAGTTCGGTAGTGGCTTGGTATTAAATCGTCGAATAGCACGAGGTAGATACATCCACAGTTTGAGTTTTTTCTTACAGGAAGTGGTTTCATTAAAATTACAAAAACATTTACGATGATCAATGGCGTTGTCTAGGATTGTTCAAATCATTTGTCACCCAGCAGGATTTCCCAAAGCTCTGCCAAAACCCACACGAGGGCTTGATAAACGAAAAGCAAGGCTAAATACAAGAGGAGATAAATATAAGAAAACATTTAAGATGTATATTACACGTTGTACATAACACCGGGAACAATAATATAATTTGTATAAACTTACAAATATCATACGTGTTTCCTTACAACATAAATAATTTTCTGTCCAATGGAATTGACAGAACACAACGGCGCTGCAAGAGCGTGGAGACACAGAAAGGCTAAATGGAAGAGAAAGGCAAACGTACCGTTAAACGCCGAGATTTGCCACTCTAAATTTGACCTATATGAATGCATGAATCGAATTTCACAACAAACACACAATTAAATAAATAATAAAAGAGAGAGAAATTCTGAAGTGAGGCCTTTCAGTTTGGGACTGTGTATTTGGCAGAGTAGGTAGCGAGAACAAAATTACATTCAATTTAATTCCATTCAATTCAATGATGCCGTATTTTACGCGGGGAGACTGGGGCAATCGGCTCATCCGTCTGATCACGCGAATTTCGCTCACTGCTTTTACCATCTAGCGGAGAAAGATCGTTTCACTCAGGGGACAAAACAGGTGAATTAAATTAAGCTCTTTTAGGCTTGAGGATATTTTACGTGCAGTAAATCTACAGCAAGGGACAGCCGGCTTTACTTCCCCGGAAAGCGTACGAAGGATTTTTTTCGCTCTCAAAAATCCACGGCTTCGATCGCGTTTGAACCCACAAATTTTGGTATAACAGCCCGGTAGATTGTTTATACCGCCAAAGCCGGCACAATTGGAAATTCCACACCGACAGATGCAACTCACGAGTGGTTCTCGTAACTGCGTAAGCCGTCCTTTGCCCAGCTGGATCGTCCAGGGCCCCGTCGCGGCGCGGAGTCGCCTGTGGGGGCGCGGCCAAGGGCTGGGGATGGCGGCCGCGTCGCGTAATGGGGAGGAAGAGAGCGGGCGAGAGAAGGCCATTGCGCGCGGCTCCTCCTCCTCCTCCTCCACCTCGACCGTCTCCGCGCCTGCCGGGGGGACGCGGCGCGACGCGACGGGACAAAGAAGCGCGGGACAAGATACTGCGCGCGCGGCCCGGACGAGCGACGCGTCGACGCGAGGCGGCGCGGTAGCAAGGCGAAGAGAGTGAAGGAAGGGTAATGGAAAAAGATATAGAGGGCGGCCGGCTACAAGGCACCCGCCGCCGCCGCCTCCGCCGTGAAACATGGCTCAGAGGAGGCGGTTCGCGCGCGCTGGGGCGGGTTACGGCGGACGACGAGGTCGCTGTGTGTTTGTGTGTGTGTGTGTGTGTGTGTGTGTGTGTGTGTGTATGCTCGGTGAGAGAAGAGAGGGGTGGTTACGCAGACGAAAGGCAGGAAAGAGGTTCGAGCGATCAGGAGAAGAAGTTCGTTGTGAGAGCGGGACACGAGGGCGGGTACAAAGTTACGTAAGAGCGGTGACATGGCTAAGTGGCAGATTTACTGAGTTACAAAGGTGTTCGTATGTTGGCCAGATCACCAGAATATCCAGAACGAAGTGGGTGAACGCGATCGAGATGGGTAAGCAAATGACCGAGTGAAAGTGGTGCGGCGATCTTGTTGAGAGGTCGATGAAGCAGGACATTGAGCGGGTATCGCGAGTGAATGCATGTGAGCGTGTCTAGTACTTGAAGAATTATTGTTTATAAACGTTAGGCAAGCACGTAGCCGGGTCTCTAGTGGAAGTTTGAATGAATAGAAAACTAGATGTGAAGGACGAAAGATGACTGGGCAAGCGGATTAACTTACAGGTGGAAGATCAGCTAGTTACACGGTGCGATTTGGTTGACGGGAAGCACAATGGACAGGTTGTTGAGAAGGCGAGGAACTGGATAGATCGGCGACTCTATGGACGGGTAATAGGGTGGGCGGGCGGCTCAGTGGATGGGCTGCAGGGTTCGGGGCCTGTAGATGGAGGTGCAGCTGAGTAGAGCAGGATGAGCTGCGGCGACTGGATATATGGGCTGCTTCATTGATAGACATGTAGCTAGGCGTGCCACTGAGACGACGGGCAGTTGGATGGACAGGCAATTGGGAGGACAGGCTGTTGGATAGGCGGGCTACTGGGTGGACGGGCGTCTGGGTGAACGAGTGGATGGACGGTGACGTGAACGGCCCACAGCGTGTACCGGGAGGGCGGGTGGGCGGATGGATGGAAGAGCTGCTCGTTATGTACGCGATAGTCTTTTGAATGGTTGAATGAAACGGCCAATAGGCGAGTGATTAACGAGAATTTAGTGCAACACCAGGCTGGAAAAGCGAGCTGAGGGTCTTCGACTGGGAGAGACGGAAGGTGGGCGGAAGGGAGGGTAGACGGGAGCAAGCAGGCCAGCAACTGGATGGGTGGCTTGTACAATGGAGGGAGGATAGGTGTGTGAATAGCTAGCTAGCCGAGTAATGAATGATTATTTGTATGTGTATACAAATGTATTTGGGCGCGCGCGCGGGTATGTGTGTGCGCGCGCGTGTGTGTGTGTGTGTGAAAATCACACACACACGCAGAGAAATAGAGAGAAAGAAAGAGAGAGAGAGAAAGAGAGAAAGAGAGAGAAAGTGAGAGAAAGAGAGAGAGAAAGAGAGAGAAAGAGAGAGAGAAAGAGAGAGAGAGAAGAGAGAGAGAGAAAGAGAGAGAGAAAGAGAGAGAGAAAGAGAGAGAAAGAGAGAAGAGAGAGAAAGAGAGAGAAAGAGAAAGAGAGAGAAAGAGAGAGAAATAGAGAGAAAGAGAGAGAAAGAGAGAGAAAGAGAGAGAGAAAGAGAGAGAGAAAGAGAGAGAGAAAGAGAGAGAAAGAGAGATAGAGAAAGAGATAGAGAAAGAGAGAGAGAAAGAGAGAGAGAAAGAGAGAGAAAGAGAGACAAAGAAAGAGAGACAAAGAAAGAGAGACAAAGAAAGAGAGAGAATGAGAAAGAGAGAGATAGAGATAGAGAGAGATAGACATATATAGATAGATAGGTAGGTAGAGAGAGAGAGAGAGAGAGAGAGAGAGAGAGAGAGAGAGAGAGAGAGAGAGATATGAGGAAGAGAAGATGAGGAAGAGAAGATGAATAATGACGGACGGTTCGGTGGCTTGAGGTGTGGAGGTGTTTGGGAAACGTGTGTGAAGCAAGTGGTTGCGGTCGCTGCAGTCCAACTCCGGCCGTTTGACGCCACGCGATAACAACTTGCGCGGAGAGGGCCTCGGGCGATAAGTGAACGCGGTGGCGGCGCGCCGGGTGAACGTGGGGGCGGCAGACGCCCGACGGAAACGGCTTCTGGTGACTCTCCCAAGAGAGGGATTTCCGTGCTGTTGCATTCACTCTCCATACATTCCTTATTGAGATTGATCGCTGCCTTGAAACGGAATAAATTTCAAATTTTATGGCGTCCAATCTAACAATTTTCTTACTGATCTTTATTATTATTATTATTATTATTATTATTATTATTATTATTATTATTATTATTATTATTATGGTATTATCATTAATATTAATCATTTATTTACTATTAACTGTTCATCAAATTATTTGCCAAGATTGATAAAACATGGAGTACAAATTATAACAATAAAAACGAACATCTCCAAAAGGTGTGTGACCAAAAGGATCACGAAAGAAGGAATGAGTTACCAACCTCCGAGCCTCATCTAAGAAGATCCGCAAGCCCGTTTTTCATTTGCCTTCGGCGAGGCGTCCCCTGAAAATGTGCCAGTCGTGCGTCCGCAGCTTCTCCCCCCTTGCCACCGGCGGCAGCATATGCGAGGGGCCGATGCGCAGGGGTGCGGGCGGGCGCTTCGCTCTGGCAACGCCGCGCGCTCGCAGGCATATCTCACGCCGTGACAGCGGTGACGAGATCGATATTCGGCGACGCCTCACGCGGCGCGGACGACTTCGGCAGAGACCGCGGACGTGGACCTCGGCGGAATTGGGGCGGGACACGGATGCAACTGGGATGGGACAGGGGCGAAACTGGGCCGGGACTGGTGTGAGACTGGGGAGGGACTGGGATGGGACTCAGGTGGGACTGGAGCGGGACTGGGGAGCGGCACTGGAATGGGACTGGTGTGACTGGGCGTCACTGGGGCGCGAGAGAGGGACTGGGGCAGGATTGGGGCAGGATTGGCTCGGGACTGCTTCGGGACTGGGGCGGGACTGGGGTGGAACTGGGGCGGACTGTGGGGGGACTGGCGTGGGAATTGGGGCGGAACAGGGGCGGGACTGAGGCGGGACGGGGTGGGACTGGAGTGTACCTGGAGTGGGACTGGCGACACTGCGGCGGGACTGGGGCGAAACTGGGGCGGGACACGGGCGGGACGGCGGCATGCTATTTATAAATCGATGTTGTAATTTACACTTTGGTACATTGCGTGACGCTTTAAGTTTTAAATTACAAGTAAATATTTGAAGATAATACACAAGGGCGGTCTTTCTAACATCCTCTCACCGAAGCAGTATTACTACTAATATAATAACATTCGCCTCTTGGGAATGTAGAGAAGTGTTTTGCATGTTTTAAGTATATCTATTATCTTACTTTATAGTATTTTTCACACATATCTCTCGGTTTGTTTGACTACCATTATTATCTTGCATCTCGAACAACAAGAAATGAATGAATGGGGAGAAATAATGTAATGAGAAGTATCATTTGACTGCAATATGAAATGCAATTACTTTCACTCCATCAATACACATAACAGATTCATCTTACTAATGTAAGGCGTCCGCCTCGAAGGGGCGAGTTTCACGTCCCGAGTGCGAATCGAATATAAAACGCACTCCGCGAGACACACAGAAACCCATGTAGTTGAACTTTCGTGAGTTGACTGCTAAGAACTCATTTAAAAAGGCGATGAAATATCCTGAAGCTTACTGAGCAATTATTCGTTGATATCTATCAATTTAGAGCGATTTTATGATACTGTAACGAATATTGCATCATCTGCCGGGATTCGCTGCGCGGATTGCGTCATCTGCCCGCGCCTCCCCTTCTTCCCGAACTGGACGGTTCCGGTCTATTCGCGAATCGCGTAGAAATGTGGAGCAAGTGCCGGTTGTGTCGAGACGAGCACCGGCCAGGTATAAATTGCCGGCGGCCGCGAGTAGTAAGAAGTAGAAGTAGTAAGCAGTCATTCCGTCAGTGTGAGTATGCAGTAGTCTGTCCGCAGTGGAAGCTGAGCTGTGAAGTGTGCATTGCGGTGAACAGTGGTGCAGTGGGTGAACAGCAGTCTGAAGTCTGCAGTGGAAACTGAGCTGCGAAGTGTGCATCGCAGTAAACAGTAGTACAGTGGACCCTGGTCTGCGCAGTGAATTGTGGTCTGCATAGTCTAATTTTCATTAAAATCTTTGAATTTTTGAAAATTACATAATTTATAAAATAGAGAAACCACTAGTTTGTTCTAAGGGAAGGAATGGTGAGTTCAGCATGTGAACGGTGGTGCAGCAGTAATGTGCTATGTGCGTTGTCTCGACGGACCTGGGTTCGTGGCTTCGGTTGTGTAACTGTTAGTGCATGTGACTGCTATACCCAAGTTTGCGATCGACCCGTGGATTTTTACAGGGCGAAGAATCCTTCGTACACCTCCCTTCGCAGGAGAAAAAATCCGGTTGTCCCACGCTGTAGATATACTGCATGTAAATTTGTCAAGTGTAAATGAAGCCTCTCAGCAAAATTCAAATCGCCTGTTTCATCGTTCGAGTGATACAATCTTCCTCTACCAGACGGTGCAAGGAGCATAGCTGAATTTGCGCGCTCAGGCGGAACAGCAATCCGCAGGTCATGAGCCTCACCACGGAAAGTCAGGAAGCATTGAATTGAATTGAAGGACCTGGGTTCGAATCTCGGTGCGAAGGAAAACTCACTTGTTAGAAACACTGTTCTAAGGCCATGTAGTAGTAGAAGTAACAATTCAAGTATGTGCCACGAGTTTGTGGTAGTAATAGGTTCACCATTTCGTTTCACGTCAACCATAAACGTGTATTTAAGCACTATATTTAAGCACAGCGAAGAGGGCCATCTAACTAATGCAAGGCGTTCGCCTTCAAGACGCCGAGTGCCGCATCTCGACGAGTGCGAATCGAGTTCAAGGGACTCGCAGGGTCGGCACGCGCGGAGAAGGCGCGAGGCGAGGGCGTCCTCAGCGGTGTTGCGGGGCAGTGCGGAGAGGGGAGAGGTGGGGTGGGGAGGGGCGGGCATGGGGAGGGGCGGGGATGAGGGTGGGGCGGGAGGGGCGGGGATGAGGGTGGGGCGGGACGGGCCGAGACGGGGTGGGGCTGAGCGGGGTGGAGCGGGGCAGGACGGGGTGGAGCGGGGCGGGGCGGGGCAAGGCGGAGCGGGTCGGGGCGGGGCGAGGTGAACCGGGTTGGGGCGGGGCGGGGCCGGGCAGGGCGGGGCGGGGCTGGGCGGGGCGCGGCGAAGCAGGGCGGGGAGGGGCAGCAGGCGCGGTGCAGGTGAGCGCGCGGAGCGGCGAAATGGCGCAGGTCGAGAAGTTTATAGCCGCGGGCGGGCAGACCATTAAATCAGTCTCCGGCGTAATAAAATTGCAGGAGATTGCGACGCGCCCCCGTCGCACATGTACAATGTACTCGCGCGGCGCAGAGGTCGCCGGAGGCCGCGCCTCGGCCGCCAAGGGCCGCGGAAGAGGCGGCGAGGGGCACCTGGGCGCAGGCGGGAAAGGGTTGGCGAGAACGCATCGCAGGAAGGTCGCCGTGGAAAGGACCAGCAGAGCAAGGCCGCATATGGGAAGACAGTCGACAGAAAGGGGAATTCGAGGAGGAAACGAAATAGTTGGTGGCAGCGGAAATGGGGTCTAGTGCTGTGTTCCCGGGGGAGTCAACGGCTAACGTAATTAATCCCGTTAGTGTAGTATGCGTTATATCGTGGGAGTTAGGTGTATATCTCTCCTTGTAGAACGTTAGTTCCGGGGTCGACGACCATCACGTCGGCTTTCTGGGATTCCTCCCTCCCCGTATTTTCACAAGGGGGCACCGTCACAGCTGGGGCAAGTTCTAAGATCTCGACTAGTCTCCCGACATAGGTGTGTGTAATGTAGAGAAGAGTGAGTGTATAAAGAGAGGATAATACAAGGATGAGAAAGGAATGCTCATGCGCGGTTCTTGGCCCATGTGTTGAGGTGCTGTTCAGGCATTTACTTGGTATTGATCGACAAATCACGGAAAACTACCAATTAAAATTCTCCAGACAGCGGCTGAATTGGCCCTTTTCAAGACTCGAACTCTAGCATCAGGGTCATTGCAGTAGCAAATGTTGTTACCCCGAGCTATTTCAGCCGGTGATGGAGTCAAATTTGTGAAAAAGAAAGAAGTGGGTGGAAAGTTGGAGGTTGGGAAAGAAGACGGCGGAGGTGAAGCTTCAGGGGAAGTAACACGGACAGTAATGGCGGCTTTCGGACCAAACTACGGAACTGAAGGAAATGGATGCGCTTTTGTAAACACGTACATGTCCACGTCCACGTCCACGCCCATGTGGAGGGAGGGGATGTAAATGAGGTTTCAGGAGGCGAGAAATACCATAGAGCAGTTGGTCCAAATGAAAATCGAGATGGTTCTACACGACAGACAATTGAAATGTTGACGAGAGAAAAAAAAGAAGGTGAGAAAGGGTACGATAACAACGAATTGTAGGAAGTATTGCAGAAATGGTTTAGAGAGCAATGACGAATACGTAGAAAGGAAAGGTATCTTAGAGGAGTAAAGCTCATAAGTAGAAAGTAGGAAGCAAAAGCAGGCCTAGTAATGTGAGGTCATTATTAATTAACGGCTCTGCCTTGATCTCACGCCCGATTCTACTGCCCTTCCTTCCGCCTTCCTCCCCTTCTTTCAGTAATAAAACTACTCCCTTTCCCAGCCAAAGGATTTCGCATTCACGCCCACACACACATACGCGTTCGCACTAAAACGACAGCACGCATGCATAATGCGTAAAAGCGTGAAGAACAATGAGCGAAAGCTTATGGCAGAAGATGGGGACAAAATTAACATATTAGAGAGGAACTGTGACCTTTGGTTGTCTTGAGCAAGAATTCCAGTCATCCTGGAATGCTTTATGAAATTATTTTCACACTAAATTATTCCAATACATAATGACAACTTAAAGGAAATTCTTTTGAAATTATAAGAGAACATTGTTTAACATTTCCGGTCGTTTTTGCGCGTTAACTTACAGAACGTTCTTATAGCTCCAAAAAACATCAGTATCAATTTGTGTGTGTATATATATTTCATGATTTTCAAAACGGCGAAATGTTAAGTCAAGAAATTTATTGTATTAGATCTTTTCAAAACTGATAAATACTGACACGCATTTTAATTTCTTTTCTCCCCCAACATCACACATTTCACAGCATTGAAAAGATCTAATACAAGAAATTTGTTGACTAAACATTACACAGTTTTAAAAATCATGGCTAAACGTTCATCATAACTAGTAAATCTATGCCATAGAATAACCTTCTCGTAGTTTACTTTCGAAAAAGTTAACAATCATTATTGTTCTGAACACATATCACGATCGCCCCCAGGTCCGTGATCCACTTCGTTGCATATCGACTTCACTCTATTTATCATCCCTCGCGTGTCTCTACATCATCTTGAACGAGGAACGAGTAAAGAAAGGTAAGAAAGTGGCTGGTAGGGGAAGAAATATTCGGAAGGATATATGGGAGGAAGGAGCGAGGTAGAATTCCTTTACCCCGTGCGAGTCGGAAGCGAATGTTGTGGCCCAGCAAGCGCGTCTGGCCGCCCGGGTGACCTATGGCCGCCGCTTGACCTCTCCGCTCTCGCACTTCCTGCACCCCGCGCCCCGCACCATCCCTGCCCGCCGCCCGCCGCCCGCCCCCGTTGGCTGCTCGTTCGGCAGAGCCCATTCGCCGGCGGCGCTTTACGAGCGCCCTGGCCCCGGGGCGAGGAGCTACGCTGCGCCCCTGCCCGCCCTGCCCGCCCTTGTCCACCTCTACCCTGGCGCATGGTGGTGGTGGCACGGATGGAACCATATTGCTGGACCTGACGAAATGGCGGCGCTGATTTAGTTGTGACCATGACAACGAGAAAGGGAGCGTTGTTGAATGAAGACGATGAAGGTTGCGATAATCACGACGACGCCAATGACACTACAAGCGATGGCTATGGAGATAATACATGATCTGAACGTTACGAGTGGTGACTGAGGCGAGGAGCTATGATACCCGCTCTGCCCATCCTGCTCTCCCGCACCATCCACACGGGCTGGACGCGGTATTGGTGGTGATGATGGTTCTGGTGGTAGTGGTGGTGGTGGTGGTGGTGGTGGTGGTGGTTGTGGTGGTGGTGACGGTAAAAGTTGCAGGGATGAAATCATATTACTGGACCTGACGAAATGGAGGTGCTGATAGATATTGCACTGTGTTCTTGAGGACGAATGGCATTGGAACGAAGACGACGATGAAGCTTGGCATAATGACGATGTAAATGACTAGATGCGATGGCAATGAAGATAATGGATGAGCCGCGCTTTACGATCTGCATGGCCCCGGGGCGAGGAAACTGACTGCACTGCCCTCCAAATCAACTGTTCGCACTGCCCACCTTGCCTTCGGTCACAGGCCACTGACAGGTGGTCATGGGGGCGGGGATGGAATGATATTGCTGGACCCGACGAAATGAGGGTGCTGATGGATCTGATAGTGTGTCCGTGACGACGGAAAAGGGACTGTTATTGCAAACAAAGAAGACGATAGAGGTTGGGATAACGACGATATTCATGACTTCGGATGCGATAGGAATGGAGATAATGATGAACCGCTATTTACGAGCGCCCTGGCCCCTGGGCCAGAAGGCT
Organism: Gryllus longicercus; assembly: GCA_038098605.1. Taxonomy (NCBI): domain Eukaryota; kingdom Metazoa; phylum Arthropoda; class Insecta; order Orthoptera; family Gryllidae; genus Gryllus; species Gryllus longicercus. The sequence goes on from JAZDUA010000140.1 coordinate 75,754, forward strand.
GCGCTTCCCTCGCAGTCAGGTACCTGCCCTGCCTATCTTACCCCCTCCCTCACAACTCACCTTAGCTTGCGGTGGTGGTGGTGGTGGCGATCGTGACAAGGCTGGAATCGAATTGCTGGACCTGGTTGTGTTCATGACGAGAAAGGGATTGGTATTGGTACGATGAAGACGATGGAGGTTGGGATAATGTCGATGTCTATGACTTGGAATGTGATGGCAATAGAAAAAATCGTTGAGGCGCCCTTTACAAGCGCCTTGGCCTCGGAGCGATGAGGTGGCCCGTTTTTAAGGTAATCTTCCGACTTTAGACTGGTGTTGATTGGAGAAACCACGGAAACCCACTCTTCCGAGCAGTCAATTGGTAATATTCTCCTTCAGACAGCGGCTGAATTGTACTTAGCTACCTTGCTAGTATTACTCTGCTATGCGCTATCCCAGTGCTAGGAGCTCCCAGTCAACGAACTTGCCACTTAGTCATCGCAGCCGGTGGTTATCGATGTCATGAATTTGATGAGGAATATAGAAATAAAATTAAATTAATATGAGAGTTTATGTGAAGGAGATAACGAGGTGGGAAAGATATGATTGGATTGCGTGGGCAGAGACTTTAATGGAGGTGGTCCAGGAGCTTCGTGACGCCAAACTAGTTGAATCTTGAGCGTCTCTCAACTTCTCTTGGGTTTTGTAAAGATATTTAATTTACCGAAAATACATACGTGTCATTTCAAAAATAATTTTATTTCTTTGAAGTCTCAATATGAGAAGTCACGCTCTCGGGAGGCCTCACCGCTTTGAAATAGCAAAGAGAACTGTGGGCATTACATCTTCAGTAAAAACTCTAATCCGGCACAGTGGCACGAGCATTAGTTTACAACAGAGTAGATGATTCTTTCCGGACTGCATCTACTTAGCGAACAACAACTACATAATCTAGAAAAACTTAGAAATCCCGTGAATGGTCTGGAATGGACCCGGAAACTGGAATGGTCCATTCCGGTTTCTTGCATTTCGCTACACACTCATTGGTATAACAGACTATTTAATCAGAACGTTCTTAGTCGAAGAGTTTAGCTAGAAAATAGAGAAGTCTTACTCAGACGTTCCTCTGTTCTGCACCAGCTCTGGGCTTGGAATAGTCTTGCGATTTATCAGTGGGGAACCCCAAATCTTCTGCAGCACCAGCTAATGGCTTCACAACAGTGAAGCTTCCTGACCACATGACGATGTAACAGACTTGGTTATGGAAGGGAGAGCGTGGATACCACTCACCCCCACAATCTGCGCAACTCAGCAGTTATAAATGGAAAATCCATGAGCATGGTGACTCCTCGCTGACGATCTTTGGGTATCTGAAGAAACTTGCCATATCTTTCGGTATCCCATTGGTGTTCAAGAGTAGGCGCATTTAAATGTCCGCCCTGCTCTCTCCGCCAAGGAGGACATGACGCTGCGGAAAATAGCGACTATTAATGTGATGCTACGACTGTGACGAGGTAGCTGGTGGTGGCGAATGCTACAGATAATGGAGGCGCCGATAAAATTGATGTGGAGGAAATAAATGTGATATGGACATGGAGATCATATCTATTGAGACGAGTCAGAAAGATAACAAAGCCGACTAGAAACAAATTCAACAGAAGACAACATAATGAACACATAATCATGATGACACTAGATACATTAGATACTGGCAAAATCAACATTCATTCGGATTCTGGAGTAGTCAGAGGAAGACTGAAATTATAAGAAAGATTATATAACTTATTGATGGCACGAGTTTAATTTTGAAATAGTCGAAGAGTATAAATTATGAACATTTGTTCGAAATCTGTTGGGACAGGATTCGAACATTTATCACTTGGATATGAAATAAAACTCGACATGGATATTTAAGGAAATGCAGTGATGACTGAAGAATTAAGAAAATGGTGAATGATTTGTGATTTAGAGTGAAGGTATTTCATCGCGGGATGATAATATGGAATGGCGAATATCGAACTAAAAAACATTGATAACTCGAGTAATTTGTGAATGTAAGTAAGACTAACGAAGTAAAATAATTACTATCAATGTCACAAATCCATTGAAGTATTTCACGGAATCATCTATCCTATTAAAATATAAATTTTTACTCTTCGGTTTTTATTGATAACATTTTATGTTTACTTTATGTTTAGAAAATCGTAGTACACTATGGAGGTGTTTTTGGAGAGTTTCGTAATAGAGGTGACGCTTTACGACCATTTACAGACCGTTCTACTAGCCCATCCTGGATGTGTTGCCCGACATGCAAGTGCGAAAGTGGGCTGGGGTGGAAGTTCTGAAGTTTAAATGACCCAAAAAAAGTAAAAATGAATGCTATTGGTTATTTTAATATACATCTCTGACACTGAAGAAAAGCTCTGTTACCTTCATTGCAAAATACGTATTCTCTTTGTCTCGTGTGAATTCTCAATGAAAATAACAGAAACATTGTGAATATTTTTCTGTTCATTAAACTTAACTTCCTGTATTCGTATTGCCATGAATTACATACACACGGTTTTCATAGTAAATCATGTAGAAATAACGTGAGGCAGATGGCTAAATACTGAGGAGAGCATAACGAGAAGCAGAATGAGAGAAAAAAAAACATGAAAATAGCGACGATAATATGACCCGTCAAGAAAGATTATCTCTGGAGACATCACTTACGTAAACCTTTCTGTGACGAGGACGAATCAATTTTGAACTGCGCAACATTTCTAGCGTTCAATGTAAAGTGGTTGCTACCTTCGACCTTATTACAGCACTCCCAATTGTCATTGCGTCCACGGTGCTTGCATTCTTGGAAGATCACCCGCTGTATACGCAATCGCTTCTACAATTTTCTACTAACACAGCAAGTCTACTTTCAACATTCCGACTGCTTGTTCGAGTTCAGGGCCCATTAACAGAAAACTGTTTTAAGTACTGGTATTGAAGACAATATTAACTCCATGATAAATTAAAAAAAAAATTGAAATATATTTTTTCTTGTTGGAGGAAATGTTTATTTTTTCGATTTTCGCAGCGAAATTATTCTTCAAGCTAAAGGTATGAAAAACCTGATATTTCAATTGAAATTCGATTACCACTATTGTAAATTACATATTTGACATTTTTATATTAAAGATTAAAACCTATATGTTCAATAACATATTTAGTTGTAAGTTCAAAGTGAAAGGATGCTTCAATATGTAACCTACTTATTACTAGTTTTTAGTTTGAATTAGTTTTAATTATGATAATTCTTTGTTCAAGTCAGTTACAAATAGATTCAAATGTTAGGAGCAAATACATTAAAATATGAGAGTATTAAAATTCTGCATGAAATAAGACCATAAAGCAAAATACAGCATCCTTAGGTTTATGGTAAGTTTAAAAATATATTTTTAATGATAGTTCCCTAAAATACTAACGGTTGATTTACATAATGTAAAAATATGTTAAAATTTCTGAATTAAAACATTTTTACTCATCTAAGTTTTTAAAGACAATATTGTGCGTTTTGTTTCTGAAAACCTGACTCTGTCTGATACAAAATTGAATTTCCAACTGCTAATAGTGAGACCCACAAAGTTAGCGTATGACTTTCCCTCTCCGCAACCGGTCTCTTTCGGGACTCGCCCTACGAATTCAATACGCATTCTCTTCACCTCGTGGCGCACTGCTGCGCTGCCGCCCTCGGGGGCCCGGGTTCTCATCCCGGAGTCGCCGTTTGCTTTCTCCCCGACGCCGTCGCGCGTCCCCGGCCGCCGCAGGCAAACAAATTTGGGAGATGAGCGGCGCGCGGCGCAATATTATGCAGGCCGAGCGCGGTGGGCGGCGGGAGGGGGGAGGCTGAAGGCAGGGACGGAGGCGACGGGGCGAGGCGGCGAGAGGAGAGGACGCCAGAGAAAGTATCAGCCGGCGACATCCAGACGAAAGCGACGCCAAGGCGCATGGTGAGGGATGATGATGGGGTGGGGGCAGGTGTTGCTGGGTGGTAGAAGAGAAAACACCGCAAAGCTGAGGGTCGATGGGGGGGGGCAGGAAAGGAAGGGGAAAGGGAGGAATTCTGCGAATAGTGAAGTTGATATAGCTCACAGAGGCGTGAAGTGATGGGGGTCACATGGTACGTGAGAAATGGTGGAAAACGATGAATACGACGGTGGAGTGTTGGGCTAGGGGAGTGTTGCCGAGGGTGGGGGAATGAGGCGGGTGGACGATGGCGGAGGATGACGACGAGGTCAGCAGAGGAAGTCGGGGGGACCATGGCAAGGAGACGAGGGTGGAAGATGGAAGGGGGACAGGGGAGGTACGAGGGCAGGTTTTGAGAGTGGGGAGACGTGGTGGAAGTTTGATGACGGAACACGGCAGACGAGGATGGAAGGACGACGGTAAAGAGACGAGGGCGTGCTATGGGTTCAGGGAGGGTTTGAGAGAGGTCGTGAGCGGAAGACGGCGGGGGCAAGAGGGTGGAGGGATGAGATACGGGAAACGAAGACAAAAACACGGGGGACGGGGAGGGGAACGTGTGCTGAGGGCTGAGGGCCGAGGGCCAAGGAGGGATGAGGACGAGGGAATGAAGGTGGAAGAGGGCGGGGGAAGAGAGATGTTGGTGTAGGATGGTAGCGCTAGTGAACGGGAAAGGGGACGAAGGACGGGGCGGGGAGTCCAGGGCGGGGAAATAATGGTAGGGTAACGAGAGCGGGAGGACTGAGCGAGAGGACGGGGCGCGAGGATGGGTGCGGGAGGATAGATGCGGGAGGATGGGTGCGGGAGGATGGGTGCGGGAGGATGGGTGCGGGAGGATGGTGCGGGAGGATGGGTGCGGGAGGATGGGTGCGGGAGGATGGGTGCGGGAGGATGGGTGCGGTAGGATGGGTGCGGTAGGATGGGTGCGGGAGGATGGGTGCGGGAGGATGGTGCGGGAGGATGGGTGCGGGAGGATGGATTCGGGAGGATGGGTGCGGGAGGATGGGTGCGGGAGGATGGGTGCGGGGGATGGTGCGGGGGGATGGTTGCGGGAGGATGGGTGCGGGAGGATGAGTGCGAGAGGATGGGTGCGGGGCGCTGGGTGCGGGAAGATCGTGGCAGGGAGAGCAGGAGAATGAACAGGGATGGGCCGGGGGACGGGCGTGGGGACGTGGGCGACGCGGTGGGGCGGTGGTGCAAAAGACAGATAGGCCGTGGGGCATGGGGGCGGAGGAAGTGGAGGGGCTGTGGAGTGGCGGCCCGGCGGGATGACGCGAGGCGCTGCATTCCGGGACCAAGTGATTACTTTCCTATCGATTGCTGGCGGGGCGGGCACTGCGCTGCGCGCGTCCGCTGCGACTATCTCCCGCGCGTGACCTCCGCGCTCCATTGTAGTCACCTGCCCCTCCACCTGGAAAACGATATTCTTACCGTCTTTAGTAACAAAAGACATCTTGTATCAGTGTGACAGCGGGCGAAACTACTGAAAGTAACACTATAGTTACAACGTGAAACTTAAATGTATTCGATTACAAAAAATACTAATCATATACTTTGTTGAAATTAGCACATTTCAGAAAACCGTCATACCCTTCAAACTTTCTATAACATAGGACAAGAATAGTTGAAAAACTATTGTAAAACAAATAGTTCCGCTCACAACATTAAATGACGAACATAGGAAACCAACATTCTCTTATGTGTTGAAAATTCCAAAAATATTCTTGCAGAACAAAATCACAAAATTTACAATATTATTTTATCTGAAAAGAGAATATATATTCTCAGTAAACCAATCAGTTAATTTTAAATAAGAAAAACATTGGAAGAGTTTGATACCTCTGATCGCTGAATCATGTGAAGTGTCACGAAGTCCCTCTGCCGTTTCCAGGAGTTGAAGAGTCCTCCTCACTTTTTTCACCACTCCAACCTACTACACCCAGGCGTCCTACGTCATCCCCATCACGTACACAGATAACCAAAAAATATATAACTTTTTAATGTTTTTCTCAATACTTTAACGCTTTCTTAACTTAATTTATTTCTTGGCATGACATGCTTCCTTGGGAAGTAAACACGAGAGGTGACTCAGGGCAGAAACTGATTTCCCTGCTGTGTACCTCTGACCTGGAGATCCTAGGTTGGAATATCGACGGTGGCAGATTTTACGACAATGGCTACAGTGTCCCACTGGTGGGAGACACCTGGTTAGGGAAAACCCCGCTAACCGACGGTAGGTCGGCGCAAGATCTCACCATCCAGCGCATATCATTACGATCCCAGATAATACCAAACATAACCTACGCTTACGAGGAAAATGACTCAGTTGACCCGCTCGGAATCACTAATTATTCAATCCGTCTTGGAAAGCAAAGAAATGCTGTTTGCACCTTCAGCCCGATTTCGCCCCACAGTGCGCCGCCGCCGCCGCCACCGCCGTCCCCGTGCGCGGCGGCGCGCCGCTCACCGACCGCGATCGATAACCGGGGCGCTTTCTGCAGGTGCCTCCGCCGCCGCACCTGCGCTGGGCGCCCTCCCCGCCCCGCCCCGCCCCGCCCCTCCCCCTGCGCGCCGCCAATGCTCCGTTCCTCCCCGGCCCGTGCTGCTCTGTACCACCCCCGTCGAGTTCCATCCCGCACCCTCTGACCCGCCACCCTCCCTCACCTACACCACTACGGCTCCGCCCCTTCCCGCCCCGTCCAGCCTCGTACCACTCTAACTTACCTGTGACCCGCCCCTCCTGCATCCTCACCACTGCGGCTCCGGCCAGCCCCGCCCCGTCCAAACTCGTACCACCCCAACTTTCTTCTGACCCGCCCCTCCTGTATCCTCACCACAACAGCTCCGCCCCGCCCCGCCCGTCCAGATTCGAACCACACCAACTTCAACCCCACATCCTCTTACCCCCCTCGAGCACCCTCACCACTACAGCTCCGCCCTGCTCCACCTCGTCCAGCCTCGTACAACCCCAACTTGCAACCCGCGCCGTCCCGCCCGCCCGGCCTCGACCCTTACTGCCCTACCCTGGCACACCTCTTCATCTCTTCTGGCTCCACTCTGCTCCGTCCCTCCTCACACCTCCTGATCCTCCCCAACTCCTCTCCTCTCCTCTCCTCTCCTCTTCTCACCCACCACATCGTGCTCTGCTCTCTCGAGCCCCGCCGCCCTTTCCCGCCCCATTCTGTTCCATCCTCCGTGTCCCCGCCATCGCCACGACCGCCAACGCCAATCACCCTCACTGCCCCTTTGCCCCGCCAAGAGCAAGTTCAGGGCGGAGAAGGGCTTGGCCACTCGCCTTCCGGGCCTGCAGACTCAATTCCAAGAAGACGGGTATGTAGCACCAGCGGAACCTCCTTCACGTTACTGAATTCACAACGCGTTTTTGCTGGTACTCTTTGACGGCGATGTTAAACTGTAATTACCGCTAATATCTTGATGCCCAACGACACATGTATGTTTTGAAAAGAGCTGTAGAGGATTAATTTCAACGAATATGTCATTAAACTAGTAAGAAAGCTGATTTAATTAATCAATATTTAGCAGAATGGACGCTATCTCTTCTTGAAAATTCAATAAGAAGTAATGTTGAACTGGTTTACTGAAGTTTAAAAATGTTATACAGATAAAACATTAAACACGAAATATGAACATGGAAAATTTAACTCATTCCCCATTGTAAGTTAAAATTATTTCTTGTTAAATGGTATCTGAAAGTATGTATGTTTCACTACTTCACAAACAGAATTTGTTATTTCAGGAAGCACACAACGTATTTCAGAAAGGACAGCAGAAAATAATGATACTATTTAGACATCATTAATCTACAACAAATGGAATGGTAGTTAAGCCAGACACATTCATTATTTTCATATATTTTTAAGCGGATTGAGGTGGGATATTTTTGCCTCAAAAGCTAGACCTTTTTTTTTTTTTTTTTTTTTTTTTGCGAAATAAGCATTAGAATCTTTCTATTCGATTTCGTCATAAAATTTTACCTTCCACGTATTCACGCCAAGCAGTGGCAAACCTCAGAATATGCACCTTCCGGCAAATTACAGTGAATCTATTCAGAGTCACTGACTTGTACAAGTACGCACTCCCCCCCCCCACTTTCCAGGGAAAACGCCTCTCGAACTGTATAGCCTCTTTGGGCCCAGCCGCCGGTGTGCATTACCTGGAACCCGACGCGACGCGAGCGTCGCATCCCTTTGACTGAGCGGGGCGGGGCGACTCCTCTCACAGCAATTACGTCGCCCACTCCGCCGCCTGCGCCGCCCGCGCCGCCCGCGCCGCCTCTGCTTATTTCGTGACACCCACGCCGAGAGTGGGACGAGCGGCACTTCGGGTCCCTCGGAGCTCGTTTTGGTCCATCCCACGCCCAACCCGCCCGCACCACTGCGTCGCCCAGCACGCGACGGACGCCGACGCTGCCCACACGGGAGAGCCTCGCGTGAAGGGCAACTGCCGAGCACCTTTGCTTTGTTTCTGGGCGATCAAATGGAGATTTTGTCCCCGAACTTCAAATGCCAACCAGACCCGTACAGTCCAGTTCAACAACGTAATTAAATAAACAAGTAAATAAATAAAAAATTAAAGAAATCCTACCCCTTCTATTAAGTTCAGTACAGAACATTAATTTTTTTACTGTTGTGTTAATGCTTGACCGCGACATGGAGCTCGGTTCACTGCTATCTTCCCCCATTGAGAAGATCGTGGTTAAGAGGGAAACAGTTGAATGATGTTACATGTTTCCTTTCGGAGGGAATTATGAAAGAAAATTATGGAAGGGAAATATGAAGAAACAAACCGAGTCCATCTAAAAAATAGTTAATTAGTAAATACGTCAATATGAATCATTAAAATGAGGTAAAAAATAGTATGTTGTTTGTACCACGAGCGTTTACTGCTTCTAATAATCTCAGACCAAAGACTCGAAACGACAAAAGTTCTCCAACTTCAATGTAGTGCTCCGGGCTATAAATGTATTGTGGACAGTAATATACGAAGACATAATTTCATAACATAGTCTCAAAAGAACATTTGACAACTAACTACGCTCAGATAGAAAACGGCATCAGTTCCCTATCTTATCAGTGGATGTGGGAGTTGGGTTAAATCACAAAAAAACAAAAGAATATCAAACAAGGTTTTTTTTCGCGTGCCAGAATTTTCTTTCGAAGTGACCTCAACAAAGGAATTTGTGGTAGAAGATACAACGATGGATATATTAGACAGTTTAATGTAATTTTCTCAACATTTTATTCATTCACTTAGTGATCACTTCATCATATCCATGGATACTAGTTGTCAACTCTCAATCTTGACGCATAGCTCGTAATTTTTTTCCTTCAGTTATGTTTTTACTAATAAAAATAAACGTGATATACAGTATTCCAGGAACGTGTAACAAAGCGTGTGAAACGCGAAGAGACTATGGGGCCCCAGAACTAAATTCAATGGCTGCCACTGACACATGTGAACATGAGAGCAATTCTCGGAAATTCCTTGTAGTGCTCGCTTCCACATTGCTGCAGTCTCGCAACCTGGTGCTACCTGAGCTCTGTGTACATATCAGGCCTATTCAAAAAATGCCACAGTGCGGAAAAAGTGTGAGAGAAAAAGTGACAGAGAGGGAGAAAGAAGAAGTGACATAACGAGAGAGAAAGTCAGGAAAAAAAGAGAAACCTACTGTTGTGCGTGAATCCCTCTTAGGCGTAGAATATTTTCACTTTATAATTATGGTATTAAATGCAAGGGCCACACCATACATATACAATACAATGGTGGAGAACCACCATGTTTCAGATGAGGAATCATTACTTCACACCGGTAAAGAGACGTTTAATCCTGCACTCACAGAACTAATGACCACAGCAGTTGACGTGACCGGAAACATAATTCATTCAATCAACCAACCAACCGACAGACCAATCAACCAACCAACCGACCAATTAATCAATCAATCAATGAACCAGTCAACCAATCAATCAACGAAGATCAATTCTCTCCGACCTTCACGGTCTGGTAGCCTTTTTCACCGTGCTTCGTACGCCGACGTGTCCGAAAACGCGAACAGCTGTGGTCAAGGCGCAGAAATACGCTCATCGCCCAACATCCATCCCAAGGGCCAATTAGCCGAGCATCATTCCACGTGGGGCGTCCGCGCTATAAATGCATGGCCCATTACGCGACACATTGACCGCATCCGCCGCACATGTTTGAAACTGACCTAATCTGCCGCGGTGAAGATTCACTACAATGCAATTCATGACACTGCTATGGATTTTAGAACAAGTGATGTGTTCGACGTAAGTCGACAAAATGAACAGGAAGGTGTGACGAGAATTGTTTTGTGACACTATGTTGTTATTTCAGCATCATGTTTTCATAGATTTCATTCTTGATGATTTCTGGCACCCCTGGCGAAAAGAATAAGTCACAGAAGACCAGCTACTATGCACATATCACACATGGCAATATACTGATGTTCTTTTTAAATTTTCAGAGAGACGGAGCTGAGGGTTGTGAAAATTAATTATTTAATTATTAAACACAAAATATGAAACAGTGAATAAAATCTTCCTTTACGCATGGACTAGTAGCAAGCAATAAATACTTATATCTCCATAAAATTCTGTCTACGCTCAGTAGTGATTAGGGCACACAAGAGAAAACGAAGAGATATTGGGTAATTTTATCATTAGATTGGACCAGATTAGTATATTAGGGGGTTCTAAACATGATTACCCCTAAAAAATTGAAATACTGAACATCTAACTTCAAAAAGGCAAATAAAAGAACAAACATTTGCAATTTAAAGCTCTAATACGAAAATATTTGCACAAATTAAGTACTTTAAAAAATGATTGGGTGCACCTACCGAGAGAAATCATTAAGCACTTTCTCAGTCTGTTCGTGCATTAATTCTCTGTACAGCACTCATTAATTCAGCAGGGATATAGTACAATGGCCGTCCGTCGGCAGCCAGAATCTCAACGTGGCAGTTATTCGCTCTCTCCATTAAGGAGTCAATGTTGAGATGTAGCGACATAATGATCATTCACACGATGAAGTGAGTAATTAGAAGCAAGATGGGGTTACTGTTTTAATGGAAGGCAGGAAAAACTCTGAGGAAACTACCATGATTTTGTTTTCTACGACAAATTTAATGTGAAATTAAAATGGACTCTGATTATAACATTAATAAAACATAAGTGATGTCAATCATTTATTCAATTTTTAAATAAAAATAGTTGAGATCTTAGCATCCAATAGCAATATTTCTAGGCCCATTAGTAACCATTACACATTTTTAAGACCTATATAGTATACATCATATAGTCATTTATTGGTGCATAAACCCCTAAACAATACTAATGTCGTGACTATTAGCACAGGATGAGAATAGTCTGAGCGCAGGTGCTTGCTCGTCTCCCCGATTGAGAGCTCGTGCGCGCGTCAAGGCCGCTGCCTCATCAGCGCCCAGCAGGCGCAGCGCGAGCCCGACGCGCGGGCACGCCGGTACGCGGGCACGCCGGCAGACAAGGCGGTCGCGTCGCGCCGCGTCGCGTCGCGATGATCTGCGCAAGACGATCCGCGCAAGGCCTGCGCGAGGCGAGCGCACGTGCGCGGGGCGGGGCGGGGCGGGGCGGGGCGACGCGGGGCGAGGCGCAGCGTAGATGGGCGGGACGAGTCGGGGAAGGGTGTGGCGGAAGGGGATGAGCGTAGATGGACGGGACGAGTCGGGGATGGGCGGGGTGAGGGAAAAGGAGTGGGGAAGGACAAAACGGGGCCAGGCGGGGGCGGGGTGGTGCAGGGTACGCGGGACGGGGAAGGGCGGGGCCGAGAGAGGGGTGGGGCGAGGGAAAGAGGAATGGGGAAGGACAAAACGGGGCCAAGCGGGGGCGGGGTGGAGCGGGGTGGGCGGGACGGGGAAGGGCGAGGCACGGCGGAGCGTAGATGGGCGGGACGGGTCGGGGAAGGGCGGGGAGGAGAAGATAGGGTAGGAGTGAGTGGTGTGGGGTGGGTCGGGGAAGAGTGGGGCGGGACAGGACGGGAAAGTGTGGGTCGGAGAGAGTCGGGACGGTGAGGAGTGGAGAGCGGAAAGGCAAAGCGGGGCTAGGCTGGGAGGGGCAGAGCGAGGCTGGACGGGGAAGAACAGGGAGGGAGGAGTGGAGTGTGGCAGGGGGAGACGTAAAGCGGAGCGGGACGGGATGGGGAAGAGCGGGGCGAGGCGAGATGGGGTGAGGCGGGGCGAGGCGGGGCGGGGCGGGGCGGGGCGAGGCGGGGCGGGGCGGGGCGATGCGGGGCGAGGCGGGGCGAGGCGGGGCGAGGCGGGGCGAGGCGGGGCGAGGCGGGGCGAGGCGGGGCGAGGCGGGGCGAGGCGGGGCGAGGCGGGGCGAGGCGGGGCGAGGCGGGGCGAGGCGGGGCGAGGCGGGGCGAGGCGGGGCGAGGCGGGGCGAGGCGGGGCGAGGCGGGGCGAGGCGGGGCGAGGCGGGGCGAGGCGGGGCGAGGCGGGGCGAGGCGGGGCGAGGCGGGGCGAGAGGAGCGTGTAGCCGTTCGACATGGGGGAGATGGTGATGGAGAGGAGCGTGTAGCCGTTCGACTTGGGGGAGAAGGCGATGGAGAGGAGCGAGTCAGTGGAGGGACGGGGCGGGAGCAGCGTGCAAAGAAGACGTAAGCAGTGGGACGCTGCGAGGTGCAGGTGGCAAAGCGGTGCACCTGGTGCTCCTCAGGCTCGGAGCGCCGCTGAGTCGGCCCGGCGGGCAGCCTGATCAGCGCTGGCTCAGCGCCGTAACCTTAGTCAGGTGTACGGGCGGTACGACGCGTGAAGAGTCAGCATGGCCAACTGACATACTCAGAAGTCAGTGTTTATTTGAACCATGAAGTAACAAAACAACTTCCACTACGCACGCGCTAACATTTATGGCAACTGTGCACTGTCGAAAACAATTCACTGGCGCTGGTCAATTTCCCCTCAGCAATTCAACATAATGTCTCACGCATTCGATATCTGTGACAGTTGATGCTTCGTGAGCACCAGTGAACCGCTGTCAGAGGACGCCATTCGCGAAGCATCATTGGGCGTTTTGTGGTTCCAATTGCTCTTGCGCCTGCATAGCATTTTGCCTGCATGTAGGGCGGTCGGGAGGAGAGACGACAGTGTAGAGGACCTTTCCCTACTCCACCCGAGACAAGCTCCATTTTCATGTATTTTTTTTACGAGGTACATATAAAACTCACATAATTCGCTTGAGTTACACAATAAGTGCGAAGTTTCGATTTCTGAATTACCTCGGAAATAGAAGCCAGTATGCATATCACACGACAATGTTCTCTCGCACCACTTGCAGGTTATGAAATCTGCTTGAGGGGCAACCCGAGTCTTTCTCTCCGCCCCACCGACCCGCCGCCGATGCCTGTACGCGGGATCTCGTTGCTGCTGTAAGTCGCGCGTAATCGGCTTAAATGTCTTTGGCGAGCGCTCGGCTCTTGAGAAACACTTCCGCGGTGGTTCTGGGTTGCATGCAAGCAGAGCGCTCGCTTCTTAATATTCTCTCGCGGGCTCTTTCTCGCGAACCGCGCAGGTCGAATTGGCCCACTTTTACAACAGTAATAGAAACAACAACAACAACAACAACAACAACAACAACAACAAAGTCGACAAGTTGATCTTTTCAAAATTGTGGAAATTCATTAAAACTAGTTCTGGTTCATGACCCCCAGTTTCATTAGAATGTCAGAATTTAATGTGATAAGATCAAATACATTTTCTTGTATACCTCCTGTCGACTTTTTGACATTTTATTATCCCTTCTTCGGGGTTGTATTATTTATAATTATCCACCTATTAGACACTCGATACATATTGAGGTTACTTACACCACAGTACATCTGTTGTCAACTGCATGTTAATGTCTGGCAACGGATATTGTTGCACGGTATTTGATGAAAATAAAGTAATAACTAACATAAAGCATTCAAATGCAGTAAAATCTTAATTTTTCTAAGGAACTGAGCCTTAAAATGTAATAGGATTTGTGCCCTGTTCAGTAAGTTTCACGGTTATGAAATAATGGTTGAAATTTTAGTAATATTTTCTACAACCATTGACACAAAAAATATGCACCATTATGATTTTTTTCCAAACGTCTCCTATAGTTGCATATCATTTACCTATTTATTTAATAAAATATTTAACGTAGGGACGTGCTTCTGGGAGGTACCGGCCACTAGAGATTCTGGACTAAATTTCATCAATGGCACGTAGAGTTCTCGAGAATGTGGTTTTCTAGAAAGTTTCCTTTCAGTTTCGGAAATTCGTCTTTAATATCATAAGTCTCAAGAAAATACAATTTAAATAAAAAATTCAATTTAAAGTTTTAGGTCACCTGGTTAGTTCTTTATTGTGTTACCCCGTAGGACAGTGGGAGATCATACCCTAACTAGGGATGTAATAGCTTCAATAATAATAATAATAATAATAATAATAATAATAATAATAATAATGTCTTTGACAGATTCGACGTCCTTTTTTCAAGTTTTAGAGCAGCAGTGGGGATCTCCCCGTATCAGCATGAGTAGGACAGGATGATCGTCGTGTCAACATATCGCCCGCCGTCTAACTATCCTCCCTATTGCCTATGTATTGAAGTCTCAGTAGGGTATTAGGGTCTGTTGTTGAAGCATGAACACAATGTCAATGACAATCACAATGACAATCACAATGACAATCTCAATGACAATCACAACGACAATCACAATGACAATCACAATGACAATCACAATTACACACGACGGCTGCGCTCAGATTGCTCAAGACTGACCGCTAGCAGAGAAATCGATGGTTCCTACCACAAGCAGATCCAACTGGCGCCGACAAGCACAATCAAAGGAGAAGCACTAGCGCCACCAGTGGGTGAAGACGATAAGAGATCGAAGGGTGCGTCGGGCGATGATGGGAACGGTAGAAACATGGCCTGTTCGGTGGGAACGGCGTGGGCGAGGATGTTACAAGGAACCGGGAGAACCGCGGCGCGCTGAGGCCTGTGAGGATGCTGAGGTCGGCAGATGTGCTGAGGACTGTACGCTCGGTGAAGAGGTTACGAGAGACGGAGAGGCGAGCCGACGACGAGGCGATGAGGGATTGAGGTGACAGGGCCACGGGGAGAAAAACTACGCGGCCGCAGAACACAAGATGAAGAGCGAGAGTAGATGGCGCTCGGGGCTCTTTGCTGGGCCGGGTGGGGCGGTACGAGGCGGAGTAGAGCAGGGTGGAGCGGGGCGGAAAGGAGATGGCATGGGATGGGGTTCTGGAAGCGGGATTGGATGAAGCAAGGTGGTTCAGGACGAGAATGGGGTAAGAGCAAAACGGGAGAGGACGAGCGGAGGGGTGAGACAGGGTGGCGTGGGAGCTAGCGGAAAGTCGTGTTTTTTTTTTTTTTTTTTTTTTCGTTTTAACAAACAGCTAAAGCATATGGATAAGTGGAACACGTGTGGAGAGCGCGCAAGAGATGGCGTTGATTCAGAGAGAAACGCTTATCTACGGACTACAAAATTCACAACAGTTAGTTGCCTAGTTTAGTAAAAGTCCTCGTAAAATGCAACTTTAGAGGAGAGTGGACAGAAACTTATTTATTGCAAGGGATGAATGATGCCGAGTTTCCTTTTAATGTAATTCAATTGGAATAGTTTCATAGTTACGCTGTTTGAAGGGAGTCAAGGTCAGACGTTTTGGCGTAAAATACGTTGGACATTTTGCGTTGCTTAGACTCGAGAATGTATTAAGTTAATCGCGGTGGCAGAAGCCTGGAGCCTCACCGTAAATTTGGAAATGCGCGAGAGAAACTATTGTCCATATCAAATTACCATTTTCACACAAACTGCTAACTTTTAAGAAATATAACTTTTAGAATCATCTATGTAGTGACTTCCACCCGTGATCCACCATTCGTGCATGTTTTTCTTGTTTGTCCAACACACTAGCAGGAGGGTGTGGTGGGGCGGTACGGGGTAGATGAAGGCGGGATAGGATGGGACAGGGCGGTTCGAGGCGAAGTGGCGAAAGAGGGGAGCGGCACGAGACAGGAATGCGACTGGACGCTACGGAACGGGGCGTGGCAGGGAGGGGCGGGCGGGACGGGTGTAACATCCGCCGCCACTACCAATTATCCAATATAGCAACAATTCAGCTCAAATTCCTTATTCCGTAACATCTTATCAATGTTTAATAGATTGTCTTTTTTAAAATCTTTATTACAATAAACTTCAGCACTTGTGCACGTTGCAATTGTCACGCAAGAACGTTGAATTACAACCAATTCTCTATCTCTGTTCTTTTTCGATAACCACGTTGCTACCCTCCTTACAGTCACGAGAAGAACATCCGTTAATTGTTTACGACATAAATAAACACAGTAAGATCATACGAAACGTTACACGGGACGGGATGGGGCGGGACGGGATAGGGCGGTTCGGGGCGAAGGGGGTGAGAGGAGATGGCGCGGGGAGCTGGATGGACGGGGCGGGGGACGCGACGGGACGAAGCGGGGTCGGGAGGGGTGGGGTGGCGGGGTGGAGCGGAATGGAATAGGATGGTTCGGGGGCGAGGAGGCAAGAGAGGATGGCGTGTGAGCTGGCAGCACCAGTCGCGGGGCGCGACGGCATAGAGTGGGACTGAGCGGGGAAGGGTGCGTGGGGAGGAGTGAGGCAGGTGGGGGGAGGGGGGAGGGGGAGGGGAGTGCCGGGCCGGGGCGTTTGCAGAGTGCACTGCGGAGGCGCGAGCGTTGTGTTGCGGGATGTCGTATCCGGGGCCGCGGGCGTGTGTCAGCTAATTATGCGCATGTTTAAGTTTTTTCACGTCGCGCCGTGGCGCGCTCCGCCGCGTGGGAGGCTGTGTGGGTGTGCGAGGCGGCGCCGCCCGCGGTCTCGCCGGGCGCTCTGCGGACGACAGCACAAAATTAGGAATGTTCGGGATGCGTGAAGAGCGGGGCTGCACCGCCTCTCAGGTGAGGCTCCCGGGAACCCCATGGGCGGAGAGGATTTTTCTTGGAATCAGGTTGGCGTGGGCGTCTGGTAACTCCTAGAAAAATTGTGGAGGACTATGAGAGAGGAGGGCGAGGTGAGAGGAAGTTACATGGGGTGAGGTTGAGGTGAAGACGGGGTGAGGATGATGTTGTCGGCGGGGACAGCGAGGGCGATGACGGTGGCGACAATATTGAGGGAAGTTCACCCCAAAAGTTACAGAAGTTTTCATCTATTGACCAACGAAGAATTATGTCCATTGCAAAAACAAGAATATTCCAGTAATACATGTTTTTAATTGAAAACAATTGAAGAAGTTTTGGCACTAACAGCATAATTTACACCAACTACAAGAAATCGTCTGCTCTTTAAAATGTTAATATTTTATTTTGATCGAAGTGTGGCTCATCTTGTTTCTGACTCAAGCCCTTCATAAACTAAATGAACAAGACAAATGTATCGACGAATGAAATCAATACTTTGATCAGAAATCGAAATATTAAAGATATCGAACATCATGAGACTTCCTGTGGCTAGTGTGGCTTTTTTATTATTGCTCAAATCCTTTAACTGAAACAAATGTTTCTCTTATAGGCACAAAAACAATTCAACGAGAAGTTTCATAAATGATTGTAGTGAGTAGATAATAGTATTTAAGAGTAAATATGTTTTGACAACAATAACATTGAAAGTGGAATATCTAGTAAAATTGAAGGGTAAACAAACATTCTGGTAAAATTGAAGGGTAACAATTCCATTGGAGTGGAATGACAATATTTCAACAGTATATTTTCTCAACATTCATACAGTGAACTCTCTCTAAACAAGAAATTTCGGCACTGACGCCAGACGGGAAAACGATCTGGTATGTTAAATCGTAGTTCTCTTAAAATCATTATAATATACTCTTGAAATTGTTAGAATCTCTCTCTCACATATACAACTTTATTTGTTGAAAAAATAACTAAATACGTCACGTAGGCTACTGTACATATAAGTACATATAAAAACATTAAGTACATATAAGTGTACTTAATTTGCAGCAAGGTATTATTTACATTAGGCCGTGCTGAATTTATTTAATACCATGTATTGTCATTTTCAGTACTGTACTTTATTGCTTTTAAAGGCATTGCATGGCTATTGCTATTATAGTCTACTGTAAATACTTTTTTAAACGGTAATATTCCACATTACACGATGATAGCCAATTAAACATATTCGTACCATTGCTTCACATAAACAAGACTTACTGTATTGACGTTCATTCATCGTCAATCGTGTTTGGATGTCATTCTTTGAAAAGGAACAAATATATTAATGCGTTGTCCCGTGAAGTATTTTGCCCGTGCCCTAATTTGCACTCGTCATGGCTCACGCGAGTCGACGCTCCACCCACCTCGCCCGTTGTTGCCAGCCATTAGCTACGCACAGCTGCCTGGCTGCCCAAAGAGCTGTAACGCCCACATAACTCGAAGATTGGCCACGGCGCCACTTTGACAGCCACCCTCCCAAAGCCACCCCAGCTTGCCTCAAAAGAAAGAGGAGACTTCCGCCGAAGCACCCGCCTCCAAAGCGTAAGGAGGTCACCCGATCCATATAAACTCGCACTCCGCGCACTTGCAACTTCCGGTGCCGTCAAGGGTCAGTTTAGCTTTGTTCCAAAAATGACACCCTCTAAATCCTCCGGGACTATCTATAACTTCATCCTCAGTAATGACAACTTTCGTCAATAGAAATCAAACATTATTTATTTATTTATTTATTTATTTATTTATTTATTTATTTATTTATTTATTTATTTATTTATTTATTTATTTATTTATTTATTTATTTATTTATTTATTTATTTATTTATTTATTTATTTATTTATTTATTTATTTATTTATTTATTTATTTATTTATTTATTTATTTATTTATTTATTTATTTATTTATTTATTTATTTATTTATTTATTTATTTATTTATTTATTTATTTATTTATTTATTTATTTATTTATTTATTTATTTATTTACCGTATGGGACTATTTGCGGGGAGACTGCCCTTAGAAAGTTGTTCGTCTCCCGAGTTCTTCCACCTAGGTTTCCTTAGAAGCCAACCCCGGACGCGGTTATGGGGACCTTTACCGCGCAGGCGCACATCGCGGGCGATCCCCTAAAGGCGCCTGGAATTTCATTCTCACTCTCTCTGTCAGATACAGGTCTTAGTTAACTAGTATATCCAAGCTGTCTGGTTGGACAAAAGC
Source organism: Gryllus longicercus (assembly GCA_038098605.1). Lineage (NCBI taxonomy): Eukaryota > Metazoa > Arthropoda > Insecta > Orthoptera > Gryllidae > Gryllus > Gryllus longicercus. The sequence continues at coordinate 95,004 of JAZDUA010000140.1, forward strand.
GGGGTCTCGTTAGGGCCAGATGCCGGAGGGTTTTAATTTTGCCGAGCATACCGCCAGCGTTATTTTACATGCCTCAAGATTGACATGGCTACTGTGCATTTTTCGCCCTTCGAAAATCCGGGCACCTCGTCCGGGATCAAACCAACGCACTGGGGATTCAGAGGCCAGTAAGCTACCCCTCACACACTTAGGCACCCTAGAAATCAAATAATCACGACCAATTGGAACTAAGTAAGTAGGTCATAAGAAAAGGGATTGTCCCGACCGATAGACAACCCCACAGCGAAGAACATTCTAGAAGAAGCTAAGGGAGCCAATGACGAAACAGGCAGTATGCGCGTGACCAAACCGTAACGCTCCCGAAGGAACAAGAAGGAACGAGGTAAGGAAATAGAGTGGCAGATTTATCCGGTTAATGATCTCGTTTTGCAAAATGAAAGGAAAAATTTCGAAGTAGGTACACCTTCGAAGCATGCTTCGGACTTCAGCCGGATGAAGTAGACATAAAGTGATTAGACCGCTGGTATGAAGTTTCAAAGACTAGTGATAGACAAAGCGTTTGGTTTCGAGTTCTCAGTCGTGAATTTCTAATTACCCATACCACCTAACATCACCTCCTTGTACTCCTCCTCAGTTCGAAAAGAATTTCAGAGTTGGCAACTAGACTCCGGGTTTCGGCCATCGCGATTTACATAACACAACATGGAGTCGGAGCCACAGATTATTTCCAGCGCATTTAGCATATGCCAAAATACTTCTTTCAAACACAAAAGACGCCTCATACTCAGTAATCACCAGTGCACTTCGGCTAACACCACCGTTATTTGTATCTGTACATCGTTTGGATAATTTTTGTTGTTGTTGAGAAGTTCTGATGTTTTTTTGATAATATGTGAAATGAGGGTTAGATCTATGTTGTCTTGACCCCTTCAACTGTACTCATAGTCGGGTCGCTTGAGAAAAACAGTACTCTGATACGTGAATATTGCTATCGAAAAAAATATTAGGAAATTATCAAAAATAAGTAAATAATAAGAATTAACTCTCTTTACAAATTGCAAATTTGCACTTAGGTATGTTAATAAATCAACGAAAAATACTGAAACGTAAAAAACTAAGATACATTACCTTTTTGCGATAGAAATCGTATATTGAAATTTTCATTTTAACGGATCAAAAAAGTTCCTAACTACCATGTCACGGAATATTACTGTCTTCACGCAACAGTATAAGACTAAACACGAAATGTTCCAGTCGTTTAACAGTAAGAAGCACGAACGCTGACAGTCTGACAGGTCCTGCTACATCGTATATCTTCTTGTTCAGACTTCTTGAAAATGAGTTCATCTAAGAGGACAATTTTAAGACACGAGGGGACACTTGCTTGGCAAAAGAAAGTCAAAGGAATGTTTTTGAAGTGTTGAGTTTCATGTAAAAATGGTAAAATATAACTTCTACTTCACGGTATTTCCTACATCAGTTTTATTGCCAAGCACTGTCCAGAGCTTTCGAATTTGATATTTTTATTCCATTGATATGGATAAGTCATCTTAGTGTATTTTCCGTTGTAAAATCACAAAGTAAACATTTTAAAAAATAATCCACAGACAAAGCTACAGCTATAATTGGTGGCCTATCGACTTTGGTACTCTGAAATCGGCTTGGCATGATTCTTGAAGTCCTTAATCTTGTCGAATCGAAGTTGCAGCTTACAACCTACGAATTCAGATCCACTTGGGCGTCAAGACCCCTACTTTCAGCGAAAATATGAACGATTTCGAATCCTGCGAGCTTCGACGGAACGTGCAGCCGGCCCCAACGTTTCCATTCGACGCTTCACAAATAATGATTTCGGCTAATTAAGGGTTTTCTCCTTTGTAGGTCTGAGAAGAACTCAAATGGTAAAGAAACTAACGATCAGGTGGAAATATTTAAAGTTATATTCCCCCAGTTAATAAATGGGCAAAGGAGCTAAATGTTCTATTCCAAATTGTTTTAAACAGATTGCGGCGTGGATTTTGTAGTTATCTCGAAGCAAAATAATAATAATAATAATAATAATAATAATAATAATAATAATAATAATAATAATAGTAGTAGTAGTAGTAGTAGTAGTAGTAGTAATAATAAATTACAGATAATTTAATCGTCATTTAAATCGCACTCATAACTGCGCGAAATCAGCACGTTACAACCACGTCAACGCCTACAGAGGCAGGAGCAGATTCACCTGCGCTGGCGCTCCTCCGCCAGCCAAGCCCGTCCGCAAGTGACAGCCTCGACAGAGCGGACAGCCGGATGGGTTCCACGGGGGGACATGTATAACCCGGCGCTCCACAAGGCAGCCCTTCCCGCCCCGCGTGTTTATTTACTGACGCCGCCGCCGAGCCCTCAGAGGCCCGCGCTGCGGCACGGCGCTGCTCCGGATGCCGACCGCGACGCGCGCATTCCCGCACTCCCCCGCCTCTCCCCATCCTTATCCACCCGCTCCCCTCCCCCTCCCCGATCCCCTGGCCGCCGCCGCCGCCGCGCCGGCGCCGTCCCTCGGGACGCGCTCGGGAAAGACTCCACTCCCCGCGCATTTTCCCGCTTTTCCTCTTACGTGACCAAACCATCTGAGCCTTCTTTCCTCGGCTTTTCTGCCGCGGGTGCTGCTTTTAAGGTTTCTGGGATTTCGTTTTTTCGACGTGCTGCAGCCACCGCCGCCGCCGCCGTAGCGACTGCCACCTCGTCGACGAGTAAGTCCGCAACCTTTCCTCCTCCTCCTCCTCCCCGCCGCTGCCGAAGACGCCCACGCAATATTTTTGGATATTCCCGCGGACAGATTTTGGCGAGGGTGGGCGGGCCGGTGAGGTGAGGTGAGGGGGAGAGGGGAAAGGACGTTTCGTGGGTGGTGGCGAGTCGCAGCCTCTCGCTACCGGCGGGGAAGTCCCGCGCCGGATGAGCGCACGTGACTTCTGGGCGAGGCACAGTGGGCTGAGGTGATCGGCCGGGATTCCAAATTATTAAACATTTCATGGAAATTGACTTTTTTCGAGTTTGAATGTATGTTGGAGCGACAGAATCATGTGATGCAAGTCAATGGGGGACAAGACAAGACTGCTGATTCAATTTGGAAGATAAGTGGGTTTCATACTCAATTATGGAGTGGCAAAACAAAAAAATCTAGGTCATCTCGCGTTTAAGAAGTCGAAGTGTCACACAATTGTCTAACGTTATATGCCACAACTCGAAGAGATGAAATTCAGAATTATACCATAGAATATTACGGTATTCTCTTTGTAAATTTCTTTTTATTATTTCAGAGCTAAATGAGAAATCAGATCAAGCAGGTGATTTACTCGAACCACAACATGCACTTATTTGAACAGAAATGTCTCAGTCGTTCTCTTAGGAACAAATTAAGATAAAAATTTCAGCAAAACAAAAGAATTTAAATGTACAAAATAAATTAGTTTAAATGGAAAATTCAAATATTAAATATTAGCAGTAATATACACAATATGGCAATGTCCAGCGTATTTACAGGTTTGTCAGAAAATGATTTCCTCGAACTGGCTGAAAAGCCATAGCTAAAACGGCAATAATTCGCTAGCATAGCAAACAGCATTTGTCGAAAAGCCGAGAACATTCAGAATTTTACTACTGAAGAAGTGAAGAACATTCAGAATTTTACTACTGAAGAAGGCTGAGGTGTAGAACAGTGGCAAACCAGCCTACACACACCTTTGGCTGACAGCCGAGTGAAGTCTGATCACCGGCAATTATAGAGGGCTTCTTCAGGGCTGATATGATGGTCGTTTTCAATTCTTCGGAAAATGCCGCGAAATAGGCTGGGGCGCTAATCTTCCATTCATCGCATGGCGAACTTCTTCAGGGCTAAGGTGCTTGGATTGATTCGGCAGCGTAGAAAGCAGCGCAGCGTCTCGGTCCAAACAAGTAAGAGTAATTCCAGTATCAGTCACCTCGTGTGGCTTCTTCAGGGCTGAAGTCCTAGACAATTCTTGGCGGTCTTACAACGCAACGTCTGCATCCACACGAGACAGACCACGTCGTAGCCTGATTTAAGCCATTTTCATAGCTGAAATGCTAGGATGGCGTCGGTAGCCTAAAAACCGGCGCTTCACCCCGACATTGGCCATCTATCGTTGCCTTCTCCAGGTACATAACGCTAGGACTGCTTCGGCAGCTTTTTAACGTGGCGTCTTTGTCCAGATAGGCTAGTGCAACTCCAGTATAAGCCATTAAAGTTGCTTAGGGCTGAAACTAAGATTGATCTCCATAGACCGCATCGCACATTAAGTTTGACATTTCTACCGTGCTATGACCTTCATCCACATCGTTCTATTCAATTAATCGATTGTGATTCCGGGCGCGTCAACTGCCAACGTAAGTTAGTGCACGTTTTCATCGCGGCAGCGACAGAGATCTTCCCCCGCTGGCTGCCGAGATCCGGCACCGACCTACATCGGCTTGCAGGGATTTTCCCCGACAGGTATCTCCCACCAGCAAGGCATCGCCTCAGCCAAGACATGCACAAAGCTCCCTATTAGTGTCCCGTTAAAGTGTAATAGTTTAATGCATACGAGTGTAAGTGTGGGAAAGTAAGGGGGTGAAGGATAGGACAAGGAAAATGATGGAAAGATCGCACTCGGTCCACGGCCCGTTTGTTAGGGTACTCCAGCATTCGCCTCGTATTGGAGAAAGCACGAAAAACTACCGATCAGAGCAGCCGGCCGCTAGAATTCTCCTCCAGACAGCGGTTGAAATCAACATAGTTGAATTGAATTGAATTAATGCCTTATTTTACGTGGCGAGACTCGGACCATTAGGCCCGCTCTTCCGTCTGACCACGCAAATTTCGCTACGCTCCTTTCACCAACTAGCAGAGAAAGGAGGTATTTCTTGGGCGAGAAACTGGGGATTTGAATTTAGCTCAGAGGCGTCATTTAGGCTTGAGGATCTTTTACATGCAAGTAAATCTACTAACATGGGACAGCCGGCTTTGCTTCCCCTCCGAAGGAAGGCGTACGAAGGACTTTTTCGCCCTCAAAAATCCACGGCTTCGATCAGGTCTGAACCCGCCAACTTGGGTACAACAGTCCGGTACGCTAACCGTTTCACAATCGCCGCCGCCGATAGTCGACCAGCAACAATCGAAAAAAACTGCCTCCGTGGGATCTGGAACCCTCTAAGCTCCCAGTCAGAGGCATTAAATCAGCCGACGCCATGAGCCTCCTGTACTGGTCGAACGTCCAAAACCACCACTCAGCGCGCACTTGCCCACCCAGCAGCAGGCGGCGGCTGGTGGGCCCACTGCGTCGGGGCGTGCTGAGACGGCAGCGGCGGGCGCGGGCGCGGAAGAGGCGGCCCCGCCGCGCGTTGCGTCCGCTTCATGCTCGTCACGCAGACGCCGAGTACTCTCGATCTCGCCTTCTCGGAATTCGCTTTAAATAACGCATAAAGCCCCGCCCGCCGACTTCTAACCCCGCCGCCGCAGCGCCGGAACCAAATGTCTTCTCTCTCTCTCTCTCGCGCGCGCGGAGAGGTCGCCGCCATTCTGTTATTTTGCCGGGGAGATTTTCGCGCTTTTCGTCGATGCCACGCGAGTGCCTACGGTCTCTTCCCAGATAACTTTCTTGCCCGGGTTCTGCGTTGCTCATAAATACTGCGAGAAGGTTTCGATAGCGGTGTGTTTTACGGAATGTCGGTAAGAGCTGCACGATGGCGCGTGTGAAATGGTACATCTTTTCTTTGCACGAGTCACACATATTATGACAATATAAAGAATAGAAACGAAGTCGGAATTATGTTACTTTGCGATGTTGAAACTTACTCGATGTTTGTAAATTACGCACGACTAAATCTGTCATCAGTGTCTCAGTGTTAACGTGCAAGCGAATTTGCGCACGAGCAACGATGCACGCACACACACACACACACACACACACACACACACACACATTTACATTTACCATTATATATAAAACAAATATAGTATATCGACATAAATGCAACTAAAACGTTTAATTTGGAAAGAACGCATTCCTTTTTAATGGCAGTCTTTGTAGAAAACTGCTCCTCTGACCGGTTTAGAGCATTCAGAACAATTTAATACACTGATAATACTAATATGTTAAATTATTCCCTGAGCATGCTTTGTCGTATTTAAGTTCATGTTACAGACTCAGAACTCGGAAATAAAGAATATTTGGAATTCAGAGATTTTAGTGAAATGTAACTATATTAAAGATAAATCCGGAATGAACTACATACTTGTATTTTGTATTGAATTTCATGCTGGTACTGAGAGAAGTCTATCTTATTCAAGAATTCTTCATCTCACTTTAAATGATTCCTAAATCTCTCCTATCTTCATGAAATGAAACAGTATTTTTTTTAGAGAGAATGCATTTTAGAGGGAATGTAAATATGATGTTTCTATTTAGAGTATATTTAGAGTAAACGGTCTGTTTAATTTTTAATCGAGTATTATTACTTATGCAACCAGACACTAATCATAAGGTATCGTTTAAAATGTCACATTTTTTAGATCACGAAAGCAAGTAATAGGATATTAGCGATGATTTTATTTAACTTATTAGTAGATACATATTACGATAGTTTCTGGGGATGTTTAAAACCATTCATCCATTGAGATCTCGTGAAACATGCGATGTATTTTTCACCAAAACATCATATCTAAATTGAAGACATTATTGTACCCATAAAAACTCTGAAAACACCACAAAACTGGAAAACCAACTCACATTATTCAAAATATGAACTTCCAGAAAACTACTCTGAATATCTGAGTTAAGGGAAATCTGTTTCTCGGCTCTTGATATTTAAAATTCAGTTCTAGAGAAGTAATTCCTTCTGAGAAAAATGACACAAATAGATGTCGCGTACAAGAACACGAGGGAACAGTGTGAGTCAGTTCCAGCAAATCTTCCTCTTGATATTTGTGGGCGTGGGCGTTCGCGGCGGTAGAAAGTAGAAAGAGATTCTGTCGAAACAGAGAAGAAGAAGGCCAAGAGGACTGCGCCGAAGAAATATATTTAAAGGCACAGAGATAGTGGAGACGAGAAAAGGAAATCGTGAGGTCGAAAATTGGAACGAAGAAGTGGATGGCGAATTGACGTCGTAGGCATAGGTATAAACGGAGGCAACCGGAGTGGCTAAGGAGGTGATGGAGGAGGCGGCGGCGGCGGCGAGGAAAGCGAAAATGGCGGTGGCGGAAAAAAGCCGGGGTAAAAACAAGGGGAGTCTGTGGAAGTGGATGGGGTGGAAGCAGAGACGGCGGCGATGGTCTACAGCAGGGGTGTCCAACTTGCAAGACCTCAAGAGCCTAAACAAATATCTTTAATACGGTTGCGAGCCATATTTTCAATACTTGGGCGATCCACATCTGATTTTCCCGTAATGTTGGTCTCGGTACTTTACCCGGCAGCTCGGAAATGGGGGGGGGGGGATATAACCATGCGTGCTATCAGCCGGTACCATTCATAACGTAATTAAAACACATTGGGATGGTTTTTAATTTCTGAATTTACTAAAAAACACTTAAATCCAAACTTAACGTATTTTTCTATTAAAGGGGGCGTGGACCCCGGCACGGCGCGTGGACTAGGCGCACAATGTGGTCGGCCGTCATAGTTGCAAGGGGCTTTCACTTTTCACTAATAACCGTTCGCGGGCCACGATAAATGGCACCGCGGACCGTCATTTGGACAAGCCTGGTCTTGAGACAAAGGCAGCGACGCGGTAGTGACAGCCTGAGGGAAATGCGGAAGCAGAGATAAAAGTGGACACGTTGGGCATAGATGTGGATGTAGAAAAGGCAGAGGGGGTTAGGCGAAGGCCGGCCGTGGTGATGGAGGAGACTACGGCGACTGAGGCAAATGCGGTGTTGGCAGCATTGAAGGCCAACCTAGAGCCAGTAGTGGAGGCTAATGCGGAGCAGGAGGCGGAGACGGAGGAGGTGAAGGAGGAGGACGGTAACGGCGGAGGTGAAGATGATGGAGGCGGAGGATCCTTCGGTAGTGTAGCCATCCAAGGTTGAAGAGGAGGCAGATGAGAGAAGGCAGACACACTGGAGGGTTGCGCCAAAAGAGGTAGCTTCTGAGACGGAGGGGAATGTGATGGAGGAGGTAGAGGCGCTGATGATGTTATGGCAAAAGTCACGAAAGGGCAATTGGTGAAAGCGGAGATGGCGGAGGCGATGGTAACGGAGGAGGCGACGTTGATGGACGCGAAGGATACTTTGGCAGCCTAGTCATTCAAGGTGGAGGAGGTGAATCACAGAAGGCAGAGCAGAGATCTGAGAGAGAGTAGCTTCTGAGAAGGAGGCGGGTATAGAGAAGAAAGGAGAGGCGGCGCTGGTGACGCTGGAGGCGGGTGTCGAAGGCGCAGTTGGAGGAAACGGAGATGGCGCAGGCGATGACAGGACTGCAACAGCGGAGTGGGTGATGGAGGCGACAGCGACGCCGGCGTCGCGGCGCCCGAGCGGCGCTCGCGTGCGGGGCTTCGCGCGGGCGTCGCCAACGGGGGGAGGTAATTTGCTGCCTGCGTCACAAGTCGACGCCGACGCCGACGCCATCTCCGACGTCGACGTCACCGCGGCAAACTGCACGCTCGTCGAGGGGTAGCGCCTAGACCGTACGGTGGGTGTCGCTCACCTCATCTCTGCCACCCCAGCGTGTCTGCTTTTGTGCACCAAGCCATATCCGATAGGTGACAGTTTTGCAAAGAGCATTTCTAGCAAACTGTTCCGCAAAACGCAGTAACCCTAGAGAATCTTACGAGTTTAGGCATACGCTTTCGTGACCGAAGATATTCAAATCTTAGTTAACACCGCTTCCAAGCACTGATGCCAATGTTTCGGTCATCATACTGCAACTCCGACTCTTTTTAGGATCAATGTCCTTCCTAATGAGTACAAACATTTGCCCTGAAGAAGTTTCTGGTACGACTATGAGACGTTCGCAACACTGTTAAAGCGCAGAATCTCTCAGATAAAGAAAATACTGCCACCCAGATGGTTTCGAATTTAATATAGGTTTAATATACCTTTTTTAACCGTTTAACCTAAATTTAATATAGGTCAGAGCCACCTCGTAATGTCTAATGTCGTCGAAGCAATATGTAATGAAGAGTATCATTCATTTTTTTCATTTACGTAAGTGCGAAGCTTATTGTGGGTTCTAGCTAAATCTGCACTCCTCTGTCATTGAGTTAAATTTGGAAATTTTTTCAACATCTAAGAGTTCCTTAATATGAATGCATAGTTTTAGTTAAACATAAATAATTGTAAAGTTCTGCGAAGAAAGATTCTTAATACAGGTTCCGAAAGAAATAAAGAATCGTTGCTACTGAAGAAAATACCAAAAGGTCCAAAACGAACCAAATATCCAGTACAAAACATAAATAATGTTTAAGATGGGCAGATAAACCGATGTTCTATGAACTGAATTGGCCCCGCCCAACGACAGACTTCGCCACATACAAGGTGTGACTAATACACAGGACTTACGAGTGTTGCAGTATCTGATAGAGAGCCAACTAGTTAATATTGCGACCGCTGACAACGAGAGAAGGAATGTAATATAGTGGGTAATGTGATATCGCAAACAGGATGCGCGCGTTGCAGAAACACGGACAAGTGAACGCTCGGGGGGGGGGGGGGGGGGAGCGTAGGGCGGGAGGCGGGACAGACGGCGGCGCGGCGGAGCAGGGAAATACCAGTCTGGGACGAGCAGGCGGCGCGACGTCTGTATTTCCGGACTGCGGGGCGACAGCAGCTAAATCGACATTTAGTTCCAGGAACGTCTCCTACACAAGGCCGAAGCCAGCGGCGCGACAACGGGAAAAGGAAACGGCGGGCGCGAGGTGCAGCGGCCACATCAAATGCTATTCCCAATAATAGGTACCAACCGTCTGTTTGATTCGTCACTGGAATCCTGGAAATGTATTGCGAGTCTAGTCTGCGCGCTAATTATGAATATGCTTTGAACTTCGAAACAAGAGAACACTATATTGAACTAAAATCTTTCTGTAATGACGGAGGGTGTAAAAATAGATCGGATTAACAACGTGTATCAATTCAATCTATGGCACTACAATTCACATAACATATAACATAAAACATGGAAAAATCAAGAAACGTTCAAGCAAGTTATTCAAACAAATAAAAAAGGAATAAGAATAAAAAGGTATAAAAAAGTCGAAATAATACAAATCAATTATCTTATATTGGAGAAACATAAGTTTTCTGGTAATAATTTGATAATAGGTCCAGAATTTTGTTTCTCCTCTCAGATGTTCTATCTCAGATTTTCTACAATTGAGTTACAACCAGAGACTAATTGACCACATCACTGACCACAAATCAATCAGAATTTTTATCTGTCCCAAATTATGACAAGGTTGCATTCTGAAAGCAATGTCACAGAACCATGCCGATGAAAACAACAAAAATACTTCTTGCCTATTTCTGACAAGCTTTCTACTTGCCACATTTCTATACCTCTCCCTGTTAATTTTATTGTTTCCGCATTTTGTATCACTCTTTTTTTTATTTTCGGGCCCATCACGAAGTTCCCCCACGGCGCAAACACCAGTTACACCACCAACAACCGCAAGCCAGCGCCGCGTGCACTTCTTCAACCTCAAGGGTGTCACGTGGGAAGGGTGTCGGGGGACCAGGCTTTCCAACGCGTGTCCTGTCTCGTTCGCCGTTTGCACCGCGTCCTCGGCAATTTATGGGGCCCGATACCCGCTTATCGCACCGCGCGACCCTTCAGCCGACGCTGGCGGCGGAGCTGGCGACGGCGGTGCTAGGGTGGTGGCGGCAATGGAGATGGCGGGGGTGGAGGTGGTCGAGGGTGGTGGCAATGGCGGTGCAATGGCGTGGCAATGGAGATGGCGTGGGGAGTAGCTGCAAGAGATGTAAAGGAGATGGTGTGTGGGGGAGAGACGTGGGCGAGGGAGCAGGTGGTGAGCAGGTAGGGAAATAGGAGAGGGTTAGAGGGTCAGTGCCGAGGGGGGAGGGGTGTTGGAGATGGCAATGCGGATTGGTGTTTGAGGCAGGAGCGAAGCGTGGTGGGATGGAGCATTGCTGGGCGGTCGCACCCACGCCTATTTTGCCCTCTTCGATTTGTGTCTTTCCACACGCCAATTTATATCGCTTCTGTCGCAACTGAAGCTCTTTCTCTCTCACTCTCAGGAAAACCATGCCATCTAAATGTGATTATTGCTACTTACTATTAAAACTACTATCTAATACGCTACGATGGTATTGCTGTAAAACCACCAATATTCCGAAAATCAGTACTGGTACTTATATGATTTTAATAAATTATTGAAATATACACAAGTTTTTCGTGAAGTGCTTATCTCATTAATTTTGAACTAAACTGAAATTGCTGCTGCTACTAGTGAACAGTTGAGCAGATTAGTTATGATATTATAACTGTGAAATCTTTTCACTGCAGGACATTAAAATCTATTATAAATTAATTGTTAACTTCTGCAGAAGGAATAATAAGAGTCTTCAAGAATCTTTACACTTCTGTATCCTGTAAGGTCGGACGGAATTAGTTTGAAATGAAGAAATAGGAATTTCTAAGTAAATTGATACGAATTGTTTGTGCGTGCGTTTATATGCGAGGTAGTATGGTAAGTCTGATAGGAAAAATAATGAAAAATAATTTAATACTATAATTTAATTTTCATATAATATATTTTTTAAATATAATACATACTTTTTCTTTTTATATTTTTGAAACTCATATCTTTGTTTTTAAGTAAATTCAAAAACGTCTACTCCTTTGTGTAACAGAGAGATCTTAAGTAAGGTATTGTAAGTGTATTGTAATGAGTAGCTGAAGTATCCTTCAACCAGATTATTTTCTAAAACTTTCTGAAATCTTTCTGAAACTTTCTAAAATCATTTAACGAACTAAGGTCAGCACTCCGCAATTCTTGTTTGCATGACCAGAAAACTTGACTTTATTTTTTGATATTTGTGAATGCAAATTCTTCATTATTCATCATTAATCATGAATTGATATAATGACGCATTGTCATCATAAGAAATACATGAAACGTATTTCAATGTCATTCAGTAATATTCCAAAAGATTATTTACATTGATGAAGCTATAAGTCAAATAATAAAGATGTATCAAATAATAAGATCGTATTATTGAAGGAGAATCGAATGTGTGAGAAGGCATGTGGTAGGAAGTACTAAGCGTTTAAGTGTGAGTGATTGGTGTTTCCGGATACTGCAACTGCTAAGGTCATTACTCCCGTAAGTTTAGTGCACATTTTATCGCGGGAGGTGGCGGTGATCTTCTTCCGCAGGATGGCGAGATCCGGCGCCAACCTACACGTTCACTTGCGCTTTTCTTCACAATCGAGTATCACCCACCAGCGAAGAACCGCCCTAGATAGACAAGCTCTACGCTCCCGAAATAGGTGTCGGAGTAGTGCATGTAACTGTATGTAAGTAACAAGTATGTAAGTTGCGTAGGCCCCCGCGGCCGGAGTTCCTGCTATCTACACTATCAGCCGCATTACTGACATGGTGGCTAACGTTTCGGCCAGCGTACTGCAGTACGCTCTGAGGAAGGCCACAATACGGTGGCCGATATGTTAGCCACCATGTCAGTGACGCGGCTCTTACCGGATAGCCAAGATAACACAAGATGTAGGATCAGAACAATGAAGAGAAAGGAAAGATAGCGCGCGGTCCATTTGTTAGGGTACTGCTCTGGCATTCGCGTAGTGTTGATCAGAGAAACCATGGAAAATTAAAGAATAGAGGAACCGGCAGCTAGAACTCGCCAGTCAGCGGCTGAACTCAACCTACTTACAAGCTAGTGTCGAAAATCCTACCACCGTCAGAATTCGAACCGTAGGACCTTCCTGTACGAGAAACTGCAATAACCACAAATCATGCCCTGAGCCACCTAAACCGGCCATAACGTCTTGAACAACAAGACGTTTTCGCCTCCGTAGTGCAACAGCGTCTCCTAAATTCACGCTTAACATCCCACGTGGCACGCCCCTCCCAGCACATTTTACGCACACAATCAACTCTTTTGTTACCCTCGGTTCAAACGACGGTTCTTTACTCACCGCCGCCGCCACTCGCGGAAGTTGGAAACTACAGCAACAACTCAATTTTTCATGCATCGGAGTGAAATTTCGGAAAAGTTTTTAGTGCTGCGTTAACTTCCCACTCTCCCGTGCGGCGACGCCCTTCCGCCGCCGCTGCCCCCGCCGCCGCCGGCTCTTCCTGCGGTGCGCCAACCGTGATGATTCTGTTATCTCAGGCACCGCAGGGGCGAGAGATCGTCGAAAAATCACTGGAGCAGCGCACACGTCGATATCCCTACCCGGTTAGTTAACCAGCGTAGCGCACTGGGTCGAAAGGATATTCAAAATCGAGCAGATTTTAGAACCTGTGAGATAAATCACTGGGCCCATCAACTGCAAGTAAATAAAAATCGAAAGAAAGACGAAAAGAGAAAAAAAGAAAAAGGAAAAAGAAAAAGAGAAAAAAGAAAATTAAAAGAAGACAAAAGAAAACCACTGTTAACCACCAGAAACAATTATATTTACATGTTTCTCAGATGCACTATTGAGTAATTTATACATGCCCGATAACATGTCATTTCACTGCATAAAAATACACAGAGTAATCAAATTTAATTAGTCTCAATTTGTTTAACAATTAAAACTTTCACTGTTCTCTTAGGATGTTACAATTAGGATGTCTACAGAACTATATCATTTTATAAATGTCATTGGTCGAAGAAAAATAACACCAGTCTGCTTCTGAATCTATTATGTAAAATCATTGACGATTTTAACAAAATAGTTTTACGTACAACGCTTTTGTCGTACCTTTTTCTGGTACATTTAGAGTCCGCAAATTTGATATTCCATTTATTAATAGTCTTCAGGATTTAAATCCTTTGTCTCCAAATTTATTATTATTATTATTATTATTATTATTATTATTATTATTATTATTATTATTATTATTATTATTATTATTATTATTATTATTATTATTATTATTATTATTATTATTACTATTACTATTATTATTATTATTATTATTACTATTATTATTATTATTTCTATATTTTAATTTATTTCTTCATTTCCTTTATGTACTTCCGTTTCCCCCCCCCCTGAGTGCGACATGAGGGGGCAGGCGCCTGGCGGTTAGGCCGCCCGCGCATCATTAGCGGTCTTCGAGGGCGAGGGCGCTTGTGTGCCGTTAGGGCGGCGCGCGGGTGGATGCGACGGGCGTTGGCTGCGGGGCAAGAGGAGGACCTCGCCGTTTTTATGGCTAATAAATCCGCCGCTCCGCTGCCCAAAGAAGACGGATTCGTGATATTTGAATCTCGTTGCCTCGCGAAGACGGTAGGAAGGCACGCGCCACTTGCAAAGAAGTTTAAACGTCTAACAGAAGATAATATGTAAGTGTCCATAGTGTGAAGTGAAAAACGTATATATTTACGTTGGTTGGTCGGGCACTTATTTTGTTAGTCCATGTTATAAATAAATCGAAACAGTACCAAACAAGATCTTTGTTTCGTACTTGAAACGCTGAATTTCCTACATTTTTATCGCAGATATTGTGCAACATTTCTCAAAAGAAAACGAATGAACTGGTCGCAAACTATTTAGGATTAAAATACGTTTTCTATTTAGTTCAAATGTAATAAATATCAGAGGACAATCAATAAAATAATTACACCTCCCTGCAATAGTACATCTAATATAAAATGAAGTCATATAAAATGAAGAGGCATAATTAACAAGCATAGAAGAGAAAAGAGAAAGAAAATAAGAGGTTATAGAGGGGGAAAAAGAGAAAAGGAATACGACAGAGGCAAATAATTAGGCAAGAGGCATCTGAAGACATGAACAACCTATGAGAGGTAAAAAAGTAAATGTAAAAAAGTCTTATTTCCTTCATATATAATCTTTACTCTTAAATGCTTTTGCATAAAATAATTTTTTAAATGAATAGTTCTCAACGAGTTGAGAATCATCTATTAATCCAAAAGAAATATCAGCCACACTCCCTAGAGTTATGAACACAGTTTTATCCGTGGAAATAAATTAGAAAATATTCTCTCAACAGCATACATTACGCTATTCACGTACGTTTAATAAAAAATGAGCAGTTTTTGAGAAAAGTGGCAAATGTTTCTGAAGTTTTATGTAAAGTCCCCCCGAAAATCAAACTATCTGTTGCAAACTCACCGGCTTTGAGTTCAGTTAAATCGATCGAGAAATAAAAATTGACGAAGAACAGACGATTTTTCGCTATTAAGGACCCACAAAATAGGCATTCAGACCACACAATGTTAGAGGCAGTGATTTACTATATATTGGAACAAAATTTATCAACTTTTTCGTTTCAATAAAAGCCCGAAAACAGTTTTTCTGTCGAAAATTCAACGTGTTTCTGCGCATGATTACACTACTTTCTATTTTTACGAAGTTAAAGTGAGAAAGTATCATGTGTGCAGAATGCGACGGAATGAAAGAGGGCATAAACGTCTTGGAACCTGTGAAGAAAAAGACGGAATGGGTACACCTAATGACCACTAGGTGATTGGTACCCACATCAACCTCCATTATTTACACATTCACTTCACGATCCCATATTCGGCGACACTTCAAGAGCTCCTCTACAACAAGAACTTCCGCCGGAACCAACTTCCCCCGATCCGCCGGCGGCAGCAGCAGCAAAGAGCGGCGCGAATCGAGCCTCATCGTAAATCAGCGCGCAGACAAGTGCGAATCGCAGCTTGTCCTCCCCTCTTAAAATGTTACTTCTCTAAATGTATGTAAATTAAGTGGTTAGGCGGAAGAGCAGGCCCTATGGCCTGAGCCTCGCCATTAATAAAGACATTATTATTATTATTATTATTATTATTATTATTATTATTATTATTATTAATCGCGTCGGCGTGGATTTAATGGCTATATTTACGAGTCGATTATTGTCTTGGGCGCAACACGAAAGTGTTTATATAATTTCGACACGTCCCTTGCGCCCGGCGCGGCGCGGGGCGGCGCGCCACGCGACCTCGCGAGGCCCGGCCATTGTGCGCGGCGTGGACAACGCCGTCCTGCGCACAAGAGAGCGGAGGAGTAATTGGAAAGAGGCCCGCGAGGAAATATATAAAGGCGTGGGAGGGCCGCGAAGAGACACCAGACTCGGTAATGGAAAACCAGGGGGAAACAATGGAAAATAAGAGACAAAAGACTTATAACAAATAAGGAAGGAAGTAATTATTGCCTGAAACGCCGAGCGGAGAGGAGCGTGTCGGGGGTGGAGCAGAGGGTGAGTGGGTGGGTGGGTGGGTGGGTGGGTGCAGCGGAAAGCGGGCAAAGGAGCGGGGTGAGGGGTGGGGCGGAGGGTGGGGTGTTGACGCAGGAAAGGGAGTTGGGAAGCGGGAAAGGAGCGTGTCGGTGGGCGGAGCAGAGGGTGGGTAGGTACGGTGAGGGCAGTGGGAATCGGGGAAAGGTGCGTGGTGAGGGGTAAAGTGGAGGCGGGGAGGGGACGTTTGTGCAGGAAAGGAAGTAGGATCTGGGAAAAGAAGCGTGATGGTGGGTGGATCAAAGGAGGGGAGTGTGGATATGGAGTGGAGGGGGCAGGTGAGAGAGGAAAGGGCCGGTGCTGGTGAGAGAAGGGGCGAGGCGACGCCAGACGGGAGTGCGGGGATAGGAGCGAATCGAATAAAGATTAAGACCTTAGCTGGGGAGTGATGGGGAGAGACTGAAGTTTGGCGGGGAGGGGTGGTTGTGTGGGAATAGCATTACCCTCAATCCACCCTATCCTTTTTCGTCTCCCTTCCATTTCTGCTTGCCACTATGAATCAATGAGACTATTCGCCAGTGGGTGCGAGAGTGAGTGTGGGAGTGGTCGGAGAGCTGGAGCAGGTAGAGGAACATGGAGCAGCTACACGGGCGTGCGATTGGAACACAACGTGGGTGAGAGGGGTATCAAGAAGCGAGGACTGGCAGGGAGCGGAACGAAGACTACGACAGGAGGGAGGAACGCATCCCAAGCTGTACAGATGGAAGTGGCGGGACATAAGCGCAAGGGTTTGCGCGCCGCTAGTCCGGAAGCTTGCGAGCTCGCAAGGGAGGCAAGGTAAGCGAGTAGAAGTGAGTTGAAACGGGGGGAGTATGGGGCACGCGAGTTGTGATGTTACTGGTAGCAGGACCGGTAGGGGGCAGCGGTGACGGGGCGGTACGAGGCGGGGGAAGGGGGTATCAGGAACGGTAGTAGAGGTGACGTTGGGTTTGGAAGTGGAAGTTGGAAGTGGAGGCGGTAGAGGACGACAGGGGAAGGGGCGGTAGCGCTGGCGGTAGGGGCGATAGCGAAAAGTATAGCGGGAGTTGGGATCTAACGGTGGGAGGGGGCGTTGAGGCAGGATGTACAGAGGGGGATGAGGTAGTAGGGGGCGGTATCAGGAGTTTTAGTTGAAGCTGGAGAGGCAGCGTGGCAGGACCCGAGGCTTGGTCCCACTCCGGGGCAGGAGCTCGCGCGCGGAGGGGGGGGGGGACCGCCCGGTGTTCAATTGGGACAGACCCAAAGGCAGGCGGGGCCCGGGCCCAGGGCGGGCGGTGGCGGGAGGGGGGGCGGGCGGCGCCTGGCGCGGCGAAGATAACGGCTGATCCGGAGGCGGCGCGGAGAAAAACGGCGATGCCGCGCACGATGGCGTTGGGTATCGCCGCCAGCGCGATGGCAGGTGGCGAGGCGGGATCAGGGGGGGCGGGGCGGGGGCGGGAGAGGAGCCGGTCACGATCCGGCAAGAGGAAAAGAGTGAGAACTCGCAAAGCGGAGGCGCGACGAATTATGAAGGCAGAGGAACTGAGTGAAGGGGAGGTAGGAAGAACCGGACGTTAACCAGCGACCAAATGCACTTTATCAATGTCTCCTAATACTACAGTAGAACAGTTCAAAGAGGAATACTTTCAAATGCACCATTTCTGAAATCTTAGTTGAAAATTCGTACCCCTAGTACCCACGAAATATATTTTCATAATATTTTTAATGTGCATGCATAACGTGCAAGCGGTGTGTTTTAAGACCTCAAAACACGGAATTCAAAGGAGTTAATTTACATTCCTTGGATGTAATCAACAAAATTAGACTTTGTTCGTCCTTCTAATACATTTTTGGGAGTTAAGCATTCCTGCATATTCCCACTCCGGGCCACAGGATGAGAGTGATGCCCAGACACTAATGTTTTGTAGAATCAATCCTGCGTCTTCGTATGCTAACTCCAAAACATTTGAGAAATCTTTCTCACCCTCAGTAGCAGGCCTACGCACGTAATTCACAGTTCAGGCCTTGGTCGTACAAACTATGAAATGTTCGGAACGGTTCAGCGAGTACAATTTAATATAATGTAATCTTAATCTTCTTAACTAAAATGAAGGACGGGTACTTTGTTTCTCACACAGACCTTTTTTTCTTTTCATATTAAGAGGGCAGATAAACGTGCGGGTTATATGACAAACGAGCCATAATCAAGTTATGTTTACGTTATAAGGCTTTATTTTTCGTTGTAAATAAGTATGGAGAAAAATTATCGGTATGATGATGGCAATGGGTCACGCTAGCGACATGTCTCCCTTACCCCAGGCGCGGATAATAAATTTGAAAAACCGGTCCCAGGTCTGGGAAAACCACTAGCAGGTAAAACTCGGATTAATCCGACCCTAAATGTCAATTTTATATATATATATATATATATATATATATATATATATATATATATATATATGTGTGTGTGTGTGTGTGTGTGTGTGTGTGTGTGTGTGTGTGATTATCCTGTTTTAACAAAATGTCTATTGCAGTGACTTCCGAACTTTCCTTTGCATCGATCCCTTTGAAAAGACACGCTTGAAATTTTTTATAATATACAGCATACAAAATAATCATATCACAAACAATTACACACAAACGACTTGATAAGATTTAGAATAAGAACAGAAGTTTTGTGACAACGGTTTCTTAGGTTTGTGTTTGTAAAATTTTCAATTTTAAGAAATATCAACAAGTATTACCAAATTTTCTGAACATGTGTATAGGAAAACAATATCTTTATATTTTTTTGAAATCAATAGGATCTTGACCACACAGATCTTTTACCCGTTGCATACTCAGCTATTGATCATCATTGATTCCTTTTAAAATTTGATCAACCCCATTAATACCGATCTCGTTGGGTAACACTGATCTACGGTGGGTTTATTTTCCCTTCAATACCTAGGCTTCGCCCCTTATTCTTCCGCACATCCACACGAGTCATCGCAAACAAAAGCAAAGCAACCAGAAGCGTCTATGATGTCACGCCCTCGCGTACGGCTGCGGGCTCGCGGCGTCAAGGGGCAAGCGGGGGCGGGGGCGGGGGGCGACGGTCCGCGCAGGAACGCCGTCGTGCGGCCGCGAGCCGGTCGGAGTAATGATGTTGGCATTCCTGCAGATGTTCGCGCGACCCAACCGGAGCTGCTCAGTTGCTTGACCCGAGCGCCCGTCCGCCCCGTCCTCCCCCGCTGTGCTCTTCCTTCTCACCTCGCCGACACGCCGCCGCTGTTCCGCCTGCTCGACAGGTCACGCACCGCGGAATGCGGGCGCGGACAGCGGCGAGGGGAGGGGAGGCTGACGAGAGGAGGTGAGGTGAGGTGAGGCTGACGAGAGGAGGTGAGGTGAGGTGAGGCTGACGAGAGGAGGTGAGGTGAGGTGAGGCTGACGAGAGGAGGTGAGGTGAGGCTCACGAGAGGAGATGGGGTGAGGCTGACGAGCGGATGTGAGGTGAGGCTCACGAGAGAGGAGGTGAGGCTGACGAGAGTGGTAGTGGCCTGAGTACGAGACAGTGGCGCTCAGTACGCGGGCTCTCAATCATTTTTATGCGCGGGGAGGGAAATGAGGGAAATACCCCCCTCCTAAAATTTTTCAACAACTGTTAATTTTAACATGGCACGAAACTTTCTAGCAAAAATATTTTCGGGTAATCATTTAAAGAAATAAAATACTGTCTCAACATGACCTGAGCGCAGCCTGTGAGAAAATCTATAATGTGACAAATTCGTCCAAAACATTTTGAATGTCCCCACCCAAAATTTGTTCCTGAATCCGCCCGTAGAATAGGTAAAGTTCGATATTTCAGTGGAAAATCGATTTCGAGATTTTGAACGGAATTACACATTTTGGGATCCGCCGATAGCAAAAAAGTGATTTACCAAAACGTTAGTCTCTCTGTCCGTTTGTGAACAAAACTTGAATTTAAACTATTCACAGGTTTTTGTCTAAAACGGATTTTCCCAGATCGATCTGACCGGTCTGGAGATAGCGAATTTGAAACGAATTCTTAAAAGAATGGTACATCACAACTTCAACAGCGAGGCGATTCAAATGAATATGAGATTAATATTAAATGTCATTCGGGTAAACCTCATATGGCTAACTATGTGAGAGACAAAACCGTTATTGCGAGAAGACATTAGAGAAGGGGATGAGTGTGAATACATGTGGTTGAAAAGTATGTGAAGAGGAGAGGAGCGAGAAAACTTCAAAGTTCTGAATATGGGAGAAGACGAAGTAATGCGAGTTCATAGTGAAATTTGCTTACGGACCCAAAAAACATACTCAAGCCACCTTTCCAGCCGCACAATTTCAGAATTCAATGGTGATTTACTACACGAATATAATTTATATATCTTAAATGCTTTTATAGTACATTAATTCGTTTAAATAATGACATAATAGCCTATTAACTGAACTCAAATTATTGTTCCAAGTACATATGATTTGAATTTTAAAATAGTACAAATGTATTGCGTGAGCGATGAGGCGCGGAGGCAGAGAAGCGACAGAATGGGGCGGCTACGAGGTGGAGGCAACAGGGGTAGGCGCAATGAAGTGGTGGCAGTGACGAACAAGGGACAGACGTGAGGTGGATAAAGAGGAGACTTGATTGATTGGTGATTCCAGGCGGATCAACTGGTAAGGTAATTAGTCCCGTAAGTGTAGTGCATATTTTTATTGCGGGGGATGACGGCGATCTTCCCCCTCTGTATGGCGAGATCCGGCACCGACATAGGTCCGCTCGCGGGATATTTCCAAACCGGCTACCTCCCACCTCAGCCGAGACAAGTTCTAAGCTCCGGACTAGTATCTCGACATGTGTGGTAGCATGTGAGTGTGAGTATAAGCAAGAGGCGAGGAAAGGACCAGGTAGAGGAAGGAAAGATCGGGCGTGGCCGGTGGCCCGTTTGTTAGGGTATTGCTCCAGCATTTGCCGGTTGTTGATCGGACAAACCACGGAAAACTACTGATCAGAGCAGCTGGCAGCTGGAATTCTCCTCCAGACAGCGCCTGAATTAGACTACGTTGCGAAGTGTTGAAAATCGTTTCACCGTCAGGACTCGTACCCTAGGACTTCCCGGTCAGAGGCTGAAAGGCAGGCGTCAGAGCGACTGTGAAGATGTGGGGTCCATGTGGTGGCAGGATTGGGTGGAATCGAGAGGCGGTAGAGATGAGTCGGTGGCAGCGGCGGGGCTTGGGTGAGGGGTGTGAGGGGTGAAGGGAACGGTGGCGGCGTGAGTAGACGGAATGGAGAGGCACCAGGGTTGGGAGGAGGTGCAGAGGCTGGGTGGATGTAGGGAAGGCATCAGGGCAAATGTGTGGGTGCGGGGGCCCAAGTGTTGGCGCGCGGGTGACACGGGTGGGCGGAATGGAGAGGCGTTAGAGATGAGCGGAGCGGGCCGTGCATAGACTGAATGAAGGGGCGGCAGGGAAGAGCGGTGAGGGAGTGGCGAGATGAGCGGAGCGGCAATGGCGATGCTCAGGAAGGGGGGGGGGCGCGGATGGAGGGAATGGAGGCGGCGTGGGTGCAATTGCATTGTTGCCTTATTTTACGTGGCGAGACTCAGGCAACGATGCCTGCTCCTCCGTCAAAAGAGGACGGAATGGAGTGACGGAATAGAGTGACGGCACGGGCGGGCGGGGTGCAGTGGCGAGACGAGCGGTGAGGGGAGTGGAAGTGCTTGGGAAGGAGGGGATGGAGCCCGGGTGGTGGGAACGGTGGTGGTGGGGTGGGGGGGGGGGGGGTAGGAGGCGAGGGCGCGGAGCGGCGCCGTGGAGCGCGAGGACAGCGGCGCCTTTGTGCCGCCGCCTCCACTTGTCGCCGTGACGTCACGCCCGATAAAGAGCTCGGCCCCGGCGACGACGCCAGCGAGAACTGGAACGACAGGCAACGAGACGCGGCGAGGAGAAAGAACCAAAAGCGGAAGAGAATGTTGATAGCGGAAGAAACACCCAGGGGTAAGAAAGGGGAAGAAAATGCAAAGCGGGAATGCACGGAAACAGACGGGATATCTAACACAGAGAAATGTCGAAACGAATTCAGAAAGCAGGTAATAAAACACAGAGTAAAATGCCGAGAAATTTATTCGAGAAACAGTACTGACGGATAACGCCGACTTCAGAGGCGGAGACGTGAGAGGAGGTAACACATCACGTCACGTCACGTCAGCGTCTTGGATTCGAATCTCGAGGAAGCTGCATGGATGATATGACATGATTGTGATGATTATGAAAATTATGAAAAATAAACCATATAAAGACTACAATAATCTCAATCACAATTATTCAGATCGTAATTATCCTTTAACGTAAATTACTAGTTCCCTGATTATTTCGTCGCAAACATCTTATTAGCGGTGGATCATAAAAAGAAGAAGAATCACTTTTTCCAACACAGAAACTCTTCATTTTCTTCTTTGTATTACCTACTTACAGATTTTAGAAATGTTCTTCATTTTACTTCTTTTTTCTCTCTTATTAGGACGCTGCTGAGTTATCTGACACCAACTGAACTGCGCATTAAGTCTTGTTAGAGAAAGACAGGAACACCGAGATCGATTGACGCTGCGGAAAAAGGCGTACACAGACAGAAGTCAGATGAACTGAAGAAAACCCCAAAAAGAAAAAAAAATTAGACTCCGTCATGCAAGACCAATGAAAAATGTAGAGCGGATTGCACGAAGAAGATAATTTGAACAAAGTGCAGAGGCGGAGAAGAGCGAGCGAGAGGGAGAAAGACCGCCGCCGAGAGGAGTCTGTAAAGTTCAGCGGCGGAGGCGGCGCCGGCCGCGGAGAGGAGGGGAGGCGGCGGAGAAGGGATGGGATGGGAAGGGAGGGGAGTGACCGGGAAACAGCGCCAGCTGCGGTGTGCGGCAGCGGCGGGGCGCGGCGGGGCGCTGCGGGGCGAGGCTGGGCGGGACTGGGCGGGGAGCTGCGGAGCGCTGCGGGGCGGGGCGCTGCGGGGCGAGGCGCGGCGGGGCGGGGGGCGGCGGGCGGGGCGCGGCGGGCGGGGCGCGGCGGGGCGGGGCGGGAAGAAGCGGGTCAGGGCGAGGCGGTGCGCTGCGGGGCTGAACGGGGAGTGTAGAGGCGGTACGGAGCGGGGGGACGGAGCGGAGCAGGGGGAGGAGTGGGGAGGTGCGAGGAGGAGGCGAAACGGCGTGAGGGGGCAGAGCAGGGTGGTGTGCTGGGCGAGGTGGGAAAGCGGAGCGGGAAGGGGCTGGGATGTGAGGGGAGGGGTGGGGATGGAATGGGGCGGGAGGGGAGAGGCGGAACGTGGTAGGGAGGGGCACGGTGGGGCGGGGCGGGGCGGGGCTGGATGGGACGGCTCGCTTTGGCGGCTGTACCTGGAACGACTCGCAACCAAAAGGGTGCTGGTGGCGGAGGCGGGAACGAAGTTTGTGAGTAGGGTGAATGAGACGACGAAGACAGTGGTGACCATGGAGGCAGAGGATACGAAGGGAATGAACGTGTCAAAGAGATATGTAACAAAATACACGCCTTAGATGTATAGATCGTGGAAAGGGACATGTTCGACACGGAGACAGGAAAGACGATGTCACGCTTAAGATAGGGAAAAACTGAGTTACGTCTTCAGAGTAGATGAAAGGAAAAATTTTTTAAAAAATGTACAGAACAAGTAACAACGTAAATAATGAATTGGACATTTAGTATAGGATTCAATAAGGTCGAGCGGGACGGTGGAGGGCAATAGAGTAATGAGACGACGGAAGCGATAAAGCAATTGGCCACTAAGATGATGAGAGGCTTCATGTGAAAGGCGATTGGTCAGGAGCGACATGTACGCGAGCGCCCGAGACTTCACCGAGGGAGCGGCGAGTTGCGGAAGGGAGGCACAACGGGAGCACGAAGCGACACAGCGAACGGGGCCGCCGGCGACGGCGATGGCAGTGAAGCCCACCGGGACAGACGCGGGCGGCGTGGGCGACGGGGAGCGAAAGGGCGATGCGGCGGCGGCGGCGGTGCGCACATCGACCCAGCGTGCCCGCGTCGTCCCCGCCTCTGCTCTGCCCGCTCTTCAACCCCGCCGCTGCGGGCCCTGCTCTGCCCAGCTCTTTCCACGCCCCGCTCCGCCCCGCCGTGCGGGCTCGGCCGAAGCGAAGGCAAAGGCGGTCACTCGGACCGTCCTTTTCGGCAAACTAACAGCTACTTCCAGGACATCAAAGAATGTAACGCGGGGTCCTAATCGACTTTCCAATGAAAGCGGAGGGGGCCGTAATAATGTGACGGCGCTTATTTGCGGAAAACGGAAAATTCAGCGAGTTGATTCACAATGTTTAATCCATGTCGATGAAAACCTGGTTGAGAAATGTGATATTCAGGCGTTAAAATATCTTAACTGAGAGAAATTAAAAGAGCTGGAAGCAGAGCCAACAGTTATTAGCAAATTTAATCACATAAATGACGTGAGTGTGACTATTAATTCGTAACTTTACAATCATATCATCAGTATAAAGTTTAGTCAGTAAAATATAACATGGAAGGAATTCATTATAAAATTATCTGCGGGAGAATAACACACATTGTAGAGAGAATTCGAATATTGCTGCCTTAGGTCAAACTATAACGCTCCGAGAAAACGACATTTACGCCAAATTATATATACGCATATCACAAAAAATTATCTGGTTATAATGATGTTGATAATAATGTAACAAAATCAATTCAAGCGCTAAAATAGAATGAGGACGAGAAATGCAAGACCGGCAACTAGGTTGAAAAGGGCAGGTGACACTGTTAGTCATAACAACAGCGGCGAACAAGTTGGTCAAGCTGTGGGTGACAGGCAGGGAAGATGTGATGACACACCAATGCCCTTCGAGTAACATGCTATGGCGAAATAGAAAATCAAGGCGTATTTGGGAAGCGATGGGACGGGCTCACCCAAGGCGGACTGAATGAAAGGACGTGGTAGTAGCGGGTCGCAATGGACGCCGGGCGACGCGAGGGGGCACATAGTTTAGGTGACGTGGCGGATCGCAGATGTGATCACATGGCGAAAGAAGAGGCGCTTGCGGGAAATTGAGATAATGACAAAGAGACGACTAGCGCGTGCGTATGTTCCAGACAAGGTATCGAGAGGTAAGCGTTTCGAGGAATGTGGGAGCGTGAAGATTGGAGATGCTGGAAACAGAAGAGCTGGCGAAATTGTAATGATGTTACTGCAGAATAAAAGGAAGATTTATGGCAGTAGGATAGGTGAAGGGGCTGGCGGATGAAGCGAGAAGGGTTTAAAGGACCTCTAGAGGAGATGGGTTAAGCAGAGGAATGACGGTGGGGGCAGGGTGGCCAGAATGCTGTTGAGGATAACTAAAGATGCAGACGGGTGGCAAGACCAAGGGACAGCGGCAGGACGGGTGGGGAATGTCAGGTGAAGGGGAGACATCGTGGTAGGAGGGGATGCCGAGTTCTGGGTAGATGAAAACGGCGGAGCAATGACTGCGGAGTTCGGCAACATGTGGCGGCAAGCAGCAGGAACGGTAGCTGTGGGACGGTAGCATTGGAGACGGCGAGAAGCAGGACCGGTGACAAGGCCGGTTGCAACGGGGACGGTGGCAGTGGGGGCGGAGGCAGCGTGGGCGGGGGCGGGGACGGTGAGCGAAGCTCATTAGGCACGGGTCTCCGCTAGAGACAATCGCTCACCTCGCCGAAATTTGCATGGAATTGAATGTCACACACAAACGACAGCCGAAAATGGGGGAGAGACCACGCTGAATTTTAATTCCCAATTTCCTGTGTGTTAGCTTAACGGTGCGCCGGGACAGGCGACAGCGGCCCCCACGGGGGGCGGCGCGGCGGGTTGGGACGGGGCGGGGCGGGGCGGGGTGGGGAGTGGAAATGGCGGGGACAGGGCGGCTGTGGGCTACGGAAGCTGGTTATCGATGAGCGAGAGCGGGGACCCTGGGGAGCTAAGGAGCAAAGGTGGGCGGTCGCTACGTAGACTTCCAATGGGCTTCGTAGCGCTGGCGGAAGGGAACTTTCTGAACTAGCAGCTGCATTTCAGGTTACTAAAAAGACGAAGACAGACAATAGCTTTCATTTGTTCGATTTCCTCACAAGAACTACCTATAAATTATACACAATAAACTGGGAGAGATGGCTCAGGGTTCAGCACTACTGATGTCACGGCAGTCCCTCTGACCGGGAGGTCCTAGGGTTAAACTCCCTACGGTGGCAGGATATTCTACACTAGCTTGTTAGCTAGGTCAAATTCAGTCGCTGTCTGGAGGAGAATTCTAGCGGCCGGCTGCGCTGATCGGTAGTTTTCCGTGGTTTCTCCGATCAACACCAGGCGAATGTCGGAGGAGTACCTTAACAAACGGCCATGAACTGCGCGCGATATTTCCTTCCTCTTCCTTGTCCTATCCTCACCCCTTACACACACGCTTACACTGTCACTCACTACACTACCACACATGCCGAGAGACCGGTCGGGAGCTTAGAGTTTGTCCTGGCAGGGGCGGTGCCCCGAGACACCTGGTTGGGGAAAACCCCGCTAGCCGACGGTGGGTCGACGCCGGATCTCGCCATACAGCGGGGAAAAGATCACCGCCACCTCCCGAGCAAAAAAGCATGCATTACACTTACGGGAATAATGACCCTGGTAGTTGACGTGCCCGGAATCAACGATCAATCAATCAATTAATGTACCCAATAACAATTCATATTCATTACATGTGATAATATTATAAACGTTCTTTGCAGATATTTCGTCACTGAGACTCCATGTTAAAATGTTTTTAGATAGGTAACAGGTTTCGAGATGAATGTTAAATAGCCTTGTGGATTAATGCCCCTTTTAATATTAGTGTTACAAGAAATCGATATATGTAACCAAAATTAAGAACATGTCGGGGGTCTTGATGGCAAACATAAAGACCCCATTAAATATGTGAGAATTTTTTAGATACATTATTTATTATAATTCCTATATTAAACTATACTTTAATAAATTGCAGATGAAGTAACATCAAATTAGGAAATACTTTGAATTGAAGCAGAATTACAATTATATTAGGTTTTCTGCATTTCTTAAATGATTACAAAAATTATTCATTGTTTCTTTGATGATATGCATTAGTATATTAATGTTCCGATATTACAAAATTACTACAAAAGGAATTGATTTTTTCAGTTAATTTTTTTTAAAATTATATTCATGTTCCTACATTCTGCATACTTGTCCAGAAATACCACTGATCACGATGGTAATTTCAAGAAATCAGTCTCCACACAGCGCTCATCAGTACTAATTTCTTCATTTCACCGGAAAAATAATAGATACTAGCTGTTACGATACAGTTGTTATTCCACTACATTCCAAGCGGTATAGACGAAATCGGAAACATTTTCTCGATCGGTCTGGCGCGCCTGAAATTGGCACTATCGATCTGCAAGACGTTCGCTGTTGCTCGGACGGAAATCCCAGTCGATTGTACGCCAACGAAGCAGATGCTGGCAGCAAAACAGAAGTCGCATTGTGCCACTGCAGCTCCGCAGAAGTTCAACGCCCGCGCGGCGCGTTTTTGCTTCTCGGCTACGCGGGAAGGATTAGACGCGCGGTTTGAGGCGACGCGATGGCAGGTCGGTTGCTATGCGTGGCTTCACGGGCTGAGGCGCTGTGTGACGGGATGGGACGGGCTGAGACAGGCACGAGCGGGCTGGGTCGGGGTGCAAACAGTAAGGTAAGACGGGGCGGGACGGGGCGGGACCGAACGTGACGTGACGTGACGGGAAGGGAAGGGAAGGGAAGGGAAGGGACGGGGAGGGAAGGGAAGGGAAGGGAAGGGAAGGGAAGGGAAGGAAAGGAAAGGGAAGGGAAGGAAAGGAAAGGGATGGGAAAGGGAAGGGAAGGGAAGGGAAGGAAAGGGATGGGAAGGGAAGGGAAGGGAAGGGAAGGGACGAGAAGGGAAGGGTAGGGTGGGGCGTTTCTTTTCCTGAGCAGGGCTGGACGGAGCGGAGCGGAACGGTGAGGGGGACGTGGCGGGGGGAATGGGATGGAACAGGAGAGATTTTTTTTTCTAAAAAAGAGGTAAAGCATTAGGGTCAATAAAACGCGTGTAGGATGTGCTTTATATTTACCTACAACTCAAAAAATTATGCTTCTTAAGAAACGTGGGATCAAAATCCGCCCAAATAATAGCTAAATTCATGTGGCCAACATGAATCGCTTTGCACGCGCATTTCCATAGACAGAGAGCCCTTTCCTTTATCCTCCCGGTTAATACAGAACTTTTCTGATTGCTGCCAACCATAATTTCCTACATATTTTCCACCAAATTGGAAAACTTAATTCGCTTCTCTCGCTTAAAAACTTCCTAAATTACATCGTAATTAAAAAAAATTCATACTTAATACGATTGTCTGGGTTTTATAAAAGTAAAATAAAAAAAGTTGAGGAGTCCAGTGATATGATGGCGTGATGTGGTATGATGCCTCTTCAGCAATGGTAAAGGTGAGGGCGGTGGAGCCGGGGTGTGCGGTTTGGGAGGGGCGTGTTGCGTGTAGTGGTGGGGAGAGCGGAGCAAAGAGAGACAAGGAGAGGTGAGCCTCAGCGTGGCGTGGCGAATCAGTGTACATCGAGACAAGGCTGGGAGCGACATGTGGCTCATGGTGCGACGTGGCAAAGAGTGGAGAGACGGGTGGCGGGGCGCCGAAGAAAAGGCGTGGCGAGCCACGTCTACTTTTGACGTGAAAGTGATTGGGGTTTCTGTGTCCCTACCTGGCGGAGCGTGGCCAGGCTCCGCGTATAGGAGCATTATGCAGTGCGTGCGAGGAATACGTCAATTTTATTGCATATATCGACATATTCGGATGTATTGATAAAGCGAACTTCCCGAAATAAATGCAGAGACCTTAACCACACACTACCATGTCCCACATTTGAAAGTTCTTTTGTTTTTCTTCACATCCTGAGTTCATAACAATACTTTATTCACACAATATGAAATTTTCAATTTAATTATATCGTCATTCATTATTTAATTACTTGAAATATAAATACATTTCTTTTCTTCCAAGGGATTTTTCCGGCTTCAGGAGATGCCCATTTCGACTTTCTGCGCCAGGTTCCCACTATGTCCCTCATGGGGTCACATATTAACCTTCACACTATACACTGACACACTTGCGGGCTCATCGGGCTGTGGCCAGCAGACTCACAAGGTCTTCCGCGACAACACCCATACATGAAAGTTAAGAGACAAACACACATGCCCACGTCTGGACTCGAACACATGACCCTTCCGACCGAGGCGCTGAGTTGGCACCCGCTCTACTCACCTTGGCCGTTCTAGTCGGCCACAGTTAATCTAAAAAATAATCAATTGGCAAACTAAATCATAGATGGATATAAGAAAAGAATGTACTTTTGAAAAAGAAAACAAATGAACGTTGGCTAAAAGAAGAGGAATAGTTAAAGAAATAGGAAAGAAGGCAAAGTTCGAAATGAAGAGAGAAGTCAGAGGTCACACTACCTTAAGGCATATGATTGTTCGTGTTACTAGTATCACATTATATCGTGAATTTGTATAGCAGATGTCGCAAAAGTTATTTAACACCGGTATTAGGAAGTAGTTATTGCTACTGAATCAGATGTCTCCAGTCACTACTTCTTCTTCTTCTTCTTCTACAACATTACCCCATAACAGTGGTGAATGAATGTTTACGTTTGGGAGAAGGTACACGGTGGGTTAAGACGCTGATAAGACAGCGAGACTGTTGTAGCCAACTAGGAGGATATACCAGGTGTTCTGCGAATAGATGTGGCCGGATAAATGAAACCATGCCTCTTCTGACATGAAATAGGACATCCATGTCTATTGTCCACCAACAATGTTCTGGAGAAGTCAATTGCAATAATCAAGTCGTTTTGGTTTTTCTGTCTCCTTCAGTTCTTGCAATGTTGTAACGCGGTACGGTTTCAATTTTAATTTATGACGAATTTTACAAGATGTATGTACTTTACTACATGAACATTTTGGGATTACGTGCGTAATAATTGTTTTCGCCTGGCAGTATTTCTCTTTTCGGGAATGAATTTTTGCATTTATTTCGTTTGCATTTCAAGATTTTCCTCTTTCATTTTTCTCATAACCTATTTCATTTTCACCGAATCCGTTGCTAGCGAACTAGAACCTAGATCGTATATATGCAACTCTTCGCTCTGATATTGGCATTCGGAAACTTTCGCCGACAACTCGACGTGTTTCTTCAAACGCCCGAGAACGAATACACACCTCAATTATAGCTACTCTCTCTGTATTGAATAATGACTTTTACACAAACACAACTGCACTCAAAATACTGTCTTGCAACGAAACTTACACTGCACTGACATGTAACCATCTGACGAATAAAAACAACAATCAGCAGTAACATAAACTACTATTCGCGCTCGAATACTCGCAATAGTGAAGGTGGTCATGAGAAACTCATTCATAAACAGTTGGGTAGCGTTTTCGTTATGGGTTCGGTTTTACGTTACTCATCTTGTACATACTAATTGTGTACTAATACGCTCAGGCTACGATTTGAACATGCCAAAGTAGTAACCACTACACTGTCGCGAACCGCAAACGCCCAGAATTCCAGACGCTGCCATAAAAAATATATGGTTTTAAATTTTGAAAATTCAAAATTTTCAATGAAAATGGAACTTACGTTACAGTATTTTATAACTGTGTTTTATTTTTACTAAAAAAATATTCGAAGACGTTTTTGAGAAAATCTTTGCGTATTTGTGGAAATTTGTCATGATCTCACAAAAACAATCTCACAAAAAAATCTGGTCACAGAAATATTTAGAAATGTAATGTGGAATAATACATTGCTTTAAGAAAGAAATATCTGGATTCAACTATGACTTTACAAAACAGGTTCCAAAATTTTGAACTACTGCATATTTGGAACTTTAATGAATGTTGCATATTCGCCTCATTCGACGTGTAATAAATCGTAAACGTGATTAGAATTGTAAGAAAAAATCTGAAAAGACACACCATCTCTTTATTCGAGACCGCCAAACATAAATTTCCGCCAAAATATCGGTCTTTTTATCATTCAACGCATAGCGTAGATTCGACTGTTTTTATATATTATTAATTTATATGATGCGAATTTATATGATATTAAGTTTGGGCCAGGATTTATTATTAACAGTCTTATGCACAAGTAAAAAGTGCGTAGGTTATTACATTTCGTAACAGTTCATAAAAAACTTTAAATCAAGTGTATTAAAATATTTATTCGTTTCTTCACTTATATTCCATTTTCGAGGCCTTGAATTCAATCTTCTCGGAAACAATTAAATGTCATGAACTCATGAATAGATAATAAAAATGCTATTCTAAGAATATTCTTGCCTATAGCACATATTCCAGAAAATCAGTCCATTGCTAAAGTGAACTGTGGTAGGCTGCTGAATTTGCGTCTCCACTGTACTACGAAAAGTGATACTTAGTTGTTCTATTCTTAGATTAACTGACTGATATGATTGAGAAGTTTAACTAATAACTTTCTCATAAATAAACGTGTCTGGAAGTAGTGTTAGGTTCCAGACAATGTTAGCGGTGAATTTCGGTCAGACAAAGAGACCCATAACGCATTACCACTCTTTCGTTCAACTCTACGCTGCAACTCAGCTCGAAAATACACTGACACGACGTGGCGAGCGTTATTTGAATCTGGTTCCACCATTAATTATTTTAGCGCAATTTGACATGATACTACAGGTTATTTACCCCGCCAACAATCGGGAGAGTGGACGGCTCCTGTTCCAATAGCGAGTAAAAATGCTCGCGTGTCACCGTTAATTAATTTAGTTGCATCGGACGCATTTCGATGCAACGTGTGCGCCGGCGAGGCGATATCACAGCATTGCGAATCCGGGCGGACGTGTTTAAAATATATTCGCCACCGGCCCAGCAAAAGCGCGGTGCGAAACATCAACGCAGCCAATAAAACAAATGGATGGCAGTTTCAGGACAACAGGGCGATGATTTGGGCTCGGTCATGAGCCCGCTCGGTCATGAGCCCATTGGCGGGACCTCCCGAACTATCGAAAGCTTCATTTCGTATTGCACCCTACTCGAAAATTAAAAATAGTCATTTCGTAAAATATACACATTGCATTTATTAAGAAACAAAATACTGATTATATCTACGTTAATACAAAACATTACAAATAATTCTTTAAAACGTAATTGTGAAACTGTAAGTCTAAATTAAAAACAAACCTGTCTGTAGTTAATAAATTTCTTTAGCAATGAAATTTATATATATGTTCATGGAAAGTGTTCACGGAAGGGAAATATGCTCATGGAAAGAAGATGTATGCTGTATGAACTGATTTGACTGAAAACTGAACTATAAATTTAATGACATCAAGCAAATAAATAGCACTTTCGCCAATGCATAATTGAGAAGAGTTCGTCTGCCAGTGAACTACATTTCAAGCAACAAGAGACAATATTTGAAACCAGAATTCTCTCGATAAAAATGTTAAGAATTTATTGATTTGAGAGTATCGTTTTCTGAAACAAAATAATGAATTACTAGTTATTTTCAAAGACAAAAGATATACTGAAAACACAATTTCCTTTATTGTGTATCAAGACTAACATGTTTCGTTAAAATGTATTTTTAACAGAAGGGAGTTTTGTGAGCATTACACATTGACACAAGGACACAAGTATTACAGAACTAATAAGGCTGTTATCTCCTTACATTAATAATGTCACTCAATTCTCCCAAAAACACGCGAAGAAAGACGTTCTAAGAATATTTATTACCAGGAAAACTATCCAACCAAAGTCTCGATTGAATTCTCCACTGGAGAATATGCTACTGCGAAAGTCCTTGGTTTCTGGCAGTACACTGTCGATATCGTGCATGCAGAGCGAATGCAGTTGTGCCGCATCATTGCAAAGCAAAACAGTCGACACTCGTGCGGAACCAAATTGAATATACTCCGGCCATAGCTGGAAACATACATGCAGAATCGGTGAGCTGCGTGGCGGTGGTGCAGCTTAGAGCCTTTTAGGAAATGAGCAACGTACTAAACGGCTTCGTTAGCATATATCGCTGTAGACCGAAGTCGATGATGACTGCTGCTGTAGAATGATCCAGGGTTTACGGCGAAAGTGAAGTTTCAGCATCGTTTAATCAGCGGAATTACTGATGTTATTGTAAATGTCGATGTTTTTCTAATGACGTTTACCCTCGATCGCTCAATGCTAAAATAAATTAAAAATCACTCAAAAAACAAGGTATTTGTTCAATTATCTGAAACTATAATAAGACAATTTGTTAATACAAAAATCATTATTTTAGCACAATAGTGTTGTAGAAACGTAATAATAATTGTAAAAGCTTATCAAATAATTTTTTTCTAGTTAATGTCATGATCCGTGTAGACGAAGTTAACACACAGTTTCACATTTGAGACGCGCATATTGTGAGATCTACGATTAAATCTAGACCATCATATCTTGATGTCAAAATTTCACTATTAACTACATATTTCAGCAATTATTGAACTGAAAACTCGGTGTTTATTCTCCCGTTGCCTGCTACCAACTGTAGATAATTATGAAGGGCCAAAATTTAAACAGCTACATGTATCAAATCACACCTTTACACGGGTCACGTACTCATCATGAGCATTGAGCTCGTCAAAATTCTTTATTTTACAAACACACGTACATTGTGAGAGAATTGTACTTCTCTAAAGAACAAGAACTTTTACTATGTATTTTACAAAAATATTATTGACATTCAAAGAATTGCAAGTTTTTAATCCACAAATAATAAGATTAACTTCATTTAAAACAAGTAAGTTTTAGAATAAACAACCTTTGAAGATATCTGAAGACTATAGGATAGATTGACACTGCAATGAGTCGAAACATTAGCTGGGATACAAACACAATCTGCAAATGTTTTCGATGTCATGGAGATAAGACGGTGGACGGCTTAAGGATATGGACGAAATCAACACCCAGAGAGAAAAGGGACGTTCTTGACTGAGGTCGTAAATGATTGATAGAGTTTTTATCAGAGTAGCGTAAATCAGTGCAGAATTTGGATGTCAGAAAGGCGGTACATTTGACTGGAGACAATATTACGGAAAAGCAAATGAACTGGAATGTTTGAGAGAGTCGATAGTGAAGTGTGCATATGGAATTGGACAGAAAGAAAGAACGTTTGGTTATTTGAAAGGTGAAGAAGGTAAACGTAGGTACTGTTCTTGAAAATTGTTGAAGTAATTAAATGTCATATTGTTCTTTTCAGTTTGCAAATAATATTGTGAAAAGTTCTTTTTTTGGTTTTACGAATAAATATTCTATTTTATTTTGAAATTGAAAGCGTTTTATTTAATGTTTCAGTAAGTTACTTTCTATATTAATTTCCTGTAAAATCATACCTCTTTACTTTAAGGAAACACAAGAATAAGAAAGAAAATGTGTCAAGCCATGTTACTGATATATCCAATACGCCCTCGGCGTTTCTCTGTAAACATAGTTGCTCATTTTCTGCTATTATTTTCAGATCCGTGTAAGAGGTAGGCCTACATTCCCCCTCTGGCTACGATTTTTAGCCAATTTTTCGTGGTATCATTGTCTTCTCCAAGATCCTACCTCTCAAAAATGTTTTGGAGAAGTAAATATTTCCAATAAAATTTCCCTGTAGAACGTTTCCAATAAATTTTATATTCTGGCCTAACTTGCTTTGAAAAATAAAATTTTTTTTCGTTTGTATGTAGGTAAACGATATATAAGCAATATCTAGGAATGAATCAACTAGTTAAAGAAAGAAATTATTTTGCGAACGATCGCGTCATCCACCACCAACAACCCGTGGGTTGAAGAGAGGACAAGCAGACGGAACTTGCGCCTCAGCTATGTGTCTTTGACCACTTGGTTGGTCCACTGGCCAGTCCGTCCGTCCGACCGATGACCGACCTTCGGAGAAGTTGCTTTGTGAAGCCGCCGTATCAGCTAGCAGTTGGGATGCTTGTTTTGTACACTTCTCGCAAAAAAGATGCACCTCTGATCGCACGATACACAGACCGAACAACAAACGTTAGTTACTTGTACTGAGCATTAAATGAGTTATATTTCACAACAGTGTAATTTTACATTCACGTACTATAATTGTATGCGAACTACGTTACCAAAACAAATGCCACTAAGGTACACAGAGTATTATAACACATAAATACGTTTCTCCATTATTGTGACACTTTCTTCTAATTAAGTAACTATTTTGTGTTATTTGTTTAACAAAATACCGAAAGCAGTCTTTTTAGGTATTAATTACCGTCTAAATTGCAGAAATTATAAAGAAAGGGAGAAAGTATCTACCTTTTTTGGGAGAAAGTATGAAATAGTGTAAGTATTTAATTTTTAGTCAAAAAAGGAAGTATACAAACAATATTGTTACGCACTGTATATCGTTAATTGTCAGCCCATGAAAGAGTTGTGTGGATTGCAATTAATTTCTCACACACCTTTGTACCAGAATTCAAAATTGACGAATAAACACCATATTTGATTGTAAATAAAAATGGGAATCAATACATATGTTTAATATTTTGCTGTCTATATTTACAAATTTAATTAAATTATATAAAAAATTAAAAATTAATTCGATTATATTAATGAACATGACTCCTACTTTTTTAGGCTACGGATACTTTTAATCTGATCATCACTTATTTTGATTTTTTCCCCTTTCTCCTTGTGTTACCACTTTTTTCTGAAATACATGAAAGTCTGTATTGTGCTGAAAATGAAAAATAAATCTCATTTTCTAATGTATTTATTAACAGAGACTTTATGCTGATTTTTAAAATATTCATCAAGGCTTTTCGGCAAACAACAAAGACTTCATCGCTGTAAAAATGATCTTGTTGTTGAACATATAAATCCATCATCCTTGTTATCTCTTGACTAATGAGACTCGCCGTTATTTGAAGCTGAATATTCAGTCAGTAGAAGATTCTTCTGTAGTTTTCCGACATTTGTTTTCTGATTTAATAAGTACAGAATGTGAATGCATCTCTTCCCTTTTCATGCTATTTTAACTGGGTGAAAGTTTAATGACTATTTTATTTCATGTTATAATTCTGTACATATCTTTTATTACGCAGACAATTTAGTTATTTCATTTTTTTAAGTATTTCAAATATTATCTCGATCGTAAATGTATTCCTATGGAATCTAACACAGAATGAAGTCGTTACGAAAGTGCAACGGTGGATATAAAGTGCGTGTACGACAATTTAGGTGATAATTTGCGTAAAAAGCCACCTATTAAAGTAAAATTATATAGGAAATGTTTGCAATAAGTATTCAGATCTTCATAAGAACTTTAGAGAAAACTGCATTACGCGCGAGCATCCTTTTCTCAATCGTATCCCAAGAAATAGCAAATTCTTTTCTTCTTAACAGTGAAAAACAGTGGATAAAAAATAGGTATTCTTTACTCGACAACTGAACATCTAGAATATATTTTGGTAATTTTTTTTTGATTTTTAAGAAAAAATAATATACCTCATTGATAATTACCTTATAAATTATATACATCTGGCTTTATTTGACATTAAATAAAATACATTTTTTCATTACATAAAAAAATTACGCCAGGAAGTACATATTTTCAAACACAAAGCCAGGATTAGAATGTTTTTGTTCACATGAATTCACATACATATTATTGGTTTTATTAATTTATCGAAGTCTTCCAAAATATCAATAAAAGCAAAATACAAGTTCAGATTAATTCATTAGTGATCCCGGACAGGTCAACAACTACGGCCATTAACCCCGAAGTGTTGTGCATGTTTTCCTCAGGAGGTACCGGTTATCTTCCCTCACAGGATGGTGAGATCTGGATCCGACCAACACGTCGGCTAGCTAGAGTTTTCTCCTACTAAGTATCTCCCGCCCGCGGAGCAACGCCCCAGTTGGAACAAGCTCTAACCTCTCGACTATTTTCCCGACATGTGTGGATGTGCGAATGCATGTAAGGGTAAGTATGTGAAAGTAAGGGGGTGAGGACAGAAGGAAGAGATCGCGTGGCCCGTTTGTTACACTATTCCGGCATTCTGCCGATGTTGATTGGAGAAACCACACAGATAACTCTCGATCAAAGCACCCGGCCGCTAAAATTCTCCTCCAGCCAGCGTCGGTGGACTGTGAAGGCCTGCTCCCTTTGGCCCTGCACGGAGCCACTTTTAACTTGGTATCACTGGGGTTAAGGGATCCACGAACCCCACTTTCGGGGCACTCTGGGCTTGGGCGGCACGACGTTGTCCACTGCCTCCTTTAGCAGTACACGGTGTCACTCGTACCTTGGTATTTTTGGGGTTAAGGGTTGCATGAACTCCACTTTCGGAGCACTCTGTGCTTGGGCGGCATGAGGTTATCCACCGGCCCCCATCGGCAGTGGACGGGACCCTTTTTTACCTTGGTATCTCTGGGGTTAAGGATTGCAGAAACCCCACTTTAGGAGCATCCTGTGCACGGGCGGCGCGGG
Source organism: Gryllus longicercus (assembly GCA_038098605.1). NCBI lineage: Eukaryota > Metazoa > Arthropoda > Insecta > Orthoptera > Gryllidae > Gryllus > Gryllus longicercus. The sequence goes on from JAZDUA010000140.1 coordinate 132,984, forward strand.
GTTATCCACTTACCCCCATTGGCACCCTTTTTACCTTGGTGTCCATGGGGTTAAGGATGCAGAAACCCCACTTTCGGGGCATCCTGTGCGCGGGCGGCGCGGGGTTATCCGCTGCGCGTAATGCGGCTGCGGTTCAAGTTCAGCGCCGCGCCGCGGTGGCGGCATAGTGCATGGCGCCGGGGCAACGTCGAATTGATAACGTGAACCGTGAAAATGCCGTGAGTGCCCCATGAAGCGGGATCTTTCCATTCGCTATTTCCGTCTTCTAAGCTCCCTGCTCGACCCACACAAGCCAAACGAATGTAGGAAAACAGTATGAGGAACAGTGTCGTAACTAAGTTCGCCATGTTATCTGCGAGTTATTAATGTACAAGTGATGCGACGCAGAAGTATTTTTCATTCGATGACTGTGTTGCGTAACATGTAGGAGCGCCTTCAATGCTGTATGCAAGTGAGACTCGCATAAACGTAAAGACTCTTAACAAATTGGATGTTTCGCGCATTAATTTCACAGTGACAAGCCACATTTCTTAATGCAAGAGTAATATCTATTATTCGTTATTCAACTGTGAAGCTTCTCCGTAAGACTGACTAAACGTAGTTATTTAGATGAGCAGCAAAAGTCGAAGTGATATACACGATGGTGTTTGCCCCCTCATATTACCAGCAAATCGATCGCATTATTCTTTCCTGACCGCCGTCAAAATATCTCACACGCCAAAGACGCACACGTCACTTAGCAGGAATCAAAGAACCATTAATCGGATTACGGTCATACTGCGACCATAAAAGTCACATCACGAGGCACCGCGGCGTCAAAATAATCGATATCCATTACGCCTCTCTCGATGTATCGCTCAGGGCGAGACTCAGGCGTCAGTAAGTGGAGGCAGAGTATACTCGACTCCACGTGCAGGCGTGGAATAACAGACTTCACAGCTCACGCGAGACCTCGGTGCGTTCGATTGGGTGGCGAACTCACACGCACAAATATTCGAACACGCACCTAGAGAATGTAACATATTACATTTATGTACGAGATACTTTAATTGCCTCTAAAACTAGAGCTCGAATTGCGAAAATTATGAAAACTTATTCACGTAAAATACATTAAGAAATACTTATTACAATTATTTTGTAGATATTGCCGTATACTACACCTTAGCGTACTATACTGCATTTTGTGCTATGCATTCTACAATTCATTTAGACAAGTAATTTTGTGTAGAAAAATGAAGTATAAATAATTTTCTATTTGTATAACAAAACCAGACATCCATATGCACCTTATCCTACAAATACGAATCGGGTACCCTGCGTGTGTGCACGAACAGTTCCTCTTCCAGCCCGTGTTAAGGGCATAACACAATAAAATGTACTTGCATTTTCAGTCAAAAGCAAAACTGTTTCATTGTTTTCGGATTTTTTCCAAGTTTCAAAGTATCCAATGAAACCATAGCAAGCTCTAATATGGCCGGAGGCTGCATAGGATACCGTCAATGAACGCGTTTTTTGGAATTAGTATTATAGATAGATGGATGGCTAAGCATGGGTCATGCTTTCTGCGACTGGCGACGCGCGCAGGCATAGAACGTGACACCCGGAAAGGGTTTACCCAGCCAGGGTATCGAGCCTGTCGCCCATGGAGAAAACTACAGATTGCGCCTAGATACTCCCATCCCTAGTTAATTATGTATTAATACTGTGTAATATTTTCATTATTGGTTTCTTTATGGTTAGAGGTGTATGTCGATTATTGTGCGACCATTCATAGTAGTGAAGATGGAATAATACAATTCCGAAACGTTAGTCAATCTAATAGTTTTGTATAATACACGAGTAACGTTACATAAACGACCAAGTTATTTAACATTTATCATTTTCTTGGAGGGGGCGGTTGTCCTCATGATTCGCGTACTACATTTGCACTACATGGCGAAATACACACAAAAGAACTACATTCACCAAGGGGAATGAATCATATATTACATTCTTGAACCTGAAACTCGTATTTGTCTCAAAAATGTTGTCCAAATTCTGAAAATTTTGAATACGAACTTAGTAATATTTTGAATGCGCGTAATACTTTACGAAACACTTAATACTGTAATCCTATTACACGTTCTAGATAACTCTTTTTAAACAATTCATGCACGTGAACTATCCTGCCGTCGTATCCTAGACAGCTCGTAAGTCGTAGAGGACCGAGTGTCGAGGTGTGGATCACCTCGCACGCGGAGCCCAGTGTAGTTGCGGTCCCGCGGGCGCCAGATTTGCCGCCGCCTCGGCTGCTCAGCGCGATACGCATCTAACAGCCGCAACGGATGCGCTCCTTGCGATACATAAACTTTTACGAGGCGGCCGCCCGCCTGCCCGCCCGCCCGCCCGGCCCGGGGAGGAGCGGCGCGCACGCACTCGGGATGCTGCGGCGGCGGGGTGGGTGGCGGTGGCGGTGGCGCTGGCGGTGGCGGTGGCGGTGGCGGTGGCGGTGGCGGTGGCGCTGGCGCTGGCGCTGGCGGTGGCGGTGGCGGTGGCGGGGGCGGGGGCGGGGGCGGTGGCGGGGGCGGTGGCGGTGGCGGGGGCGGGGGCGGTGGCGGGGGCGGGGGCGGTGGCAGTGGCGCTGGCGTGGCGGTGGCGGTGGCGGTGGCGCTGGCGCTGGCGCTGGCGGTGGCGGTGGCGGTGGCGGTGGCGGTGGCGGTGGCGGTGGCGGTGGCGGTGGCGGTGGCGGTGGCGGTGGCGGTGGCGGTGGCGGTGGCGGTGGCGGTGGCGATGGCGATGGCGGCGGCGGTGGTTGCGTTTGTCTAAGAAATGGAGGGTAGTCAGGTAAATGTGAAGGCGGTTCCTTTGGATCAAGAAGTGGCGGGTTGTACTCGTAATTGTAACGAGATAAAGGCGACAGTAGTTGCGTTGGTACAAGAAGTGGAGGGTGGTGAGGTAAAGGTGATTGCGGTTCCTTTGGATGAAGAAGGGGAGGGTTGTGGTAGTAGGGATCTAATGGATAGGGGGTTACGTTGGTTAAAAAGTGAGGGTTATTTATAAATGTGAGATAATAAAGATGGTGGTTCCGTTAGTTCAAGAAGTGGAGGGTACTGAGGTAATTTTGATGGCGGTTCCTTCAGATCAAGAAGTGGCGGGTTGTAATTGTAACAAGATAATGGAGATGGTAATTGCGTTAGTTCAAGAGGTGGAGGGTAGTGAGGTAACGGTGATGGCGGTTCCTTTGGATCAAGAAGTGGAGGTTTGTGGTAGTAGCGAGATAAAGGCTAGGGGGGTTACGTTGGTTCAAAAAGTGGCGGTTAGTTATAAAAGTGAGATAATGAAGATGGTGATTCTGTAGGTTCAAGAAGTTCTGAGTGTGGTAGTGGTGAGTTTCCGGTGGTAGTATGGTGGCGGTTCCTTCGGTTTAAGACGTCGACTGCTGTGATTGTGGTAAGGAAATGGGGATGGTAGTTCCATTGGTTGAAGAAATGGAGGGTAGTGAGGTAAAGGTGATGGCAGTTCGTTTGGTTCAAGAAGTGGAGGGTTGTAATATTAACAAGTTAATGGTGACGGTGGTTACATTGGTTCTAAAAGTGAGGAGCTAGTGATAAAAGTAAGATAACGGTGATAATGGTTCCTTTCGTCTTTCGTTACAAGTGAATCCGGACGCGTTAACTACCGAGGTCATTAGTCCCATAAGTTTAGTGCATGTTTCCCTCGAGAGGTGATGGTGACCTGCCCTCACTAGATGACGAGATCCGACGCCGACCTACCGTCGGCTAGCGGCGATTTCCTCAACCAGGTATCTCCCACCAGCGGGTCATCGCCCCAGGTGGAACAAGCTCTAAGCCCCCGACAGGTCTCCTCACGTGTGGTAGTGTAGTGCATGTTAGTGTAAGTGTGTGTAAAGGGTGAGAATAGGACAATAAAAAGAAAGGAACGATCACGCTCGGCCCGTAGTCCGTTTGTTAGGGAACCGCTCCGGCATCACCTGGTGTTGACCGGAGAAACAACGGAACTATTCATCAGAGCAGCCGGCCGCTAGAATTCTCCTCCAGACAGCGACTGAATTCGACCTAACTGACAAGCTAGACTGTCGGGACTCGAACCTAGGACCTTCCGGTCAGAGGCACTGTCGGGTAAATGTGAGGCATTGTAGTGACATCAGTTGATGCACTGAGCCGCATCTCCCGGTGATGATGGTTATGTTCCATTCAAGAAATGAAGGGTAATAGTATTAGTGAGGTAATAGAGATGGGTGAGTGTGAAATGATTGCAGGCGCACCTACTATTGAAACTATTAGTTTTATAAGTAAAGAATACTCTATATTCCGGTAGATGGGGGTGTTTCCTCTCCGCTGAAACGTGGTCTCCAGCGCCAAACTACACACGTAGCCTTGCGGAGACTTCCTTCTCCATGTATCTCCTCCTACCGTCTGAGCAGAGACAACCTCTACGAGGTTTTATGTTATTACGGTGTATGTGGAAGTGTTCCGTGAGCGTGCGTGTGAGTGAATTCGTGTGTGTGTGTGTGTGTGTGTGTGTGTGTGCAAAGGGGAGGGAAGAGAACAAAGATAAGTAAGGAAAGATCACGCGCGGTCCTTAGACAGTTTGTTAGGGCACAGTTTCGGCATGGGTCTCAGATTAAAATGAATTGTTATAAACTGTACAAAAAAGACGAGATATTTCTAAATTTGCTCTGTACTGTGCTAAATTTGCTGTGTGGAAGACTCACAAATGAATGAGAGTGACAGCGTCGGTGTCAGTAGCAATACAGAAAACAGCCGGCGCAGCGAGATCGCAAGGTAGGGCTGTAAATATAAACGGAATGCAAAGGCGGCAACCGCCGAGCCTCTGATTAGATAGCCACTTAGATACGCATCGGCCAGATTGATCTCATAAGCCGGGTGTAGATCAGTGGTTTTCCATCGCACCTGCTGCACCGCGTCAGGTTTAACAGCGAGTGTGGGCCCCATTTAAGTTACGGCTAGGCGTAGGCCGGGAGAAAACGAAATAGAAATGAATAGCAGTTGTTTTCATTCAAGAAATAGTGGACCTTTATTTTATTTTTGCATCTCATAACTCGAAATGTCATGAAGTCGAAAATGGGTGTCAAATATTATTTTAGTATTATTAAGATTTTTACAGTAACTAATGTGCTTTAGTTGTATAAAGGGATACTATATTGATGTTTGCATTAAAAAGGACAAATAAATTTGAATTTCGTACTGCACAACTTTTGCATCCAAATGGAAGGAACTAGAGTAAGTAGTTTTTGAACATACGCTAACAATGTTTCACCTTAGTATTATTATCTGGAATAAGAGGAAAGTTAACAACGAACTGGGAAAAAATAATATTATTTTCTCATTTATTCTTTTGAAATGAAAATGTGGTATCTGAGTGGAATTATTCTAAACTTTTATCATAAACCTGCGATGAAAATATTTTATTATGTTATCCTGTAGGAACATAAAAAAAGAGAAATGAATATACCGAATTGAGAATTAAAAATGTATTGTTATGTGTAAATAATAGAAAGAAGACATACATTAATTTAATGGTAAGAAATTATATGAAAAGATGCCTTTCAATGAAAGTCAATTAAAGGGGAAGCAATTAAACATTTAAGGGGGAAGCATATAATGTAATAAAATATTCATGTCACGAGTACCGTAGGTAAACAATTATTGGTTTTACGAGAATACAAATTATCGCCCTGTTAATTTCCTTAATGATCGCAATTTACTTACTCCTCTTACGAGTATGTTTGCATGTGCGTGTACTATGCAAGCAAAATTCTATTTTTCAAGTGAAGTTTCCCTTTTACGTTTTTGCTCCCACACATAATAAGCAGCTTCCTCCCATATAAGCTATAGCCCACCGAAGCATAAAAATGCTCTTGCAACGTTTCAATAAATATGGGTAGGTAAATGCCTAATAATTATGCAGTGTGTCTGCGCAGAATCTTCGCACGTGCATTTTGTCTTGCATAATGTTCTCAAGAACAGAGAGATAAACGAAATGACGTAGGGTAGATTTCTAAGAAGATGGCGATGAAGCAATGCACTCGATCTCCGTGACACGAAGTGAAGGCTGTCCCCCTATGATGTAACGCCTTTAAAAGAAGCTTTAGTGCCTCACATGAGGCTTAATAAATGAAAAAGACATTCTTCGTTTCCAAGAAACTCTCACCTGTGGTTGTATCCATAATGCCGACAATCTTCTTACAACGAGCAATAGTTTCAAGACAATCGGAAAATCATAAACATGAACACCTAACGAAGATGGCTTACTTCATATGTAACGACTTACAAATAAAACTATATTACAAGTTCTACGCTAAAATTGACAAATTCAGTACTTTTATAGAAAACCAATATTTCACCCACACTCTCCTATACTTCCCCTACTGGCACACACTGAACTGACATTAAAATTTTCCAAACGTTACAAAATGAGTTACGTAGAAAAAATACTAATGGTCCCTGGTTTGTACATAATTCACAATTACATAAATATCTGGGAATCCAAACAATGTACTCTTTCTTACAAGGCTTAAATACTAATTATTTTATAATGTGACACTAATTTCAAACTCTATATGTAAAAGTTAGTAATAAAATTACCTAATCCACGTATTACTAAGAACTTTCCATGGGAAGCAGTATAACAATTCCCTTAAGTGATATTTTCAATCGTTTATTTAAAATTAAATAAAAATAAATATAGTCGCCACTAAGGCTTAAACAGAACCTGAAAACCAACAAAGTACACTTAAAACTTTACATAAATATTTGTCTTACTATGATTGGCTTTACCAATTTTGGCCAATATTGGTTTTACCAATTGTTTTTTCCACACACGTTTATAGTCACTGGGCTGAATAGTTTGAAAAAAAAACAGATTTACAAATATCTAACGAATATATCAAAAATACTTAAATGTAATTGAAAGTCTCGGCTGATGAAGACTGAATTTTATTTTTGCTCAACTTGCATTGGCAAATACTGTAAATTGCATATTCCGGGTAAGTACATTGTAGTTGCATGTTCCGGGCACCCAGAAATATGATCAATGGTATAATTAGACTAACCCCCTATTCTTCTTTCTTCGTCTCCTTCCCCTCCTCCTCCTCCTTCTCCTCTTTCTTCTTGTCCTCCTTTTCTCCACCTCCTCTACTTTCCCTTTTCGTCTTCTTCTTCCCTTCACCTTCCCCTCCTCTCGTTATTCTTCTTTCTCTATTTTTTCTCTCTTCTTTTTATCCTGCTCCTATTCCTATACTCCTCTCCTCCTCCTCTTCCTCCTCCTCCTCTTCCTCATCCTTCTCCTCCTCCTCCTTCTTTTCTTCTGCTCCTCCGTCTCTGCCTCTTCCTCCGCCTCCTTCTCTTCTTCTTACCCCGCTTCTCTTTTCCTTTCCCCGCTCCTCTTTTCCTTTCCCCGCTCCGATTGTTCTCTTTTTTCTGTCCTTCGCCTATCCTTCTCCATTTCTCCGCCTTTACTTATTCTCATTTTCTTTTATTTCTACTTCACTTATTTTTCTCTTCCTCCTTTACTTTTTTCTTCAACTTTTCTTCTTTTTTCTTCTTTGCGTCTTTTCATATTTTCTTATTCTTCCTCTCTCTTCTTCCTTTGATGGTATGAAAAGTCAGCCGATTGCACCATCTGCGAGGGCGCCCTTGGTATTTCAAAATACTGGGAACCGGACGCATACGCGTGGAGGATTAGTCTATCGCTCTGCTCGAAGAACGGGAGTAGGCACAGAATGGGGAAGGAAGGAAAGCGCGCGGTCAATGGTCCCTTGTTGAAGCTATTGGTCCGGTATCCACCTTGACCTTATCGGAGAGGACTCTTTCAAAATGACTCAATCAGGCAAAGCTTTGCACAGCTACTTAGCTGGTTTCGAAAATCCTACTCCATCGATTTTGGAAAAGAAAACATCCGCGCCCCATGAAACTTCAGATGCTGACTCGCAAATACCTACTCTAACGCAAATAATACACCTTCTTCATTAATTAATTTATATGGAACGATTTGTAACACCGAAAAAGCAACGTGAGGTTGGAAATGAGATGTGTATCCAATGTCCCATGAGGTTTCAAACCTTGAGAGCTTGCTACGCAAAAACCCTCTCTATTAACGGACTATTCAGTAGTACGACTGAAATGTTGACATAAAATATATAAATATGATTTCTGAAAAATTATATCAAACTTTGCTATTTTAATAAAGTTGAAATTTTATTAATTAACGCCGAAACTGGGATAAATTATATTGATAGCCTGGCAACACTTGGAGACTCTTGAATTTGCTAATAAGTACATGATTTCCATTTCTCACCTGGGTGTGAGGCCTTTACGATCCTTTCACGTAAGCTTGTTCCCGACGTATCGGCACCTTTGTGAAACGTCCAGGGGTCGGGTATTCTTGGTGACGGTCATCAAAAGCCTGGAAACAAAACTCCGAGACCCATTTTCCGCGAGGTGCGGGCCTCCTGAACCTCAGACAGAGCTCTGCTCTGCAGATCCCTTCCCAGCGCCCTCACCTGCTTCTCCCACGCAGAGCCTGGGCCGGACCCCGCGGCCGACCAGGTGGCGCTGTCCCGCTAACAGATTGTGTTTCATACTCGCGCGACGGCCAATTTCGCAACGCGTCGGCGGCCGCGCCGGAATATATCACGCGGGCGGGGGCGGTAGCGGCGACGAGGGCGGGGGCGGGGGTGGGGGCGGGGGCGCGGGGGCGACGGCGGTCGCCGGCCGCACGACCCGCGCCGGCCGGTGGCGGCGGCGGCGGCGGCGGCAGCTCCAGCGAGCGAGAAACCTGTTGTACCAGAACAGGAGGACGCCCTGTCCAGGACGCCGGTGCCGGCCGCGGCCGCTGCTTGTGAACACAGCGAGAAAAAACGACGAGTGCGCGGACGCCGGCGCGGCGGGAGAGGCGGCGGCACCGCGCACACAAATGCGAATGGGGAGGAGAGAAAAGAAGACATTAATAGAAGAGGGAGAATACCAGAAGGTCAAAGCGAAGACCTATGGAAGAGCGCAGGAGGTAACAAGAAACAAAAGGGAGCGAATAACGACGCAGGAATGGGGGGCGGAGAATGGCGTGGAGGTGCGTAGGGCTGCGGGCGAGGAGAGGCAGATCGTGTGAGGCAAATGAAACGTGGCGATGAAGAGGAAGGAGTAGGCAGGGCGGGGGACAGAAAAATAATCAAAGTAGGACGGGGCGGCGTCGCGAGGGAGTGTGAGGGCGGGAGCGGAGGGGCGAGCGTCGCGCGGGCGGACAGACGCGTTTCCACGCAAGTACAGTCACGCGAAGCAACGCGTGCGGCACGGCACGGCGCGCGCGCGCGGGCTCGGCTCAGACGCAACGGGGCGGCTAATCGCACGCTGCTCCCTCCGCAGGGGAGGGGGGGGGGGGCACCTCCGGTAGCGAAGGGGACAGCACAGTCATTGCCTTATTTCGAGATCCCACCTGTCTCAATAACACTAAACAGTATTTCAGTTAACTAATGGAAAGTATTGGAGATCAAACGTTATTTAAAAAAGGCCTTAATAAAATCTCAAATGAGATTTTCTAAAACGACCATCAGGACAAAAAGAAAAGAGTAAAAGAGTGTTGTATGTTATGGTTTTGTTTTATAAATAGCAATGTTGGAATTACATTTTCGTATCTTATCAGTCTATACGATATAACTTCTTAAAAGAATTTATGGTTTGCCAATGCGGAAATTTTGCCTGATATGTGACACAATATCCAACGGAATATTCGATGCTCAACTCACTTTTTTCCAGAAACTCGTATAGTGTGACTTTGCAAGGGCATGCAACGATTATAATAGTTTTGGCATATTTGTTGATAACTAGATTTAGTGGATCAGAGAGCATTGTAAAAAATAAAATTGTTGTTAAGAAACAAATTATTTCTAATATATTAAGTAATTTCCAAAAACACAAAAATAGTAGTTGTGAAATAATTACTACATGAAAGGTTCCAACAATTAGTAATTTTTTTATCAGATAATACGTTGTAATATGTACCAATTTGACAGAAATAATTTTAAACTTAAGAAATTTTCTTTCGACATTTTAAATTTTACACAAAATATGTTTGTTTTACTCTACGTACTCACTTACGTATTTTTCCAATCTAATTTCTGTTTAATCATTTCATTATTAAGAATTATTACATGATCTGTAGCAAGACCAATGAAATAATTTTCAAAATTTACTAATTTATTCCCAACACTTTCTTTAACTGTTATTATGTTAAAAATAATTGTTGTTAAGTTGAACGAATTATACATCATTCCAATAAATTAGAACTGTCCACATACCTGTTTTAATATCCGGCTAAATTGCCGTTGATATTACTGAATTTCGAATGAAAGAAGATAATAACGATTAAAAGTATTTAAATAATAATAACTGAAATTATTGTAAACTACTGATATGTGAAAAATGTTTAGTGACTTTTAAAAAAATAACACCCCCCTTCAATACCGCTGTAATAAGTTTCTACACATTTCATATTACAATAAGCAAAGATTGACAGTCCTTTTTTGTGAGATCCAAATAGTGAAAACAAACGCTTTCCGTATCTTTTTGATTCCTGAGCACTTCTCACGAACGCAAGAACCATTGGAGTCGTAACCACTTCCTGTGTAAATCGCGATCATAAACATTCCACCGTTCGGTTGCGAGGCGAATCTTAAGCATAAGCTCTGCGATGGAGATAGCAGTTGTTCATGCAACATGACGTGACCGTGCAAACTTATTCTGGATATTGACAATCACTTCAATCGTCTCGATTTCAACTAAGAATACAGTAAACAACTTCGTTGGTTCATTGCTTCACAGCTTCATTCAATATTCGCCCGTAATATATTGAACTACAAGGTACAATATTTCAGTGTGTTTGGTTATTCAATGATGACACTTACACAATATTCATTCAATAAAAATATTTTACGTATTATTTGTATTTCTAGTATTTTCATTTAAAAACTGAACATATGTGAGAGTAATTTAATTGTTATACAGCTATAGATGCTTTTTTCATTCCAGAATGCAATTAAATGCTCATAACCAACATTTTTTTCGAAAAACTACTTATAATGGAAAGATCCGAAAAAAATAGTCAATTCTCCACAAGATCGTACGCATAATGTTACCTCACATGCCACATTTGGTGGATCAGATGAGGGACAAACCTAGGGACCAAACGACGAACTCAAGTACACCACGTAGGTGTAGGATTAATAAAACTGGCCGTTAACGATTTAGACCTGTAACAGTACGTACAGTGTGTTTTCCTTTAGTGTCGGTCATCGTACGGAAGTGTGGACGCCCGGCAGGCGGCTCAGAGGAAATGGAGTACAATGGAGCAATGCGATTGGCGCGTCTGTAGCGTGACCCCGTGACGGCAGCGATAGTGGCAGTGGTGGCGATGGCTCTGGTGGCGGACGGCGTGGGGGGCGGGGGGGGGGGTCGACGGTGGGGATGGAGGTGGTAGCATCGGGGGCGGGGGCGGTAGCGACGGTGGCTGCGGCGGCGGTGGCGGTGGCGGTGGCGGTGGCGGTGGCGGTGGCGGTGGCGGTGGCGGTGGCGGTGGCGGTGGCGGTGGCGGTGGCGGTGGCGGTGGCGGTGGCGGCGGCGGCGGCTGTGGCGGTGGCGGGGGCGATGGCGGCGGCGGTGGCGGCGGCGGCGGCAAGCGGTCATTCACGCAGAGATGCCCTTCACCTCCAGAGATGCGCTCTCCAGCCAAGAGGCTGGGTGGGGGCAGTGACGCGGCCGGTCATGCACCTTGTCTTAGAACTCGCAAACGTTCGCAGATAAAGCAAGCTAACAAATTCCTGAAACCATCACAGAAAGCCCAACAATCATGTTATTCTCATATATATAACTCATTCTCCTGAGCCGACACATGTTTATAGCAGTTTAACTGAAAAATGTTAAACTGAATCTGAAGGAATAGTAATTGCCCATTATTTCACCGGAACTTACTTCTTCCTATGGTGTTCATTGCATCAGCAATAATGAATCAAGGCAATGCCACCACAAAATATGTCATGTAAATGAGCCTTGAATTTAAGGCACATCACATTCACTTCAGGTATTACCATCACATGCATTATTTTCTATTAAAATTTAAACATTAACTCTAATTTCTCGCAAGCTTCGATTTTGTTCTAAACTACCTACCCTCCTCAATCAATAAAAAAGTTATTATATGTTGCATACGCTCCTCCCAACGTTATCGCATTAATCAATGCAACAGTGATAATATGTTTCATACGTGCCATTTACTGCGGAAAAGCCGTACGTGGCGCGAGCGCCCGCTGCCAGACAGCGGCGCAAAAAGACACTCGCCTGCTAATAAAGGGCGCGTACTGGCCTTCCCGCGCGGCGCGTAAATTAATTGGGAATTGGGCAGCTGCTTTTCCCCTCCGTCCTCCCCCTTCCCCCTCCCCCTCCCCCACCACCCCCTCTCCGCGGCCGCGTTATTGGATGGACGACTTTCGAGTGTTGATAACAGCCGCGGAGCACACAAGTACCACACCCACGTACGAAATTGATAACTCAATAATTACCGCCCATTAGATTAATGAAATAGGTTTGAGCGGTGGGCGCTGCGCCCGGCCAGCCGCCCCCGGCGACGACGCCACCGCCGCCACCGCCGCCGCCGTCGCCCTACACACCCAGCCCCATCCGGCCACGCGCTGCAGCGAGGGGAAAGCCCATGAGTGAATGGCCTCTACCCGCCTGAAAGCTCAAGTTCTGGGAGTAAATGATTCCAGTAAGTCAGTGCCAAAGTTTTGCTTTTAAATATTTTAAATTCTACCTTTCATTCATACAAAATTAATAATATTGTACGTACATTGCGCCAGGCAAGACTCTACGCAGTAGCATCAATTGGTGGTGAGACTGCTAACAACAGAAATTATGTCGGTAGCACGGAATTGCAGTTAGTAAAAAATGAAAACGAAAATCGTGTACTAACCACAATCGTAGCAGATGTTGGAAGTGCTGTCCCCATTCATTTACTTCCAAGTGATCTGGTTGCTACGTACATAAAACCAATTTTTAATAAGAGCCCCTGATTCGACTCTGTGCTGAGAGACTTTCCTGGAGCACGGTATTTGAAGACGAGGAAAATGATTTTCTAGAAAATATTTTATTGGAGCTCCTAATTCCACTATTGTGACAAATGGAGTTTCACCTGTTACAGGAATGGGCTTAGAGGCAACTCTTAGCTAATTGGGAGGGTGAACAGCATACGGAAGACGAAAACTGTTTCACATATGCTTCAAAATGTTTCACACAATATTAGTGAGAATGAAAATATCCACGGTGTAACCGTGTTTTGCGCATGACATAAAAATATATTACTTACATTTGGGAGCATATTTAGAGATTCAAAAATTAAATATAAAATCAAAATAGTATCACTAATATCAAAGACTTTTTAAACTTATCTCAAGAAATCTGAGACAGTTTTTGTATTCTGCATCTCAGGAAATAAGTCATCGGTAATTCTGCAGTGGTGTAAATGTAGTGAGTTACTGACCTCATTAACGCTTTTACAGCAGTTCCAACCCCTCAAATATAACCATTTTAAGAGTCTACTAAATTATTTATATCCAATTTTTATTCATAAATCCCATGAAAGAGTTTTTATAATATTATCTCCAATTTACATGTGCCAGTCTGCAATTTCTCTCGATTTCAACCTTTAGTGCTAACTTTTTTTGCACCTAGCCTCTACGTTTTACTAGCCACCCCAAAACACACGGTTAAAGTAATTATTTAGGCATCCAATTACACGAATTCTCGTTCCCTAGTTCTTCCACATCCCTGTTTTTTCCCTAACTTGCCATTACAACGCAGATATCGTCCACATAAATTTCGGTGGTAAATTTATTTCGCACACCTTGGAAACAGCATCTCCGTGCTTTCCGTTACACAGAATCGGCGACCGAGAGAAGCTGCTGTTGAAAAGGGTTTAAATTAGAGCCCTTCCACGCGTCGAGCAAATACTTGTTTAGGACAGCGCTCGCACGCTCTGCCTGCTCGTACAGAGTAATTGAATCAGTGCGATACTCGCGCGCTTATTGGTGGCAACAACACTGTAAACATAAAAATCTAAAGACTCTCCGCCGCTCATTTACATGTATGCTCGGTGTCGTGACCGGCGGTAATTGTACAGAATAAAACAAAGTTCATAAACGGCGTCCGCCGACCGCGGCCATAAAGCGCGACGCGGCGGATGGCGGAGGTGACGATGGAGGCGGCGCCGGTGGCCGAGACAGGGGGTCCTGTGGGCAATGGGGGGGGGGCGGCGGTGGAGATAATGCTGGCGGTGGCAGTGAAAGTGGAGGCGGAGGTAATGGTGGCGGTGGAGGTAATAGCGGCGGTGGCGGGGGAGATGGAAGTGGAGGTGGAAGTGGAGGTGGAGGTGGAGGTGGAGATGAAGGTGGAGGTGGAAGTAGAAGTGGAGGTGGAAGTGGAGGTGGAGGTGGAGGTGGAAGTGGAGGTGGAGGTGGAGGTGGAAGTGGAGGTGGAGGTGGAGGTGGAAGTGGAGGTGGAAGTGGAGGTGGAGGTGGAAGCCGATGTGGAAGCGGAGGTGGATGTGGAAGCAGAGGTGGATGTGAAAGCAAAGATAGAAGTGTAAGCGGAGGTGGAAGTGTAAGCGGAGGTGGAAGTGGAAGCTGAGGTGGAAGTGGAAGTGGAGGTGGATGTGGAAGCATAGGTAGAAGTGGAAGCGGAGGAAGAAGCGGAAGTGGAGAAGGAAGTGGAAGGGAAGGATGAAGTGGAAGTGACGGTAACAGAGGCAATGTGGGCGGGGCGGGGGCGATGGCTTTGGAAGCGGCTTTGGCGGAGGCAGGGGAGGGGTTTGGAGAAGGCGGCGATGATAACGAGGGCGTTGGCCTTCTTCGGAGGGCGACGGTCAGGGAGGGTGCGGCGGGTAGTAGGGCGGTCCGTGGGTCCGGTGGGTGGGCGTGGGCGGGGCCGAACGGGATGCCTCCGCGCCAACTTTATGGCGCTGCCCCAACGCCGCCGACTTGCACGGCCTGCCATACCTCGCTACGCGCTTGTCCAGAAAACGCCTTTCTGGACGGTTATGAGTTATAGACTTGGAAACTGTAGAACAAATCGAAATGAGACGAACAGTACAAAAATTCATGTTGATTCGAAAATATTTTTCTGTATCGTTAACTAAATTCAATGGCTTAATTACTCGAATTTAGTCTAGCCAATTGCTTATTCTTTATCTCTCGCTCTCTCGCTCTCTCTCTCGCTCTCTCTCTCGCTCTCTCTCTCGCTCTCTCTCTCGCTCTCTCTCTCGCTCTCTCTCTCGCTCTCTCTCTCTCGCTCTCTCTCTCTCGCTCTCTCTCGCTCGCTCTCTCTCTCTCGCTCGCTCTCTCTCTCGCTCGCTCTCTCTCTCGCTCGCTCTCTCTCTCGCTCGCTCTCGCTCTCTCTCTCGCTCTCTCTCTCGCTCTCTCTCTCGCTCTCTCTCTCGCTCTCTCTCTCGCTCTCTCTCTCGCTCTCTCTCTCGCTCTCGCTCTCGCTCTCTCTCTCGCTCTCTCTCTCGCTCTCTCTCGCTCTCTCTCGCTCTCTCTCGCTCTCTCTCTCGCTCTCTCTCTCGCTCTCTCTCTCGCTCTCTCTCGCTCTCTCTCTCGCTCTCTCTCTCGCTCTCTCTCGCTCTCTCTCTCGCTCTCGCTCTCTCGCTCTCTCGCTCTCGCTCTCTCGCTCTCGCTCTCTCGCTCTCGCTCTCTCGCTCTCGCTCTCTCTCGCTCTCGCTCTCTCTCGCGCGCTCTCTCTCGCGCTCTCTCTCGCTCTCTCTCGCTCTCTCTCGCGCTCTCTCGCGCTCTCTCTCGCTCTCTCTCTCGCTCTCTCTCTCTCGATCTCTCTCTCTCTCGATCTCTCTCTCTCGATCTCTCTCTCTCGATCTCTCTCTCTCGATCTCTCTCTCTCGATCTCTCTCTCTCGATCTCTCCCTCTCGCTCTCTCTCTCTCGATCTCTCTCTCGCTCTCTCTCTCGATCTCTCTCTCTCGATCTCTCTCTCTCGATCTCTCTCTCTCTCTCTCGCTCTCTCTCTCGATCTCTCTCGATCTCTCTCTCTCGATCTCTCTCTCTCTCTCGATCTCTCTCTCTCGATCTCTCTCTCTCGATCTCTCTCTCTCTCTCACACACACACACACATTTTATAATGAAACATGTAGATGTAAAAAAATTCCAGATGAAAAATCATACTATATCCATCAATATCATATATTTATCGATCTAAATGATACATCACTGCCATTCTCACACGCAGGACAGGTATATAAAGTACATACAAGCATATGACCCACTGATTTCTGAGGTGAGTAGCAATTCGCGGCACTTTAGAATTTATGGATTATTGTTACAAAACCCCTACTGAAATAGTCCCTAGTTCCCTTCTGAATATTATCTTTTCCTTTAGTTGGGAAGAGAAAACGCTTCAGAAAAGGCCGAACATAAAAAATACATTTAAATTTTCCCCTCTTGGTCAATCCGTTTCTAATTACATTCCTTGTGCTCGCCCTCCACGCCCTCGCTGTCGTGCCGTAGGTTGCACACCCTGTCGCGCGCTCGCCATCAAAAACCTTTTTATTCTTCTGTACATTTGTAAAGTAACCGGAACGCCCTATTACTTTCTTTGCAAATAAAAAATAATGCAACAAAGATGCTTATTTGAATATTTGTATAAGCTATATTTATTATCGCAACTGTTTGAATATAAGCAATAATTCGGGACTAGTGAGAAGACATCACATTTTTATTTTTCGAAACCCACCTCGTTGGGCGGAATATTTTTTGAAGAGGGGATGATATATTTAAAATCGTCCCTCTCGTCCAATCCGTTTCTAATTATATTCCCTGTGTATCCCACGCGCCACGCCCGTAACGCCCTCGCTGCCCTGCCGTAGGTTAAATCCAGTGTCGCGCTTTGCTCGCAAGCAGAAACATGCAACCCGCGGCGCGTCCCATCGCTTTCGAATGAAGGCGCGTCGAAGCGGAGGGCCCGCACGCGGCGCGCGGCGCTCCGCCTCCACTTAATCCATTGCCGCAGCTTCGGATTTCGCGCCGACGACGTCTGCAAATGCCGTGTATTTTTCAGCGCAGATAGCGATCTGCGGGCGGCAGCGGCCGCCGCGGGTCGTCGGCCGCGGAGGGCAGCGGACGCGGTCCGGCCGATGAGGACGAGGAGAGGAGACGGGGAGGACGCAGGAGAGGAAGAGGGTAGAACAAAGGGTGAGATAAGGGTTCGATGAAGACGGAGGAGAGGGTGCGGATAGACAAGAGTGTGGGCGGGATAGGGTGAAGTCGAAGGAGAAGGAGATGACGGAAGAGAAGATGAGGACCGAAGAGAAGATGAGGACGGAGGAGAGGAAGAGGGAAGAAGAAAGGGTGCGGTACGGGTAGGATAAGACGGAGGAGAGGGTGAGAATAGAAGAGAGTGAGGACGAGATAGTGTGAAGATGGAGGAGAAGAAGACGACAGAGTAGAGGATGAAGACGGAAGAGAGGAAGAGGATAGAAGAGAAGGCGATGTTCGGGTAGGGTAAGACGGATGAGAGGGTGAGGATGGAAGGAAGTGAGGGTGGAATAGGGTGAAGACAGAGGAGAAGGATATGACGGAAGAGACGATGAAGACTGAAGAGAGGATGAGTACGGAGGAGACGGTGGGAACAGAGAGAGGACAGAAGAGGTGATGGAGACAGAGGACACGGTGAGGACAGAGAAGGCGGCTAGGACAGAGGGAGCGGTCAGTTGAGGACGGAGGAGTAGGTAAAAACAAAAGACACAGAGCACAAGAAGGGCGGAAGACACGGTGATGATAAAGGTGCGAAGCGGACAGAAGTCGGCGATTCTAATCGGTAAGAACGGTAGACCAGTGGGAATGAGTGGGTGGGAGGGGCGTTGACGATGAGGGCGGTGGGAGCGTAGGCGACGGCCAAAACGGCCGGGGAGTTCTGCCCAGAGATTCCGCTCGCGCCGTCGATTTCACAAGAGGCGGCCGCGGGTGCTAATGCCTCTTCATTCATCAGATGCCGCAAACATCTCGATCGCCCGGCACCCGGCGCAGGCGGGCGGAGAAAATACGACGCCTACGTGAGCCTAAGCGCCCGCGCTCTGGTGATGAGAAAATTCTTCTCCATCATCTAAAACACCACAACACAAATAATAAAACAACAAACCATCTATAGCCGGCATCGAAATCTTTCCTCTTTGTCTTCTTGTCCTCCTCCTCCTTCTCCTCCTCCTTCTGCTCCTCCCCGCCTTTCTTCGCTGTCTTGTTTCTCCTTCGAGGAGCACGCGGACGAAGGTCATCCCACAGCAAGCAAGGCTCAAGGTTTTCAAACAACTCTACATAACTCGTGCGTTCTTCTTTTTTCCTTTTTGTATTATTTTTGTTTTTAATGTTTTTTCTTTGTCCCGACCGCATCGTCCGAGCAGACTGTGTCTCGGTGAGGGTAACCTCCTCACTTAAGGTCGGACAGTCGCGGACAAAACGCTGCTCCCAGACGCGACGGAGGCGGCGGCGGCGGCGTACGACCCGATTGAGAAGAGCGCGAGTCCGCGCGCGCGCCCGTTTTTGTATGTACATATGTATAAGCGGTATTCATCTCATGTTTGGTACACTTCATTATCAGCCATTTGTAATTCAAACGCCCAATCTGTTGTGTGTGTGCTATCAGCGTTCGATTGGCTGAGCCCGAGGCGTTGAGGACCGCGGGGGAGGCGGCGGCGGCGGCGGCGGCGGCGGCGGCGGTGGCGGTGGCGGTGGTGAAGGTGCGTCCGTCACAAAAAGACGCGCATGAGGTGCCAGCGGTGGCGGAGCGGCCGGAGGCTGGGGCGGTGGCGGGGACGCGCACCCAGCAAGTGAAGCAGTGGGAGATCTGGTATTCCCTGCCGAGACGCGGTGTCACCGCCGCCGCCGCCACCGCCGACACACGGTGGTTTAAAAGGCGTAAAATGAGGACAAAATTCAGTTTTACACAACGCACCACTTAATAGTCCTATACCAATCGGGAACGTGAACGACGGACCCCCACGTAATTGTTTGTTGTTGTTTTCCACCCATTTTTCAATATATTTGTTTAGCTGAGAAGTTACGTACCGTTTCATATTTCAAGTCTTTTATTATTAGAACCATTCTCGACCATTCTTAGAAGCTTCTTTCCTCAATCTCGCACTCACACGCTTGCTCGCGGTGTTCAACAGACTGCGTTCGATGATGGATTGCAACTCTGAGAACCAACACCATGTGGAATAAATGATGGCAGATTCTTCATTTATTATAATAATTCATGCTAATAATTTTACGATTTTTATTAAAATTAAATAATTGTAGTATAAAAATGTAATAACAATCAATATCACAATTGGCGCTCTCTACCTTTCATTTAAAGCAAAAATCACGAAATCTGGTTTAGAAGAAAGTACACCTTTCTTTCTAAACGAAAACTATTAATACACAAAATATACACTTTCCACACGTTAAAAACAGAGAATATATTAACACAAACATAAAGAAAATTACTGTAATACATTGTGGAACTCATGTATCATTAGTTCTTTAATATTTTACAAAAATTGCAATTCATTGTGGGGTACCCGGTGTTCCACGGGTATCGGAAAGGCATTGATATGCGACTGTTAACACGATTCAAGAACGCGTGGAAGGAAAAATAACCATTGCTTGATGTTTCATATTATTTTTTCTTGTTATTTGTCCATAATTGCGTAGGAGGCTTGCCAACGTAGCGAATTTTCACAAACGCACAGTGTCGTAGGTTTGGGAAACCACTTTATCAACAATATTGTTAATGTTATTAGATTGCTTTTTTTCTCGTTACTTTTTCTCCTATTTTGTAATACTCATTTAAAACTTTCACATCAGTCAAAAGGTTTAGTACACATGAATTATCGTATTTAATGTATATGTTATAACTAACTAGGAGCAATATTACATTTACATTTTTTTTAAATGAGCACGTGAGGATATTAGGGAATACACTCGAACAGGTTTAATTTCTAATGCCCTCCTCAAAGTATAAATTCAAATAAACCTTCATTGTAGAGTTTTAGAGTAAGATAGTGAGGACGTGGCCAGTCGTGAAGGTGCAGATCTGGCGCTAACTTGGAACTGATTGGAGGAAATATAGTAAATGATTTGAGGGATATAAATATATTTAATATTATTCAGTGTAAGTAACTATGTCTACTATTTAATTAAGTATTAATAATAATAATAATAATAATAATAATAATAATAATAATAATAATAATAATAATAATAATAATAATAATAATTATGTGCAGTGCAGTGGCGTTGGGAAACTCAGGGAAACGAGTGTGTAAGAGAGACATTACAGCTCAGTGATCCGCAGTGCGGTGAAGTGAAGTGTGGAGAGGTGGAGTGCTATGAAAGATTGAACGGTGAAATGTTCACGTTACTTTGTACAGTTTGTAAATTTTATAAAGTTGTAAAGTTCTGTAATGTCAAACTAGTGTATTCAGTCACCACGTTCTCAAACGGAATTGCATAATTAGTAATTAATCTAAACCACGGAAATACATCGGTGAGCATCGTTGGCATTCTGGAGTTCCTACCCAGTCAGCAGCGGCCTCTGCCATGCCTTTCAGCTGGCCGAAAGATAGCAGCATCATAACTGGAGTCTCTGCCAACGAAGCTTATTGTTAACGTATAATTGTAATAAAAAAAGATAGCTTTTTTCATTATCAATCAGCTTTAGATTGGATATTGCTCAATGAAAATCGCTTGTTTTTACTTATTTATATCACTTTTTAATTTATGTATATTATTTATTCATTTGATTCTTTATTCTGTTTTAGGAGACCTACAACTGTGGAGATCATTGCGATCTACGAGTGACCATAATCATTCAAATCATCGTTGCTCTCTAGTCATTGAAGAAACAGTGGAAGGCATGGAAGTCGGAAGAACCTGGGGAACACCTGTCGGAAGCTTGTTGTATCCATCACAAATTGCACATGGGTTGGCCTATATTGAACCCAGGTCCCTTTGGTTGTAGTTAACCAACATTTCCGGACATATATTTTCGCGTAGGTGGTAAATGCTATTATCACTATACTTACTTACGAAATAATAGACATGTTGCACTCGTACTGTACAAAATAACATACACCAAAATGTGAATTAAAATAATTTTCTGTATTATTACATGAAGATACACTATCGTACTTATCAGTTAAAATGCTACCACTTAAACGATATGAACCTAATCAATTGAATATCTAACAAGCTACACCGGTGCCACACGTTCTATTGTTCTATTACGTGAAATCAGCATAATATAACATCCATCTGATTAGTAGTCAAACAAGACCTAACTAAAACTAACGAACATTGTTAAAGCGGACGTTAAAGAGATAAGATAGTTTCGTCCGCGTACTTCCTCAGTGCTGACCATAGTGCGCCGTCGCCCTCTGGGGAGCGTGGGGGGGGGGGTCGTGCTTGATCCCCGCCCCCGCCCCCGCCCCCGCTGCATGTCGCGTTCGCGGCCGCCGCCGTCGCCGCCGCTCGCCTGGGCTCCCGGGCGAAGGACGTGCTTGTACTATGGAGAACCCGAGCTTCCTCGCTCCCGCCCGCCCGCCGACGCCCGTTCCCTCCTGCGTTCTGTGTTTTGTCACTCGCTCCTTGCTACCTACGAAACGGGTGTGCTGCGCCGGCTGCAATGGCTCAGAAGGAAGAGCTCTGCAGCATCTTTGAAAGGGAGGCCGGGTGTCCCGACTCGGTCGAATTTCTAACACTAGCTAAATAGCTGGGTCGAATCCAACCATCATCTGGAGGAGAACTCTAATAGCCGACCGGTTCGATCGGTAGTTTTCCGTGGTTTCTCCAATCACCACCAGATGAATGCCGGGGGCAGAACCCTCACACAAGGGAACACCCGATTCATTCCTCGACCTGGTCCCTAACTTCGCACTTCCACACACAAATACACATACATACATGCACACCATCACTCACACTTTCCTTAACGTGCACTTCACGACCGGATTTGTTGGGTGACCATTTGGAAGCATAGGTGCTTGTCCTGGCTGGAGCTATGTCTCGGTGGGGAAGATACCTGTAGGAGGGAACCGAAAACATAATAGTACTACACTTGCGATTGATTGATGGATAGTGATGCCCGGCGCGTCAACTTCTAAGGTCGTAAGTCCCGTAAGTGTAAGGCATATTTTTGCTCGTCAGGTGGCGGTGGTCTTCCCCCACTGTATGGCGAGATCCGGCTGCAACCTACCGTCGACTTGATGGTTTTCTCCAACCAGGTATCTCCCATCAGCCCACGGCACCGGTCCAGCCGGGACCAGCTCTAAGCTTCAGAGCGGTCTCCCGACATGTAGTGCATGTTAGTGTGTGTGGGGGGCTAGGGCAGGAGATGGAAGAGGAAGGACAGATTGAACGCGCTCCGTGGCCCGTTTGTTAGGGTACCATTCGTCTGGAATTGATTGGAGAAACCACGGAATACTACTGATCATAGCAGCCGAGCCCTAGAACTCTCCTCCAGACAGCGACTGAATTCGATGCAGGTGACAAGCTAGTGCCGAAAATCCTGACACTGTCGGAACTCGAATCTATGACCTCCCGGTCAGAAGGACTGCGGAGACATCAGCTGATGCAATCACCCATCTCGCCCGGTGTGGCACTACACTTACGAGACTAATGACCTAAAAAACTGACGCGCTCTTAATCGATGTTAACACACTAACGTGATGGACGTTGAGCCCGAAAAATTGTGGAAGTTCATATTTGCATCCTTAAACGTTGCCCTTGTATACCACAATTAACATTTATGATTGTTTCCACTGCCTATGTGGAAAGTTTGACGTTGCAAAATGTTATTCTCGATACTAGCAGGAAAACTTGCTAATTTTAGTTTAATTGAAATTGACTGGTAGTGAAAGGAGAAAGAGGATGAACACTGTATCCCCCAGGAAACATAGTCTCTCATGTTGGAGATGTATTTGCTGCAAGGAAGAGTGAAATATGTAGTTATATCTGAGTGTTATTGGACAGACAATTGTTTGCCAGAAAGTAGCCCGAAAATGACCCCCTGTAAAAGACAGCCTTTTTGAATTTTGTTGTAGGGATTAGGTTAAATTCTTGAGCAAAATTCAAAATACGAATATTCTTAAACAATGTATTAGAGAGATTTGATGAAACAGTAATCAGTGACTGTAAAGTAATAAATTATTTTTGCATTTATTGTATAATTGCGACATCTAGGCACGTATTTGGATCCCTTTTATTTAATAATTCTGGCGATGTAAATAGATATCTGTAACAAATTTTCCTAATGATATATAATTTCAGGAAATTACATTATTACACTTATTCGAATTTTCTACAATTAACTTTACATCTTTTAGCCAAACATTTTGAAACAGAAAATAAATAAAATGAGTTAAATTAGAAAGCCATTAAATATAATTTTCTAACGAATTTCATACCAAAATAAAACAATATTACAAAAGAACCACTTTTCTTGTTTCTTTTTTCCTCTCAAAAATAAGACACACACTATTCGACATAGCAGAAGGCATCACAAATTCTCACGGCAGGCAACATACTTCCTTGAAGCTTTTCAAAAGTCAAGTCCCACTTTTAGTAGTAACTGTTCAAGATATTTGAGAAGCAACAGGACCAAATGTACGATGACTGAGAAAAAATTGATTTAATGTTCTAAATGGCTTTGGGGGGGGGGGGGGTCGGTCCATTCGAGAATTGCTCTTAAACGTTCAGCGCGAGTGCTCGTATCCATGAAGATATTTCTTCGGACGTACGGTACACCGACATGTGGTATTTCGTTTCTTTCTTCGAACGGCGCGGCGCTTATGGAAGAGGGGGCGTGGTCAAGGTCTCCCAACGGGGCTTCGGAATATTCGGCCCCGCTTCCCAACCCGAGGGGTCCACACACGCGCAGTCAGTTCCGACCCGCCTTCTCACCCAAGTGGAAATAATTTATAACTCGTAGAGAAGATTCAGGGGAGACCGCCAAAAATTCATTCAATCCGATTATCATTATAGTTATCATTATCATTATTATTATTTCTATTATTATTATTATTATTATTATTATTATTATTATTATTATTTTCTAACATTTGCAATTACATTGCACAAAAGGATCAGTACAAACATTACAAAAGCAAAGTACAACATACGTGCTTTTGTACATGTACCAAAAATACACTCCCTCCTGCCGAAAAGAAAGTATTGTTTCATGACGTTCCGTTCTTTCACTCAGACTAATGATGTGAGGGAGGTTTACAAATTCTGGGACAATACAATGTGAACACTCAGTTATGAGACACATGTTTCTGAAAATGTATGAAATGTGTCTTGAAGTGTTTTATGTTTACTAAGATCCAGACGTGTATGTTGTAGTAGAAAATAGCAGAAAATCCTCCTATCCACCTTCATTTAAAAAAAGAATGCATAATCATATAATTAAAATTACTGTTTTTTGTTGTTTTCTCCGTAAAGAGCCTCGTGCTCGTGGTTTGAGCAAATCCTGGATATTGCGATTATATACACTCACCAATATTTGCATTTCAATCAATAAGTCTTCGAACTTGAAGTCGTTAACTATAATCTCACACTCACACGCTTGCTCGCGATGGTCAACAGACACTGCGTTCGATGATGTATTGCAACTCTGAGAACCAACACCATGTGGAATAAATGATGGCAGATAAGTATTCATTCTAATAATTTTACTATTTTATTAAAATTAAATGCTTGTAGTATAAAACATGTAATAACAATCGATAACACAATTGGCGCTCTCTACCTTTCATTTAAAGCAAAAATCACGAAATCTGGTTTAGAAGAAAGTACACCTTTCATTCTAAACGAAACTATTAATGTTTTGAATATTATATTCTATAATAATAATAATAATAATAATAATAATAATAATAATAATAATAATAATACCATTATCATTAACCAATAACTCATTTACGAGTATTTCCCTGGGAAAAATCCTTAAAAGAGAGAATTACAGCTCGGGAAAATCATATCTCCACTATATCTCCTGTAGGAAAGAGAATAATTAATCACTTACTAATGTGCTGTCGCAACCATCAATAGAGACTCTGGCCTCACAATTAACATCGCAATAGCACTTCCCTCATATTCTCGACACCAGTTGCAGAGTTTCTAAGATATGCTTGAAGATTATTTCATGCAGTTCTAACATAATATTGGAAGGATATGTAATGGCTACCACAACCAATGCGCTCTACTCAGAAAATGTTTCTGTTGTTATTCAGTACTCAGCACCTATGATTCTTCAGGGAGAAGGGCTGCAAGTATAGTATCCAGCCGACTTGATGCTTTCTAATGGAGAATCTTTCATTTACAATATGCTGAAAATAAAATGTTCGAAGGTCATTCAAATATTATCCAGAATTTGGTTTATTTGTCTCGCGTAATTACGTGATCACCGCAGCGTTCCCGGGTATCTGTGACGGGAAAATGCAGAGAAGATAGCGATTAACACAGCCTACAAACTCGTACTTACGTCTGTGCAGTCACGCCAGTGCAGTGATTGTATCACGAGAATGGACAGAAAGTATCAGTGTCTTTTGCACGATGCGTAATTATTGTTTTCTTGCCAATAAAGGTGTGAAATTGAATGAAATTTGGAGAAGACTCAGAGCACAGTTTGGTCATGCCTCTATGAGTAAACACCAAGTATTCAATTGAGACCAGGACAGTCTACATGGTCGATAAAGTGGAAAATGAATGCAATACATGGCGTCCGGCAACCAGTGCCATTGAAGGTAATATTCAAGCCGTGCGTGGGATTGTTGAAGGCGATCGACGCATTCCTGTTGCCCATATTTCATCAGAGTGGGAGAAAGTGTTGGATGTGTGCGTACCATTGTATTGTATTGAATTGGATTGAATTAATGCCTCATTTTACGTGGCGAGACTCGGGCCATCAGGCCCGTTCTTCCGTCTGACCACGCAAATTTCGCTACGCACCTTTCACCAACTAGCGGAGAAAGGAGGTATTCCTTGGGCGAGAAACAGGCCATTTGAATTTAGCTCAGAGGCGTCATTTAAGCTTGAGGATCTTTAACACGCAAGTAATGGGACAGTCGGCTTTACTTCCCCTCTGAAGGGAGGTGTACGAAGCATTTTTTCGCCCTTACAAATGCACGGCGTCGATCGAGTTTGAACCCGCCACCTTGGGCATAACAGTCCGAAATTGTATTGGACGGTGACTACCGGCGGCTGGCGGCGGCTGGATCAGATGACGGCTACCGATTCACATCCTGCGTGACAACACACGGTCGCATACGCTGGCTACTACTTGTTATAAATACACGAGGTTGCAATGGCTGGTATTAAAACATCCACTTTACTGTTCTCATTTGTTCCCATGTGCCTACCATATATTTGGTCCACTAAAGGAGATGCGAGGTAGAGAAAGATTTGAAGATGACGCTGCGGACAAACAGTACGCAATTTACAACTGCGACAGCTGTTTTCTTTTCACCACGAATGAATCAGGAAGTTTTCTACGTGATGGAGAAAATTTATTTCTCTTGAAGGAAACTGTGGTGAAAAATAAGGGACTCAATCTCTACTTTTATGTATCACCAATAACACTGTGTTTAAAAATTTTCGTTCCTATTTGAATAAACCTAATTATTTTTATTTATTGATTTATGGTTAATACTTATAGCGTAAATAACGTGTTTTCTTTAAACATAATTATCATTGGCTTGGGGGGGGAGCTAAAGCCCCATTTGCCCCCATCTTGGGTGCGCCACTGCAGAATCTATTCTAATGAAATCTGTAACTTTTGTCATAGTTCAATAATTAAAGGCATTTGTGTATTCTAACAAATACAAAACAACCAGTTATTGACCTGTGTTGTAGCATTTTAAATCAAAGTCGATTTTTGCCACGCGCTGACTTAGTTTCGCAAGCTGAAAAAGGATCCATAACTGAACAGGAATTAAAAGACGATGAGAAAGTAAAAGGTTGCTGTTTTTATTTTCCGCTGACGCGCTAGTGTCGGATATCCTCCCACCGTCGAACTCGGTGAAGTGCTGTGAGATCAGTTGATGCCCTGAGCCACCTTTGTCAGTCGCAGGCGCGGGCGTTGACAAGGGCGAGGCGTGGGCGCGCGAGGGCGAGGGCGAGGGCGAAGGCAAAGGCAAAGGCGAAGGAGGAAAGGAAGGCAAAGGCAGGCGAGGGCATTGGCTTGGAGAGCGACGATGTGGAGAAAGGTGCCGGCGAAATCCCTGGCGAAGAAGCAGGCGAAGAGCAAAGCGGAGGCGCAGGTGACGAAGTGGAGAGGGGCGCGGACGAAAGCGAAGACGAAAGGGAAGATGAAGGCGCAGGCACAGACCAAGACGAAGGCGCGGTGAAGGAGTCGAGGAAGGCGTGGGCAAAGAAGGCAGAGACGAAAGTGAAGGCGAAGGCGCGGGTGAAGATATGGGTGAACGAGTGGAGGATGGCGAAGACAAAGACGAAATGAAGGCGAAGGCCCGGGCGAAAATCATGATGAAGGTGCGGCTGAAGGAAGACGGAGACGAAAGTGAAATGAAGGCGCGGACAACGACCAAGCCGAAGGTGCGGATGGAGTGGAGGAAGACGTGAACAAATGCGAAGCGAAAGCATTGACGACAATGAAGGCGAAAGCGCTATCGAAAACAATGGCGAATGTTGGGTGAAGGAAGACGCAGGCAAAGACGAAAGTGAAAGCGAAGGAGCCGGCAAAGGCCAAGCCGAAGGTGCGGGGGAAGGAGTGGAGGAAGGCGTAGTCCCAGACGAAGGCGCAGGCGAAGATGAGGGTGAAAGATTGGAGGAAGCATGGGCGAAGGCTAACGCAAAGACGAAAACGAAGGCGAAGACGCGGGCGAAAACAAAGACGAAGGTGGGTGAAGGAAGACAAAGCGAAAGCGAAGGAGCAGGCGCAGCGAGGGCGTGGAGGAAGGCGTAGTAGAAGTCCAAGACGTGCGCGCCTGTCCGCTGCCTGCTGGCCTGCCGGCCGGCGTCCGCCCGGGGCAGCGGCCGCGCCTCCGCCGCCCGCGTCCTTGGCCTGACCTTCTCGCGCCCGTCCTCCGCCCCGTCCCGCTCCGCGCCGCGCCCCGCTCTGCGCCCCACACCGCCGGCCGAGACGGCTCGAATCATTCCTTCCCGATGGGGTTCCCAGCGGCCCCGGGGGCACAGGGCACGGGCCACGGGTGCGGGGCACCTACGCCGCGGGCCCGGCCCCTCCACGCGCGCCGCCGCCGCCGCCGCCGCCTCATGCGTCCGCGAGGAATGCGCATGGGAGAGCAGCGCCACGGGAAGGGGAGGGGCCGGGAGACAAAGGCGCTTCACAGCGGTACAGAAGCAGCGCAGCGCCAGACGAACGCACATCGAAAGAGAAAGAAAGAATGTGAGAGTGGGAAACCAAAGACAGAAAGGACGAAAGAAGATACGCCGAGACAAAAAGGAGGAATGACAGGGCTCTATTTGACAGGAGAGATGGTGCTATCCATTACAGAGTGAAAGAACGGAGAGAGAACAAAAAGGGGACTGTTTGTGTGTGTATCAGTGAGAGAAAGAGAGAGAGAGAGAGAAAGAGAGAAAGAGAGACTGAAAGAGAGAGAGAAAGAGAGAGAGAGAGAGAAAGAGAGAGAGAGGAGTGTGAGGGAGCGAAGAGAGTGTAAGACAAATAGGAAGAGAGTAACAGAACGAGAGGAGAAAGAGTAAATGAGAGGAAAACTTAGGACGAGAGAAGGGAGATAGGGAACGGACGAGAGAAGAAAGAGAAGTCGAGGTTAGATAATGTGTGCATGACTAGGGAATTAATTATTCACAAGGTCCAGTAAAGGAGAGAAGAGTGACAAGAGGACAGAGAGAGAACAGAGAAAATAACACGACAATTGATGGAGAAGAAAACCAGTGAATAGAGGTTGAGGAGAGAGAAAGCGAGTGGACGCAGAGAGAAAAAATTAACGATCTACATGAGCGAAGGAACGAGAGACCTGGGGAAAGAAAGGGGAAAAAGAATGGAGAAGAAAAGTCGATTGTGTGCAAATAAACGCATTTTTTAACTGACGTAAGCACACAGAATATTGAAGAGAAAAGTCAAAGTAGTGTTTCAAGCATTATTTTTATGAGAATGTTAAAAAGTTCCTTATTAATCTCATTAAAAGTTTCCTACTTGCGACGCTGAGATGGAATGAAATTTATTCTGTTGGAATAATAGCTGTCGTCCATCTCCGTACGTGCCAAAGGAGAGAAACTAGAGAAGCTTCGAGGTTTAAACTGAGTTATGTGAGAGTTTCAAGCAAACAATTAACACGGAAGTCATGGATTAAACTTTGCGTTATTAAGATATTAATATTATAAGTCCAAGAATGTAAATGGCAGTAGATGTTAATACAATTGATTTCCTTTTTATGTCTCTAATAAAATTATCAAGTTAATAAATGTAGAAACAAAACATTAAAAAAGAAGAAAGCGAATGCAGTAGATAACTAATTGCAGGGTTGTAGTCTCGTCAGAATTAACGATACATTCTTACACAATTGTAAGAATGTACAAAATTTATACCATTTTTATGAACGTTGCAATTAGTCTCAAAACGTATACTTTCCATAGAAAGTTTAAGCCAACCCGATAAAGATTTTTTTTATACTACTGTACTGTTCTTATCGACTTAATATAACCTAAAAGAAGTACGAAAAAGCACACTTAGTACCCGATATCTGTTAAGAATTTCAACCGGCGAAACCAAACGAAAACAATTAGTTGTAGGTAAAGATAGCTGATGACCAATCCTGCTTTAAGAAAAGGTATTTTTATCAAAATATAACTTTACGGAAAGAATTGATCGGCACGCGGCCAATAACACAACACAGTAGGTTGACATTTGCTACTTATCTACATATTTAACTTAATACTGTTATGAGTTTCTGAAACACTGAAAATTCGACAAACATTTCTCAGAGATTATCAGGCACATTGAGTTGCCATTCAGACATTACAAATAATTGGGTAACTACGAGACGGAAACCTTTAATACACAAAACAAATGCTAAGTAATAATAAATAAGGACGAAATAGGGGATATGGATATCAATTCGATGAGCGGATGCGATATAATTATCGTTTCACAAGTTACACAGTTTTACTGAATTAAATATTGTCCAGTCTATGGCTAGTAAAGTAATGACATAAACGACGTGACCTGCGAGACAGTTATGATGAACTTACGAAAATGTGAAGTTACGAATGTAATTCCTGTGGTTTGAGAGAAAAGGTTGAAGGTTTGGTTGAAGAGCTGAGTTCATATTATCCTAAATAATAGCGCCTCGGAATCACAGGGGTGGAAGAGGTTGTGAATGGAAAATTACTATCTCGGCTTTCACAGTGTGTTTTATTATCGAGGAAATCTTATGGGTCGATACTTACTTCCATACAAGCTCCCACACAATGTGTAGTTAATAATGAAAAAGTATTTTAAGAAAGTGAATAACCATATTAAGTGGCCAATCAAATGTTCAGAGTGAAAAGTGATGGATCAAATTAGGGAGCGAACCTTAACCTATTTTATGAATATTCAATAGAGAATGGATGTGATGCTGACTGACATTGATGTGATGTCAGCACGCCAATCATTTATAAAATCCTAACTGCGCGGGGATATACACACAGCCTGGAATAGATCATTAAACATGTCAAGCAAGGCGCTTCTTTTTAGTAAGTAGAGAGTGTTCTACTACAAACGTTAATGAAAAAAGAATAAAATTACCCCACATCCGTCTCAATGTTTACGTAATGCATCTGTTGACGATACATTTCTTCGTAAATCAATACTATCGGAAACTTCCTTTCCAGAGATTCTTTTTCTTAATCACACAATCTTATGAGCATCGAGAGGCAATAAAAATAATGCGCTACTAGGATCTGACCTATCACGTGAGCACGTGCAAATGTGACACCTCACCTCGCAATTTGATAAATTGCCATGCGCCCTCCATAGCATATCAAAAGGAACGTTAAGTCATCGGGCATTCACCCCTTGACTGAGGTTTTTCGCAAACCGGGGTTTTCGCTTGTATCAAAGAGCCTGTAGTAAACGAGACGAGTGCGATACTTCGAATTCAATATCGAGAAGTGTGAGTTGGATATTTGGTGAAAGAATCATCTCATTTACTGTCCCGTCCTGTCATCCTTCTCCTGTCTACCATCAACACCTTCATGACGCAATAAAAATAAAAAAAAGGTCAATGCATAAAAAAAAGTTGCCTGAAGTCTTTGTATATCTGTTAGATATAGCTAATTCTATATAGCTGTAAATGTTGATAAAAATTTTATATAAACGCTGAATAGGGTGTGTTCAGAGGGGAAGTAACTACATTGCACACCGCTCTTAGAGGACTTTGTGGGAGAGATAAGGAATTATTAAAGAAGTAACTCGTAAAAGAGTTGAAAGATTTAGTGAGTTGAAGACGAAATCAATGAGCGGAAAACAGTGAAGAGTACTTCAACATGTTCAAGATTAGCAAGATTCATGATGATGACGCTGATGAAGGTGATTAAAATTATAATTAAAAACAATCTAGCAATATTTTCAATTCTCTAGAAAGAGAACCAGTTCCTCACTTTGAGAATATGCCTCTAGGCGATCGCTTACATCAACTTCAACATGTTTCTTGTTTAGAAATCCCAAAGCGTGGCTAAGAACTGCCATATATCTCGGCACCCTGTCTCCGGAGGTGACAGCTCCGCGTCTGCGGGCGACGCGGGAGGGCGGACTGGGGCGTCGGGCGAGAGGGAGGAAAGGACGGGGGTCGTCGGAGGCGGACGGGGAGTCAGACGGGAGAGGCGGCTGGGGGCGGGCAGGAGGGGGAAGAGGTGGGCTGGCGGGAGAGAGGGCTAAGAATTGGGAGGGCGGTCGTGGCCGGGAGGAAGCGTGGGCAGGCGGGGGCGGGCGGGGGCGGGCGGGGGCGGGCGGGGGCGGGTGGGGGCGGGCGGGGGCGGGCGGGGACCGCCGCGGGTAGACGCGGGCGGGCATGGGGAGGGGCGAGCGTGGGCGGCACGGGAAAGCATTTCCTGCCATGCGGCAGTGGCGAGCGGTGAGGGTGGGATCGACGGGCAGATGCGCACAGTGGTTCCAATTGGAAAAAAAAGCGGACAAAAATTTCTTCCTTCAATAAAGTAAAAATCACATTTGCAACTTCGTAGATTGAGGGTCTCTTAGTTTGGATCGCGATGTTAGGAGATTTTTCACCGTTTAACTAGCTGGGTTGAGATCGGTTACTGCCTCGATGATAATTCGAGAAGCTACTACATATCTACATAATAGTAGTTTTGCAATAAGTTTATAATGTTAAGCTTTATTGCATGAGAACATGTTTTGAAAACGAGCGACTTTAGGAGCGAATGTAATAAAGCAACATTATAAACGAGTTGCATGCTGTATTTTTTGTATAACAGCATTATACATTTGTAGGGAAAATCAAACTTAATTTTGCGAAACAACTTCCCTGTGGCGACTCGGGTATTTGACATCGTGCGAGTAAACGGTGGTCGGCTGTTCCGTTTAGCTCTACCTATCCGCGATTCTCTCGCTACGATTGGCTGAATGTGTGATGACGCAATCATTCGTGACATAAAATCTAATACGTCATCATTTGTGCCGTAAAATGCCCGATTATGAGCGATTTCTTGAAACAGAAAAGGTTCTTTTATAATAGTGGAATACACAGAAAACATGTGTAGCTGGAATGCCATGAAACTATCATGTTCCACGGTCCGCGCGTGACACTTGTCTCCTCATTACGTAATCAAGAAATCTACATTCAAAATTAATTTGAAGTAACTACATTCAGCTGGCGGATGTTGTGAATGAAAAGTTCACAAAAGTATTTCCATTATTGTTTCTTTAATCCAACTTTCGTGGTAATAAAGGTCTTTGATAGTAAACGTAACTTTATTAAAGAACATAGTTTTTGTATGAAATACAATTAGAAAGCAAATGAAAAGTAATGCAATTTCAATTTCATAGCATCAACACAGTGAGAAATGCGGATCAGAATTCGCATGAATAGTGTGATTCCCGGGTACTTAGAAATTACACACGTTGGCAGACCTCCTTCAAAACGACCCAAATATATGGAAAGATTCTTCAGGAATAAAGAAAATGAAAATCAAGAAAGGTTCATTAATCCCTCTGCGTATTAGCTCTCGCACTCACAACACTACGTATTAGCCTGATTTGCCTTTATCATTATCGGAGAAACCCTGATCTAGAACATTAGAAACTGGGCGCGTTTTTCTGCTTAAATTATGTAAAACGGACAAATTTGAAAAAAAGAGTTGTTATTTATGATTCGAGTCATAGAAGTGACATTTTATTTTGGGAGTAGGAGAGGTTGCGAACCGAGGACCATAGCCGAGTATATTTTAGACAGCCTTACTTTCATTTTACCTTAGTTAAAGTATAGAAATCACGTAATTATGCACTGATATATTAAATTCGTAGTAGCTGAAGCGGTCAGATAAAAGTCTTTTGTTTTCTTTGTTGCACTGAGAGTTTTATCTGAACATTTGAGCATCGTGTCTCTTTTAGCACTGTCCTGTCCTGTTCTTTGTTCGACAGTCCACTACTGGCCTTCTCCGACCTGCCTTGGCATAGCCACTCGACCATGGGTTAGCACGAAAACATCCCTCCACTGTCTTCATACCGTTAGGGTGGGCTTTCTCATCGTCACACAGCAATAGACAATGGGACATTTGTTATGAAAGCTCACAGCTATAATGTACCTAGTCCCGAAATCGAACCTTCGAACCTAAGTTTGCGCCGTGGGAAGCGAGCACGCTAACCAAAGAGCCAACCGAGACCATTTTTTTAGCATTAGTGAACTAAATATCGAACTTTTTATCACGCTGAGCTTGCCCTACAAGCAACCGCTTTCACACGCGGCTGTCTAGAATAAGTATTTTGTCTGCTCCTTGCGTGGCAGGAGCCACCGTGCGGCGGGGGCGGGGGTGGGGCGGAGCGGGGGGCGAGAGGGGCGGACGCGCAACGGGTTGCGGCGGGTCGGGGGTGGCCTGGTTAGTGTCACGTCACGCGCGCTTATCAGCGCCGCCCTTGGCCCCGCTGCGACATCCCAGGCCACCCGCCGCGCCGCCCTGCTGGGCTTCCCCTGCGCCCCAGCCACCTGCTGCTGCTGCGCCCGCCCGCGCCGGCGTGGCCTCCAGAGCCCGTGCAGGGGAGGCGCTCGCAAACTTCACATTTCCCCCATGTTGTAGGTACATTCTTGTTGGTACCTACAACATGGCAGTGTCATGCTCTAGCACTGGACAATTTTTTTTGTCAGACAGCGTTGGGTCAAGGATGTCATCGGATGCTGATTAAAATACCGGCTTGATACTCACAATAGTAATACACAATCAGAAGTAGGAAACTGCACGCAACATGTATAGTTTCGGTGTACAATTCAAGAATAGGTTGACAATAACAAGTGAACCGTAGTAAGTCTGAATAGTTTCGATCAGTGAAACAGTTTAATGATAGAGCATTACGGTTCCTTTCGGAATCAATGACTTCTCATAGACACGTATTTAGAGTGATGTCCTGATTTTTCTACTTGAATGCTGCAATGACACTATAATCCAATATTTTAATATTACATTTTATTTTTCAAAATTCGCATTTTCTTATTAGAAAAAAGTTATATCGTATGGTAATATTTCAGTTGGGGCCCCATACTTCGGTTATTCTAGGGTCATTTTTAGACTCAATACCTTGTCAACACTATTCAATTATGTGGAACTAACTTCCATATAAAATAATTGATGTCAAAATGTAATCGTGATACATTTCAATGGATTTGCGTCGCTTCGAAGCCGTAATTATGTACCAATGAATGTCATAATGCCAAATGTATTTTATATGATGTTATTGATATCACTGTTTAAAATGCAATGCATTCTGGTTGCAGGAAAAGCATACTGTGTTAAGATACCTTAATCATCATTAAAAAAAGCGACGGAAATCTTTTGTCAGTTTGTCGAAAAAGATTTGGAAAAGAAAATCGCTGCCAATTTTGCACTAATTGCCCCAAAAGAAGTATTTAGAACGTTTAATTTACTTCATAATGTAAATAAACTAAACGAATGAGGTGTAAAATAAGAATGTAATAAATTTGAATAATATATTCAATTTCATAATAATCGCATAATTCGTACGTATTGCGATCATTTCTAATTGCATTTAATAACGCTTTGTTTTCAGATTTAAACACCCTGGTTTAATGGATACTTTTGTGTGAGAAGAGATTAAGCTTATGTCATTTTGGTAGAGGTGTGGAGAGGGATATATGATGGGGATCCGCACTCTGGTTGCGTCAGAAAGCGCAGGCCGTTGCGTCAGGCAAGGGCTTGGGGCTTGGCTCATTTTTAGAAATTAATGATTCATCCAAAATATCGATACTCGTATCTAAACAGTATCGATGTAGAAGGTCCCGGATTCATTTCAGATCTCATGAAATTTACATTTTTAGTCTGGGAATAATTGAGAAAATGAAATAGGTTAATACTGATTGGAAACTACGAATGAAAACAGAATCTCACAATATGTGTACGCTTAAAACGTGGTTCATCTAAGTCTGTGAGAAAGCTGGAGTTTGTAATTATACGTGCGTATGTGTGAGTGTTTATTTGTGAATTGTGCTCTACAGACGAGTGAAGCAGGAGGATGAGAAGGAAACATTCTGTAGTAGACACACGCTCGTGGCTGTGGAGTGATCTGTTTATACTGCCAGAATCAATAAGGAAGTGTGTAACGAATATTTCACGTACATAAATATACCTAAAATATTCGTTACAGATGTACATTTAATGTAGTAGTATATAATCGTGTAGTCGTAGGCTTCCGTGGCTAGAGTCATGCAAATGATCTTGGGTGCCCGGGATACGCCACGTAGAAGGCAATGGTGCCGACGTTTCGACAATTTTGTCGTGGTGTGCCTCAGGCCAGACCAGCCCTGAGGAAGACATCGACACCAATGCCTTCGATGCGGCGTCACCCCAACACCTCAGATCACCACGTACTCTAATATTCGTTACACACTTCCGTTTTGATTCTGGCAAAGTGGGAAATCAGATTTGGTCGCTGCGACTATCTATTGGCGGTTTTTTTATATGTTGGTCCTCAAGCGTCGTAAGGTTATGGTTTCCCACGGGAGGAATAGGAGGGACGTCTTCACTTCTTTTCTTCTTCTGAACGTAATTACAAAATAAAAATATGCTTTAATATTTGAGGGGAAATGTGTAATTTTTGAGTTGATACCTATAGGCGAATTTATTTCGATCAAGTTTTATGGTGTGCTCACTTTTAAGCTACACGAAAACGATCGTAATCAATTGTCATGACTCTGAGGAAGAACTCTCAGAGTGTTAATCGCCCAAACTTCACAGTCCTCCTGCGTCTAGAAAATATGCTTTCAATGGAGCTATAAGGCATTCGGGTAATGTCCCCTCCTTTTAACTACCTTCATCTACCTTCGTTTGGAATCCAGTGCATCTGACCGGGAGGTCCTAGGGTTTGAATCCCTATGATGACGGAGTTTGAACACTAGCTAAACAACTAGGTCAAATTCAGGCGCTGTCTGGAAGAGAATCCTAGCGGCTGGCTGCTGTGATCGGTAGTTTTTCAAGGTTCCTCCGATCAACACCAAGTGAATGCCGGGCCAGCACCTTAACAAACGGGCCACATCCGCGCACGGTCTTTCCTTCGTCTTCCTAGTCCTTTCTTCAACCGGGGAATTTCCCCGACCAGGTGTCTCCCACCAGCGGGGCACCGCCCCTGTCCGGAAACGCTCTAAGCCCCCGACATGTATGGTAGTGTAGTACCTGTAAATATGTGTGTATTAGTAAAAAATGAGAATCGGGCAAGAAGAGGAAGCAAAGATCTCGCGCGGTTCGTGACCCGTTTGTTAGGTTCTGCTCCAGCATTCGCTTGGTGGAGATCGGAACAACCACGGAAATCTACCGATCAGAGCAGCCGACAGCTAGAATCCTCCTCCTGACAAGCTGAATTCGACCTAGCGATGTAGCTAACGACTAAAAACCCTATCACCGTTGAGACTGGAACCCTAGCACCACCCGGCCCAAGGTACTGCAGTGACATCAACCGATGCCCTGAGCCACTTCTGGCAGTTTTGTAGAGTTAAGAAACGTGCACGAGCAGCTCTAGTTCGTTGGGTAAGCGGCTTAAGAAGCGGTCGCGTGGCGCAGCGGTTAAGGGCTGACCGGCCCCGCTGCCGCGAGCTGCGCCGATGAATAGCCGCGGGCGCACGCCCTGCATGGAGGGCAAATCTGATTATAGAACCTGCGCGCCGCCCCGCTGCCTCATTTCGCTGGCTTCCTAATGTGCGCGCGCGAATGAATGCTTCATTTAACCTGCAACGGCAGTCGTCCCCGGCGCGCATTGTCATTTAACATTTATCGGGACTAATCTGTATGCGAATATGCCGCCTGTTTCCCAAATCCGTTGTGTTTTGCAGACAGAGTTTTTAATACAGTTTATATTTTAAATTACGAAGCGGTCACCCGAACGTTTTCAAATATTGATCGGTGCGTTCTATAGAGGCACAGTTTCTGTAATAATGTCATTCGGGCAATGCGGGGGAAAAATGTGTTCATGGAGGAACGTAACCAATTGTACACACGGAGTAGCAAAAGTAATGATGGAATCAAAAAAGAGAAATAATTTTCAAAGGGCATATCGGTAATTGTTTTGTGTTATTGGTGATAAATAATACACAGTCCTAAGCGACAATACAACACTTAGCCCAAACCAACAAATTAAATAATGGATATATTTGCGATCAATTGAAGTGAATTTAATGCCTCTACCGCAGAACACAAAAAGTCAAAGAGAATAAAGAACAACAACAGTGATACAACAGGGAAAATGTAACGAGAAATAAAGTTTCCAAAAATACAGTGAACAGGATTATTCATTTCTCCCCATAATGCTTGACAATGCTAAGCATAATAAAGATAACAAGAGGTAAAGATTACAAAGAGCATAGAGCTGACATTATTAACCTACAATTCTGAAATATTTACGAAGCAGTTTTAAAAACTGGGATAGAAATTCAACAATTGAATTTCAAACCATATTGGGAGGTGTATTCAACAATTCATTATTAACTTGAATTTTAAAATGAGCACTATGAGTTACAAATACATTAGCGCCAAAAAGTATAAATTAGTGAAATGGTTAATTTATTAAATACAACGTGGATTGCCGTTGTCATCTACTCCGCAATTCTCTTGTCAGTTGAAGGATTAGTATTTACCTAACTAACGTATTCTGAAGTACATTATACGTGTGTTGAAAACATGTCTGATTATTTCCAAAAACGTCTGTATATCAATATACTAATTCCATTATTTGCTCAAACGATTGTTTAAAAATGAATGAGATTTTTAGTTATTATCAGAAATAATCCTGATACCGAACACAACAGAAGTAGATGTGAAATAAAAGAAAATCTCGTCAAAACAGTGAAACGTCGTTCAAAGTCTGGAATATTACCGGACCGTTCAACGGGAATCAACAGTGCATTACATTTATTTTTCTGGCCATGTTTTCTAGAAACATTCTATTGGCAATTCGGCTCTAGAGGCAATTCGATTGACGCTCAGGGGAAAACATTACCGTCATACGAGAAAGACCGTACGACTGGGGTGAGGATATGCCAGCCTCCATTTCTTGACATATACGCAGACAAATTGTTAATCAAGAATGTATACTTTTTAGATGAACAGTGATTAAATCCTCCGATTCTAATCGGATAAATCTATTAATTAATGTAAATTGATTTTGATATAATGGCTTAGACGCGGTGTAATTGTCCAGTAAGTGAAGAACAAAGCGTTAAATTTCTCAGCATGAACGATAATAGTGACGAATCACTTTCAGCCTCATAATTGTAGCTACTGATTTTACCTTCACTTTCAGTCCACGGCAACGAACAATAGCCTGTACATGCCAGTTTACTCTTTCATTTAGAATTCATAGGCAGCATGACACAACCATTCTATGAGTTCACTTCAAGCGGAATTCTCCAAGAGTCTAAAGAAAGACGCCATTTACCAAAAGAAAAGACGAGAAGTCATTTTTTTTCGTCGTCGTGTCATTGCGTGTTGAAATCCGCATATTCCAAAATTCTTAAATAAAATTAAAATATTATAGATATTTGATGACCTATGGTATTACGTGTTGGTGTGTGCGATATGTATTGGTAACTTTGTGTCACACTGTAAGTATGACATGGTGCCTCGTTATCGACCTAATTCGGGCGACATAAATAAAGGGGAAAAAAGCATACGAATCAAGGAACATAGGGCAACATAGTTCTTTTGCAATATCTTTGACTGGGTTCAAGGATTCGAGTCCCGATGGATTGGATTTTCTACACTAGCTGGATACATACTTTTAGGTCGAATTCAAACACTGTGTAGTGAAGAATTCCACTGGCCACCTGCTGTGGTCGGTATTTTTTTCGCGGTTTTTCTTACCAATACCAGGAGAAAGACGGAGGAGTATCCTAACAAAAGAACCGCGGAACGCGCGCTATCTTTCTTTCCTCATCCTAGTTCTCTCCTCTTGCACATATACACACACGCAAATACATTAAAATACCATGCATGGAAAGAGACTAGACGCGAGGTTAGTGCTTGTCAAGGCTGGGCAAATATCTACCCGCTGGGTATAATATTTGAAGGGGGAGACATTTGAAAGCCGACGTTTTGTAAGCGCCGTATATCAAGTTTGAGCTGATGGACATCGCTACCTACGAGTTGTAACAATACATTTATTGGAGTAATGACGTGACGTATCCGAAATCAAGTTTCATTGACTCACTTCAGCATGTAGGTTATAGGGTGATTGCGAACGTTGAACATTTTTTCTGGCGTCTTCCTACGACTCCAACATTAAAGTTAGACTTCAAATAAAATCACTTGTTCAACGACACCCAAAATAAGCTCATGTACAAGAACCCGAGTTCGAGTTTCGTTGTGGAGAGAAATATTTTGCTCGTTGGAATCACTTTGCACGTTCGTAGTAGTAGTATAATGTTGCGTAGTTGTTTCAAATAATGCGAGCAAGTATCTGGTATTGTAGCCCCTCTAGTGTTATTACTAAAACTGTTGGATGACAATGAAAGAATGGGGAGAATTTTAGGAAATGAATTAATGGTAGGGTCCATATGATATATGAAAATTATGACTGACGCTGGAATATCACATACCAAAGAATCATTTGTTTCTGCTTATCGCTATACAGTCATTTTCCAGATATTACCGAAACATTTCTCTTGTTGCAGACATCCTGAACGTTCGAGGAGGACTATAATTCAGTGTTGAGTGTTTAACAACCTTCAAAGATAAATAATTAACTATGATAACTATAGCACTACCCATTTCATATGTATACTACATTAATGCAACGGTTATGAGGACTTATCTGGAAGCTTAACACATTTATGTGAATGAAAGTGTCAATTATCATTTTTAACCCTTTCGCCAATTCTCAGGGTTCCTTCTGTCAACCCTTTGCTTCGTAAGTCGAAGAACACTCCAAGAAATGAATATTTTGATACGAATTATTTTCAACAACCATTACATTGAATTACCACCAAGCAAAAGCACTAATAATCTAGGTAGCGTGCCTACTTTGCATGTTTGCAAGTAATACTTTAAGTACTCGTAAAGTACAAAAGAGCTTCATTTACAAATTGGTGCTGCATTCTGGTGTAGATTTTTCGATCTGATGCCGCTCGAGTATGCCTACTGCATTCGGGGGCAGCCGCAGTGCATTACTGCGAATTAGGAATCGAATCGGAGACTCGTCAAACAGCGCACTCGGTTAACCACGCCCAGTGTAATGAAATGGCCCGCGGCGAGAGGGCGTGGTTGGGGGAGGGGGGAGGCGGAGAGAGGGGAGAAGGAGTAAGTCACCGAGGAGCGAGCGCTCACGCCCAGGTTGGCTGAGCGGCGCGGTCACGTACACCTCCCGCTGGCGTGTAACGCGATCCGTTCCGGACGATGAAAACTTAGGGTTACGGCGGTGGCAAATACAAACGTCCTCTAGCGGAGGTTGTCTCTCGCGGAGGCAGAAAATTGAATGAACGAGGGGCGCTGAGAGAAGCGTGGCCGAAAAGTGCTTTTTAATAAGATCTTTTAAACCACGCACTCGCGAGGGAAAGAATCGTTTTAGCTTATCCCTAGTAAACATTACTGTGATATTAATGTACGAATGTTGCCATCTTTACGTTGCCATTCGAATTCGATGTAAATTTTTTACGAAATATGTAAAGAAAATGACGGATGGTTACCATGTGTTATGATCAAAATATCGATATTCCAATGATATAAATGACCTTGAAATGTACACTAAATAAAATTAATTGGAAACTTATTTTAATAAAACATTATAATAATTAATAAGATCGTTGTACTTCGGCAGAACTATCAGTTAACAAGAGGTAAACATAAATTGTTAAAAAAAGAAACACTAGCAACTCTTAATCACTTCAATCATGTATTTAAATTATTTTATTTTGAAACTGACATAAGAAAAGTGTTTAACAGCCCTTAATAAACACTTCAAAAATCCGTACTCCCCCGGCGGTAAACTGTCTTCAACCCCTGCTGCCCGAAATCTTGAACAATGAATAATCTTAGCCTCAGAGCACCTGTCGGTGGTAGTCTTCGTCCCCGCCCCCGCCCCCTCCCTACCTGCCACCGCCGCGACGCCATCGCCGACGGCAATCGATACGAAGTTTCTTCCCCACGCGCGTCCGCCTACAGGCTCAAATTCTACGCCGCAGGAGACCTCTTTAGCGATTTGACCCCGACACATAGACTGCAACCCAGTTACGAGCAATTAAGGCACGTCCTCCTTGAGAATTACTGCGTTACCTTCTTTGCTCTTCTAGATTTTTGTAAGTGCTCAGTTCATTACAATTTTTCGCCAGCAAGAATTTTTTTTAAAGAATTATTTTATAACATTAATGACCCAGGAATAGTTCTTGGCACATAAAGTTATGTTTACTAAAAACAATACCCTTCATCACATCTTAGGTTTAATGAGTGAAATGTGTTTTTTTTCGTCAATTCGGAATTCTTAAATTGATTTGTATTTTGTATTCTTCACAGTTGAAACGTGCTTCACTACGATGACCACATGTGCTGCTTTTTCAGGTTAGAAATGTTTAATTTAACCGTGACGCTTTTAAAATATGATTGCATAAAGGATTCTTTATTTTATTTCTGATATTAGTGTTGGGCAGTTTTCGCACGAATTGGTTCAGTAGAAATATAAAATTCAATTAAATAAATGATGTGGTATTATGAAGAACAAAGAATTCGTATTTTAATTGAATATTGAATGAATTTATTGCATTGATGTTGATATTTTAAGATCTTCCTCTAGGTTTCTAGATTCCAAACACGTTTGTTTCTGGCACGAGGAAAAACAAAATCTATCTACTCCGGGAAAAAAGATTTAATAACTGTTTAAAAATACTAAGTACCTAGTGATATGTACTATGGGGGAAAGTTTCGCCAAGAATGATTTGTTTTGTAGTTAATTAAGGGGACACAATATGAAAACATTGGAAATATTTCCGTATTTAAAATTCGACTTGATGTTTTCTTACAATGGGTATAGAATTTCCATAAAATTTTTCATTTCGGTGAATATAAAATCACATTTTATACGTTTGACTTATATTTTATATTCATAAGAACACAATTAATATATATTGCATAACTTCCCTCAGTATAGAAAATGAGAAAAGCTGTGTTCTTTAATAAATGACATGCTTCCGGGTAAGGCGGCCTGAAGACCAGTGGAGGGACTCTATAAATCTGCATTGTAGTTAAATGAAAATTGCATCTTTTATTATCGAAAAATGTGCGGTAAAAGCAAGAATGCAAGACACTATCCCGTACCAAATTATCTACGAGTATTAACGAGAATGCTTACGACAGAATATTAAAATTTTTGTGACGGAAAAAATTATAACAAGAGAGAATATTTTCTTTACCACATGGCTACTGCCAGAAAGGTTAACTAGGCCAAAGAGACGAACAGAGGAACTGCAGGGTTAAACGCCGTGTGTCGACACACATCGCCCCATCAGCGAGCAAAAATTGCCAGAAAAAAAATAAAAAAAAATTGAGCGTTAATTGCGTGTACCGCTGTTTGCGAGCTGAATTATTCGCGATGCCGTGGAACGATGCGAATGATTCAATTTTCAGCGACCACTTGGCGGCCTAACAATAGCGCGCGCCCGCCACTCAAAAATAGCCCTCTTGCGGAGAAGGTGGGGGGTGGGGAGGAGGCGAAGGGCACGCCGGGCTCCGGGCGACGCACCCGCTCCTCTCGCCACAGCTGCAGCGGCGACGTCCTTGACGGAGCCGGAGCTAAACAATTTTGGGCCCGGCGCAATGCTGAAATGTACCCCCTCCCCCCCCCAAACACACACGGAAAAAAGTGAATGATGTATCAAGAAACAATGTTAGTTATTTTATTTACTTCAACAAATAACAAATTTAACAACGTAGACGCTAGAAAAATTGCTTGCAAGTATATTGTAAATAATGATTTTTAGTCAAAGTATTTGGTGATGAAATAATACAATTTTCATGATGAACTTTATACTCTAAATACTGTTGTTGTTTTGAGTTAGTGTTTAATAAAACCACTTATTAAATACATGAAATAATAAATGTGAATTTATTTAGAAACAATTTTAATGTTAGGTTCATTTCATTCATTTCGTAGAGCCCTCCCTACATTATAAGTAATGGCTATAATTATATATTATTGTAAAAGTTAAATAGAAAATTTTATGAAATATCAGACTTCTGTACCTATAAACTTACAATAACGATTTTCTCTAGTTTTATTTTTTTTTTTTTCAATCTTTGACTATTTTGACCGGTCTGCTCATGCTTAGCGACGGCACTAGCCCCAGACTTTTTACGTTTCGAAACTACTGTGAGCAAAATTGCGGACGCAAGCATTGGGTGATATTTGCGAACTTTGCACGGTCAAACTTTGGAGCATTTGTGGGAAGTATGACTGATATTTTCGAGTTATCGGGCGCAGCAACGGCTAAGTACCGGTCATAAGTAGCGTAAGTGTAGTGCGTGTTTTTGTCGGGAGAGGTGGCGGGAGCCTTTCCCCGCGAGGTAGCGAGATCCGGCGCCTGGTATTGATCGGAGAACTCGGAAGACTACCGATCAGAGCAGCCGACCGCTAGAATTCTCCTCCAAACAGCGACTGAATTCGATCTAGCTGACAAGCTAGTGTCGATAATCTTTTCACCGTCGGGACTCAAACCTAGGACCTCCCGGTCAGAGGGACTGCAGTGACATCAGTTGATGCCCTGAGCCATCTCTCCCGGTATACGTCAGCGGGTTTGTCGTACAGTTTTGTTGTAAATTAAAAAGCTTAACATGTTGTTGCTAAAACTCTCTATTGGATTCTCCGTCCCTCCCGTTTGTCCAGGATTCTATCCGTCCGTTCTTCCTATCGTCTGTTCGTCTAATCGTCGGTTTGTTCTTCAATCCATCTTTGCGATCGCCCGTTCTCCACCAGTCCAACCGCCGGGCCGGTCGCGTATGTCTTTTTCCCATTCGCTTCATCGTCCGTCCGTTCGCTCTTCCGTCCTGCCCCATATCCGCCTCCACCCGTCCATTCGTCTGCCCTTCCGTCCGTTCGCCTGTCAGCGCTTTCCGATTGACTCGGCAGGGGCGGCGT
Organism: Gryllus longicercus; assembly: GCA_038098605.1. Classification (NCBI taxonomy): domain Eukaryota; kingdom Metazoa; phylum Arthropoda; class Insecta; order Orthoptera; family Gryllidae; genus Gryllus; species Gryllus longicercus. Next base: position 177,865 of record JAZDUA010000140.1, read on the forward strand.
GCGTGGGCGCCAGTCGATGAATTCATGAAAGCGTTTACGGCGCTTCGGCGTCTTCCCGGAAGGGCCGGTCGACGCTTCGCCCGGAATGGCCCCGAACGTCCCCGAAGGTCTCCGAGGGTCCCCGACCGCCGCCATGCGCGGGAGACGGGCACTGGGCGTCGCACGCATCTCAAGCTAGACCGCGCCGAATTCGGCTAGGGATACCCGAAATTTTAAAGAATTATCGATAACCGGTCTATCGATATTTTGTCGAGACCAATATCTTACCCAAAATTCGATCAGGAAATAGCGATATCACGATATATTGCCACGAAACAATAACATTACAAAAATAAACGAGGAAAATGTTTGTTCAAAAACTAATATTCAATTCAACTATTTATTAAAAAGTTCAAAGAAATAAAATGATAGTCAAAATAAAATGCCACATCGTCTTTGATAAAATATTCTACAAAGATTGATAAAATATTATACAATTCATAATTCCTCAGTTCAATTCTTTAAATTTTACGTGAACTAGAACCAGTCCACTCCTTCTGTATTCCCCTCCTTTTCCATATTTTCTAGTCTGCCGGCTACGATTGTCTGAAGTAATAATATTTTATGCTTAGGCGTCTCTTTGTGACAAAATTGAAAAGGCAGGAATTCCGAGATATTACACTTGAATTACGTACACACGTTTATTTGCATTGTAGTCTGTTGTTGACATTTTAAATACGAGGGTCTTTTGTTTTTTAGTTATATAATACTAAATCTCTTTGATTTTGTAGTCAAACAACAAACAAGCATAGTAAAAAAATCGCTATCTTATTAGGTTTAAATATCAATATATCAGTGAAGAAAATATCGCGTCAATTTGAATATATATCAATTATTTAATATAGTTATCGATATTTTAAACAGAGCCCTATTTTCGTCTCCTTGACCAGCGTCACTCTACTACTAATTCGCTTTAATTCTCTTCTTCTAAGGGCTTTTTCCAGCCGACAGCCGGTTACCCATTACGTCCCGACAGGACGCACATTATACACTAGACTTTAACACACTTTGCGGGCTCGTCTGCTCTGTAGTCAGCAGAACGCAAGGTCCGACGCAAGGAACGACAACACATACATGAGAGACAAGGAACAAACAACCATGCCCAAGGCGGGACTCGAAACCGCGTCCCTTCGGACCGAAGCGCCGAGTCGGTACATGCTCTTAGCCATATCTGCCATCCAGGTCGACACTGGCTCTTATTTACTTCTCAAATAACAAACAATCGATACCTTATATATTATACATCGACATTATATTTTTAATATCGATATATCGATGAAACAAATCGCTTCAATTTCTGTTCTATCAATAGGAAGATATTTTAAACAGAACACAATTTGCGTCTTCTTGAAGAGAGCCGCTCTACTACTAACTAGCTTTAATATACTCTGAAATAATTATATGAGTCATTGCCAACAATATTGATTATTATAAGTGCAGCTTATTGTTGGAAATGACCAGTCATAATTATTTCACTGTAAATGCCAACGAAAACTCACCACAATATCAACAATACCAATACTTAATTTACTCATCGAATAACAAACGTAGTAAAAAATTAATAAACTATTATATTGCTAATATCGATATGTGGGTCGATATATTTCTATTGTCGATATATTTTAATGTCGATATTTGAAGCAGAACCCTAATCGCGGCTGCCTGGGCCGCGCCGCCCGCGCCGCGTACGCACGTGATGCAAACATGCAAGTCAGGGCGCTGCCGGGCGGCGTTTTTCTGGGCGGCGGGCGGTAACCGCGGCAAGGTCGCCATATGCCGCTCATACGACCGCCGCTTTTTGTCCGAAGCGGCCGTCGTTGAATCCGAAAACGTACGCAGAACAAAGGAGTGACCGCAGAGATAATGAGAGGTCGGTATCGCTCGCAGGTATAGGCTTGATTATATTTAATTTCTTCTCGGAGGCCATCTCGTCGCCGCCACAGAAATAAAACGCAGAGGGGGGGAGGGTAGACGAAGGAAGAGGCTGAGGGCGAGGACGTCGGTGAGGGTGAAGCTGAGGGCGAGGGCGAGGGTAAGGATGAGGATGAGGGCGGGCAGGGTTTCGACAAAGATACGTGGTAGTTCTTATTCTCAGAAAGGTACAGAAAGTTAAGTCGGAAGATTGTTTGGTGGAGAAACTCCTAGTTTAATTTTGGAACAATAAAAAATATAAACCAGAGTTTATGTATGGGCGAGTAAATATTGATTTTAATAGGGAAATATAATAGACAAAAATAAGTTATAATTAATTCAATGATAATTTGTTAATTAATTGAATTAAATTAATTTAATTCAATTTGGTGTAAAGAGCTGTATCACATTTCATTTTCCTACAAAATGCGAACAGCCAGATTTAACTCTCACGACTATATTTACATCCGATTATATCATTACACCCGATACGTACATATATGTGTATGTAATTAACGGGTTTCGGCGTGGATGAACTGATGGTGGTTAAACCATGCTTTTTAGAAAGTTTATATATTTTCAAATGCTGATTTCATCGTAACTTTGCCTCTTTCGAAAACGTATCAACAACATGCGTATAAAAACAAGACGATTTGAATAAAGGATTTCCCAAACGAAGAAGGAGTGAACAGTGACGAAAAGCAGCGCTAATATGCAAACAAAACCTATGAGAAGCCTCTTGGAAGCACAGCCGTCACACGGCACTATCGCTGACCAGCTGGGGTCCTCCCCTCTCCTCGCCTTTCCTTGAACACCAGCCGGGCACTGCCGCCCCTGATTGCAGGTCCCGGCCCCGTAATGATGGAAGGCTCCATTTGTACACAATCCTCTAATAGTCTAATCTGCGCCTGTCCCTCACAACAGAGACGCTAAGAAAACATTTACGTGCTTTTGCAAGGAGGCTACTAAGGCCACTAGCAACAGATTGAGACGCAATTATACCCACTCCAGACGATACGTACTATATTTTTTGTTGCAATCCCCTTGAGGCTTCAATGACTCTGTATCAGAGGTCTGGGCAACTTCCTTTGAAACGTCACATACTTTTGAAAAGTGAAAAAGTGACCTTCACCAGAGTTAAGAAATATAAATACCGTCGTCTCAAAAACATTGTATCTATTTAAGCATTCTTTTCATTCATCCTATTAAAACTTACAGAAAAGGTTTTCACCTTTTTTAGTCATAATGACCAGAAGTTTGTAGTTTATGTACTAGGAGTTTAGAATCCAATGAACAATTTTATAAAAAAGTGCTGTGAAAAATTGAAAACGCTTCTTTATACTTTATACTTAACGCTTCTTTATTATCAATTTTGCGCAGGAGTCAAAGGTGACAAAATGCATACCAATTAAATACATTTCAGTATTTGGATGTTGCAAAATCAATGCATCGTTGAGAATAGTACGAATTTCAAGTATGGGCAAAACAATACTCACCGATACATTTGTCAATTGAAATCGACTCACGACTCCCTTCTGCTGTATCTGCAAGAACGACAACGCAACATTAGAACGGTATATTTTCACAATAATAGAAAATGTTTATCAATCGTCGTATTTTATTCATAACATGTAAAGACAGAGGATCCATCTGCTTTTGAATTTACATATTTAAGATTGAAACATATATACCATTTCTCAATACAAACTCCAAAAAATTCATACGTATTGGAATTATTTTAAAAACTTCCACACCTCTGTAAGAAAACAACGACCAAAAAACCAAAAAAACAAAAACACCAACAAAATAAGAAAGAAAACGAAATAAGAAAAATTGAGTGGCCATATAAGTACTCCTAACTAAGGAAAAGAGTCTTATTATAACTTTACTCTCTTCATTCTGAAAGAAATATGTATGCTGTATGTCAGAGGTGGCTTTCGTTCGCAGTCTGTTATAGCAATCCCCTCGACGGAAGCCTTCGGGAGCAAGTACTATTAGCTCTTTACTGCAACTTCTGTGCTCACTTAACTCCGACCGTCGCATACATGCGTGCAATATGGCAAGCTAACCTTTGGCAAGGTGCCAAAGAAACAATTGTGAAATGGTTACTCCTTCCCTTTGGAGGTGGGTGGTACGAAACAAGCGTGGTTTTCAGAATATCAGAGTGAACAATTTTCATATCAAACGAAAAACCATTTTGCAATGACGACTCTTCACCTCATCCAAGTACTCCTCGTAGTTTTTCAGCAGTTCATTTATTTTTTTGTAACTCTAATACGCAATTTAGAGTTTTAATACAACTCTAATATGAAAGAAAGTGGCGAAAACCAGTGTATTGATTGAACTACAGAAAGAAAGAAAGAAAGAGAGAGAGAGAGAGAGAGAGAGAGAGAGAGAGAGAGAGAGAGAGAAAGAAAGAAATAAAGGACGAGAGAGAAGGAAGAGATCATAAGAGGAAAACGAAATAAAGAGTGTTATCTGGAAAAAGATAACAATGAAGGAATGGAGAGGTAAAAGAAAAAAAATGAGGTCAAGGGCATGTGAGAGTACGAGTGAGACTGCGAGGGCAAGGGAGTGAAACTGCGAGGGAGTGCGAGTGCGTGCGAGACACTGGGGGCGAGGGCGAGGGCGAGGGCGAGGGCGAGGGAGATGGCGGGAGCGAGGGCGAGGGCGAGGGCGAGGGCGAGGGCGAGGGCGAGGGCGAAGGCGAGGGCGAAGGCGAGGGCGAGGGCGAGGGCGAGGGCGAGGGCGAGGGCGAGGGCGAGGGCGAGGGCGAGGGCGAGGGCGAGGGCGAGGGCGAAGGCGAGGGCGAGGGCGAGGGCGAGGGCGAGGGCGAGGGCGAGGGCGAAGGCGAAGGCGAAGGCGAAGGCGAGGGCGAAGGCGAGGGCGAGGGCGATGGCGAGGGCGAGGGCGATGGCGAGGGCGAGGGCGAGGGACAGCGGCGTGGGCGCACGGAGGCAGGCGCCGCCTCTTCTCGCGGGAAGTCACGCGGCCATTGATTGGGCGGTGGCGACCGCTTCCTGGTACGGAGCGCCCGCTATTTTTGAACGAGGCGCGTCCGCCCGCGCCCCCGCAGCCGGAAGAGGCGCCGCCCACCCGAGGTCAGGTTTCGTTCGCCGCGCCCCCTCTCGCTCCCACGGCCCCCACGCCAGCGTGCTCACGGGTAGGGCCGGTCCGCACAGGACGTTGCCCAGCGCCCAGCCTAGCAATCGCATAAAGAATAATTACAGGGAGGCTGCATGATATACTGTGCGGTAAACACTAAGTTGAATGATGTTGAAGGTATTCTCCAATACACTGTTGAAAAACGTTCACGCAGGACCGAGTGACTTGAAATGAAGAATACGCATCGCCCATTTACATTTTGGAGCCTTGGATGAGCAAGTGGGACACTATTAAGACAGCTTGCCACTAGCATTGTCACCTAGAAAGTCCTTACCTCTAATTTAGGATCTGCTATCAGCGAAAGAATGGCCTAAACTACATAAGCAGTAGAGGGCACTGATGAAAACCGCGGCATGAGAGGCGAAATGTCTGCCCACCAACTTTATGTCATCTGGACAGCTGAAAGCCTCATTCTTCAGTCCCGGACGCCTATGATCTGAATAAAAACAGATGCCGTGAATGGCGCTCTGAGCGTACGAAGCAATCGTGATCGAAGAGTATCGACTGTTATCGATACCGAAAGCCGGGCTACACCACACTAAATGAAGGAAGGGGCAGTTGGTCGATATCAACCGAATGGTAAGGTGTGGGTACAAGTGACAAGTATTGTAGTTTGCACGGAGGCGCCGAAACAAATTCGGAACTTTTCCACTTTTCAAAAATTCAGAGGGTTGAACGAAAATGAGACCAGCACAACATTCTTTAACGTTTTTTATACTAACGTTCTACATACAAGGTAAACATTCAAAGAAAATATTTGGCGACGATTATGAAAAAATAATTGTTTAAAGTTGTTTAAAAATTTTCTGTTTCACTCAAAATTACGTAAAACTTCTTTAATTTTCGAAGAATTGTACCAGACCTCATTTCGAGTCCTGTATTTAAAGAACAGATTTTATTTTTTAAAATATATCTATTTTCAATATTGTAGTTGTAGTAAGCACAGAAAAACATTGAATTATTGCAATTTCTGAAAAGGCGGGGATTTTAACCACAGAGAAACCCGCGCTATTCTTTTAAACGTCATGTACAGTATTCTTTGACAAAGTTGAATAAAAAAATTGGAGCCTTTTTGAGAAAAGTTTGAAAATGTTGAAGCTTTACCTAAAGTACCCCCAAAAATTATATTATCCATTTCAAACTCGTCGAGTCTCGAGTTCACTCAAAACGATGGAAAATATCAAATTTAGAGAAAATAGGCTGAACGGTTCAGGCCCTAGATGTGAATTATTGCTAATTGATTTTACGTAATTTTATACTAATTCCCGGGATGTGAATTATTGTTATAATTTTGTTTAATTATATTTTTTTCAAAATGTTATTGAAATACCATCGTGAATATTTGGGGCTGTTTTTCTACAGTGCGCTCTTTGGGAGTCTTACCTTTACCTCCCCATTGGGTCACACTGGCCAGAGTGCAATTGCACGGGGACACCTTTATCTTTTTACTCATTGAGAGATCGAAGAGGCCTCATCGATTAGTTAAACATCACACGCGCCGTACGGTGGTCAAACACAGCGTCGCCTCCTCGTTTACATACTTCAATGATTCAAACTCGTGTGTGTATTTCGACACTACAAATTCTCATTAAAGGAAATCTTGGTTAGCGTACACCTGTTGTACCTCATTTATCTTTAAGGCATTGAAAAAATGCGTGCATAGGCTATCATTAGCACTTCCTTTGTTCTGACTGCCGAAAATGAACACGTCTCCGCACACCGAATACAGAAAGTGATTTGAAGATATATTTATGTATGAAGTTATCCAATAAATAAGGCTTGTACTTTTTTGTGATATTGAAATAATACTGTATTTTTAGTATTAGAATATTTGTATATGTTCCAATCAGTATCAACAGTGTTGTGTTTGCATGTATTACATTGCTCTCATGATGAAATTATCTTTCGAAATGTCGGCACACTCAACTATTTTTACTTACAGCCTTTTTTGGCAAAATTTGGAACATTATCTATTTCTATGATGGAGCGCATTTTCAAAATCTATGGCGAAAAAAATTGCGTTAATTGAAACAGTGAATTTAATAGATAGAGAAATTCAAAATCGTGCATGTGTCATAATATTTGGATTTTTGGTAGATTAAGGCATTTCTTTACAAAGAATACTTAATGGAGAAAACAAAATAATTGAGAACGTATAAATTGACTCGTTACAAACGTCGATTATTTCATATCAATTTCCACCTAATGACCCACATCATTATGAACATATACATCGTCATATACAATACAATAGGATTTCTATAGTCAAACAAATGTCTAGGCATCTGCCTACATACTCAATCTCGGTGATGTATTCTTACCATGGGTGCAAATGCCACTCACTGTGAAGGCAGTACACATACAAAATACAACATAATTTATCACACCTAGTATTTTTATAATTGAACTCTCAACTCTGCGTTATTTGTTTTAAAGCGTTTCCTATTGCACCTGAGATCATTCTATAGCATTTTCTAGTGTCTAGGGACAAACGGTTTCAAAGAATAACTGCGTAGATAGAATGTTTTGGAATTTAATATTAATGGAGATACAGCAGTAACTTGCCTATTTTCTCTTTCCTATAACGTGAAAGTTTTTTAAATCAAAGCGCATTATTGAAAATATATCCTTTTAAAAAATAAACAAAACAGAGTTTCAAGTCTGTTAGCCCCACCCAGGCCGAGTCCCGTTCATTTTTCATTATCGACTCCCAGTCACAGCATCCTCGTGTTCGTCGTCAATACGAAGCGATATAGACGGTCAAGCGTGGGCAGACGTGAGTCCGGCACGTGCCTTCCCGAGCGGCTTGCTAGCTTTCTTCGCAGCCGGAGGAGTGGCAACTTGTATTGAGCTGCGCACGTGCTGGGCGGGCGAGAGGCTGTCGGGGCGGTGGCGGTGGCGGTGGCGGTGGCGGTGGCGGTGGGGGGAGCGGAGGCGGGTGCGGTGGCGGTGGCGGTGGGGGGAGCGGAGGCGGGAGCGGTGGCGGGAGCGGTGGCGGGAGCGGGGTCTGCGGGGGCGGGGGTGGTGGCGGTGGCGGTGGCGGTGGCGGTGGCGGTGCAGGGGCGGGGGCGGGGCGGGTGCGGGAGCGGAGGCGGGGGCGGAGGCGGGGGCGGTGGCGGGGTGGTGGCGGGGTCGGTGGCGGGGGCGGGGCGGGGTCAGCGGAGGACACTGCCGCGACCTTGCCCACGCGCTGCGTCCCCCCCTGCCCCCGCCGCTCCGCGCCACGCGCCTTCGATCGCCCCCGTGCGTAAGAGAGGGACTCGGGTAGCGATGCTCCGACAACAGGTTCGATTGGAAGGTTGGTATGGATACCAGGAACTAAACGTATCTTTACACTCAAATACACAAATATTTTAACACTCAAATATCGATACTTGCGAGATCGAATTTTATTGACACGACTTTTGACATCGGGGAGGACTGCGCAGTGTTATTCAATCAAGGACTTTTCAGAATACTTTTCAAACTTTATTTTCAAACTTTACTATTTTATTACATTAATAGTATTTCATATGTGACTCTGATAACAATGAGTATATTTCAGAGCAGAAAATGTTTTCTGTGCAGAAATCAGTAACATTTTCTCATCGTTCTCAAAATTGTATCGATTGTATTGAAAGAAAATAATAAAATATTGATTCGAAAAGGCCTATCGGAAATATTTTCAATTCATACAGGTACCGGCTTCACTCCACCCGTTGACGCATGTGCAACATGTTGGGAAGACATATTGCCACCACTATGGGAAAATTCGTTGGTTTCGGTCAAGGTCGAAGTTCTCAGCTGATCACCCCATATGTTAGTTTTTCGGAATTCTATTACAACACTAAAAGTTGTAAAATAGTGTTTTAAGGTAAATCAATTGAAAAGCATTTTATATTGAATAAGTCTTTATTTCTCACATACCGCTTGTCGCTTAGTAGCTGACGCATCGCTATTTTGCGGAATGAGATCCCCATTTATTTTTATGATATAATGTCCAAAAATTCTGAGAGTTATAAAATCCATTTTCATAAATGAAAAAAGACAAACCATATGTTTGGTAAACTAGAACAATGATTAATGAAAGGCGAATGAAATTGCTGGAAAATTAAATTTCGCTCAAAATCGCGCCGTTCAAAGTCTATTTTTTCTGTTGGGAGAGAATTCTGAAAAAGCGGACGATGTGTGCTAGAGCAGTGTATATGAGATCGTGCATGGGGGTCAAATGTATATGGGGTAAATGTGTATGGGGGTCATATGTATAATGTATGTATGTGGGTATATGAGAGCTTGTATGGGGGTAAAGGCGACAAATAATGAAGAAGGAAAGATCGCATGCGTTCCGTAGCATGTTCGTAAGGATATTGCTCCAACATTCATCTGGCAGTGATGGAAAATACTACGGAATTTAGAGATCTTAGCAACCGACCGCTTCAGTTCTCCTCCAGACAGCAGCTGTATTCGATCTAGTTAAATCGCTAGTACCAAATATACGACGGCAGGACTCAAGCCCTAGGACCTCGTGATTAGAGATTTTACAGAGATAATGACAACGCTAGCTCTGAGCTAAATTAGCCGGTCGCAATATGTCGACTTTTGGCTAATTTTTCGAAATTCCGCCCTGCACAGTGCTTCTCACCACTGAGCGATTCTAGCTAGCCCTCCTTGCTAGAGTCGAAAATCTACAAATGTCAGAACTCGAACCCTAGACAGAATGGAAACGGTATTCGTGAGTTGTTGCCATGCATTAACTTAGCCAGAGCTCGAAGCGCATCAACTGTCAATGACATCGAACGCGTGGTGACATCCTGTTGAATAGCGGAGAGAAAGTTGGCTCGCCGGACCAGCCAAAGCTTATGGTGCGGGTACAGTTATCAAGGCAATTTTTAACGAATGCGCGGTGTGCTTTTTCCTACTGGCATCAGCTAAACTATCGACGGCCCTCGCGGACACTCGCACTGCGGTACACAATAGGTTGCGCACGTCGCTCTGCACGGTCGCCAATTATCGTGCGCGCCTCGCGGCAGCGCCTAGGCGCTGAAGACAATCCGCCCCGCCCCGTAAGGGCATGCCCACGACCACGCCGCTCGCTTCTGCCCCGCGGCAGGGCAGGGCCGCGCAAGCCTATGCCCATATTCAGCGCTCATATTCCTCGGGATGCGCGCGTCTGGAAAGGATCTTACCATCTCGGCGGTTGCGCCGCTTGCGGGAGTCTGGAATAAGATGCGCTCCTCAGTTGCCTTTGATAACACAGGCACACGAAACAGACCCAAAGACTTCACATGTTTCTGTATGTATGTCCACGCGCTGAATTCGAATCCGAAGCCAGTATTGCGCCACCAGCTTCCAGTTTCTTTTTTAAAATCGTGAAAAATCACCGTCAATTTGTAAATTGTAAATTACACAGTGCTTTTTCTAGATTAAAAACAAAACAAAAATGGAGGGTGATTGCGCAATTCCGGCAAACAGGTGTCAAGTCTTTGTGTTTGAAAACCTCTTTTTGTGTGTGTTTGTAGAATCTTCACGTTAGAGTGAGTAAGCGAGTGCCTATTGATTCCGGTCGCTGATGATGTCAACTACTGATGACATTAGCCTCGTAAATGTAATGTATTTTATATTCCGGTGAAATACTCGTATCCTGTTGCTCTCCCTTTGGAATGTGATATCTAGCGCCAACCTACACGTCTGCTGCATTTTTCCTTTCCTCCAGGTATCTCTCCCAGCAGGGCACTGCCCCAGCTCCCTACTGGTATCTTGAAATGTGTGATTGTGTAGTGCGTGTAAGTTTACGTTTCTGAGTATGGAAGGAAGATGGGAAAGTCATGAGACAAGAAAGATTGCGCGCGGTCCTGTGGTCCTATTGTTAGGATGTAGCTCTGGCCTTCGCGTGGTATTTATCGAATACACTTAAAACTACAGATTAGAGCAACCTGTCGTTTGAATTCTTTATTTGGTCGAATTTCATCTACCTATTTTATTTGAAATAACTATTCTAGCTTTGATCTAGCTGAATCTAGCTTTGATCTAGCTGATTATAGCTTGAATCCAGCTATTTTTGAAAATAGGGTACCGCAGGGACTTAAACCCGAGTACCTCATGCTGTTAACACTGCTGCAGAGAAAACTGTGTAGTACTGAATCATTCGCAGTTTGTCTTTACTTTGGATTCTGGGATGTTTGAATGATGCTGCATCCTATACTTTGTACCTATCGCTTTCGTTCATGCATATCTTTGACAGTTGACTAGCTAGATGGATCTTTTATAGTGTCCTTCTACGTATTAAATTTCACAAAATCTCGTGCATTCGAGTTCTTGTGATTACATATAAAAATATTATTATTCATCTCTGCAGAATAGAAAACATTATGGGCACTACTTATTTTAAATTCTCCCCTAAACAAGAAATACTTATTTACTGTGTCATCAGAAGAGCAATATTTAGTGATGCACAAAAATCACACTTGGCCATGTGCTCCTTAGATGGTGTGTTTGCACACCCGTGACGTAGGTGACGTCATGCCTTACTGCGTTGTAACACAGAGAATCATATTATAGGGAGGTAGGAAGGTGGTAAGAAGAAAAATTCATAAGAAGTTGGGAATTCATCTCATAGGAAGGAGGAAAGAAGAAACATTGTGAGATTAATGTTGAGACTACTGGCATGATCAATAAGGAATTAGAAACAGAGTTTGACGTTCTATGAGAGAGACATGGCTTTCACGGAGCCCGTGGCGCACTCTCTATGCTACAAGTCATGTTGGAGATTTTTTGAAAACTAAAAGGTTTATTATTTTAAATCCACACTTCTCTTATGTAATATTCGTAATGTAGTATTTGTAACTACTTGTTGGCATCTCAAACATTTTTGTGTACATCCAATTTTCCAATAACAAGCTGCTTCTCATTACCAAATTTCCCAGTTATCGTTCCCAGTTACCGTCACGGTTATCATTATCATCTACTGATAATATTGGCAATGTGCATCTTTTCAAGGTAACCTTCGATAAAGCGTTAATCTGTGCGAACCAGGATTCAAATTCCAGTTTCTTGTCGAATCGTTATCGACGAGTCACGGAAATTTTGATAGGCAGGTTTGCAGCTTTTCTACCTCATTACCCAGAGTGTTATAATTATTCACCCCATATTCGTCTCTTCATCAAATCACACCCCATCAACAGATGCTGATCCCTGGTGAAAGCAAAAGTACCGACGCAGTGTTTCATTTTAATCAGAAATTAACGACATTCATTTAACGCTGCGACTGCTAATACTGTGACTGAAAACACGAATCACATACACTCGGTTTACACAGCTATGGTTACTTAAGTGACAATTGCTAGTTATGTCGACTGGAGGCAACTGATGTCCAAACTGAATGTTGATAAGATAGTTTTGTGAATTGACAGTGGGGACAATTTCTGGAATTTCGTGAAATAATTCTATGTGGCTTACGTTTAAGATTTGCGTACTTTCCATTACTCGTATAAGTATCTATACTGTCCTAATAATTGTTTTAGTTCACCAATAATAATAATAATTAAGATTGTATACCACATGGCAATATTATAGTATATAAATAAGAAATGCAAAATGTATAAATAAATGTTCAAAATATAAAAATATTTTATAATTTATATTATTATTTGGTTGAGATGGGATTTGGTTGAAGTGAGTAGAAGAAATTAAACCATGAGTTTGCCAACGTTTCTGAATATTTTTATTCCACCCTTAGAGCTTAATTCTGGAATTCTTTTGTTGCTTTTGTGCCGTAGCCCAAGTCGTGCGTTGTACGGATGGAATCCTACGCTGCAGCAACTCCATCTGAACGTGTGTTGCTGAGAGATTGTAAATGTCCATAATTATTTAGTAAGCCGTGAGAATGGAATAAAAATATTCCGAAACGACGGCAAAACAATGGTTTAATTTTCTCTACACATTCCAATCAGACTTCCGCTAAACTACATTTCTTATTATTATTTGAATACATTGCGGGATATGAACAATTATTGAAATATTTTTTATTTATTTAATAGGTAATTATTACAAACAAATTAGCTTACTTGATCCTATGTGGCTAGGCCGAAGGCCTTTAAGCCATTACAATACCTACATCCTTTCGCGTTCTAATCTTTCGAATTCTGGTATTCACCCCAAATGGTCTCTCCATCGCATCAAAGCCGCGGAAAAGAGACCATAAGGTACGGCTCAGGAAAAACCCCCTGAAGGGGGAAAAACCTGCCGTCAGAAGCCGAATACATACTAATCTATCCGACGTTTATTTTAACTATTTATTTTCTGGCGTGGGCGTCCCGCCGACTTCTTCCAGTGCTTGGCCTCCTCAGCACCTCAGCACACCATCGCTTCTCGGCCTTTTGGCTAAGATCAAAGTGTAGTATCTGTTCTTATGAGCTTAATATCTGATACAGTCCCCATCGGGGGCTTCAGTATATTATTGAAATATGCACAGTCGACAACCCACTCTGAAAACGCAGCGCGAAGGACGCCACGCCCGTTTTCATGCAGACGCGTGCCTATGTGCGGGGCTTGTTAATACGCACCGGGAAGAACGCGACTGAAAAGGTCAGGGCAACATTGCGGCGCTCGACGATTCTCATGCTAACCCAACCAAGTTGCGTGAAGCCGCAATCCCTGACAGATGCTTGTGGCGGTGCGTGGAATGGCATGCGAGAGGCGAGCAAGATTCATGCGTCTTCAATTCATATTCAGGTTGCGAATTGGCAATTTTCTCTAGAGGGAATACGCTCGGAGGAGACGAATCGAAAAATTGGTCAGTGAATTAAAGACTATCTTCTGTTACGCAGAACTGCCTGAATGAATCCTAAGAATGCTGTCTGGAATGCTTTAGGGTTGAAGTTCGCTAATTTGGATCCCTTTATTTAAACATTTCAGTGGACATTGTAAATGAGACACGTATACTGCACTAATTGTATTACTGGCAAAAATACATTTAATAGTAATTACGGGACAGCAGTCCCTCTGGGGGTGGTTTCCCCTCCAGTCAATTCGTACACTGTTCATATTTGTTGGTAGAATAATCCCATAACACAAATGAATCAAAAACACAGAAACGGCTCCTTTTTACTGATATTGTGACTTGGAAATGTTTCTCCCGAGTATTTTCCCTTCTGATAAATTAGTAATTTGAGAGAAGGAGAAAAAGTAAGGAGAGAAACTGCGAAAAATTAAAGTGAAGAACACCCAATAAACGAAAAGACTACAATTGGACTATAAAAGACTCCATTTGATTATTTCATCCGATAGGGTATGGGATGTGGGAATGGGTATTTAACCACTGGCCCGGACCTATTGAAGGATAGGGATTGGAAGAGAAGGGTTGAGCGCAGTCTGTAGTCGACCGTGCATGGTACTGCACCAGCATTCGTTTGACTGTAGCATCCCGCGTGAAGCAAGCCAAAATTTAGGAGGTGTCAAAAATGCCTCATCCATCTAATCGGGAAACTAATATCTCCAGGGTTTTACCGTAATAAATAAGCTTACAGGGGAAGACCGAAAGGGACATGGAACATCGCAATAACTGAAGACATGCAAAAAAGAGAAATGGAGGAAAATACCTTTGGGGGAAAAAGGCATGGAAATTGGGATGCGGAAAACGGCCAAGGCTGTAAACAAACGTTAAATAGACAGAAATAAGCGGAACTTTCAAGGGCTAAAAAGGTGGAAGTGATCCGTTTTGTTACGATTTCTTGCAGATTACAGAAAACATCACTAGTGTATGACACATAGAAACACAATCAATTCCAGCATTTCTAACATAAATTCCATTACGGCGAGCGAAATTTTTAATTTCCTCTTCACGTATGACAGTAGACTTCACCACGAGATTTATCGCGCCATGCCAGCAGCGCAGCTGAAAGCAACATAGACTCCACGGAAGACACCCCCCCTCCCCTCGCGACTTCCTCAGGGAGGCCACGGGCGCGACGGAGCACAGCATCCCCTCAGTCGCCGCTTGATAACCTCGGTGTCTTTGACGGATGGTACTTTCGACTGCGCCTCCATCAATCCGAAGGCACACAAAAGCGAAATCCGACTCCCGCATGAAAAGGGACGTCTCCGCCGGGGTGGAGTCGCTTTTAATTCTTTCTATCTGGCAATTGACGAGAGGAAGCGAGGACGAAGACGCGGGAGAAGGAGATGGGAGAGCGGAGCGGGCCGAATCGCGAGGCTTGTTTGAGATGTGCGATGAAAGTGGATGCTTGTGGAGTCGAGAGAGGTACGGGAAAGGCAGGGAAAGGCGGATGCTCGAGGATCGATGAGTGGGTAACAGAGTAGAGATGAGATACAGGTCAGGAAATGATCGCGAACGAAGAAGAAATTATAAAAAATAAGGGAAAGAACCAAAACATCTCAACAAAATGAAATTCCGCGGGGAGTCAAAAATGGAAAACGTGAAAATATGAAACGATTATCAACGATAAATATAAATTTCGCTGTGTACCAAAATATCCATTTTCTTATGTAGATTCACGACAATTCCAATCTGCATTTTCATATTATATTAATAGAGATTATAAACTCAGTAGCACGAATTCGCTTAACACGAATTTTGTTGTGACACGAAAAAAAAAAAATTGAGTCCTGCCAAAGAAACTAGTAATACGAATATACGAGTATATTTAAGGTTCGGATAACACGAATTTTTAAAACACTAACACATTATTTCGGTCTCTTGGAATTCGTGTTAACTAGGGTTTCCTGTGTTTTTTCAAGGTAAATTCATCAGATTGGGCGAATTCATCAGGATTGGGAAGTAACGCCTGTACTTCGCCTGAAATGAAGAAATCTAATGCATATCATTCACAGGGTTTCATATATAAAAAAAACTCTGTATTTGAAAACTAAATGGAACTCTCTGCTCCATTTTCATTCGTCATCGGCACAGTCATTCAAATGGGCGAATTCACACATCTCCTGAAACCGCCACCACAGGCTGCAAGCGAGAAGGTGCGACGGTCGTGTGAAATCCAGAGGGCGCCAGCCTCGCGCAGCATCGGAAGGTACTCGGTGGGGAGGGAAAGAGGCAACGGCGGAGCTGGGAGGAGGGTGCAAGAGAGGTGGAAAGCTGTTAATCTGGCGCCGACTGGCGATCCATTTGAATAAAAGCGGCAAGAACGGGGGGGGGGGAGGACGGGGCGCGAGGGTGGTGATAAATGTTGGTGCAGTTCTGTGGAAGGTCGGCGCTGTGTCGACGACAGCTCGCGGAGGTGATGATAATCCGAGACGGCTGACGGGCGGAGGAGGGTGGCGGTGGTGACAGTGATGGTAGTGATGGTGGTGACGGTGATGGTGGTGACGGTGATGGCGGTGACGGTGATGGCGGTGACGGTGATGGCGGTGACGGTGATGGCGGTGACGGTGATGGTGGTGGTGATAGTGGTGGTGATTCTGAGGTGATGATGCTGGCGATTGTTGTAATGGTGATGATTGTTGTGGTGGTAAAACTGGTGTTTGTAGACGTGATTGTAATGGATATTTGGGTGGTGGTTGTGTGGATGATTTTGGTAAAGTTAAGAGCAGCAATTCACTCTGAGAATGCATCTGCTAAAGTTGCTTCAGTCGTTTGAACTTGAAGCTGAATAGTTGGTGGAATGATGCCAGGGCACAGTGTGGGTAAGAGGGTACGAATAGAAGTAGAGACGAAGTTATCAAGTGGGTGTGAAAGCAATAGCAAAGACTGAGATCAGTATGGTAGGTGTGATATGGGGCTTTAGGGTGCGGATACCGTGGAGGATTGTAGGGGTTTTGCAAATGGCGAAGGTCAATGAAGTGGCACGGTGGGAGCTGGAACTGTGAGGTCGACACGGACGTTGGGTATAATGGATGGAACGGGGGGGGGATAGGCTGGGATGGAATAGGGGATAGGGCTGGGAGGACAGTGGGGGTGGCGGAATATCGACTTAGTGGAAGTGGAGTCGAGGAGAGAGAGAGAGAGAGAGAGAGAGAGAGAGAGAGAGAGAGAGAGAGAGAGAGAGCAGGATGGCAAGGGCGGGAGAGGAGAAGGAATGGGGAGCGAGATACATGGCAAGAGACAATGACGTAAAATGGGTGGAGAAGGGGATGACGGGAGAGGAAAGGGTGTATGTAGGGGAGGTGTCGGGGAAGACGCCGCCAGAGACGCGCGCTCGGAGAGGCTGAAATGGACGATCCAAGTGGGTGGGTTTGGAAAGAGATTGGGTTGAGGCAAGGGGAGGGATCTAATTTTTAATTCATCTGCAGACGCCGACTTTCTGGAAGGAAAAGCAGAGAGCGAAGAACCCTCCCGGACGGGATGATTTGCAAGAACTGACATCTCGACAGCATAGCTCACTCGGAAGAGAAGATGAAACGATGGTTCAGAGGTATCACTGCGATGAAGTGGAAGGGAAGGTCTGGACCAAATGTTGAAAAGAGGCAAATATTAAAGCAGCAGTTTGAAACGACTGAAGTTTTGGCAATGCATTTTTATTATTTTATTTAAAAATATACACCAAACTCAAGTAATTGCACTTGATTACGACACCGAGATCTGTCGTAGCTGACCTCACCTCTCTCCTTTAACCCTCATCCTTGCAACGCGAAGTATTTGAACTGCAAGCCGGAACCCTCAAAGATGCCTAATTTATTTTCGAGAAGATTTCCCAAATTTCAAATAGCGATAGAATCTATACACTTTTTCCACCCATATTACGGGACACCTGGTAAGTGTGTGTCTGTGTGTGTGGAGGGGGTGAAATAAACAAGTTATTTATTATTCTGATGTGTTGAAATTTGATTTTTTGTTCCTTTTAACTTCCAGCGCCTTTTTTCATACTGTATTTCTGACACGTGATTTTTGCAGAATAAATCTATCTAAATCAGTGGCAAGCACGGTTTTGGCCCCCACGGGCAGTCGTATTCCTGCTGTTAACTCGACAGACGCGACCATTCAAGACTACAGTCGCAGCGGGCAAACAAAGTAATTTGAGAGTGAATACAAAGCTCGATAAGTGAACGACAAAAGGCGAGAATGATTACGCGAGGTTTTTATTAGATCATTCTACCAGTTATAAACTGGCGGCCCTACAAAATGGCACATACTTTCTCGCACCAATTTTCACACTCTTCTCAGTTGCAACCTCAGGGCGCCTAAAATATACATTTTCACATTTTCACAATTTTGCGGTCCCCTAATGATAAAATTCAAGTATGAGTTTTAAGAATGTTATAGAGGAGTAAAAAATTATCCTAATGCACATTTTCTTTGAAAACATTGGAGCCGCTCTTGAGAAAATGCGAAAGTCCCATTTTTAACAGAAAACTTTTGAGTTTTCGAGAAAAATTCATAAGAAATCATTTGAAACACTTGTGCTCACAAAGAGAAAAATGTTTGAAACACGAAAAGAATACATAAAAATTGATTTTAGTAAAATATCGACCAAAAACCATCGATATTTTTAAAATCAACGTTTTAAAGCTGACAACTTCTAACATTCAATTCGTGCGTAATGACATGTAAGTGGCAGTGACTGTGTTTAATAATTTAGAATTGAGATTTAACTGGAAACAAAGTAAAATTATGATGAGAAGAACAATGAACAAAACATAATTCAAAACCTGAGCGCCCAGTGACATCTTAAGGGATCCGTCTTCAGTTTACCGACAAAGTCGGAGTCCCTAGGCTCACGTCGCATGAGTTGACTACCTGTCTTTGCAAAATAGTGCAAGTGAGTGCAAATTATCAGGACATCGTGGTCGTGTCGGGCGAGACACATTCATCTCGATGAAGGTGCTAGAATCGTCGTTCGTTTGGTTCGCACATATAAACAGTGCTATCATCAGTTATTATTCCGTATTTTCACTTTTACAATATTGTGATATTGGATTTTTCATTCACAAACAAAACAAAGAAAATATAAAAACACCCATCTTTAAACATCGATGTAAAAAACATCGACTTTAATAAATCGATGTTTAAAACATCGATTTGTTTGCAAATATGTCAATGTTTTGAAACCATCAATATTTGTGTAAAATCATCGATATTTTGAAAATATCGATGTTTGTATGAATACATCGATGTTTTGATGACATCGATGTTGTATCTCTAGTTCGCAACTCTCACCGCCGCTTTGCCCGCGGGAAAATCTGTTGCCAGCTGTTGGTATCCCTGCTCGCCCCTGTTTTAAACGAAGAACTTTAGCAGGGTGAGGCGGCGAGACCCTGCCAGAGGAGGCCTTATTTGCCGCCCCCACCTCACTGGCCCGGGAGGCATTATTCACGACTTGGTGTCACCATCCGAGGTGTTCGAGAGTTTTTCTTGTTATCGTCGGAGGCTGAGATTGTCAAACTTCCTGCATCAAAGATCCTCGTTTTCGTCTTCTCGCTGGATTTCCTGCTCTTTTTACTTTTCTCATCTTTTTATTTGGTGAGAACGCACAGTTCTGTCTTCATCAATCACTTTTTGTTTTAAATTTCCCAGAAACTTAAACTTCTTATTCTCACTCGAAACAACAATACACTCGTGAATCAATTGTGTGATGTTTTCATGGATGTGCACTCAAAACAACGAATGTAACAATAGTCGAATTAGTCTGAGAAAAAAACTCTACCCGTTTTAATCCAACATGAATATAAATATATTATCACCGTTCTTAAATCTCCTTTTAATGCCTTCTTTCTACTTTTTTTCTTGCAGTAATAATCTTGATATTGCCTTCCCAGTAGGTAACTCCAAAGAAAGAGGTACTCAAGAGCCATACATTGAGAATTCCCAGTTCCAAAAGACATCCGTGATGGTTTTATTCCAGGTCCGTCTCAATAACCAGGTTTCTTAATAACTGCAAAGACGATGCCATTTTCCATACTACTTCAATGTCACCAAACATCACCAGAATTTTTAAAACATTTGTTGCGTTGTTGTCGACGAAACGCGTCTCCCGGCCCCTAGAAGAGCATTGAGCGCTGTTTGTATTAATTCTCCATTAACACAAATGTCAAGACGCTCGAGAGTAGCAGAGCTCCATTAGCATTGTCAAGTCGGTAGTCAAGAGAACCACCAGGTAGCGTCTCCGCATACGCTCCTCGTACATCCCGCTCCTGCGTCACTAGCCAGCGGCCAGAATTGGGAGAGAATTAGATTAGGGGTAGGGTTTAGGACGCTTCGCACGAGTTGGACTGGCCCCTGTGAAGCATGAAAACGCGTTTTATTGGAATAAATTTCACATGAGATTGTTTCATCTTCAAAGCAATTTCGCTTTGGACCACGTGCCCAATCATTCAAATGAAAAATATTTAGGCATGAGCAATGTGAACTTGCTCTTTTTAATCCCATGGTGGTTGGTCATTTTCCTCAAGAAGGTTTCGAAACAAGCTCGGGCATTGACACAATTTGCGTGCGGCATTACTATTAACCCGACGAGAAAATTGACGAGTCTATTGAATGAGGCGCAGTCGGCCGCTCGCTTCGCACGTGCCACCGCCCCCGCCAGCGCCTCCCACGCCTTCTGCCCTTGGAGCTGTCAAGCAGCGATCGTTGCAGGGAGGGGAGGTGCGAGCAACACTGGCGTGGGGGGGGGGGGGGGTCGTCCACGTTCGATGCCGCCACGAGGAAGCGCTGCTGATGCTGGCGGCGATAACGGGCGCGTGCGGAGGCAGCGATGGCGAAGGTCGGGGTAGCAGGGGGCCGGGGACAGGTGACGAGGGCAAGGGTATGGGGAGGGGGGTGTGGTGGCGATGAACGCAGAGGCGAGGGCAGAGGCAAGGGCAGAGGCGAGAACGAGGGCGAGGGCGGAGGGGAAGGCGGAGGCGAATGCGGAGGCCGTAGGCGAGGGTGGAGGCGGGGGAAGTGGTGAGGGCGGAGGCGGGGGTGGCGGCGAGGGCGGGGGTGGAGGCAGGGGTGAAGGCGAGGGTGGAGGCGAGGACGGAGGAGAGGGTGGAGGTAGGAACGGAGGCAGGGGCGGAGGCAGGGGCGGTGGCGAAGGCCACGGCGGGGACAAAGGAGAGGGCGGAGGTGAGGGCAGAGGTGGAGGCGGAGGCGGGTGCGGGGGCGGGGCGAGGGTGGAGTCAGCAAAGACCAGGGGAGGCGAGAGTATCGGTCAGTGTGACGGGGGTAGTAAAGGCGAGACTGGCAAGTGTGGCAAGGACGACGGTAGCGGTGGCGGCGGAGGCGGTGAGTGCGGTGAGGGTGGAGGGGACGGAAGACGCAGCGGGGGTGGTGACGTTGGGGCAGATGGCGACGGTGGCGATAACGGCACCGCGCGTATGACAGTGGCTGAGGCGGAAATGTCAGCTGTAAGCATAACATTCGTTTCCACTTCCCTCTCTGGCATGTGACAGAAATCATTAAAGACATCTATTATCCACGGAATCTTCGATTATTAAAACATTAATTGTTTCTTTAGCAATTAATTTAATATGAAATATGCAATATCATCCTGAGAAAAAACGATATAATTCGTTTGTTCACACGTAGCTTATTAATCAGAAATAACTGACGATTTTAATGATAATCGACCTGGTTTAAGCTCGGAAACGGATCTAGAGAAACTGTACTTTTAGCAGAAGGAATAAAAAAAAATTCAAAACAATTCATTCATAACCATTCACATTAGAGAGTGTATGAAAACAACTTCATAAAATGCAGGTGGCAATTAATTTTTTTAATACCAAAGTTCATTCAAGCCAAAAGATCCAAATGTTTAAAATTATATTTTAAATTCTACGGTTAACTGATGTAGATAATATTTTTATGAAAGCAAATAGATATAACAGGTAATACATTTAACTTAGTACTAACAAATACACTTATTTTAATTTGAAATTGTTTGGAAGCTCACTTCCATGTAATCAATGCAAGCTTGTGTGAAAGTATCCTTGTTGTTCTGTATAATGTGCTGCAAATACTGTAACAGTTAAATTTACTCATGTTAGTTTACCGGTTTTTGATGATTAAATGCTGTACCTTCCCCTCTCACATTTTACTTAGTGTTATATAGTTTTGAAATATTTTCAAAAACTTAATAATATTCTATTTTTCTTTTTTCAAATAATTTTGTAATATACCAATCTGATTAATATTATCAGTATTTTCAGTGATTAATTTGGTCATCGAAAAAGATTCTTTAAATTTCCAAATTGAACTTTAAAAATATTAAGGATTTTACGGAACATCGAAACTAATCTCCTTGCCAATTTGTTATTCTGCATAACGTTCCCATAGATCCTTTCCTCTTTCAAGCGTTACATAACCTAACGATGGACTCTTCAGGAACGTAGAGACGCGCCCACATTTTCTCCCAAGTGCGGCACACGCGTTGAAGGGAAACAAAGGCCCCGCAGAGCGAAGGGCGCGCGGACGAAGACATCGCGTCGCCTGTCACGTCGCGCGACAAAGGCGGGCCACCGCCCACCGCCCACTGCCCGCCGCCACCCACCGCTGCGAGCAATCGCGCGAAGATTGGCTCCTTACCGCTGGCGGCGGCGTGGTGGCGACTCCGCGTATCAGCGCAGATCGATGGCGCCGCGCGGGGGCGAGGCGAGGCGAGGCGACGGGCGAGGTCGGCGGCGAGCCGAGGAGGAGTGCGGCAAACGGCGAGCCAGCTCAGCACCGCGGCGCCACCGTCGCCGTAGGAGGGGTTCGGGGGTGGAGGTGGCGATGGCAGAACGAATCCGAGAACGATCGCGAGGCGATGGAGCTTCGCACGCATTCTTCAACACGCCACCGCTGGCCCTAGCCGTGGAGGTGATAGAGGGTGTCGTGGAGATTTTGTTAGGGTGGCTGTAGTCGTTGATTGTGTTCGCGGTGGTTATCATCGTGATGGTCGTGGTTGTGGAGGTTGCGGTGGTGATCTTTGCTTTGGTCGTGATGGTCGTATTCCGCAGTGGTTGTGTTCGCGATTGTCTTGTTTGCGGTGCTCGTAAACATGATGGTCGTGGTCGAGGTGGTCGAGGTCGAGGTGATCGTGGTCGAGGTGGTCGTGATCGAAGTGGTCGCGGTAGGGTGGTCGCGGTAGGGTGGTCGCGGTAAAGGTGGTCGCGGTCGAGGAGGTTGCGTTCGAGACAGTGGCGGTCGAGGTGGTCGCAGTAGGGGAGGTCGCGGTTGAAGTGGTTGCGGTCAAGGAGGTCGCGGTCGAAGGGGTCGTGATCGAGGTGGTCGTGATCGAGGTGGTCGTGATCGAGGTGGTCGTGATCGAGGTGGTCGTGATCGAGGTGGTCGTGATCGAGGTGGTCGTGATCGAGGTGGTCGTGATCGAGGTGGTCGTGATTGAGGTGGTCGTGATCGAGGTGGTCGTGATCGAGGTGGTCGTGATCGAGGTGGTCGTTCTCGAGGTGGTCGTTCTCGAGGTGGTCGTTCTCAAGGTGGTCGTTCTCGAGGTGGTCGTGGTCAAGGTGGTCGTGATCGAGGTAGTCGTGGTCAAGATGGTCGTGGTTGAGGTGGTCGGAGTCGTGGTCTAGATGGTCGTGGTAGAAGAATTGGTGATCAAGATGTTCGTGGTCGTGATGATCGTCATCGCGAAGGTGGTGGTGGGAGCACTGCTTGTGCGATTGATAACATTAGTTGCTATAAAGGTGGTAATTGCGACTGTGGTTGCGATGGTATTTTGGTTGCTGCTGGTAGTGTCAGTTGTGTGGTAGCGGAGGTTGAGCAGATGGAGGGAGCGGTGTGGGAAGAGGGTGCGGAAGCGACGACAGCGGTGGCGAGCGGCGATAGCGGCAGCGGTGGCGGCGCGGACGAC
The DNA here is from genome assembly GCA_038098605.1 of Gryllus longicercus. Classification (NCBI taxonomy): domain Eukaryota; kingdom Metazoa; phylum Arthropoda; class Insecta; order Orthoptera; family Gryllidae; genus Gryllus; species Gryllus longicercus. The sequence goes on from JAZDUA010000140.1 coordinate 201,696, forward strand.
GCAAATAAAAAAGCCACTGCAAAGTGGAGCGCGCTCCGAGCTTAATTCTGGGCCCCGCCTTTGTCGCGGCGCGTCCCTTCCCCCGCTCGCCGCGCCGCTCGCCTCTGTGTCCCGGCGCGTCCCGCCCCCAACGCCCTAATGCTCATGACGTTCCTGCCACGCCGCCTCTCCACCTCGTCTTCTCGCCATTTCCTCCCCCGCCGCCACCCCTGTCCTTTCAGCCGTTCCACCGCTGGCACTACGTGCGCTGTCACCAGAACGCTCCTTCCTTTTCTTTGGTGCTGCCGCACCACGCGCCGTCTCCCTCTCATTTTGCGCTCACGTTCCCTCCGCGTGAGCCGCGTCGGTCCAACTTCGAAACGCCGCCCACCGCTGCCTCTCAGCGCCGTGTCCCCGTCGCCCTCCGTCCCCGACGCCCTCCGTCCCCGACGCCCTCCGTCCCCGACGCCCTCCGTCCCCGACGCCCTCCGTCCCCGACGCCCTCCGTCCCCGACGCCCTCCGTCCCCGACGCCCTCCGTCCCCGACGCCCTCCGTCCCCGACGCCCTCCGTCCCCGACGCCCTCCGTCCCCGACGCCATCCGTCCCCGACGCCATCCGTCCCCGACGCCCTCCGTCCCCGACGCCCTCCGTCCCCAACGCCCTTCCTCCCGACGCCCTTCCTCCCCGACGCCCTTCCTCGCCGACGCCCTCCCTTCCCGACGCCCTCCCTCCCCGACGCCCTCCCTTCCCCACGCCCTCCCTCCCCGACTCCACGATCTGGTCTCGTATCTCCGCCCCCCCCACGCACCCTCTCGCCGTACCGTACTCCGGGTCGTCGACGCCTCTTCCACCGCCAGCGCCGCGTCGGCGACGGCGTCGGCGTGGCGTCGGCGTGGCGTCGGCGCCGCCAGCGTCGGAGGGGACTGCCGGCCGCCGCCGTCGGCCCCCCCGGGGGCGTGCGCGGTGGCGGCGCGGAGGGAGGCGGGTCGGGCAGCGGCGGGGGCGTCGCCGGCACCCTCGTGCCGTGTGATTGATGGCCGCAGACGGAGCGTCGCGGCGGGAGAGCGCGCCCAGGCGGGCGGGCGGGCGGACGGGCGGGCGGAGCTCCGAAGGGGATGCGCGGCGCGCGGGATGCTGAGCGTCGCCCTCGTCGTCCCCTGCCCCGCCCCCAAGGCTCCGTTGCTTTGCTCCCCGCCCGCCCCGCCCCGCTCCGCCTTGCCCCCCGGCGTCGCGGCGACTCCCCCGGGCGGCGACGCGGAAACCGACGCGCTCGGGGGCGGCCCCGGCGGCGCGGCGGCGGGAGGTGAGCGCGGGGATGGGGAACGCGCGTTGCGGAGGCGCGGGAGGGGCGGCATTCGTTGGATTCGCAGGGTGGAAGGGAAGGGGAGGGTCAGGGAGCGCGGAAGGGGGTTGGAAGTAATGTAGCTGAGGAAGGGGAGGGGTGGGTCAGGGACTGTGGAAGGGGGTTGGAAGAAATGTAGCTGAGGAGATGAGGGAAGCGGAACAGGTTGTATGCGATGGGGAGGTATTGGATTAGCCGAGCAGAGCCATCGGACGTCAGTGAGATGAAAGTGAGGGACAGAGGCTACGGGAAGCGAGGAAAGGAGATAGAGCAACCTGCAATGGAAGGTTTAAGAAATGGAAAGGGGAGGTTGTACTCGATAGAATGTCAACTAAGCTATATGCTTGTAGGGAGTTAACAAATTTAAAGAAAGAAACTAAAATGAACCCGACGGTTTAAGGTAATGAAAAAAGGGGCGACGAATTAGAATGTAGGTTTAGAAGAGAAGGATGAATGTTTGAAGGTAAAGTAGTACGGGAAAATGGGTTTGAGACGAGATCCTGCTTGATGCCCGATGAATGCTGGCTTGAGATGTGTGGGTGATGGAAGCATAGTGTGATTTATGGAATCAATAAGATGTGGATTATGGCCAGCGGAAAGGGAAAGGGGTACATAGAGCAAAGGTTCAGGTGCGAGAAGCAGTGGCAATGGGGATAGGTACTGTTCTTGGGGACGAATGGCGACTAACGCCGTAGGCAAGAATGAGGGCATGCGTTTGGATTATGTTGCCACAGTAAGAAAGCCAAATAAAAAATATTAAGTGGAGTATGCAGGTGGGTCTGAGACTAGACAATCGTAAAGAGAGAACCTTTCGTTGAAAAGAGATGGTGGAAGAAAGATTTTAATCAAGTAAGCAAGCGGAGTAAGTGAAATTGGACGAGATTTAGAGACATCAGGCCATTACGGGGACGAAGACAAGATAAAGCGAGGAAGGGGACCTGAGTGGGTCGAGAGATGAGAAATCGGCGGGTTCGAATCGGACAGCCGAGAAGAGTTGTGTCGGTTGTATCGTTACGCTCGTGTCAAGTCGGGCGTGTTCTATTGGTAGTGCCGTGTCGTCTCGGTCTTGTTATATAAATCGGACGTGTCGTGTCGTCTGTGTTGAGTCGAATCGAGTAGAGTAGAATAGAGAGGAATTGAAAAGAGTAGAGTGAATTGGTATAAAGTACGAGTAGGGTTGAATGGAGTGTATTCGGGTTGAATCGAGTGGAATGGAGTGTGGGTGGAATGAATCGAGAGAATTCCAGTCGAGTGGGTAGGTTCGTGTCGAATCGGTCGGGTGGAGTTTGCTGTTCGTGTCGGGCCGGGTCGGGGTGGGACTGGTGGAAGTGAGAAACGTTAACGCGTGGTGGTGGGGAGCGAGAGCGGGTCGGAGCAGGAAGAGCCTAAGAGGGAAGAGGGGGGGGGGCAAACTGAATCGCGTCGAGCCTTAGCGTGGCTGGTGCGAGGCGCTGCGAGATTTGCGCTGCGGAGCAGAGGCTCCGAACTGCCCGACGGCCTCCGCCTTCGCCCTGCGCAGCCTCCGCACAGCATGCGGCTGCTTGCCAGACAGCGCGCCCTGCGCCCGCTTCGCTCCCGCCTCCGCTCTTCCTCCTTCCCGGCCCCGCCTCGCGCCCCCGGCCTAATCTCTCCGTACTCATCTTCCCCGCCCGCCTCCACCCCGTCCCCCACACTTTTCCATCTCTGCTTTCTCCCCCGCAACACCCCCACCTCCTCCTTCGCCCCCTTCCGCCCCGCCGCCAAACAAATTTCCGACTCTATCTCCTCTCCCGCCCAGCCTCCTCCACCACCTCCTCCGTCTGTTACGCGCCCTTATTACGCGTCGTTGCCCTCACGAGCACAAATGTAGAGGCGAATCTCGAATCATATTGACTCCAATCGACTGAGAAATCTGGGCAGGAAATATTATGTGGAATATTCTCTATTTGAAGCGAAGACTATATTTATGAAATATAAATTTTGAAATGTGACACCTAATGATGCGAAAACCCATAACCTCGTAATATCTACGTACATTTTGTGACGAGAAGGGCAGTGTTGAAAAGAGGCTTAAAAATGTTTCCTGGCTTAAATTTTAACACATCAATGTTTTCTGTACTAACCCAAATTCTTGGGGGCAAATATAATAATTTTTGTAAAATCAAAAAAAACAACAGCATTGCAGCTACCAAAATAGCGAAGAACATAACAATCAAAAAATCATTTTTGACGTCAAAGTAAAAGACAGAATATAAAAAAATTACCAACATTTAATCAAACTATTTTAGTATTCACGTAAACACATCCGATGACTTAAACCGTCTTCTCACGGTCCCGAATTCCTTAAAAAAGATACTACTCTCGAATAGGAAGCTACTTCTTCCGCTTTGTCGTTCTTTCATTCTCCACTTCCTCCATGGGTCAACCGAGGCAGCACCTTCTTGATGAACCTTAAAACCACTTACTAATCCGACAATTTATTGCGCCTTGCGTCAGGTCCAGGAGGCCGCTGGCAAGCGCTCAGCAGCCGCTGCCGGTCTGTGGCGCAGGCGGGTGGCAACGGCCAGAAGGTGGCGCGAGAGGACGGACAGACGGACAGACGGACGAACGGGCGAAAGGTCGAGCGGGAGGACGGGAGGGAGGACGGGAGGAAGGACGGGAGGGAGGACGGGAGGGAGAACGGGAGGGAGGACGGGAGGGAGGACGGGAGGGAGGACGGGAGGGAGGACGGGAGGGAGGACGGGAGGGAGGACGGGAGGGAGGACGGGAGGGAGGACGGGAGGGAGGACGGGAGGTAGACGGGAGGTAGACGGGAGGGAGGACGGGAGGGAGGACGGGAGGGAGGACGGGAGGAAGGACGAAATGAAGGACGGGAAAACGGGATGGGGGAGAGCGGGCGATGGGGGGTGGAGAGCAGAAGGAGGGGTGGAGGGCGGACGATTCCGCCTCCCTCTCCGCCGCGAGCGCCGCGACGTGCCGCGGCTCCGAAAGCGGAGCGGCCAACGACCCGTGCGCGCCCCCCGCGGGGGCTGAGTTATCGCTGCGTCCGACGAGCCAAAGTCGAAATAAAACTTCGCTTCTCACGGGGAGGGGGTATGCTCGTCCCACGCGGCGCTACTTTAGACGCGACACACAAATACCGGGGCGGTGACAAAATATTAGCTTTGCTTAGGGACCAAGATCATTGGTATTGTAAAGGATTTTTTTTTTTGGCTTGAGTACTTTATTTTTAGTTACCATATCGAGTCATCAATGAACTCAACAATAATACACAAAACCAGTTCTTGTCAGACTGTTCAGAATGAAAGAAATTTAAGGTATATTGCATTCATTAAAGAACGAAGCATGAATGAATGATTAAAGGAATTCAAATCCTGGCGCACTGAACCGTAATGTAAACACAAGAGACAGCAAGAAATCCACATGATATTGCGTTCTGATTTCCTGGAATAGGAAATCAAGCCAAACTATTGTTGACGCTTTGAGTTGGTTCCACTATTCTATTTGCGCATGTATGGACAAATAGATTAGCTAACGTCAAATGTTTGCCATTTCAAGCTTATGAAAGCTTCAATTCTTCAAATTTTAATCAAGGTATGTAGTAAATGAAACTCTCAGTTATAACTTCATAAACCTGGAGTATTATTATTGATTTGGAAACTGTTAACAATGAGATATTTAGTTATAGACAAGCTGTTGAATACCGGATCATGAATATCGGATCTGGATCATCGCATGATCTCGATAAATGGCATCGATTTTCCTCTAGAATTTCTGATTTCTTCTCGAATGATTCACGATTGATTCACCGAAGATTGAATCAAACCGCTACGAATTCGAACTGTTATTCACTTCCTTCAAATTATGGAAACTTCAAATTATTGATCGTAGGGAACTTTTTTACCTTTTTGTACCCTTAGAAAACGAATGTACTTTCATTTTTCTGTAGAATAATTTTTGCAATCCGTTCTTATGAAAATATTATAGATATTACTAGTTATTACAGAAACAATAGACTTAATCGAGATAATTAAAAAGCTAATTTTTGTATGTGAATGAACTTGAAGAGTTCGTTTAGAACTGGAGCCAACATCTTCAAGGTCTTTTAGTTCCAATGCAGAGCCAACGACCCGGCGGGCTCCTTCGCAGCGTAATTTATTTCTGCACTCGACAAGCCAGAAGCAAAATAAAACTGAGGGTGCAGAGAATATGCACACAGCGCGTCGTCGCGTTGGCCCAGCAGCAAATAAACGGTCTCCTGAAACGTTTTTTTTTCTGTTGGGGAGGTTGCGGTATATATCAGGAAGCCGTACTCAACAAATGTTTTGTTAAGGTTATAGAGTCATTATAGTCATTCGAGAACTGAAATTATTTGATATATTGATCACCAATGACTTACATCACAATTACTTACGTCACAATTAATTATGTTTCCGGAATATCTTTTAGAGAATGATATAGATTTTATTTTTTCTCAAACTGACACATTACATTGAAAAAAGCTAAAAAAAATTATCTATGGTGCTGATTACGAAATTATTCTCACGAAATTTACAATGTCATAATAATAAGTTAATAAGGATTAATGTTTAATACTTTATTTAAAATGTAATATTTATTAAGTTATTTCAAAATCGCTCTAATGAGTACTAAATTTTTATTACATTTTTTTCTCCTAGGCTGCCAAGAAAATTAAAAATATATATTCCGCACATTCTTTCACCAAATCTAGCAAATCAAAGAGCCATATTAGCTAAACGAATACAACTAACGTCCAATACTCATTTGAATTTGTGAGTCATTTCTTCATTATTTCTGAGTTTCTCTCCAACGAAGGAAAATGAGGCTTTGTCTAATACAAAGCTTGTGAATGGGATATTTTGTTGGACATTGAAAATTTGTCAGTCTTCTATTATCACCAAGAGACTTCGAGCTGGAAACTATGATAAATCGCAATAAATTAATAATACATCAATTTCTATCTACGACTAACCATTCGTAAAAAATATAATCCAAATATCTGCGTCATCACTTCCGCATGCTACGCATTGGTGGGTTTGTCCGAAATACTTCAATATGCTATTACATTGTTCGTCTTCTATATATACGGACTGTGTACCCACCAGCGATGACATGCGGAGATATGTTTTTTGCACGATCTCTGCGCTGTGTAATTAGTAGAGACCTCTTTACAAACTTGTGTGGTCATTGAGTAGATTTCGTTTATATTAGTCATATTACTGTATTTCAATAGTTTACGAACTTTACCATGACAAGTGTTATGATGTAATAATGAGATGGTAGATAAAGGAAGGAAAGGAGATAACGTAGATAAATCAACAAAAAACCTTTTGTGATTAATACAACAATGACTAATAAATAGTATGTTACTAAATTCTTCGAAATACATTGCGTAACGGAGTTAAAATTCCAAATGATATAAACTGAGAATCGTTTTACATGCTTCCGTTTGAAGAACGATTTTGTAGTTTTACAGAACATGTACACGCGCAATGTTATTTCTACAGTTCAATAAACCACACCAAGTATGCGCAAGTTTTCTGAAACTCCGGAATCGGCCGTCAAAATAGCGTGTAAATTGTGTCCAACTGTTTGGTAATGTTGATATCGTTTAGAGATGCGCCTTGTGTGCGTGCCGCAACCCGCAATACTGGCCCGCATTGCAGTGTAGCCCGAACCCCTGCCTTACCCGGAAGCTCTCGAGTCTCGAGTGTTCGCCAGAGACGTGAATGCATTCCAGGGGGATATAACAGGATATCAAATCCTAGAATCATGCCAGCACATAGGATTGAAGGTTCCCACACTGGCTTCCTCATCTCAACTTCTCAGATTCAACTGCTGAATATCTGGCAAGTTGAACAGTGAAGTAGTTCTAAGAAATGTGTATAATTGCCTAATGAACATAATAAAACTGAAGTAGAAATCCATCAAAATTTTATGGGCAAGAAAACTACAGAAATTACGGCATTGATATTCTTATCTACGTGTATGTGTATTTAGTAAAAGGATAATAATATGAGTTGCATTTGTGCTTATATTACAATATGCATTTTACACTATGTTGACGTTTTGAAATCTACATTGTTGTATTTTATAGCTCATGTTAATTTCCAATTGTTTTTCCTTTATATTTATGTCTTTTCTAAATTCATATTTTTAATTAACTAGTTTAGTGCCTAACTACCACAGAACGTACGCTAGTGTACAGCACTACATTATTATTATTATTATTATTATTATTATTATTATTACTATTATTATTATTACTATTAGGAACTAGTCAAAATTTGACGGTGAGATATTAGAATAGTATAAAATACTGTGCCCAGACTAATATTCACAAAGCAAATTCTTAAATAGAAAGGAGAAGCAAACTTTTTTTTATTACATGCTTATTTTTGCATTACTGAAAAAAGACACAAAAGACAGCACCATTATATTGAACATTATTTCTGAAGGGATTTTTTTGTGTGAACGTCTCCTACAAACCAGACATATCTTTCCGAACTTCTGACATGTTGGGTGAAGGCAAACTTATTTTCCTATTAAGCAACACAGAGTAAACTAATTTTCAGATTTTCTCGCACCTGGGAAGTACAAAGCAGAAGAAAACTGACATTGCAGAGATAAAGACCCAACAGAAAACGAAATTACTTCACTATCACATCTGTGATGACATTCTCTCTACGTCCAGTTAATGTCCGTTTGCGTATGTGCGTTATACTAATACGATTCTGATGCAACCCGGATATATTACTGTGAATATGATTAATTAAGAGTGCATTGTAAGCATTTTGATTGATTAAAGAATCTTGCAGGCATTTTGCTGTTTTTGATTACTTGCTACAATGAATTTAATTAACTTAAGATAAAGTTTTAAAACCTTATCGCATGAATTCAACGGGGTTCCACAATGTGAAATAGAAAAAAAAAGTTATACAAATCGCTAATTGATAGAGCTCGACCGACCTAACTAACCAGATCCGTAAATATTATTTTGGTGTGAGGTTCCAAGGTGCCGAAGTTTCCAAAATCGATAATAATTATTAATGCGATAATTATTTCCCCTGTTGTTTTATTTAATGTTTGCTTATTTATTAGTAAACTTAACAATCAAATTCGCTCTATTCTCATAGAGAAACGTTATTACGACTAATTAAAGAAATACACACAAAAGTTTATTTTTTTATTACTATGTTCAATACAAATTGTACATCTTTCTTTTCGTTTTCCTACATATTTCTCAGAAGCAGAAGAAGATACGCGTGTAGGAATTGGAAAGGTAGAGTTTTTCAATTCAATAATACATACTATACTGTTATATACGAACGCGCTGATTTCTACAAGAACAGGTACTTAAATAAGTTTATTTTATTACAACTATTGAAGTCGCAAATATTAAATGGGTTGACAGATCTTAGTTGTTTCATTATTATTTTCATTCTTATTTTGCCAATGGGATGATGCCAGTACCCGTTATGGAGTTGTGCGCTCTCTCCATTGATACTCATTGTACAATCATTATACTCGTTTGCTTGACATCTCTCTGCCAATATAATTCGATTTCGAACAAGTAATGCAGGGCTCGTCATGACCACTCTGACCCCCTGCCTTCGCTACAGAGGCCACGTTGGTTCCGGCCAGACATTCCCCGTGCCCGCTCGGATGTCGCGACGGTGCTGCCGCGTCGCGGCTGCGCCCGGAACGCACCGGCGCGGCGCGCACCGCTTCGGCGCCGGCGTCGCCGGGGCGGGTGGCAGGGTGGGGGGGGGCGGGAGCGGGGATCTGGGTCAGGCGGGGCGCCCGGAGGGCGGGTAATTAGATTGTTATGGGCGGAAATCCTCGAGATGAAAAGGCAGCGCGCGGCAGCGGTGGCGGTGGCGGCGGCGGGGCGGGGCGGCGGCGGGGCGGCGGCGGGGCGGCGGCGGGGCGGCGGCGGGGGCGGCGGCGGTGGCAGCGGCGGGGCAGTGGCGGGGCGGCGGGGTGGTGACGGGCCGGCGGCGGGGAGGGGGCTGTGGGGGGGGGGGCAGCGGCAGACGGAAGCACAGGAAAAACGTCGCGCGTTCTGAGAACACAAGCGCATCGAATCGCGTTAGTCGATCCAATAAGTCGCGCCCCTGAGCCCCCGGCTCCGGCTGCTAGAGGGGTGGCGGCGGAGAGTGATGACGGTGGGGCGGGGCGGGGCGGGGCGGGGCGGGGCGGGGCTGGATGAGTAAGGGTGATAGAGAGAGAGAGAGAGAGAGAGAGAGAGAGAGAGAGAGAGAGAGAGAGAGAGAGAGAGAGACTCTCCAGATACGCGGAAAGTCCTTCCCAACAGTTCTCGTGTTGTGGTAGGATGCGGGAGAACGGTGGTCAGGCAGTGAATGTGATTCGTATTATGTGGAACGCTCGGGTTCGAATGAGTGGTTGTTGACTCCGGGTGGGTGGCAGTGTAAAACGCATGGGAGGTCTAATTTAGTGATGTTTTCTTAAATTCCCTTATATATTTAGGCCTTAACAATTTAGGACTCATACGTCTCTTCTTTTCTTCCACGTAGTCCTTGTTTCTATTTTTTTTATGATTTGTTGTTCCTCTCGTACGTTTTCTAGTTTCTAATTCACTGTTTTTCAATATTCCTTTAATCGAAGCGATATCTTGAATTATTTCATGATTTATAACGTTTTATTACTATTATTATTATTATTATTATTATTATTATTACCACTATTATTAAGCATTCATTGTTGCAACGTAGAGTCGTAAAGAAGAATTAGCTCTTCCTAATAGGAATTATTAGTAAGAGATAATTTATAGGAGTATTGGCCCTCATAAAAATACAATAATTATAAGTATGTGGTTGGAAAATGTCAGATGATGTTAACAGAACAGACTCTTGTTGTAACTTCATGGTGCACTTTAAAATAGTACGCATGTAGCCTTCAGCGGGTAAAGGAAAAGTAGATTAGCCCTAGAACATTAGGTATAAAGGAAACCTGCATAGAAAAGGCTAAGTAAAGTTAAAAATATTACAATAAATTGTTGATTACAATGTAAGACAATTTTGTAACTATTATTAAAACGGAGACGTAATTCAAAGTAATTTAGCACTTCGCGAATTTCCTAACTAACAATGTTTTTAACAAATTGAACAAAATAAAAGCGTAGAAAAACTGTACTCCATATCCATTAGTTAATGGATTTCATTCACTTCACTCGTACAACTATTCTTTTCTCATGCAAATATTGTTCGCGTGATTTGGAGAGCGAGTGGTTAGCTTCCTGGCCTCTAAACCCCTAGAGCGCGGTGTTGTTCCGGCTGACTTGCGTGGATTTGCGAAGGGTGGAAAATACCACTGTGGCCATATCATGTATGTGACTTGTTAAAGACCAGATAGGTGCCCTGCAAATTTAAATCTATCCAGATATCTTCCATCGCAACGCGTCATAAAGATCTCCCGTGCTCGATATCAAACATATCGTATCAATTTCAATCTATATTTCCATATAAAGCACTTCGAAAATTGTGAAATGGGACCGATGTGAGACCGAGAAAGTGAGTCATACCCAAGCGCTTCAGGGGGTCGCACATGGGTCGCGTCTGCACGAATAAGATCATCTAGACGTGCCGAGAGTAGGTTTCGAAGGAAACCTGGCCGAATACACATTTGTGGAACCAGATCCACTGGTCGTATCCTTTCAAAATAACCCACAGATTAATAACAAATTTAAAGTCCTCACGTGACGTCACTAGTGGCATCGAATTGGTTTCAAAATCATATTTGATTTCATCTTTGACTCACCTGTAAGGGTCGAACAGACGAACGAACGAAGAGACTTATTTACAACAACTCTTCGTAAGAAAGTACACAGTCAAAGATGGAAGGCAAAAAAGTAAATTCGTGCAGGCCAACAGTCCGCGAACGACCAATGGCAACAGTCCGCGAACGACCAAATTGACATGTGTAAACCCTCAGGGAAGAAAGTTCTCGAGTTTCTGAACACGCCGTTGAATAAAGAACACACAAATCAGTGGAAGCAAAGCTAGGTCGTACTTCACGATACTCACGAATTTCACAATTCTCTGAATTGCTAATACACTTACCTGAATTTCCTGGAATACATGAAAAAAGCATTGGTTCTGCAGATAAAAATTCCAGAGAAAAAAATATCAGTGTGTTTTTGATCAGTTTTAGCGAATAATTGGAATGAAATCGAAAATTTAAATTTGAGATAAATGAAAACTGAAAGAGGCAAAATTACTCTAGTCAGTAATTTATGCCTACATTAAAAAACAATTGCCCTTCAGCCAATACGTTTGTATAACGATAATAAATTCTGTGTGTATTTCAACACGCAATTAGTCGTTACAGTACGATTTATCGTTTTAAAAAATGCTCTTTTTCTATATGTACTTATAGTTTTCAGAGCTCACATGATTTTCAAGTATAATGTGTTGTCATTTTGAATCATTTTTTCATTCTGGGATCGTTTGATGTAAATTAATTAAATTCAGTGATAACTACAATATCAAGTAATTGTAATGTAATAAAAACATATTTCAATCGAATAAAAAAATATTTTATTCTTGCGTTAATAAGTGGGAAAAAGTATAATATATCAGATGATGCTAACAGAACAGATTCTTGTTGTAATTTCAGGGTGAACTTAAAAAAGTATGCATGATTGGAAGTATAAATGTAATAAATATTAAATAAGTTATCCTCTTTTGATACCTTGTACGAGATCGAAAATGTTTTGTACGGATTAACGAAAAGTATTAATCGTTTTGATATCCTTGTCACATTTATCAATGATCCACAGTCATGAGCTCTCTAAAATAACGTAATATTAGCACGTATAAGAAAATTATTTAATTTAATGCCTTAAAATTATATACTTTAATATTATTAAGGTTTGGTTTGTAAAAACGTTTAGGATATATTATTCTTTGAAATGTATTTATGGAGTTTGCTTAGATATCTAAAATATAGTATTTGCAAGAATTCATAAAAAGAACTATTTATGACAAAATATTTGCCAAATTTCATTCTCAGTGCCGTTTTCAATAAATATATTCCGCAGTATTGAGAGAATATTTTTGTTTAATTTTCCCTAATACTTTTTCATGACTTAAAAAATGTCACAGCGAAGTCTTAATAAGAAGATACATTTCTTAGTCTGTGATGAATATTCACATCTGTATTATTGTTCTTACAACATCATGTACCTGAAAAAGACCCCGTTCACGGGTCAAAACGTCAAGTATATGAACCAAATTATTATTCACAAAAGAAAACGCACACTTATATGATTATTAACACATCATTTTGACGTTTTTAAATTAATAAAAAAGTATTAGAGCAATAATCTTTAAAAAAATTATTCACATATATTTATTTACATTTATCGGATTCCCATCATCTATATAAAAGTTCATTGTCATTCTTCTATAAAATATATTTAAATTCATAAGTGACCAAGGTCAAGGTCTCACAATAAATATCTCATCACATGACACGATTTTACATTCACTTTGGGGGTCAAAATCTTATTTTTAACGCTTCATATTTCCTTCCAGAAATCTCTCAGCTCCTTCTAAAAAAACACAATAAAACGAGAAAGCCGACAAGATTAGTGTACCCCACATCTCAAGCGAAAGCAACGAGCAAGTTGAATTAAACTCACAAACGGCGTCTAACATCACCAAGGACTCCCGTAAGGAGTGCATCTCGAGTTTTTCCCCGCTGGGAACAAGTACGAGCCGCGCACACGTCACCTTGTAATTACAAGGGTCTCCCGCACTTAATATCGTTATCGCATGTCTTGCAGCAAGACGTAATCACTAAATCACATGTTGGCGCGACATGAGCTGTCGACCGACAGAGCTTCCAGCGCCTTGCTCTCCGAGGCCCACTTGCAACAAGCGCAGCGCAAGAACATCGCGCGCGTCAATTGATTCAGCAGAAGCGCGCGCCAGGGGTGACCAACACTGCGTCGCCCTGCGCGGCGCAGAAAAAGAAAACACGAAAGAGCACGAGGCAAAAAATAAGGTTTCTGTTCATGATAATGATTATTCATCGTTTATATTTCCCTTATAATAATAATAATAATAATAATATGAATAATAATTACAAGAAGAAGAAGAAGAAGAAGAAGAAGAACTACAAGAAGAAGAAGAAGAAGAAGAAGAAGAACTACAAGAAGAAGAAGAAGAAGAAGAAGAAGAAGAAGAACTACAAGAAGAAGAAGAAGAAGAAGAAGAACTACAAGAAGAAGAAGAAGAAGAAGAACTACAAGAAGAAGAAGAAGAACTACAAGAAGAAGAAGAAGAACTATAAGAACAAGAAGAAGAAGAATTACAAGAACAAGAAGAAGAAGAATTACAAGAACAAGAAGAAGAAGAATTACAAGAAGAAGAAGAATTACAAGAAGAAGAAGAATTACAAGAAGAAGAAGAATTACAAGAAGAAGAAGAATTACAAGAAGAAGAAGAATTACAAGAAGAAGAAGAATTACAAGAAGAAGAAGAATTACAAGAAGAAGAAGAATTACAAGAAGAAGAAGAATTACAAGAAGAAGAAGAATTACAAGAAGAAGAAGAATTACAAGAAGAAGAATTACAAGAAGAAGAATTACAAGAAGAAGAATTACAAGAAGAAGAATTACAAGAAGAAGAATTACAAGAAGAAGAAGTGAATACCCGCTAAGATTTGACAGTAAATGAGAAATCCGTTTAAGCGACTGTTTTGTAAACCCACGAACTCAAAAAAAAAAAATCTTACAATTCCTAATGATCTTGGCCTAAACACAATTATCCGGCATTTCAATGAAAATACTTGTGGTTTCAATAATTTAGCTCAAATGAAATCAAGCAATGTGCTATGTGCACTTTAACTGCTCTCGAAACAGTGCCTCAGCGTTTTAATAAATATGAAATAAAATAATTTCAAAATTTGTTTGCTATTGTTCATTATGAGTATTGCTTGTTCTGCAAGAAAGTGCATCCCTTCCACACAAACAATTCGAGACGGTCTTCCAGTCGACTGGGTAGTCACTGCCATTTCAGCATTCCATGCAGCGTCTTCGCCGCTTACGAGTCGAGACGCTGGATGTGTTGTGTAAAAAAACTAACGGCGCTAAAACAGTACATACTTTCTCGCCCGTACGTCCACACAAAATTACTTGAAAAGTAGTCATATTTTCGAAAAATTGTACAGAATCTTATTTCAAAACCTACCTTCAAGGAATAGATTTCATTAAGGAAGTAATCTCTACCTTCAATATTTTAGTTGTAGGAAGACGCCGAAAACAGTTCGAATATTTGCAATTTTTGAAAAATCAGAGTTTACTAAAATCATGAGACCTGCACTATCTTAAACGTCATTTACACTATTCATCATCAAAAAATAATGAAAAGCGATGGAGCTTTTTTTTTAAATTTTGAAAATGTCCCTGGGACTTCATGAAAAGTACCCTCTCCCAAAAAATTAAAATATCGATTTCTAATTCAAGGGGACACGATATCAGGCAAATGAATAGGGGAATATCAGTTTTGGCGAAAATTGGATGAACGATTTAGCCGCTAGCCTTGTTCACAGACGGACGGACAGACAGACAAGGACCGACAGACATTTTGCCGTCATTTTATTTTTTGGTATGAAGGAAACACAAAACATGGATTTTGGCTAAACCAGGTGTTAGAGGACTTTTTTTCTAAATTTAGTTAATGGATTTATCCTTTTTCACCAGGGCCCTGTAATATGAGTTTTTCTCACGAAAAATCGCCATATCTTCGCGCAGCATTATACAACTTTCCCTCTACTGTGTAAGCGCTAGCAAGAGAGTAAAATGTGTTTAATTTTATCTGATTTAATTTATTTTCATCAAATCTCTCTAAAAATTGTATATAACATATGGAGAAATATAGTCAGCACACGCTTACCGGGGTCATAAATTTCTTCCCTACCCTGTTAGAATACATGTCGTTGTATGAAGAATAAGAGTATCCACAAAGCAAGGTTAGCAACATTTCAAAATCAAGAAATTATCGCTCTCGCGTAATATAAAAAATTATTTCAAATAATCATGAAATCATAGATTTTATTTTTACTTTCACACCCTTATTTCGAAAGAAGAGAAAGTATTGTATTCGTAAGCCGAACACTTATCTTTCATGTCATGTTTAATATTATTTTCAACTTCGAAAAATGACAAAATAAGAGTATTTATCTAAGACAGTTGTGTCGTAAAGAAATAAATACGTGTAGAATTATTAATTATTTCAAGTTAATAGCTGTGTCTTCCAAAAGTCATCAGTTACTGGTACGATTCAGGATACACATGCCTAGCTTTATAGAAATGTGCATGATGTGGTCTGCCCGGAAACAGAATATGTAAATTTTAATATCCAATAGTCATTGAACCCTAAATTGTTGGATATTAATAATAATAATAATAATAATAATAATAATAATAATAATAATAATAATGTATTCCAGAAATGGCTGGTAAGACATTTTTACTTGCACGGTTTAGTACTTGGCTGTTCGTCTTTCTCAATCTCTCTTGGAGTTGACAAAAGAAAAGAAAATAATTTCTAGCATTTATGTTCGATGGTACACAAGTTATATTAAATATAAATTAACCACCGCAGTCGTGACAACTACACTTCATTCCGGAAAAATATAATCATACATACACGGGGATTCTGAGAATCAATGCAGCGCACGAGCCATTGTCGCCTAAAAATCTATGTTTCACAGTTGACCAACGGCAAACAAATGAAATCGCTGGGCTGTATTTTAAAATGACATGTATCTTCCTGCAAAAACCAATAATTTTTTAACAAGATACTAGAGCAATTTTCATTAAATAGCAATAGTACTATGGGCGAGATGCGCACTTAATCCACCAATTTGTCGTTTTAATTAGGCAGCATACATTTGCGTTGATTAAAAATAAATCCACATTTTTGACTTGCATTTACGAATGTTCGGTAGCCAATTTTTCAGTAGAATGAGGGTGCACGCGATGTGCGTAACTGTAAATTCGGGTTGGGCGGTGGCAGATATATGGCAGA
Source organism: Gryllus longicercus (assembly GCA_038098605.1). Taxonomy (NCBI): domain Eukaryota; kingdom Metazoa; phylum Arthropoda; class Insecta; order Orthoptera; family Gryllidae; genus Gryllus; species Gryllus longicercus. The sequence continues at coordinate 218,077 of JAZDUA010000140.1, forward strand.
TGAACAAAAACATTCGCACAGCTAGACCCGTTTTATACATTGTGTTGGGTGCAGTCAACAAAACCAGATTTTTCTGCACTCGCGGCAGATCTTCACGACGAGTTTTGTTTTTGTATTTGCACAAACTTTATCCCTGTGAGCAACTACATTATTGAGATGATTATGCTGTCAAGATGCTGGATTGAATGAAGATATGCTAAATTACATGAATCTTGTCTTCTCGGCAACATTTTACCGGATCTACTGGCAAAGAGAATCGAAAGTGAAACTCATTTTCCCTTGGAATGAGGGAAAAAATACAGAATTTCCATTAGCAGTATGCATACATTTTATGCACTACTTGTTGGAACTCTCGTTCTCTGCTCCGGCTTTGGTCACTCAGAACGAGGACGTCTATGAAAGTTGTTAGCTCAAATGCTAATTTGATGAAAACGAAAAGAAAATCCTCTTTTACTTCATTCTAAACGAACTATAAAGAATTGTGATATGATTTACAACAAATTTAAATACTTCTAGTGAGATATATTATTAAATAGCAATAATTTATTGTTGTTAAATTGAAAATTTAATTTGTAAATTGCCATTAGAACTTCAATCGAACTTTGATTTTACCGGGTGGGCCGGTTTCTGCCCCACGAGTTTGTTGCCTAACTCGACAAACATGACTCTCTGATAATGTCTGAGTATCTTTGCATTGCCTTTACCATTTTATGTACAGATCGTCGCAAAAAGAAACCAACGAAGCAGCAGCATTCATTCGAGCACATGCACTTCACATGCCATTTTAAGCTGCTGGACTGTATAAAAACTGCCCTACACCTGAATTCCTTATTTCGGATACAGCGCGTCCACCTGAATCTGACTAGAACTAAACCCGAACCCTTCCCGAGCCCACCAGTGTGCGACCCGACCCTTACCCGAGCTCCACCGCTATCCGAACACGTCCCGAGCCCGTCCCGAGCCTGCCCGAGCCTGTCCCGTCCCGAGCCCGTCCCGTCCCGAGCCCGTCCCGTCCCGAGCCCGTCCCGTCCCGAGCCCGTCCCGAGCCCATCTTGCCCTCGATTTATTACTGTCTGGAGATCATCCGAGTAGAATACAGCGATTAGATCGTGATTGGAGCATGTTCGGAGCACGAAACAAACTCAAACCGAGCACGTCCGAACCCTTTCCCAGTCCTATTCGGGCTCAGCACCACACTCTAAGAACTCAAGAGCCAGACATATTCCCGGCAATTATTCAGGTATTTTTTACGCTTTGACGGCTTCTCTCTCCTAGCATACAGACAAGGCGTCTTGCGACTACGTCCTTCGTCCACACCGGAGGCGGTCTCGCCTGCGCCAACTGTGCAGGATGCCCGACCGCCACCATCGCCGCCGCCGCCGCCGCACTCGGCCAACCAAGCGGGCAGCGGCGGCTGGCCATGTGGGTTTATTGCCCGTGGCCATGGGCGGCAGGGCCGGCACAGCGGGCGGACAGCGACTGTCGCTGCTCTACTAAGCTCGCAAGGAGGAGGCTCTTCAGCCTGACCGGCGGACTCAACTGCTGCTGTTCTCACCTCTAGAGCAGATACCCAGCCAACGTTCTTCAAATTCGCCATGCACTTCATGGGCTGAGAGGTTGTCTTTACTACGTTGCCAGATATTAACGTTTTTTCATCAGGTCTACTAATAATATTACTCAGACTGCTAATATTTCTGAATTCGAAAATTCATAGGTTTCGAATTATTTCGACACCCACTCGGTCCTCGGCTCTTGACATCAAATGTTGAAAATGGAGAGTAGTTTTGAGGTATTCTAGTCTTTTTATGGAACCACACTACGATATTGACACTAGATCAGTTGTGTACGATAACTTCCTGCCAGCCGGAAAGTTTTTCTTCCATCAAAACCGACATGTGCCAGATACTAGGATTCGGGTCCACCGAGATATATCCCTCATCGATGCAAACGCATTGTGTCTGAAGGTTACTCATTTGCATTCTTGAACAGTAAATTTCTTCCTTTGAATCATTTCACCACCAATGATGCTACCTCTGCAGAGCTCATAAGGCAACAGAGTGAAAGAGCACGGGTGACGGTGTAGAAATATTGAGGAATGACGCACACCTTCTCCGTTTCAGTAAAGTAATACACGATATTAATTATTTTTTTCAGGTGACTAAAGACTTTTTACGCCCCTTTCCGACTAAGTGTTTCTTGGTTTTAAAATCTTTTTCTTCGTCAATATTGTTGTCTTTTATTGTTAACTCCAATCGCATATTTTGCACGGACGTGAAACATTGAAAATACCAAAGTGTCCACTCACTTTTTACCCTTACTCTATGAAGGAGAGTAGGATGATATCTGTTCCCACATCTTACATAGCACACATTCCCTGCGACTCAGGAAGGTTTTCTCACGATTATTAGTCCCCTTAGATCTTTCAAACTTAGAAATCAGAATAAATAAACAAAAATTTTCTCTCACACAAGTCAGAGCATCTAAAGGCGATGAAAAAACAAGTCTCAACATAAGAAACAATATTAAAAATTAATTAGCCGAATCCCTGCAATTACACCGCTCGAAAGAACGAAGTTACAACCGAAAAGTACCTTATCGGTTGTAACTTTTCCTAAAATATAGCTTGATATTGTGATGAAATGAAGATGGTTTACAAATTCCGGAACAATGCAATCACTACTCTCTGAGATCTCAGTTAAACCGTTTCAGAAAATGCAATTCAAAAGTATATTTATCTCGATCTGATATTATATGTTGTAGTGGACTATTTTAAGACGTCCTGCTCTCTACCTTAGGAACGTTTTGTTCATAATTACGTATCACTCGTTATTTTCATAACTGAAACGTTTTTGTAAAGGGCCAAGTGTGTCAGACGATCGCTGGACATAGCGTTTATTTACGAGTATATGCACTCACTAACCTCTGTATTGAATAGTAATTGGAATTCGAAATCAGGTAAACCCTCGTTATTTCTACTTCGCCAACTCGTTTTACTCGTATAACCTCATGATGCTAGGATATACTTCAAGTGTATTGTAATTGTAACTGCAGTTGGTTTTGATAATGTCCTAATAAACAAATATCAGATATGAGTTCAATCTATTAATTTTAATGAAGTAATACAATTTAGTGTTTTAACTATAAAACACGTTAATGAGAGAAACACATCTAGAACCACACATCTTCATTTCAAGAAAAAAATCACAAAACGTGGTTCAGTAGAAAGCTTAAATTTATTTCTACAACAAACCCCTTTAGCGTTTTAAATATACGAGTATACTAGATTGCAGTTGCCATCCGCAAATGCTAATACTACTGTATCCACTTCAACTTCCAGAAATTTATGATCTGCTAAAAAGGCAGGAAATAAATATTATTTTTAAAGAAAAGGAAGCTTAGCTCTGCAAGTACGTTGACGTAAGACCGACACGCCACCACAGTGATTCAATTCAGTCCACCAACCTTAATTATTTTGCAGTCCAAATCAAATATCACGAGAGCCTTCCTCTGTGCAACCAAGTGAACGGAGACCTTCTGTGCAACCTCTGCGGAAGGTTGCAACCAAGGCGTCTTCCCCGAGATTTCGACGTAAGGGGAGACGAGACCTCGCGGCTGCCCTTGAGCTAGCGAATCTTCTATCTGTGTTATGTGAATCTCCATCGGAGAAGAATGGCTTATCGTCGTTAGGAAATAATTAAACGGATATTAGATACTGAAACGAATGAATAAGAAATGCGATAGTAGAGCGCTTGTCGTCGTCATCATCGTCAGCAGGGTCCTCAGGCTGCCTAAGGCACCTTCGATACCACAGGCCTCGGTCTCACCGAAGGTTTTCCTCCTCCTCCTCTATATGCCATGTATCTATATGCCTCTATATGCGATACCTCTTGCACACATGGCATATTGTACTCCTACCGGCCAGAAAGTTCTAGGTCATTCCCTTCTATTTCTTCTTGCAGGTTGATATAGCATAGCCTATTTTAGCCAACTCTCCCATGTGTTTTTACAGATAACCCAGCCACAAAAGTGCCTTTCTTTAATTTTGTCAAGAATGTTGTGCTGAGACTATGACATTTCCCTTTTTGTTTCATTGGTTACATGGTCTCAGCGGAAGTTTGTAGAAAATTTTTTTGGGTGATGGATTTCCTCTCTCTTCGGTTTTTCGTAATTCTCTTGCGTTTGTTCCCAACTTTCACTTCCATATGTTGTTACGTGTTACAGTTTAATCTTGAAATGACGGCTCTTTTTTTAACCATTCGATGTTGTATTTCTCGGTCCATTTTCCATCGTGTGTTGAGATGCTGGCCAGGTACACAAGTCTTGATCTGTTGAGCCTAAGCGCTTATCATCACTGAATGTTCCAGCATCATCTCCTCAGCTGAGTTATTCAGATTTTCTTAAAATTTATTTTTAAATCCCATTTTCTATATTCTTTAAATATGTTTCTGATCAAAAGTTCATCACCAGCAACAAGTACCTCATAATCAGTTAAAAATCCTCTTAATATACACCGATTCCCTACCTCAGTCCCTCTTCCAGCACATTTCCGGAATTTCAGCTCCAATACCTACTGAATAGAAATCTTGGTAATCAAGTAAATTTGTATCTACGCTTAAAAACGACTTATTGAAACTCTTACTCACTTTTATAATGACAACAGAAGCGAGTAAAATGGGTGGACAAATTTGAGAATTCAATAGACTAAGGAAAAGAAACACAACTCAAAAATGTGTTTCAATAGTGAAAAAGTACATGAGAATGTAATTAATTAGGAGCTTCATTTTCAGATCAACGATTATAAAAAAATCAATCATATCCCGTCCCGCTGCAGTAATGATTTATTTTCAGATTTTGGTTGGGATCAACACTCGTTAGCAGTACGATATGTTCCGTTATTATGCAGACACTTCTGTTAGCAAATCTCATTCACGCTGCATAAATTCTCCTTTGTATTGACAGACATCTTTATTGCCCATTTCGGCTTAATCGTGTTAAAAAACATTCTCAGCACTGTGTTTGATGGTGTAGCTGACATCAGATACATTCCGGACATATGAAAGATAGTTTTCTGCAACCAAATCAAATCTCGATCAGTGCCATTGTCTAACAGAATAAGAACTGTTAATGTTTATGACGTACCAAGACATTGGAAAAAAATTATAAGTGCTGGAATTAGTTACAAATTCAAGCAATCATGATTGGTACCTTCAACAAAATAATGTTATTGCTTTGAGAAATCTTCACCAATGAGTTTGGGATAATAGGTTATGTATGAAACTCGATTTAGTAGTAGCACCTACAACACAACCAAAATACTGCGTTTGCTAGTGTGTGAAAAGAAATCATGCTTGAAAGACAATGCCACAGAATATGGTATTCTAAATTATATTGTTCCACTTTTTAATAATACATCGCACTATCATAATATTTGTGAGTGTATAAGGTTATGCGAATAAAATAACAATGAATTATCAAATTACTTTTAAATCGCATACACGTATTACATTGCCTTCTTACCAACTATCGAATTAGTATTTTCATATCAAGAGCATGAATAAAATTAAACTACTCACTTGCAGTAATATTCGTTTGAAAGCGTTGGTAGTGAAGAAACGTAGTTCAGCATCTGCCTGTTAGTGAAGAGTTGAAGTGATGTTGATTGTAATGAATTAATATATGGCTGTAACAACCTGAAACCTTACTCCTATATAGGTTAACGTTCCCACTCAGTGCTTGTAAGTTTGAAAGAGCTTGGCATACATCGGCTAATCCTATAACATTCTTACATAACAAAATATCAAATTAAAAATTTATACTAAGGTATTCAATATGTTATCTTCTTATTTCTTAAATTCGCAAAATTATTTCAACTGCACAAAGTAAAAAAAAAATGAAACGAAACATTCTATTGGAAAGGAGAGCATTTCAGGTTTAAAACAAGAAGGACACGCTCGCGTAAGTCAATTTAAATGCCTTTCTCCGCTATGCAGAGATGTCCCATTCACACATGCACCGCCTTATGCACACTTTCACCCTGTTACTCTCTTTTCCTTTACCACATGCGCCGGCCCCTTCCAAACGAGTACGGGCTTCGTGCCTGGCTGGTTGGCTGGCACCGTGCCTATTGACCAAGTATTAGGAAAGTCACTACTTCAAAATCCACGTGGTTTAATTTAACAATAATTTAAACAATCTTTTACGAATTTTAACATTTATAGTTCACAATATTGTTTTGCCGATCCGGTGGCCGAGATCGTTAAGGCTAGCGATCTCGAAACGAAGGATCGAGTCCCGCCTCGGGCATGATTGTATTGTGTTCGATCTTTCACCCCCTATCATCATCATCATCATCATCATCATAATATCGTGTCAACCTCACAGTTACCATACCGTTACAAGCAATAGTGGTCGCTAATGATCCAGAAGTTGATGCGACCTTAAAAAAGTTTTAATATATTCTACAGTTACTACCGTTAGCATTAGGTTCTCGCACATCTTTTTAAGTTTTTCAGTTTTTAATTAGGCATTGTAATTATATTAAGTAATTTCACTAGTGGTTTGAAACTTCTCGATAAGCTTGCGAGTCGCGTGGCGACGACCGAACTAATTTGAGAAGTTTCAAACCATGAGTGGACTTGGGTTAGACTATTTCAGGACTAAAAGTCATAAATAGATTAAATAGTATGAACATAATGTTCAAAATAGCTAAAACTATATCCTCGTCGGTTATGTCAGACGCTGCATTAATTACTGCAGTTTCATTCACGGAAGGAATGTTTATTTATTTTCCAAAACAGTTGGACGACATCTGCGGTAAGACAACAGTGAGAAGTACACATGTGAACTTGTCGATTTGAAGCGCCCATGATTGGTTGATAACCATTTCATTATAAAACTTTTTTGGCTCAATTTAAACTAATAACTCGTGAGTGGAATAGTCAATAAATTTGCTGCGTAAATTTGTGCAAGTTTTCGAAATGCTTGATTATAAATTAACGACGGATAAGTGCGTTAATGTTTGCCCCGAAAATTAGTAATTTTCGAAATGCTTGGTTATAAAGTAATGCATTTGAGGTTAATGAGAGTGTTAATGAATTAACTCAAAATCAGTACGAAAGCCATTGGATTTCCATACATGTTTTTATAATTTACCTCGATATCAGAGAGTAAATTGATTATGTATGGCATGCTAACGTTTCCTTTAGATTTTTGAAAATTCATCCATAGTTTCTCGTACTTTTGTGTTATTGTAGATATTGCTAAACGAGCTATTGAAAGTGAGACACTTTGATAATATTTAGTGGCCGGCATTCTCCTGCAGGGGCAGAGCACTAAGGCAAACACACAAATACACTGAAAACCAAACGAGTGCGTGATATAACCTCACATCTTTTACTTCTAAGCTTAATATTATTGTATGCTATGAGATCTTTATGTTATTATAGTGTTTCGAATCTCATAATGATGATATGGTAAACTTAAACTACTGTGACTGTGTGGCAATTTACTTCTGTTTCTGAAAAGGCACATTCTGTCTTTGATTTATTGAGGAAGCGGTTGAATATTGTTAATTCTAGCCACACTTATTCAATAATTGCAATAACATTTTCCCCTAATATGTTCAAGGTGAGGGAACGATAAAACTATTCTTAGCCACAAACGATCCGTGATGCACTGTCCAATGCCACTGTGCACACCGATCGAAGACAACTCATCGCTTTGCCCTGTCATTTCATTAGGAAGCGAAGCGTATCTCTTTTGTAAGAACCCACTAGTTACCAAAGGAAAATACGCAGACGGATACTGTTAACCTATATTTGAACTTTTGATCTAAAATACAGGGTTCATAAACACTTGAAAGCAAACAGGAGTTCTTTCAACAAACATTTGTTAACTTGAGAATATAAAGAAACTCATAAAGAAATAACGATTTAAACTGTACATATTGCTGACAAGCAAATTAAACTTAAAATTGGTTCATTTGTTTCACTGCAGTACAATTACCGAAAATCAACTCTTATAACCAGCATATACACATATAATTTACACACACTGTAATGGAAATCCATCGGGATACCAATCTGACAAAATTAGCTCGTAACCTTATGGAAAAAAATCTATCAGGAATGAAGTAAAGGAGAATATATCATTTACAAATAATTAACTTTCCATTCAATGTATTAAGTTCAGGTCGCAATATATAACGCCTTCTTTACATAGAGTACAGTTAGCGCGTATAGTACATAATACCACAAAAAGTGAATTCGCAAAGAGGTTGCATTTCGTTTGGGTAATTTCTGTTCATCGTGTCGTAAAACAACACATTTTGCCATCTTCCTCCATTACGTGGTTCACCCCATCCCTTCCCCCTCCCTCCCTCTCGCCGTGTTCGTGCCCAGCATTTCGGTTTCTCCGCGTCGCGAGTTTCTCGCAGCGAGGAAGACTCCTCGGCGGCGGCGGCGGCGGCGACGCGACTGCGGCGAGAATGGCGAAAGTTGCGCCGGCAGTGATCCACAATGAAGCAGCCTCAGTAAAAGTGGAACAGTAACATACCAGAACCCGCGCCATTCGGCGGCGGGGGCCACGGAGGGGTGGCGGAGGCGGCGCGGGCACTGACAGCGGTGTTTCGAGACAGGGCAAGGGGCGGGGTCGGTGGCGGGAGCAGTCTGTTATTACTCACATACGCCACTTCGAAACAATTTGTTCAGTAACATTATACTTCCTTTCCGAGCCGCCGAGAGAAGATTTCAACTGATAAGAAAGTCAGTCGAGTGCAGGCGCGGATCAACGGGGAGGGAAATGAGGGAAATTTCTTCTATAAAATTTTTCATAACTATTAATTTTCACTTGACACGAAACTTTCTAGTAAAAATATTTTCGGAATATCATTAAAACGAATAAAATCGTATTGCAGCTGAGTGTAACCTGCTACATTTTACAAAATCTATAATATATCAAATACAACCAAAAAACATTTTGAATTTCCCTTCCCCAAATTCGTCTCTGCATTTGCCTCTGGTCAAGTGAAAAAAGAAGATATCTGACTTATAAAGAATCATACATTGTGATGACCTTGTATTTAAAAGTGTGAGGATCCCTATTGAACCTATGAAAAAAGGGAAACGCTGCTTAACCCTAGGATGCAAGGATCCAGGGAACTACTCGTGTATGAATGCCTGCATATGCAGGGCCTCTGAGGCCCTGAGCAATATGCTTTCAAAAAATGAACATAATTTTTTTTTATCATTTCTTAATAATTTCAATTAAAGTCAACTCTTAATGCTAGAGAAATGATTATTTAAACTATTATCAAGGCCTTAAAAGCCTTACATTGTCATAATACCGTCTAATTCCAGGACCTACCTATATGCTTTCTGAGAATATTTTCTTTGCTAAAACAAAAACTAAAACTAAAACAATAGACGAAAGATAACACGGAAAGCAAGCTCTTGAAAATGCAGCTGTTCAGAGTAAAAAGAAATTTAAAAAATGTTAGGGCCTCGGCTGCCCCGCATAAGCATTCTAGAGTTAAGAGACGGTCTTTTAAGGCAACAGTCGGTTAGTGCAAAAGGTAATGTTATATATATATATATATATATATATATATATATATATATATATATATATATATATATATATATATATATGACAATAATTGTTTTGTACAATACAAACTGGTAACAATTGGTGGGAAAATAAATACCAATATATAAAGAAAAAGTCATCAAACCCGTAAAAGTCAATAGCTTCACCTAATGTACGGATGTCGGGAGAATGTGATACAACCTCAGGCGTGTTACTTGCAAATTGTTATATTTTGTCCAAACCATTACAATATCCATATTCTGCATTTCTCAAAACTATCAATACGAAGAAAAGTTACCTTATCCGTGCAACTCTACATTTCTTATGAATCTGATGTTGAGATATAGTCTACCACAGATATCAGAGGTATTATCATACCTATGGGCTGTAAATGACCCATCTCAAGCCATATTTAAAAGTTAGAAATTAAGCAGGACGAAATATTTTGATTTATAAATTGGCAATATTGTGGACATTTTTAAGCAGTAATCCATCATGGTCAAACAGGAAACCGGACATAAACATTTTATAAAGTTTTTTATGTGTTTGTGATTGCGTGTAAATAAACATCATATTTGTAACATTCAATGTTAGAACTATCGATTGGAAATAGTTGTATTGACGGCCATATAATAATACAGGAAATAAAATTTTGACGTTTTATGCAAATCGTGTTTTGAAGAAGAACCATGGTAACCAATCGTGTCGATTATTATTCAAGGACAAAACATAAACCGAAAAAATTGACTGTGATACTGTAGATAATCAATGATAAATTTTATTAGAATTATTCACAGAACAAAAAAGCCAAAGATAACGTTGTGAATTCATGCACATTTTATAGACAGAACGAATATTTTATAGAGAGAACGAAGCCTCTGTCAGGTACGCATGAGAAAGTATTTAACACCTGAAGGTAACGAAGGTAATATTCAGAACTGCATAGGTAGTTTTAGAGGATTTAATGCTAGTGTTGCGCAATAGGGAAGTTCACCTGAAACACCGCGAAAATTTTGAGTTAGTAATTGAGTCATAAAACTAATAATAATTATTGTTATTTTTTTCGATATTTAAATATGTTTAACTGAATTTCAGAATCGTTGGCAAAGTTACAAATTTGTGTTAAATGTAATTAACACGCACCTCATTTACCTGAAAATTCAGAGTTAACCGTCAAAATTGGACCTATTCCACATTTATAACTGTATTTTACTCTATTCTTGTATAAAAATTTAAAGAGAAAGTGTGAAGCCGTTTTTTGGGAAAACTGGAAAATGTCCGGGGGCGTCATATAAAGTACCCCCAAATTTTAAAGAATGTTAAAAAAATCTGAAACCTTCGACTCGAGCCGGGTGGGCAGGGGTTTCTTCAATTAAAAAAAAAAATATTCCGAATGGTTTAGGCGCTAGTGGTTTTATGATAGTATAACGAAAACGCTTCAATTTTGAGAAAACGTTTTACTGTAATGTCAGTAAAATGATTTATAAATCAAGAGTGTCCTTCAGAAATAAAAGTATCTAGATGTATTGATGCAAAGGTGAGCAATTACTGATCGATGATCTGATGATTATACAAGTACAAGTATTTAACACCTCCTAAATGACTTTACCAAGTATTATCACATCATCAACAAAATCATTTATTTCATTTTCCTCGGCATCAAGTTTTTCGAGACATCTTGTCACCAAGGACCGTTTACCACTTCCTCCGACACGGTCCTGAACAACAGAAATACACGAATACGTCCGAAAGTTGTAATTAGCGTTTTCTTAGCTTCTATGCATCATCCTTTTCATGACGAGGTGATTTGATCCAAGTCGAGCGTATATTTTTATAAAATTAAAGTAACACAACAAAAATTGGGATGGCTATCTTAGATTGTCAAGAACACAATTTCTGCATTTTCAGGTTCCTCTTTCAACTTACTTGACTTTCCATTACGAACAGGCTACATTACGATGTCGAATATCCTAAAGCAATGCAATGAGAATCAGTTTGGAAAAAAAAAAAAAAAAAAAAAAACTCTCTCTCCTAGAATCAATTGTAAGTTCCAAATATTGAGTATAACCGCATTCAAATCACAGCTCACATTAGATCGGAAGTGACGCCAAACGCAGGCCGAGGAAAAGCCAGAGACAATAGAAAGCCAAGCGCCCGTAAGAACGTCCGAAGCGGCGGCGGGCGCCGGAGACGAGTGAGCGGTCGAGCGAGAGCGCAGAGCCGGTGAAACCGAGCCCCGGGCGAGATGCAGCGGGTGGGGGTGGGAAGAGGAGGGAAAGGGGGAGGGGGAGAGGGAGGGGGACGGCGCGTGGAAGCGCATCGCCGCCTTGCGAAGCGCGTCGGCCAGCGACGCACGGTGGTTTGACACCCGTGAAAGGAGGGCAAAATTATTTCAACTGTTCCTTTTTCCTCGTTGAAGAAAATATCAAACGAAAAGTGTTTAGTTCTTCCTGTGTCGTCAGAATACCTCACAATTATTTTTCAACCTTCAAGCATGAAGTGGTGGCTTTGTTAAAATTTTATTGATTCGAAAGTTTTATTTTGACATATGCTTATCGGCGAAAAAGCCTATAACAACTGGGCACTGCAAAGCAAATAAAACATTAGGGCGTCAGGAATCAACGTGGTTGTCGCCTTGCATATCCAGAATTATTCAGACAATACGTATTGGAAAGTTTCTACGAATTCGTAAAAAAAAAATTTGGTACCCAATTCGAACGAGAGTGTCTTTGTCGTATTCATTTCAAAATGCCTTGATGAAATTCTTTGGCCATTTCATTCTTACGCCAAAGACTCAATTTCTCTACTAGTTAAGTGAATTCGTTTTCATTCGTGAATTCGTTTTTAGTTTGTCAGAAGCTTGTAAATAAAAGATTTTTTCAGACAAATTAATTGATCTAATTTTCGAAACCACATTTATCAGTAATTGTTAATTTTGTACAAATTGGGCTTATCATTATTTCTGCATAAAACACATTTAGTAGTACTTGCATTTTTGTTTTATTTTTTAAATGAAGTCGGAATAAATCGGAGAAAGTCAAAATAGGTAAAGAATCATCTACGTTTCTTGGCTTTTAAGAAAGTGTATGATGAATAATGAATTTGCAAAATAAAACCTAATTTGTGAAGATTATTTTTGAAATTGACAGCTACTACGTAACTTCATATTAACTTGTAATGTTGAATCATACAATAGGATAACGTGGAAAGAAACACTACATGTGATCGTGCCTAGTTTAAGACCGATTTGTAATTGAGCAAACGAAACCATGGACATGAGTCATCAAAGCAGACGACTTCTAAGAATTCTCGTCTGAGTTCTGGTCGAATAGTATCCCAGTTATTTAAAGGTTTAGGAAGGTCATTCTCCAAGATATTACAAATTCGAGATAAACACAATACAAATCCAGAAGCTCCTGGTCTGCGAAGCTACAATATTACGAATTTAGTTTCATGAAAGCACGAAGTTTTTGTCCGCATTTTCCCCAGATCAGCCCATAGTGCGGCGGTGGGGGCGGCGTGGACCTGGGCGAGGGGGAAGGGGGGGCGGCTCCGTTCCGCTGAATGAATCTCGACGCCTGCTCCCAACGCGTTCCTCTGCTCACCTCCTGTGCCGCCGCCGCCACTCCGCCTCCGCCTACACCAACGCCATTGCTACCGCAACCTCCACCGTCGCTTCCTCCATCATCAACGCCAACCCCAACGCCTCGGCACCACCACGCCTCGTTCTCAGCCTCCTCCGCCCCTTCCTCCTCCACCTGCTCCAGAGCCTCCACCCCTTCCTCCACGGCCTCCTCCACAACCTCCTCTACAGCCTCCTCTACAGCTTTCTTCACAGCCTCCTCCACATCCTTTTCCACAGACTTCTTGACAGCCTCCTCCACCTCCTCTTCCACTTCCACCTTCTCTTCCACTTCCACCTTCTCTTCCACTTCCACCTTCTCTTCCACTTCCACCTTCTCTTCCACTTCCACCTTCTCTTCCACTTCGACCTTCTCTTCCACTTCCACCTTCTCTTCCACTTCGACCTTCTCTTCCACTTCCACCTTCTCTTCCACTTCCACCTCTCTTCCACTTCCACCTCTCTTCCACTTCCACCTCCTCTTCCACTTCTACCTCCTCTTCCGCCGCCTCCGCTTCCTCCACCGCCACTGCCATCACCTTCGCCTTCGCAGCGCCAGCAAATGCGCCGATGACGATGGCGTTAGTAGCCACGATGAACGCGGCGGACGCAGCGGCGTCAGCGTTCAGGCCTCTGTACTCCGACTTCAACGAATTGGGCCTTCAAGATACTAATATAAAAGCAGAGCGGGACAGTGTCATCCAAACGGGACCTTCAATACCACAAATTTAAGTCGCCTTCCTTTCGGATTGGTATCTTGAAGAGCTACTACATTGAAATAGGAGTATAGGCATTGCTGAGATAATATCTTACAGGGTTTTAAGAATGGGGAAAACCTCGCACCTCCTTCTAAATTTGAAATATTAAGCTTTCAAAGTTCGTGGTCTACATTACTGACACAACACAAAAATTAAGTTTTGAGATAAACTTATTTTTCGTGTGTCTGAGATACAGGTTTCTCACCTTTATTGACTCTTGGATCAAGATGTAAGCATCATTAAAAGATACCATATAATTTCTGTACAAAAATAAATATGATAAAAGTTTGTAAAATAATAATGGTCATAAGTCAAGATTCGTATTGTTCGTAACTATCATTACTGACATTGATACATTTGTGTTTCGAAGGGCAGCACTTGTCCCGCAGCCAACTCCCATCGGATTCGGCGCTCACGCTGTTGGTAGAGGTGGATATGGAGGCGGAAGAGATGGCAGTTTTGGAAAGGATGGACAGGCGGAATTGGCACGTGTCTGCAGTGGTTCTGAAAGCAAGCACTGTGTATGAAAAGGAAAGTGGGTGTCTGTATCTGAGGCGGGGTCGGACATTCGGCGTACTTGGTGGAGGCAACAATGAAGGTGGAAACTATTCTAAGGTTGCGATGTATTGGAGGGACGAAGTCCGTTGAGGTAGTTCAGGGCACAGGTAGCGACGGCAGCGGAGCCAGCGGGGACAGCACAAGGCAGCGAACGACTGTTTCCTGTTCATCGAGCTCATTATTTCGCCACGAGCGTTCGGCAACCATCGCACATCTAAAATGGAAACGCGGGGTCCAGTGGGAATTGAAGGATGCTGCGGATGTATGAGTGAGGGTGGGTGTAGGCAGAGGCGGTGGCAGAGGCAAAGCGGGTGCTAGAGGCGGAGGCGAAGGAAGAGGTGAAGGCGGAGGGGGGAGCAAGAGGCGGACTCGGAAACACAGGTGGAGGCAGTGATGGCGGTTGCAGTGATGGTGGCGGTGACAATGACGGTAACGGTGGCAGTGATGGTGGCGGTGACAATGACGGTAGCGGTGGCAGTCAGGGTGGCGGCGGCAGTCATGGTGGTGATGGCAGTCATGGTGGCGATGGCAGTCATGGTGGCGATGACGGTGACGATAACTGTGGCAGTCATGGTGGCGGTGCAGTCATTGTGGCGGTGGCAGTGATGGTCGCGGTGGCGGGGGCAGAGGAAGAGATAAAGACGAAGACACAGGCAGAGGTGAAGGCAGACGTAGAGGGAGGCAGGGGCGATGGCGGAGGCAGAAGTGGAGGTAGTCGCAAAGGCGGAGGCGACAGCAGAAACAGAGCCGGAAACGAAGGAGGGGGCGGAGGAAGAGGTGGGGGCGGAGGTTGAGGCGAAGGCGGAGAGTGTGGCAGCAGCGGTGGCGGCGACCGAGTGCTGAAGGCGGAGGCGTGGGCGGTGTCTGGGGGCGTGGGTGGCGACGGCAGCCGGGGAGCGTTCGTGAAGGCGCGTCCGGCGGTCCATTGGACGCTCCGCCCGCTACCGCTCGCTCCCGAGCCCCGGCTGCTAATCGGCGGCAGCTGCCTGCGCGTTCGTTCACCTGATGCCGCTCGCGCCGCCCCTCCGCCACGCCCGCACTCGACCACCTACACTTCCTCGCCCTCCCTGCCCCTCCCCAATTGGCGTTTCTAGGCATTAGCACTTTTTCCAATTCCTAACGTGTCTTATAAATAATCCCCTATTGTTCATGTTTCTCTGTTTATGTGTATTGTAGACTCATATCACATCAGAAAATCTCATCAAAAATCAATGATTTTTATTTTATTTTAAGGTCATCATCCCTTATGTTGTTTAATTAATAATTCAACTTTTTTTTGATTTTCCTAACAACGTGCCAACGTGCATATTTTTCTTCCTTATTCGGTATTACCTTGACATCAAACATCTTTCTCTGTTTTGTTATGTCATCCGTTTACTTCTTAACTGTGTTCTCTCCTCCATTCACTTCTCTTCCTACAAAGACTTCGCTTCAATAACCTCCTCCTTTCTCCCCACTGTCCTCTCCACACGATGCTTCTTGTTTTTCGCCGATTGCTGGCGTGGCCCAAGCGGCGGGGCATTCAGCATACTTAGACTCTTATTTTGCCCGCCGGTGTTTTTATTTTTTTTTACTTCCTGTCACGATACATTTACACTGGAGGCCCTGGAGGCGAGCGGTGCGCCGTGGTCGCTCACCTCCGCGGCCCCGCCGCCCCCACCTCCAAGCTCCGGCCGCCCCCGCTCCCATTACCCCACGTCCCTACCGCCCTCGCCGCAGCACTACACCGCCTACCGTTGCCTGCCGTTGCTACCGACGCCCATTACGCACGCCCGACGCCTGCCGTTGCTACCGACCGTTGTTACCATCGCCACCCACGCCATCCCTACCTGCAAGTCACCTGCCGATGCTTCAACTTCTTCCCATCGCCCCCTTCCCAGATCACGGCGTCCCAACCGTCGCTCCTGTCCCTGAAGTTGTCCTCGAATTCATCCGCCTTTCCTCTACTGACTCTCCCGTGTCTTCGTTGCCCCTTCCCCACGGCCGAGACGTCGGATTCGCCAAGATATTGGCGGTCGCGTGGAGAATGCCGCTGACAAATCGCAAGGTGCGTCCTCCGGAATCAGGAGATATTTGCAAAGCATCCAGGCGACCCTTCAGCGGCAGTGGAAATACCTCTGTAGGTTTCTGTCTGTGGTATTCCTTGCGTGTGCTCGCTCTAGCTTGGTGTGGTACAACGCAATTTAGAGAATGCGTGTAGTGTTCTTTTATTGATGATGGGTCGTTTTTTTTTTTTTTTGAATACAGTTCTAGTTGCCGTAATAGTTCCACCATTCAAATATTTTAAGAACTTGATTTCTCTGTGCGGAGATCATTATTCATGACTGTAAATTATAGTATTCCAAATATTATCTTTTGCGTCTAACTAATGATCTCCAAAAAATGTTGATCACTCCATAAAGAATCTTAAAACTTACTATATGACATTTACGTTGTACAAAATCCTTCTCGAACAGCGTGCATGTGTACGAAATTGAAAGCGAATATGAGATTACGTTGAATATGGAATGTCAGGGAAATTGGGTAACATGGTCAGGTTTAATTTGCTTGAACATCACGACGCGGCATGAGAAAGCAAAGATCTTACATAGCATTTAGACAATACAGTAAAGATCAGACTCTCAGAGTCCAGTGTGCGGGAAGCACTTGAAAATGCAAGCGTGACAAGCATTTCGAGGGTGGTGAGGGTGAGAAGGGCAGAATCATCCAGGACGAGAACTCATAGGGTGGTTGGGGCGAGGAGACAAGTGATATGACAAGCACGGCGGAAAAAGGAAGTGCGAAAAAGAATAAGACAACAGTGAGGACAGCGTAGGTGAAGAGGACGACGAAAAAGATACATAGTACATTGTGAACCAAAACGGCGAGAACCAAGATTAAGGCGAAAGATGTGCATTGGGGACGCGCGCTTTGAGAATGGAGCGATGTGGAGGAGAGCAAAGGACGTACAGATGTTGAGTGCCAAGGCGTAAAGGATTTTAAGGTCGGTGTACGATGTGTACAATGAGGGAGATTGTTAAGTCGTTGAGTTTTTCCCCCTTTCTAGTGATGTGTAATTAACATTATATAAATAAGTATTTGTATTTAGCTATCATATGTGCCGTAAAGGGCAATTGGCCTCGGCGCCGTTTGATCCCGGGGTTCCTAGTCGGTCACCCAACCAGGAACCCGCGATGTCTCGAATTCACTTAGTTAACGAATTCAGTTAGCGACGTCACTTTCGCGACCGTGGCTTTCCAAAATATCCCAGCATTCGCCTGGAAGACCGAGCGAAATCCCGAAAACCCCGGTCCGGATGGCCCGCACGGGGAGTGGAGCCAGGCCTCGCGAATGTGAAGTCAGCGCGCTGCGCCCAGAGCCACTTCGCTAGCTACGTAAATTAGTAGTGTAAGATATTTAGTACCATTAAACCAACGTCGGTAGAGCCGACATCAACTTGAGAAGCGTTAAGGGGCAGTGAACCAGTGCGGTGGCGCAGGCACGGGGGGGGGGGCACAGCGAGCGGCGGCGGGTGTTGGTGTGGGAGAGGGAGGAGAGGGGGGAGGGGAGGGGGAGGGGAGGGGAGGGGAGGGGCAGGGCGGCGCCGCCTCACGGCAGAGGCGCTCGGGCGCGTCCGACTGCGAGGTCGGCGACTGGCGGCCGCCGCGCCGCAGAGCGCTGGCAACGCAGTAAAGAACATCCTGTCAACGGGGAAGTTACGTCTCCTAACAACTGAATACCCGCGCCGCCACGCCGCTCCCGCCACCTCCCAACCCTCCGTTTCTTCCTCTTTTTCCTCTATCGCAACCCCCTCCTCCTTGACTTCACTTCCTTCTTCTCTTCCTCTTCTTCTCCACACCCTCCCCTCGCTTTACTTCTCCTCCTTCTCCTTCACACCCTGCCCTCCTCTACTCCTTTGCCTCCTCCGCCTCTTCCTTTACTACCTCCTTTTTCTCTCTTCCTCATTTACTTTTCTCCCACCTTAATTTCTCCTACTCCCTTACGCACCCTCCTTTATTCTTCCTCTTTCACTTCTCTTCCTCATTCTCAGCCTCCTCCTCTTCATTTTATTTCTCTTCCTCTTTCTCATTTCAAGCCTCCTCCTTCACTTCTCTTTCTCCTCCACTTTTCCTCCTCCTTGATTTCGCTTCCTCCTCCTTTACACATCGTCCTTCACTTCTCTGGCTCCTCCTCTTTGACACCTCCTTCGCTATTGCTCCTTCATCCTCCTCTTCCTTCACCATCTTCTCATCCTCCTCGACCTCCTCTTTTTCTTCACTTCTTCCCTCCCGCTTGCGAAAGCGGTGCTCCTGGCGCGCAGTTGCTAGCGCTGCCCGGGAAGTGACACCGCGTTCTCTCGAGCTCTGATTGCCCTCGCATTCCTCGCCCAGGGACCCTCTCTAATCGCCTGCTGGCGCATACTTTTCGAAAGAGCGGCTGATTGGGGCCGATGAATGCTTGTGGTCGGGTGGAGGTTGAATGTGTAGTTAACAAATTGCAGGATAACAAGAGCTTCCTATGTTCGTAATTTTATACACTGATACATACAGAGCACACCAGAAAATCCACTTCAATGTAGTAGAAGTCAAATGTGTTGAAATTTCAGTTCATGAGAACATTTTTTTTTTAAAAATTAGTAATTCAATGAATGGAGATCTTGATTTACTGCAATAAGAGATTCGGATGTATAATTGCATTTGACGTATTATCTTCTAATATCTGTTTTTGCTAGATACAAAAGATAGTACTTTCAAGTTTTACTTCATATATTAATTTTGATGAAGGAAACAGAGATGGCATGAGTTCCTTGCGTGTTGCCTTGCTGAGAATTCTCGAATGATATTCGTAGTGTCTACAATAGTAGATTTTAGCGATTAATACTACTTTGCCTTCATTGACACTCTTTAAAAGAATAACCATCCTGCTTTTTCGCAGTGCCCAAGTAGGCCAACAAGAACCAAAACAGTACTGTAACATTTTTCGACTCCAACTTAAACTAACATTATTTTGCAATGACTCTCAGATACGGTAGAAGCTAACTGAATGAAATATTGCCAAAGAAAAATGTAAGAAGTCACATGTGGAAGTGTGTTTTAACCACTAATTTTTTTTTGACTTTTACTATCTGTATGTTTAAAACTTCAAGAAATTTTGTTGTTTAGTAAGAAATTTCAACTTTCTATTTAACCACATTTTGAGATTTTACATTAAATGAAATATAGTAGATCCAATATGTGTTATCGCTTGCTATTATTAACCAGCTTTATAGTGTAGACTCACAATTTTAATAATATCCTGTCGCCATTTGTTCGTTACAACATCTCCAAGATCAACTTCTTGCCGTTCGTCTTCATCGTCTGGTGCGAGTTGTAATCGATCTTTCAAATTCCGTTGACGTTTCGTAGTGCGTGCAAACATGCGTTAACGAAGCGATAAATAGTAATTATTCTTCGAATATTGAGTGTTTCTAAATGTTTTTAAAAGATTAATGTCTGTATATAAACGTAATATCCGGTCATTCTCTGATACAAGTGTCCTTTTACCAAAAATATTCGGTGGTGATGTATTACGTATATGAGTCAAAGGTAGCAGAATCCCATGCTAAGGTCCATTCCAAACGCACTTGTACACATTTTGGTAAATATAAAAAATTTCAATTGCATTTTTAGAAACAAAATTTCCTCTGTTTACTCGGTGACTATTGATTTACTGTCCCTGAATTTGTAAACCTCTCTCATTTTATTAGTCTTGGAGAACGATTTAAAACAATATCTTTAGGGGTTTCGATTTTCCGTATAGTGCAAATATAGTACTTTTATATTGAAACCATTCTACTCCTCCTTTTGTACAATGTAATAGCAAGGATTCAGCTAGTTTATTATTATTCTGATCTACCCTCAGCGTTTACTTGCGGTGATTTCAGATTCACACAAATATGTACATATTTTATTGTACAATTTTACATGTGAGGTTAACCCACACGGCCCTCTGCAATTTGTAATAATTTGTAAAATAATATATTTTGTTTGGGGCGGGTGGAGTGGGTTTAAAGAGGAGCTGAAGAGGAATCACTCTCAATTCGATCAATGAACCATTTCCAACCACCCTTAAATTCTTACGGCGAACGTCAACCGTGCCGCCCATTTATCATATTCTCGGGGGGAGGGGAGGGCGGGGTGACGGGGGAGTGGTCGCAAAGCGACAACAGCAACACGCACGGCGGCGGCGGCGGCGGCGGCGGCGGCGGCGGCGGCGGCGGCGGCGGCCAACGGCCCTGCCAAGGTCGGCGCCGCCGCCGGGAGAGGTGGGGCCGAGGGGAAGACCTTCGCGCCACTTCCCCTCCCCTCCCCTCCCCTCCCCTCCCCCCCTTCGCTCCACCCGCCCGACCACTGCCACACGCGGCACGCAAGTGTCAAACGGAACAAAACCCATCCACGAAAAGTAAATTAATATACAAGTTGATATTTGGGGATTTTGGTATTTGAGCTTCTGTTTTCAGTGTTATTCTACAACTTACCGTAACTTACCATATTGAACATTGAATTTCATATTTTTCGTATTGGTAATTGTTATTTGTTCTAAGCAAATTCATTATAAAATTAGATTTTAAACGTATTTCCGTTGCCTGGAACATTCATCATTTGACTCAGAAAGTTACAAAGAATTAATGGAAATACTTTAAATATTTTTTTAAAACGAAATTACAACTACTAATACGAGTACTGCATACATACCGAGCACTTTAATTGTCTATAATTGAGAAATGCTGATTACAATTTCATTGGAGTATTCATCAAAATTATAAAAAATAGTGAAATTTGTCAGAAAACTCACAAAAAGTTTATTAAAGAAATAATTAGGTACTATAAAATGTGCGATATACATCTGATTGGGTTGGTTGATTTTGTTTTGGTTTACACTTCATATACTCTTTTTTATAGTTGCGATAACGTACTTGAATGTACTTGCAAGTCGGTAACTGAAGGTTTGAGCATCGGTAGAACTTGCAATAGGTTCCAATCAGGATGACAGGATTTTCTATTCCATACAACTAGGTGGCTCCACGACGAAGACTACCTGAATGAAAGATTTGGAGAGGTCGTCTTCGTTAATCTGTCGTCTCCACAGTTTTCTACGATCAAATCCAGGGGAAAGCCAGTGTTGTACCAACAATTGGCCATGGCCATTGAAATCATTCTTTCCTCCATCCGCTGATCGTTTCAGTCTTTGGCGTCGAGTGTCAGGCATGACCTATCTCATTTGGTCCCTTCCCTACTATTCGAGTAAATTATCTATTTCATCAAGCGCCGGTGAGACGGGGTGCAGAAATCTGCAAGCCTCCAAGAGCCGCCATATGTGTTCCGTGGAAGAGTGCGAGCAGGAATAAAAATGTTAACACCCGGAATTTGAGAATTCATTACGGTCTAAAATGCTTGATTCCAAATAACAGGCAATATGGATACGTGATTGCCATACGTAGGCAGAGTTGCCAACATTTAGACCATCATTCTGTGAACTTCCTGAGGGCGAAAAGCCATTTCGCCCTGAAGAATGTCGTAGTATGACGGCAGAAACGTTGGCAACTACAACTACGACGCGGCGTCTCCCGGTAAGTCAAGCATCTACTGACCCTGGTCGCGGAAGCCAACACTTTCAAAGGGTACTATCGTTCGTGAGCTGGCATAGTGGCACAACTCAAGCAATCAGGTGTTGATATAAATGAATTTGAAGTTTCACCTTACACTGAAATGTATTATTCTTGCATTCATAATTCTGCTATTTGTTGGTGGAATACTGTTCTGTAAGATAAGCTGTTTCTGCTGGATGGTAGACCAATCTGCAAATCTGAAGAAAGCATTAAGTCAAGATTTGTATTTTTTGAGTTGTGCCATTACTGCACCCACGAACGAAGCGATGTCTTGCGCGCTCTAGCTAGTACTTCGGTCCACTGTACGTCGCTTTCTTTCGACTTCTGGGGGAGCGGGGTGGGGGAGGGAGGGGAGGGGAGGGGAGGGGAGGCAGGCGCCCGCTCGCTGGCGCAAACTGGTTGCAAAAGTGTATGACGCGTGCTCCGACAGGTTGTGCTTTCCCGGATTACCGACCGCGAAATTCGGTCGGCTCTGGGTCACATAGTGGCACGGACGGGCCCTCTTCGGGACACGGATAACACGCGTCGTCTTGAGGCGATGACTTGCAGGTCGCAGACCTTGCCCAGCGCACGGCTTTTCCTCTTGAAGGTTGCAGTGGTTAAAGGACGTCGTACCGCGCATAACTCCTTGACCATCTTTTCTCCGCAGCACAGTTACACGAACTAGTAAGTGTTCAACAGTCTGTTCTGGCTACATGAAACTCCTGTATCCTTCGTGTTACAGAGCTAGTACTTCATAAACGAAATTATTTATTTCTCAATTGACATGTTATAAGGCTGATCAAGAACGATTCGTACAAGAAACTTCACGAAATCTTATATTCTTGTCAACTAACTTCACGCAATTACCTAGTTCATACACGTGATTAATGCAGCTCGTTGAAATGTACACTACACATACAGTACATTACAATAGGAAATAAACATAATTCGCTATGGGCTTTCGTAAACTCAAATTATTTCTTAAGTTTTTTTTTTAATTCCCACCCTTCTCGTTTATTGAGACATTCCCGCATTTTTAGGGACAATAATGTCTACTTTTTGTAAAATAATAAGTTACAAAATTACTACCAATAACACAGGTGAACGATTCTTCATATAAAGATATGAACATAAGTGATTGGAGAGTAATAAATGAATGTGAACCATGTCAATAAAGTAATCAAGTGAACGGAATCTGTAGGTAGAAATAGTATGGGTAGCTTAGGAGTAGCGTCAACATATACTGCAAAGAAACGTAATTGTCCCCTGCTTCTCTTTCATATAATTTTGTTACAAATTCGTATACCCTTTCGTTTGTACGTGCATATCTCTTAATCCCATGAAGGGGTGGAAAAATGTAACACGAACGGATGGGCTGGGTCTGAAAGACTCGGGTTAAAAAACATTAATTATGTAGCAAATATTTTGTTTATATCATAGTTAGAGTACTTCATTATGTTAGTTTGATACATAAAACATTTTTGTTAATATATTGTGTATTTATTATTCTTATCAAAACATATTTGGAAAATTTAAGAAGTGGCACAATGAGACCTCCCAATAACATCGTCGTCATTCCACTGGAAAGTTTGCCTCGTTTCTGAAAATACACTTCAATTTGACTTTAATTATAAGTAATTCTACATAAAAAGAACGTATTATCTATATTGCAATAATAAATCATTCTAAAAATACGAATATGTACCTTCTCGATTACAGATACACGACTGGATGGACTAGGTCTAAGTGACCAAGCACGAAACAAATTACGCATATAATCACGCACACAACCTATACGGCAATAACTGTCACATTCAACGTTACATTTGATGATAAAAGAAAAGTAGAGGGACGAACAGGCTACTAGTGCTATTAGTATGTGATTGTCTGAAGTTCTTCTGAGAGGGAGTCTCACCACGTGGGTCTCACAGATTCAACCCATCAGTTGCCGGTATATATAATGTCAGGCATATCTATGTTCAATACATTTGACGGCTTAAAATAAAACATTAATTATTTATAAATATCATTAACCCCAAAAACTGAAATAGTAGTGTGGGGTCTCTTAACATGTTTATACATCTCAAATGATTTTAATCAGTAAAACGTGTTTTTTACACCTTTCGTCTCTATTTCAACAATGTTTTCCACTTTATTTCTTGAATGATACCTTACTGGAATTGATTGCTAACTAGAAAACCACAATAGGGATTTATATTGTGAACGATTTGCAGGCCAGAATGTTGCCATAGGACATGCGGTCGCAAGGAGCAGGTGAAAAGATCCTGTGGAACTCCGAACACTTTTTCGAAAAACGCCATAGGCAGAATCATTCGTGGGAAACGGGGAAGGACTGAGAGGAAACGGGGAAGAGACCATAAACCCCGGATCGCATTACGAAGAACAGAGAAAGAAATATCCTTAATTCTTTCGGACGCAGTTCCTTAATTTATTTGTTTGTTTTTTTAATTTCAAACAAGCACGCTGTGTGTATTTCCCAAATGCTCATTCATTAATTGTAAATTGAATATGATATGAATATTAATAAATTATTACAAATTTAAATTTCAGAACAATAATACTGGTATGTGGGAAATGAATTCGGAACTAAGGACAGAATATATAAAATAATATTGTATAGGTACGGAAAATTCTTAACAGGAACATATGCTGATAGTATACTCATATATCAATTTTACAAACTAAAAGTTGGGTACAACGGAGAGACGTGTTCAATGTAGGTACAGGCACAAACGTTGAGTACGTTAGTAGTGGCTAACATCAACTGGTACTTTATGCAAGAAATAAATAAATACATTACGGTACTTTTAATCAATCATATTTTCAACCTGACAGTATAAAATACCTTGCGAATAAATATGCAGAACAATCAACTGAACATTTAATAGACATTCAATTCCAAACTGTCGGCTGCCTTCAAATCTGTTAAATCAAAGTTCGTAAAAGGTATGAATGATGATGATATTATTATTATTATTATTATTATTACAAATTAAATTTACGACCAGAGACCAATTACTACACCAGGATGTTAAGTGCTTATCGCCTCTTCTCTTCAGGTCTTGGAATGAAGGGAACAAGTACTGGATAATTTTAAACTGGTGGAATGTTAGTTAGTTAATCACCCTGAAAAGTCGAAATGAAAAATAACTTACTGATGGTACGTAGTGATTTTTATTTTCTTCAGAAGGCAGCACCTCAGCTACAATTTCGTCACAGAGCAATAATTTTTACACCTAGCAAAAAGAATCACTGACATTATTAACACTAAATTATGTGAAATATTCATTAATGACGACATTCATGAATTATAGTTAAGCAAGTGGCGGATGATTTTTTCATGAGTGGGTAAAACTCTTTACTAGTGTATCCAACCTTGAAGCGAAAAAATGTAAATGAAAAATCTAAAAACTGGAAGTTATTATGCAAAGCAACACATGTTTCATTGTTTTAATGACATCGAATGGAAGGAACTGTAAACGTCACATTCCCGGGTGCATATATTTCATTTGCAACGAAATAAAATTCAGATCAGTGAAATAAATTACATAAAAATGGAGAAAATGTAATAAAATTTGTTGTGATAATGTATCCGAGTACAAAATAAAATTGATAGAACATTGAATATGAAATAAATGACAGTTTACACAGTGAAAATGGTGGAAATAGTTATTTATGCACCAAAGGAGTTAAAAGGGTTCTAATAATCGAGCGGTGACAAAATGCCCGAGGACTTTTTGGCACTCGATATCATTAGAATCAGTTAACGCCTGCGGTACGTACATGATTTTATTTTTTGCCTAATTTTATTGATTCACATTATCTTACTTACTAATTAACTAGATGTTAACTTGACTGGGTGTGTCTTTTTATATGTCCCTCCCATAATGCCCTTTCGTAATTCCCTCTCACAATTCTCTCCGTAAGAGAACACGTAGCAACATTCAACTGTTTTCATAATTCCCTCGCAACCTCGATCCAGGTAAATTTAAGCAGCGTTTATCGGGCTTCTTATCGAAGGCAATAACAAACTATAACGTGCCAGTAATAAATGAATGTATTCTTCTTACTGCCACGGAGAAAAAAGCTTTCGCCCCGCCAAAAAGCGACTTCTCGCACTGTGCCGGGCGGTGCGACGTGGCGGCCAGGGGGACCGGGTGGGAGGGAGGAGGGGGGGTGGCAGGCGGCGGTGCATTGTAGGTCGCCGTGCTCGAGCGGCGCACAGAAGGCCGCGAGGCGGCCGACGGCGGTGCTGCGCTGCACAGCGCCGCGCCGCGCGACTCACCTCAACTCCACTTCACTTCATTTCACTTCATTTCACTTCACTTCACCTCGACGCCCGCTAAGCGCCGGCGCGCCGCGCCGCGCCGCGCCGCGCAGAAGCCAGCGCCGCCTCGCGAGACAAGGAGCTACACTTGGATTTATTTAACAGCGCGTTTCAAGTAAATCAGCTCATCACGGTTTCATCCAATCGGGAGCTTGAACGGTGCCAGTGACGTCAGTGTAGGGACAAATGTAGTGGCGTCACTGTAGTGACCGATTAGATGAAACCGTCAACTCCTGATACCTGCCAGACGCACGACTAAATAAATCGTTCTATGGGGCGCGCACAACAAATTACGCATACAGTTGGTGTTGCTCGTTTTTGCTGAAGTTTTCGCAAAGAGGAATAAAATTTCGTTTAAATTTCTTCTCGAAAACTAGCAATAAGAAAAATCGACTATTTTTAATTATATTTTTTTTAATATTGCACTGAATCAGAGTGTAAATATATAAAACAAAAAGAAATTGAAATAAGACACTACATAAAACAATAAGAAATAATTGAAATAATGTATTTAGTACTTATATAAAAATGTATTATTCTTCACTTCATTTTAATTTCTTGACTTTGTGAAGGACAATACGGCACGGGCCCCAAAAGAGTTACCTACTGGACCACTCGTCTTTCCTCGTACGAACATGCAAAGTTCCCTTACTGAAGGCAACCATATTTGTAATGGGAAGAAACTAAAATCCGTGCTTGTGTTTCTTGAGTTTTTAAATAAATCTTACGTTCCATTTCTCTTATTTTTTCCTAGAATTTGTTAACACGTTGAAACTAAAAATTAATGTGATTTTTTTAATTGGATTAATCTAAATTTAAAAACTCACTTCGTTTCCTCTTGATTATGAAACGGGTACATTGCAAATTTTAAAAATCGTGAAAATGTTGGGTTTTTGCAACAACACGCAATTTTCACTTTTTCGATAAAATTCTGAAACAAAAAAATCGATTGAAAACCGAGTTTCAAAGATTTTATGTCAAGAAAACCATAATAGTTTAAACTTCCGTCTCTTTTGCCGGTTATACGGAAGGCTCACTCCTCTATCCATACATTATTTCGCGGCAAACTGTGTCGGAGCAAAGCTTTCCCACACTCCGGTACGGGCCGGGCCGGTCGGCCGGCCGCCCGGTCGCTCATCCCCGCCCCCACCCGCCCCTCCCCCCGCACGCCCCCGTCTTCGCCGAAGTAGGTCAGGCTTTCGGGAACGCTACTTTTCCGCCGCTGTCTTTTCTAGAATTCTTCCCCGTTTTTTTTGGTGGGGGCGTATGCGCATGTGGACGGGGAGCGGAGGGTCGAGCGGCGTCGCAGGGCCTTTAGCCCGACTCTTCAGGTAGGCACGTGCAATTAAAAGGAGGGGGCGCGGCTCGGGGCCCTGGCTGCGGCGGTGGAGGGGGCGGGGGCGGGGACGGCGGCGGCGGGATCAGAGGAGAAACTTGCGTTTCGGGCGCAGTAAGGCGCCGCTTCCTGCTGGGCGTCGGCCGCCACCTCCCTCCGTGCGAGATATTTCGCTCGCGCAACCCGGCTGCTGACATTCCGAAAACGGTCGCTTCAACACGACTCTTTCTAGGAGGCAAGGTGTATCTTTCAGCATAAGAAACTTGTTTTATTTATAGATCAAATAATGGATATCAGGATTGTATACAGGAGTCAATATCAGATAAGGTTACATTTGGACCAACATCTTTTGATATCAGGATTATTCAAAATTATGATTAATAGCAATTGTCGATTTTCAATGGCTTGGCCGTCATCATTATTCTATTCAAAAGAGACGTAATAATAATTTATGAAGATGCCATGGAATTCGAACATGATACATTGCAATGAACAAAAGAAAATATTATGAATACACAGTTCATAGACAGTATTACATATATTGGTCCAACTAGAATAATGAATTTGCAAGATAAACGTGTATAAAACGCTTTTACAATCATTGAAAACCACGCTTAATAATTTTTGGATAAAATAAACATTACTCAAATGGTTTATAGGAGCTACGCTAGTAACAAATATTACAAAATGTCATGAAGTAATGTTCATAACTCAAAATTAAATTTTTTCTTGTTTACCCATGTTTCAGCGTATGTTGTACACGCTGATTTACTGAATTCAAGTGGAGAAGACACAGAATTTTCCACTACATTTTACATTAAAAATACATTATGATATTAACCTGCCGCTACAAGTAGAGAAATGTTGAAGGAGTCACAAACATATGTTCTTTTATGAAGCTGGAATTACGAGGGATACAATATTTCTGACGTTTACGGTATTTGTAAAGCAGCAGTAGCCTTCAAAGGCACATGAATCTTCGTAAAATATATACTTTTAGTGAAAATAACTAGTACTCAAAATAACTATTAAAACACCAGAAAAAAACATTCATCATCCCGTTATTACGATAAGCAGTTAAAGATCAATTACCACTTTTTAAGAAAGAACGAAGTTTTTATTGTATTTATATCTTGAAATTTAGACTCCAAGATCCGAACAACGAACAAGCAACGGTTTGGCCAAACCCTTTGTTACGCTGGCTCTTTCCTTTTAGATGCTGCATCCCAGCTCTGTGAACACAAGAAGGAAAAGAAGTGTCAAATCCCAAATGCACCGGTGCATACCAATGCATTCATCTATTGTATTCTCGAGACTAACGAATGCATGTTACAGCACACGTCAAAATAACTCTTGGCGAGCCTCGCGCAATGAATAAATATAGAGATTTTTCGTCGAGCATTACCATTGTTTTGTTTTAGTATGGACAATGCATGTCCTTCAAAACAAAGAGCATAATTATGAAGTAAAGTGTATATAGGCTATGAACACGCCAAACCTTTCTTTATTAAACGTAAAATAGTTCTAAAAAGTCGCGCCTTAAATAGAAAAGAAAATAAGGCGGCCATTAAAACAATAAGCTGCAACTCATTCGATTAAGTTCATAGTTTATTATCATCACTAGTTGAACTATTGCACAAACAAACACAAACGTTGGATCAATGACCTACAATGATTTATGAGATCCTGACAACTATTGTTCGAGGCACGTGACATAACTCCTCCCAATGGAGGCATCAGCGCACGCAAATGCAGAATCTATTACGTGAAGCCCATGTGTCAGCGAAGGCGCCTATCCAGCCTAGCACTTGTGAGGGGAGGTCACGTACGGGCCCCCCACTCACGAAGCTTCGTCGAACTGCCCCGGTGCAACCTCCGCCCCCGCAGTCGCAAACCAGGCCGCCCCGCCGCCCGCCCCGCCGCCCGCCCCGCCGCCCGCCCCGCCGCCCGCCCCGCCGCCCGCCCCGCCGCCCGCCCTGCCGCCCGCCCCGCCGCCCGCCCCGCCGCCGCCCACTCCGCCGCCGCCGTCACCGCCCCGCCACCGTCCGCCCCATCGCCGTTCGCCCCGCCGCCGCCTGCATACCCGCCCGCCCCGCCCCTTCCCCACGCGACAATCAGGCCAGGGATGCTCGCGCACGCGCGGGGACCAACGGACGGACGGATGGCCGGCCAGCCGGCGGTCGGACGGACGCACCGAACAGGGAAGTAGGTTGGCGGGAGGGCAGGTCGGGCGGGGAGGCAAGCGGCGGTGGCGGTGGAGGCGGCGGACGCGAGGCCGCGCGGCGGCGACGGCGGCGGCGGCGTCCTTGCGGCGGCGGCGGGGGCGGCGGAGCGGGCGGCGGCGGCGGCGGCGGCGGGGCGGGGGCGGGGCGCGCGAGCGCGCGCGCGGCCAGTGGGTCAATGCGGACGCGCGGCCTCCGTTTGCAGCCAAGGCTGGCGGCGGCGGCGGCGGCGGCGGCGGCGCGCGGAGCACGCGCGAGTGAGTGGCTCCTTCCGACAGCTCGGCCGCCGCTACCGCCACCGCCGCAGGGGGCGCCACTTGCCGAGCGCACACGCGCCCAGCCCAGCCCAGCCCAGCCCGCCGCCGCCGCCGCCCGCGAACAATAAGCGCTAATGCACACACTGCGTTAAAGGCGCTCCCGCTTTGACGGGCGGAGAACGTTTTGAGATGATTGAACAAGCTATAGTGTGCGACTTAAAGGCTCTCCGCTCTCTTTTCATCCGTTAACTGTTTCGTTTATAAATTTCTCTATTTACGTAATGTGTGATACAAACAAAATACTATTGATCCATTTTTACTAATAGATCAACAATTGCACATTTAACCGTGCAATGTACGAAAGAACGTGTAAGCAGAACTATAACTGACTATACCTGATTCGACAATACTCTTCGAAGCCCTCCCGCCTTGACGGGCGGAGAACGTTTTGAAATGATTGAACAAGCTATAGTGCACGACATAAAGGCTCTCCGCTGTTGCCCTCCTTTAACTGTTTCGTTTTCAAATTTCTCTAGTTACGTAATGTGTAAGTGACCATATTGAATTTTTTAATCTCATAGATCAATAGTTGCAAATTCACCCATTCTTTCGTACAATGCACAGTTTAGCAGCGCTACAATTGACCAAACCTGATTATACAGTACTATAATTCGTCCTTTGTGGCTTATTTACAATTATAAAGTATCTCAGAGTTCAGTGATTTTCGAATTAATTTGTATAAAAGTGGACCTAATAATACTATCAAACATAATTTTGTATATGATTGACGATTGTCATTGCTGTAGGACACCACAAACTGAGTGTATCAATAACAGAAACAGAATAGATCAGATATAAGAAGTTAATAATTACATTCTATTACAACTGAAATGGAAGTCTAAATAAATGTTAGACTTTACACAGTGATGGGAAATTTTGGAGAGTTAATAGTTCAGAAAATGTATGGATTACTTTCAAAGGTAGGGGATGATTTGGGACCATTACAATATACAGTTCTCTTAGTGAAAGTCATGGTAGATAAACAATGTACTTTTGTTCCCACGTGTTTGGAAAATCTAAAACATTGAAATAGTCCTCAACATCACAAAACAGGAATTATTCTAACTCATAGAGTTTGGGTTGTGAAAAGAGTTGTATTCCTTCTGATTCATCCGAAATAGAGTTAAAAATCATTCAGCATGTAGCTTTAATTAGAATAGTTTCTACAGATACATACTATGTCGATTGTATAAGTCTATTATGGACGAAACTGCAAATAATTCAGAAAATTACATTTCCAACTTGTTGGTTATTCAGTCAGATATGTTTTTTTATCCAAGTGTTGACATGAGGAGTTATTCAAAATAGTACAAATCAGTTGTTCTAAGCTTTGAGATAGTATTGCTATGAGTACAATGTTACATAATAATGCATTGCAATGGCGCTGAATCGTGTAAGTTTAGTGAGTTCAGGGAGTTCAGGTAAGTTAAACTTCACTCTAGGGGAGTCAGTAAGAGGAAAAGTAAATTACGGAAGAAAAATGAATAAAACAACGCAGTCTTTGAAAAAGTTTGGAGCTCGATTCCCGTGGCTCGCGCGTGGCCACCACTTGTACTGGACGAGTCAACCTGTCCTCACGCGATATGCAAGCGAGTTCCTGTTACTCTACTTCCGTTAGAATTTTATAGTAGGACAAAGTTTCCCCTTCTGGAAGGCCCTCGTCTTGATCGTATCGAAGGGTAAATGCGTCGCAGTACGCGGAGCTTTTGTCGACGTTGTGGGAACACGCGCACGTAGCCAGCGAATTACAAGCGAGCTTAGTACCTTCACGCGACGAGACAACTCTTCTAGTGGGCGGAGGCTCTGTATCGATTAGGGCAGTTTGATCAATCGACGTTCACGCGGTTACAGTCACTCAAACACCAACACGTCGACACACACACACACACAACGTACACGGAACGCGCGATGTTGATAAACTTTTTTGCCTCTAAGTACTTCCTGTCACCCGCTTTTTTGCAAAACATTACGTTTTACATTTGTTTATTCGATTTTTCTCTTATTTGTAGAATCATTTGCAGCTGGAAAAACAAGGTTCATGGTAATTAAGTCAGTATCCCTCATACATTTACACAATGAGGCCGATTTTAAGAAGCGTTTCGTTACTTCTTATTCCTTTTGTATATGATGGAATCTTTTCTCTCCTTTTTTTGAAAATTGAACATCTTACATTTCCTTTAATCAATTTTGTTGTTTTTTGTAGCCTCATCAATAGTTCAGAAAGTCTAGTTCACCCTCTGAAAAACATTCGCACCTACTAGAAAATAACCACAACGCCTGCGTCGCTCATCTTTTGTCCACTCATTAAGTCTTCCTTCTCTTTTTCCGAACTTTTACGTTTTACATAGTATTCTCCTACCTAGTTTTCTAGAAATTATGGAGTCATCTGTAGTTCGGAAAGTGAAGTCAATAGCGATTTATTTTGTTCGCACGATATACAACGGAGCTGTTTTCGAATTTGTCCTAGCTGACATCGCCTAGTTCCAGTAATAAAATACAAGTAGTTAGTACTTAAAGTACTTCAACTTGTAACTACTACTTACAGCAATCAGATTGTATTCATGAAGTTTGTGTAATAGATAATAAAAGTAATAATAGTGTGTATAATAATAATAATAATAATAATAATAATAATAATAATAATAATAATAATAATAATATTCAATACTGTACATTTAAATCAATACATGGATTGATCCTTCAAAACTATTTTAAGTTCCCCCAATTTGCACTTAAAAGTGCGAACAAAGACGATTTTTTGGGGACATTAATTCCGCCACCTATAATTTCGCCACGATTTCGCCTCCTCGATCGAGAGCTCTCTCTTTGCGAAACTACGCGTCCGCCGGCTGCGCGCCGGCTTCGCCAGTCGCACGTCCTCCCACACTCGGCGGCGCTCGCAGCGATGACATAACCGCCGGCAAAATTCTGTTGACGCGACGGAGGAAAACGTTCGAATTTCGACCTTCGAGTAACATCCGTTTCCCGCAGGCTCGCAACGCTCCGTCAACAGAGCCCACATCCCCCGCGCAATGGAGCTGCGCCGCAATCACCCACGCCTCTCTACGGTGCCGAACGCTGCGAGCGAGCAGGCGGACGGGCGTGCGTGCGTGCGTGCGTGCGTGCGTGCGTGCGGGCGTGCATGCGTGCGTGCGGGCGGGCGGGGTGGGCGGGCGGGCGGGCGGGCGGGCGGGCGGGCTGGCGGGCTGGCGGGCGCGTGGGTGAGTGGACGCGTGGGGGTGACTACCTCGGAGGGTGGATATTCGATTGGTCGGGTGGGCAAGAGGGTGGCTTGAGGTGGGACGGGACGGGGCGATGTGGGGAGACTACGGGTGGGACGACGAAACGGGAAGTTACTGGACGGAACGGGTTGGATCGGGATAGTGCGAGAAGGATGCTGGGCGCGGCGGGGAGTCCTGGGCGGGGGAAGGGCGTGGCTGGGCGAGCGAGGGTGTGTGGGGGGAGCGAAGCAAGGCGGGATGCGACGGAATAGAGAAGAACTGGGCGGCGAAGAAGGGGGCGGGGCAGACGGGGGCAGATGGGCGCGGGTAGGCGCGGGGCGGCGCGGCAGGACGGGGAGAGGCAGGGTGAATGGATTGGCCGAGGGGGGATCGCTGTCAACGAAATGTACAAAGCAAGTCGTGCGACAATAGAACAAACCATAGGTGATTCCTGTGCAAATTCGATGTTATGAACTTGAGAATTATATAAATGTAAAAATGGATACCGTGATTGTGTAAAAAGTTCCTATTTACTACGTTTGTCATGTGCTTGTCAACAACCCACTGTTGTTTCCTATGCATATTGGCGTCCTAGAATTCATGAAAATGGGGGAAAGTAATAACAGTATTGGAGTGCTACTGTATTGCATATACGAAATCGTTTAGAAAGACTAAATAAAAAAATTGACACACCATGAAGTATGCAGAGGGAAACATTATCGCAAGATGGTATCAATAAGCAAAATTTATTAATGACCAAATAAACTGAAATAAACTTAGATTTCTGCGACATCAAGGAATAAAATCGTAAGATTAACATCTTCGATTTCTCAAAATTATCATGGACTATGAATAACTTAATAATAATAATAATAATAATAATAATAATAATAATAATAATAATGATAATAATAATAATAATAATAAAAATAATAATAATAAAAATAATAATAATAATAATAATAATAATAATAATAATAATAATAATAATAATAATGAATATGAATAACACATACAAAATCGTACTGAAGTTTTCAGAACTAACCAAAACCTTAATTAACAAAATATTTTTAATGTATCTCGGCACAATTTATTTTGAATGTTTTCCAAATTATATATTTTTCTGATAATGAAACGGCGATTCTATTTATATTATTGTATATACGAACGTGCTATAATGAATATAATTATACTTACGTGAAATAATTACATAAAACACATCGCAAGTTATTCAAATAAACATTGCTCCCAATCAAATAGTATGACACTATAGTATTTACTTCAAAAATAGTTTCAATGAAAACGAAATAAGCTTTGTGACGAAGGCGAAGACGCTAGCTGTTGTTTTACTTAAGAACATATGCTTTTGTATCCTTCAGGCTCCCAATTGAAGCAAATAAAACGCCAACAATCCAAATTCTTCTATAACTACCCTCCTCGCTCTCAGACCTCATCACGTAATTGGAACATGCGTTATCAATGGTCAAGAGAGTTCACTTGCGTATTATGCAAATTATAAAGAAGACCGGCATCTTTAATTATTAAATCACCCCAAAGCGAACCACAAACATTTTACTTCATTGAGTAATTACGAGAAGTTGCAAAAACATCTCGAAAGCTACTTGGAGTGAACTATCTTCGCCTCTTGGAACATTGCAAGACGGCGAAAGATACATCGGGAGAAATGGACCAAAAACTTTCCGCTTCCCGAAGCCCATCCACGCGAACTTTCTTTCTCCTCCTCCGCGATATTTCACATCGAATTAAAACATTCGCGAGCACAATATGCTCGCAGGTGCGGCTGCGCGCTGTATCGAGCACGGCGGCGGCGGCGGCGGCGGCGGCGGGAGCTTATCTGCGCCGCGCAGCCCGCAGAAGCGGCGCTGCGCGGGCGGGCGGGCGGCCCCGGCACTGTCCGGCCGGTGGCGGCGGCGGCGGCGGCCGCTTCGATCCACCGGCGCGCACGTGACACCGCTGCCGTCTCCACCCGCCACCCGCCGGGGTCGCCCCAGCCACCTTCCAACGAGCGCAAGCTCGCTTGCAACCAGGCGCGCGCGCGGGCCGCCTCCGCTGTCGTCACCGCCCCCGTCGCCGCGCTCCAGCGATAGCCATGCGCGGCGGCGGCGCCCTGCCCTGCCCCGTCGCGTCCCTCCGCGCCCCGCACCCCGCGCCGCGCCGCGCCGCGCCACGCCGCATTCTTCGCTGCTCTTCCCACGACTGTGTGGAAGGGAGCAGAGCCGGCGGCGGCGGCGGCGGTAACCAGCATCGCCCTTCTCGCTCCCGCCGCGCCGCTCTCATCACCAACACGCTCTCTGTCGTTGTTCCCTCCGTTGTTCCCCCTGTTCCGTTTCCACGCGTCCGTCTCTCCGTCTCTCTCTCTCTCTTCTCCGCGCCTCACTCGGCTTCTCCCGGCAGTCGCCCAGCCTGCCTGCCCGCGCGCCCGCCCGCGCGCCCGACCGTCACCCCGCCCCGCGCCGCGCCTCCCCGCGCGCCTTGCGCGTCGGCTTTTTTACCGCCTCCCCTCCCTGTCGCGCGCCGATTCCCCTCCGCGCCCCCTCCACCGCCGCCCGAGCCCCTCCATCGCGCCGCGCCGCTCCCTTCCCTTCCGCCGCCGCGGCCGCCTGCCCCTCCTTCGCCGCCGCCGCCGCCACTTTCGCTGCTTCAAAAGCATGTGAATGCGTACACTCGTCCATTCTAAAATACGTCCGGGCCGCGGTGCGGGGTTGAGAACGTGTGGCCCCCTCGTGGCACTGCCCGCCGCGACCCTACGTGCTGCGCGCTGCGCGTTGTGTGTGCTGCGCGCGTTGCCCTGCGCCTTGGCGCGCGCCGCGTCTAATGAAGTCGCCTCCTCCTGAGGCGTGAATGCCCTGGCCCGCGCTTCTTCCGAGTGGCCGCCCGGCCACAAGAGCCCGTAATATACTGCTCCCGCGCTCGCGCCCGCCCCCCCCGCCCGCCCGCCCGCTTACTCGCGCGCGCTAATAGGATTTTAAAGATTCCTAACACACTGCTCCACAAAAATAGTGGGTGATCCGAAGCGGCCATTGTTTAACCTACTTCCCCGCCGCAACCACATGCATATTTCATGGCCACATTATCCAGTTATTTATACGCTTATTTATCATGTTTGCTAGCGTACACCTCGTTTGGCTGTCCCGCCTGCTTGCTTTGTGCATTTCTTCAGTTTACTATTAGTTAGACGAGATGTTGGTTTAGCCAGGAACAAGGTTTGCTCAGCGGAAGGGCTAGCCGCGGGACGCGGGCCCTTCGAGATTACACCTCTCGCTTCCCCTACTCGTCCTTCTCCCCGCCTCGCCCCTCCCACCGCCGACATAAATCTGCCCCAGCAGCCGTGGCGGCAGCGGCGGCGGCGGCGTCAGCAATGCGGGCCGCAGCCCCTCCAGACGTGTAACAAAGACGTTAAACACATTTTAAAGGCGAGCGGGGTGGTCGCGGCGGCGCCACTCCGGAACCCCCTTCCCCGCCTGCGCGCCCCGCCCCCGCCGCCGTGCCCCCGCCGCCGCCGCCACGTTGCCACCTGCCTACCTGGCCGGGCGGCGAGCGGTCGAGTCAGGTACCCGCGGCAAGGTCGTCATAACCTCGGCGGCTGCGGGACGAGGGACGTTGCAACACTTGTCACCCGCCGGCGATCGGCCCCCTAAACGCATTGTGTGTCCCGCCGCTGCGTTGCCGATGTTATGACGGCTGGCGGTAGTGGATGCCATATATTTGGTAGCGATACATCAACAGAAATTATTAACTTTTTGATATGTTGATAATTGAGAATAAAGTGACCTTTCCTCCGGTAATGAATGTAATTGATATGTCTTAAAATAGTAAACTAGGAGGTACGAGGTACATTAATATCCAACTTTTCTGAATATTTTGAATGGATTTCATTTATAATTAATTTGTTTTCCACTTTTAATAGTTTTATTTAACTTTTTTATTATTCCATATACGCAAAGATTATAACAATGAATATTCGGCATAATTTTGTATTTAACAAAACCAATATAGTTATCGAAGTTTTGGTACCCAAACAACACTATTAGTATATATTCGTGAGTGTTGATATTGGTAGTTACGTAATATAACGAAAGAGTATCAACTATTCAAGAATTGAAAGTATCGCAACATTCCTAATTGTGTCCCCTCTTCCGCCGCCGTTGCCGATGTTATGAGAACGCCATTAGTGTCAAGTTACTTACTGATCGACCATACTTTTCGGGTGGCCAGCGATTTGTCGAAGCGTTTCGCCCCCTACTGCTCTGACACGTCGTCGGTGGCCTTCGGCCGGAATTAATGGTTCTTCTTGAGAGAGATTCGTGGATGATGCGTTGAAAGGTAGGGCCATTTGCTCCAGTGAAAGGTACTACAAATCTTTGTTGTGTAATTTAACACAACGTAGGCAACGTGCTACTCGTAATTATCCGATGGTTAAAATTGCAACAAAATGAAATTTTTCGGGGGAGCGAAAAAGAAAGAACGTAGATAGACGGAGCAGTCATGTCATGTTGATTCAACCTTTTCAAATGGCCAAAAACAATAAACATTGAATTGAATGAACTCGCGATGTTTACTTTCTGGTATTTATGTATTAAAGAGCAAGTACTATCGTAATACTGCGAAAAGTTGCGATGGCAATACACGTTCGGAGTCTCTGACAACGAAAACGTCTCTTTTCAAAACCGACCGACCGACCGACCGACCGACCGACCGACCGACCGACCGACCGACCGACCGACCGACCGACCGACCGACCGACCGACCGACCGACCGACCGACCGACCGACCGACCGACCGACCGACCGACCGACCGACCGACCGACCGACCGACCGACCGACCGACCGACCGACCGACCGACCGACCGACCGACCGACCGACCGACCGACCGACCGACCGACCGACCGACCGACCGACCGACCGACCGACCGACCGACCGACCGACCGACCGACCGACCGACCGACCGACCGACCGACCGACCGACCGACCGACCGACCGACCGACCGACCGACCGACCGACCGACCGACCGACCGACCGACCGACCGACCGACCGACCGACCGACCGACCGACCGACCGACCGACCGACCGACCGACCGACCGACCGACCGACCGACCGACCGACCGACCGACCGACCGACCGACCGACCGACCGACCGACCGACCGACCGACCGACCGACCGACCGACCGACCGACCGACCGACCGACCGACCGACCGACCGACCGACCGACCGACCGACCGACCGACCGACCGACCGACCGACCGACCGACCGACCGACCGACCGACCGACCGACCGACCGACCGACCGACCGACCGACCGACCGACCGACCGACCGACCGACCGACCGACCGACCGACCGACCGACCGACCGACCGACCGACCGACCGACCGACCGACCGACCGACCGACCGACCGACCGACCGACCGACCGACCGACCGACCGACCGACCGACCGACCGACCGACCGACCGACCGACCGACCGACCGACCGACCGAGCACCGACCGACCGACCGACCGACCGACCGACCGACCGACCGACCGACCGACCGACCGACCGACCGACCGACCGACCGACCGACCGACCGACCGACCGACCGACCGACCGACCGACCGACCGACCGTTGGATAAGACTAGCGCCTAAGCCGTACACAGGATTTTCTTCAAAATAGATATTTGTCTATCATTTTGGGCGCATTCGATGCTTTGCGAATTTGAAACTGATCTTTTAATTTCTGGAAGTACATTATATGAAGACATTTTCTTTAGGATTTACACAATGAGCGAGCTTATATCCGAAGTGACGTATCTCCATTTCCGATTGTTTTCTAGTTTTCCAAATGTATGTATTTTTAATATGCTTCTTGTAATATTAGTCATGCAATTTTATGTTATTTTATATTGAATGAACCGGATATAGTAGGTGAATCCTATCTTGAACTATAAAGCTGGTTGTGAATACTTCTTCTTCCCGAAAAGTTACCTTTCACGTATATACTATGCTACTTTGTAAATAAGCTATTCGATTATTTTCACAGCAAGAAGAATAACCACGTATATTGCAGTTGTTTCTATGTGTTTGCACGTTCCGTAACAGTTATTCACTTATCGCCCGACTGAAGCGTAGACTGCATCGTCTGAGTTAACACACTCATATACTAGATCATTGAATCAAATACACACACGCAGACGAAAGCTTAATTTTCTTAGAAAAGCCGTATCAACGTTATATTCAGCCTTGCCATTATCTGAGATAAAACTTGTATCTCGTAACACGTACAAGCAAAATGTGACAAATACCTGAGCAAGATGCTTGCTACGCTGTCATAAGTCTTCATGGGGGAATGACGTGACTGTGTCCCTGACTCTCGCTACGCTGTCGACATATCCTCGATAATATACAAAGCCGTTGACACATGTCACGACTTGTCGCCCCTCGTTAACTTCCCGCGTATTTCTTGCTTGAAGAAACACCAGCTTTGAATGCTCACCAGGTAGATTTCGTATTTTCGGCACCATGCCTCTTTCAGGGTCGCGTGGAAGTTTAGCTTTGAACTAAATCTGCATGTGAAAGCATCTGCACTAAATTCATTTCCCCTTTCGCCGTGAAACATTCCGCCATACCTCCTGTCATTTATTCTCGATGTAAATCTCATTATCGCTCACCACGAGTTTATCAGAGCTCATAAATTTGAACACTCTGAAATAATTATACGAGTTAGGAGATAATGAATTGAGTAAACGGATTTCCAGTTCACTGTTGCAACCTGGACACTGACCAAAAATGTGTCGGGTAGAGCACAGAATTGGAGCCAAGAATTTATCCCCCGCAACAGATGAGATTTCAAATTAGTTTCTCTCGTGAAAGGAAATTAATGCTTATCCAGGTAATTTTTGCTGTCACCACTACATTCTTCTTCAGGGAAGAATATAAAATAACGCTCTTCCCACAGGGTGTTTTGACTACATCGTCTTCTTCAACAAGCTATTATTTATGCACATTCATCTTTTGTTGTTTGAGATTTTTCTAACACTCTAACACAAGAGAGCAAATGGTATGAAGTGAAAATTAAAATATTTCTTCACATAATTCCGTACATACAGTATGAGAGATAATATTCCTTAGACGAATCGTAAATCTGATAACTAACTTTGCATCGGAAGATGGAAAATACTCATAACTTCAATAGGCAGATTCGTTCTGCATAGAACAGTGACACCAGTTTCATTTGTGAAACTTGTCACATATTCTAACAAGAATTATTTTAGAAGCAATTCGACTTCCATTCCGAAAGAGAAAAAGATTATTGCTTTACATATATTTTAAAAAATTCTGAATATAAATGTGACGACTTTTATGCTATAAGATTATGTAGTTGTTGCTAGAGAATTTCAGATCAGCATCAAGGATTCATAGAATTTGGTCACTTGAGAAAGAAAAACTATAATTTGTGAATGACAGTTAATCGTGAACTACTTACGCGCACTTGGAAGTCGCGAAATTGAATGGCGCAAGAACTGGAAATTTCATGATGGTCATGAAAGAAAGACAATGACAATTTTGTTTCAAGATTCTTTGCCAATTTCTAAATGTCAGAGCTTTTAATGTAAAACGGAACTCTACTATTCTTACAAATGCGCTTTCTTCTTTAAGGGAAGAAAAAAAATGAAGAAAAATTTTCAAGAAAACGTTGAAAATGTCATAGAGACTTCAATTAAATATCCACAATTTAAAATATCATAATGACTTAATAACAAAAGTCCTAAAGTATTTACCAAGTTTGAAATCAAGAACTTCTAATCCTACAGAGTCACACATACGCACATAAATACATCCATACGAGTATAGTATATAAATCGATTTTCGGGTACAAAAATTCCATATACTTCTTCTCCCCCTGCACCTATATAAAGCTAAAAATAAACCATCTTTGGAACTGCACTAACATGGCTTAATCCTGACGTGTGTCAGCTGAAAATATTCTTAAATACGACTTTTACAGCGGTTATTCGAGATCTCATTCTTAAGGTAATTCTAATTGTTTTCTTCCATGTACAAAAAGGAAAAGTAATAACGTTTACAGCATATGGAAATTACCAGTTGTTCCCAAATACCTTCAGCAGTTTATTATTGGTAACATTAACCAAGTCATTAAACCCTTTCAAATAAACTTCGGGCATTGGCGAAATATGAGAATAATCCACTTCCATTTTTTTAAACAATGGGTTAGGAAACTGCGAAACAACGTTCGGTTTTCCTTTTCTGAGGACAAACCTCGTCCCATTCGCACCATCCCGGTTCCAAACACCGCCTGAGTGTTGGAGCCTAATAATGACACATAAAATGATCCAAGTGCTTCTGTGCGGAGCGCCTGAAAGCCTGGCTCCCAAGAGTTTCTCCAGCGGCCTGATGCGGCGTCCGCTCCTTCGCTCCCCGGCGTGCGAGCGCCGCATCGGCGCGGGAGCATTTTCTTTCCGGGCACGGAACACGCGCCTCTCACGTACGCACGCCGCAACGCGCCACTCGCTCGCTGGCCTCACTGTACGTCTACTCACACTTCCCCCGCTCGGCCCTCGCACACCCCTCGCCCGCTCACCTCCCCCGCTCGACCGCCACCGCGACGCACCCCCGTTCGCTCCCTTCCTGCCCCCTCGTACGTCTGCACACTCGCTCGCCCGCCCGCCCGCCCACTCGCCTGCCCGCCCACCCGCCCGCCCGCCCACTCGCCCACCCGCCCACTCGCTCGCCCGCCCGCCCGCCCGCCCGCCCACTCGCTCGCCCGCCCGCCCGCCCGCCCACCCACTCACTCGCCCGCCCGCCCGCCCGCCCGCCCGCCCGCCCGCCCGCCCGCCCGCCCGCCCACTCGCCCGCCCGCCCGCCCACTCGCTCGCCCGCTCGCCCGCCCACTCGCCCGCCCGCCCACTCGCCCGCCCGCCTACTCGCCCGCCCGCCCGCCCACTCGTACGCACGCCCGCCCACTCGTACGCCCGCCCACTCGCACGCCCGCCCACTCGCACGCCCGCCCACTCGCACGCCCGCCCACTCGCACGCCCGCCCACTCGCACGCCCGCCCACTCGCATGCCCAAGGACTGACACGGCCAACCCTCAAATAAACCCGTCCTTTATTGCATTTTCGCATATCAGTGTATACATTGTTCAGTAATTTTGACGACTGTGATGACATTGACGATAGAGGAAGTGGAGACTTAGTGAGATAAAAATGGATGGAAAATAGTGAAAGATTAATAGTGAATACGGAATAGGTGGGAGGAATAATGATAGTGATGATGTACTGCGGCGATGAGAGTGCCGAAGTAACGAATGGTGGTGGAGATGAAATAATGGTCTTGAAAAGTGATAGTGTGTAGTGATAAATGAGGAAGAGGAGAAGAGACGCAGAAGAAGAAGGAGAAGATGGTGGAGGTGAAGGAAGAGGACAGTTTTGAGGTGATGAGAGAGAGTAAGTGAGGAGACTGAAGTTGACAGAAGGCAGTGGGGACACAGCAGGGGCGGCTTATTCAGCGGAAATATGTGAAGAGGCCCTTTACTGACCTTTACTAATTGTTTATATAAGAAAAATATTTTTAAATTGATTTTCTTTATCAAATATTATTTGGGATTTAAAAGTGTAAGTGTGTATTTAAATAGCGCGCGGAACTGAACTGGGGCATTTAAGAACACTCGAAGACGCCGATGAGTGCGCCACCAACCACGCGGGCCAACACCGTCTCAAGTGAAGAAGGCATCCTTTTCAGGTAACGCTACCTCAAAGACCTTATTTTGGGCGTCATAGTCGGACTGCTGAAGAACAGGCGAGGGAAATAAGATTGTTTGGCCCACTTGGCAGTACTTGTACACTCTTTGGCACGCCGCCTAAATTTGGTGTTACAACTGAGTTTACTTCTGCATCGAAACCATGTAATTCCAACTGTAACAACTGTCCGCTGAAATCCCAACTCGAAATTTCAGAGTGCAATTTTGAACGACTGAGAAAAACTGACAGAAGTTTTCAAAACCATAATTTGACCTGATCAGCCTGCTGGTAAATCTATTCAAATTGTCGGAGGCTTTCTTCACGATATGAAGTTTTCATTTCACATTTCTGGCAGTTATGATTCAAGTCATATTTTGTTTGATCTTGTATGAGTTTTGCAAATGAGATCATTGGATATATACCAAAAATTAGGACTTATTTGCGATAGAATACGAAGAATCAGTATTTTTCTATTATCTTTGAAGAGGCTAGCTAAGTGACCGATATGCACCTAACTCGGTAGTGCAGCTCTCTTTTTGTTGATGAATACGTTCAGATTTATCGAGAGTTATATTACGATATGTTGGACTGAATTTTGAGGAAAATGGATGAGAGATTTCGTTTTTGTGAATAAATTAAGATGGTTTGCCTTACTGGAAACATAAAATTTGAAGAATACAAATACATGCTTTCCTCTTAATGCACTTGAAAATCTGCAAAATTTCTTTAGACGTATCTTCCATAAAACGCATCACCTAAGAAATGATCTCTCTATTTCACATGCCGATGAAAAGTATGGGCAGATTCCTGCACAAAAGATGTTCGAAATGCTCCATAGGGGCAAGAACATTTTTACGGAAGTCGCAAATTGTTCTCCCTTATTACATCAGTCTCCTTTCCGTTCTGTGGACAGAAGCTTTCCTTGTCTCAAACGCATAAAAACATACAACAGGAACAAAATTCCAGAAGAGAAACGTTTTTTTCTTTGCGGAATACGGCAATTCAGAAGGACCTCATACACACTCACTTCATAGACATATTTGCAACTTTATAGGA
Organism: Gryllus longicercus; assembly: GCA_038098605.1. Lineage (NCBI taxonomy): Eukaryota > Metazoa > Arthropoda > Insecta > Orthoptera > Gryllidae > Gryllus > Gryllus longicercus. The sequence goes on from JAZDUA010000140.1 coordinate 262,472, forward strand.
CTGGGGACTTGGTGTACACGAAATAGGTGAGCGCAATTAATAAGGAATTTTTGAATTACTTTTTCGTTCTAGTTCTTCCTCCTAACTTCACAGCCAATCGGACATAGCGAACGAGGGGAGGACGCAGATGAGACGATACCACGGAGAATTCACTGAATAAGAGAGATGAAAAAGGCAATGCCGAAAGAGATAGTGAATTTAGCGGAGGCGGCAGACGCCGGGAAGCGGCCGAGATTGCCAGATGGTTGAGATGCGGGGGTGGGGGGGGTGGCAGCAAGGAAGCAAGCGGCCGTCTTGCGCAATGCCGCGCGAAAAGTGGAACGATGCCGCCGCGCTCCTCACCTTTCAAGGCGCCGGGATTCAGGAAATCGCCAAATTGCGGCTTTTTCCCTTTCTTCGGCGGCGGTGGCGGGGATTTGGCGCAGAGTTGGCGGGCATTAGCGGGGCGTTGGCGGGGCGTTGGCGGGGCGTTGGCGGGGCGTTGGCGGGGCGTTGGCGGGGCGTTGGCGGGGCGTTGGCGGGGCGTTGGCGGGGCGTTGGCGGGGCGTTGGCGGGGCGTTGGCGGGGCGTTGGCGGGGCGTTGGCGGGGCGTTGGCGGGACGTTGGCGGGGCGGTGGTGGGGCGGTGGCGGGGCGGTGGCGGGGCGGTGGCGGGTGGTGGCGGGGCGGTGGCGGGGCGGTGGCGGGGCGTTGGCGGGGCGGTGGCGGGGCGGTGGCGGGGCGGTGGCGGGGCGTGGGCGGGGCGTGGGCGGGGCGTGGGCGGGGCGTGGGCGGGACGTTGGCGGGGCGTTGGCGGGGCGTTTGCGGGGCGTTGGCGGGGCGGTGGCGGGGCGGTGGCGGGGCGGTGGCGGGGCGGTGGCGGGGCGGTGGCGGGGCGGTGGCGGGGCGGTGGCGGGACGGTGGCGGGGCGGTGGCGGGGAGGAGGTCGCGGGGAGGCGGCGGGGATGGGACGGGACGGGGAGGGGAGGGGCAAGGAGGAAGGAGGTGGAGGCGGCGGCAGGGACAGCACGGAGCTCGGCAGAGGAGCCGCGCACCTTACACGCCTACACGATCGCGAGAAAGCTGTGGCGGGGATGGGCGGTCGGGGGAGGGGGGAGGGTTGGCGGTGCGGTGGCGGGGAGGTGGCTGGGCGGTGGGGGGGAGGTGGCGGGGCGGTGGCAGGGCGGTGGCGGGACGGTGGTGGGGCGGTGGCGGGGCGGTGGCGGGGCGGAGGCGGGGCGGAGGTCGTGGGGAGGCGGAGGCGGAGGGGAGGGGACGGGGAGGGGAGGGGCAAGGAGGGAGGAGGTGGAGGCGGCGGCAGGGACAGCACGGTGCTCGGGGGAGGGTGGAGGGTGGAGGGGTGTCCGGAGAGGTGCCGCAGATTGAACTGAAATGAGACAAGGCGCATGCAGAAACAAGCAAATAAATGAATAAATAAAAAACACTTTGGGTGACTTATTGTGAATAATTGTAGTTCGCCCGAAAGAAATTAACACTTCTTTCACAAAAATTAAGGTGTCTACAAAATAAACTGAAGAAATTTGGAAAAATATGAAATTTTGAAAAACGCCATTTCCAATATTTTTGAAACTCCCACTTTAGACCTTTAGACCTAGACTCCCAAAACCATTTTAGACCTTTAAGTTACATCATAAATAAATGTTTTTAAAATATTAGTAGTTGTTCAGTAATTTTGAGAAAAATCGTAACATTTACCCCAAACTACCTAGGGTAAATTTAAGGAACATATGGTACTTGGAACCTACCGCGGTATTAGTTTTCATATTGGTGCAACTTGTACTAAACGTGAAACATAGTCGGCAGAGTCCTGTACAATCATTTCAGTGTTCTGACATCCACATCTGTTCACGCGGGAGAAACTGGGAAGGCAAGTCTGCTCTCCTGTAGAGTGAATAGCTGTCACCATCAGCACGCTTAATATTAATTTCAATATCCTAAGTAAGCATTCCATAACGCTAAGAAGAGGAAACATTTCGGAATGCCGCATATCCCCACTAGTTTTTTGTAATATTTTCTTTTTTAAACTATAGCTTTTTTTAAAAAAAGAAAAAAGTTTTTGTGCTCCCTGAAAAGAAGAAAACGTCAGAAAGATCATGTAAGCGTTTGCTTAATTTTTTCTTGAAGGAGACATAATAATATACATTAGTAACCTCGATGAATTATTTTGCGTCTCATGTTCACTAATATCCAGAACATTGAAATTCGAGGTAAGAAGCAGGGCATTACGGCTGTTGACGTGGGCCCTGACGTAAGATGTCACGATTCTACGCATTGCATTACTGCAGTGAAGAACCTGTCCTGACCTCATCTTTGAACTCGTCACAGGTCAGTGCCCCGGCTACTCACAATATGCCACCCGGAAAGTTGTTCGTTCAAGTGCGCTTCCAGGAAAACATCATCTGCTTACCAACGCCTGAACCCATCGCTGATGAATATTCTTTGCCCCACCGTAGAGACATCTCTTGTCACTTAGTGTTTCCCAGTAGCGTCTATTGAGATGCCAATGCACTCACCTGTGACGAGTTCGACGGAGAGGTCAGGCGTGACTGCTTCTGGTAAAAAAAGCACCGATAAATCGAACTTAACATGATGAAGTTCAAACTTGCCAAATTGTTTCAGCAATACGTATATGGAACTGTTTTATTATGAACTATTAGCCACAATACAAGCCTCATATTGAGTAACTCATGGTATAAAATAATACTAAAACCAGTAAAATGCACGTGAACATACCAAGAAAGTAGTATACGTATAAATTAGAAAGTTGTGTACGTATAAGAATTGATCAAACCAATCAATAAATTGTTGAATGTTAGTTGAACAGCAAATTACACCACCTATCAACAAACCTTCCGCACTGTTTTCAACACCGCTAGATTATGAATATGTGGCAGCACACTTTCGATATACTTGCTCAAAATTATTCAAAATTATGGAGGAGAGCAAAGATACGACACTGAGGAAACATGATCAGTGTTGCAGAGAGAATGACAAAGATTTTAGTAGGAATAGATTTTTTAATGTGACTTATCGCGATTTTTAACAAAGGTATATATGACCTACTGTACGGTTACCATTCATGTTTTGTTGATAAATTGCCTTAACGATTGTGAAAAGAGGTTCATACAGGTTGAGAATTGGTTCCTTTACTACTTATCGACTGTTTCTCGTTTTTCTGTGTTTAATTTTCCTTGTTCCTGTTATTATTATTTAGAATGTGCCTCTTGCCTTTTCTCTTTCAGAAACTATTATTTCATTACAACTTTCATACTCCAAAATGACCTGACTTTCCGATTTCTGAACTCACTTCATAATATATCGTTCATACATTATTTGAAATGCAACTTACATGAAATTAACTTATTTCAGTCATTCCTGATTTTGTGACATAATGTAACAATTGGCTGAAGAATTGACTATTGCCACATCACAAAAACCCTGCACGTTTTCTGAGCTAATTGAAGAAGGTTGATGGGAAGAAGATACATCATTTTACCACACCTTCCTTACTCATACGATCTTGCATCACACAATCTCTCTCTTTTTTTTCTCTAGTTGAATGCAAAGCCATATGGGTGCAGATTTCATTTGGATGAGCTCAAAACTTACGTAAGCGACGTTGTAGGGATATTTATAACTATTCTTTTGGAGTTCTCGCAGGCACACTAAAGCTGGTAGGCATGCAATGCGGGCAACGGATATAATTTTTGGAGAGAGTCTTAGTAAACATTAATAGGCAAAAACTTAGCCCACTAACATATTGACTGGAATTGAATATGAAGCTTCTCGATAAGTATTGTGTAAGCAAAATCAACCGTTATTGACATTCATTAGTTATTTCATTCACATTGTTACATATCGCAAATCTTAGACGTGCAAAACTAAAATAGAAAGGACGGAAGTTTGAAAACCTCTTCTGACTGAACATTCGTTCGTTTTTGTACATTTGGGACCTCCCCCCTCTCCCGTACACGAATATTCTTTTACAAACGTCTACAGCAAATGGAATGCGTGTGTATAATGTGTATAATGTATAAAGATTTTAAAAATTGCATGTTAAGGTAATTGGATTACGCAAAACAATCGACAACTAGATATGGCCATATGACTTGCTTCTCTCGAGCATTTCCAAGACGACGGCAAGTCGATCTCGGTTCCTGTCATTAAGGCAAGAAACGAGCGGCTCATCTTCAGTTGCATCACTCGCGTCACTAATCCCAAAGTATTGTTACGAATATTGCATCACCTGCCGAATTCGCTGCGCGTGGATTGCGTCATCTGCCGGCGCCCCTTCCCTTCCCCCCGAACTGGACGGTTCCGGACTATTCGCGGGTCGTCAGTAGCACGTCAGTAAGACGTTAGTCAGTGTAAGTTAGTGTGTCAGAGCAAGTCAGTGTATGTAATCAGTGAATAAGCAATCAGTCCGTCAGTGTGTCCGAAGTGGAAGCTGTGCTGGAAAGTGTGCATTGCGGTGAACAGTGGTGCAGTGGGGAAACAGCAGTCAGCGGTTTGAAGTCTGCAGTGGAAGCTGTATTGTAAAGTGTGCATCGCGGTAAACAGCAGTGCAGTGAAGTGTGGTCTGCACAGGGAATTGTGTTCTGCACAGGGAATTGTGTTCTGCACAGGGAATTGTGTTCTGCACAGGGAATTGTGTTCTGCACAGGGAATTGTGTTCTGCACAGGGAATTGTGTTCTGCACAGGGAATTGTGTTCTGCACAGGGAATTGTGTTCTGCACAGGGAATTGTGTTCTGCACAGGGAATTGTGTTCTGCACAGGGAATTGTGTTCTGCACAGGGAATTGTGTTCTGCACAGGGAATTGTGTTCTGCACAGAGAATTGTGGCTGCGCAGAGAATTGTGTTCTGCGCAGAGAATTGTGTTCTGCGCAGTGAATTGTGGTCTGCGCAGTGAATTGTGGTCTGCGCAGTGAACCGTGGACAGTGCATCGGACTGGGTGATACTGTAGAAGAAGAGAACAGTGTAAATAATTAGTGTGTACGAAGTGAACTGTGTAAATAAATAATCAAGAGAACGGAGTCGTGTGTAAAGAAAAATAATTAAGTGAAGAACACAAGAACTGTGCAAAATAAACCTGTATATAGGTCAAGTAGTTTTTAGTGTTAGTGGTTTTTAGTGTATAATTGTTTATGAATAAACATTTTTGTCTAAATACCTGTGTGTGTTGGTTTTAATTCACCCAGGAGAAACGTTACAGTATTTCTTCTTCTCTTGGGGTTCTACATCTCTTTTCATGCTGCTTACGATGCTCGTCGGAGGTTTTCTGGATCCCTCGAATGCGCCAAGCGAAAAGGTGTGAGCAACCCACTGCTCGCCCCAAAGATGGAAATGCGAACAGGACGGGAAAGGTAAGAAAGGAAGGGTTGGTCGCACCACGCCCGTGGCTCTAAGATGCTGCTCTATCACCTGAAGGCAATCAGGGAAATCACAGAAAAATTCTGATCAGAGCAGTAGGCTTACGGCTACGGATCCTGGCACGCGCCACAAACCCATCGATGTTAAACACCTCAGGCAGATATACGACCCTCGGCAACGGCTGAATGAGTTCAATGTCAGCTTTGCCACTGTCTCTGCAACGACTCTGACCGGAAGGTGCTCGGGTTCGAGCCCCGTTAGTGGCGGATTTCCGACGCAAGCTGCAGAGCTAGGCAGAATTCACCCGCTGTCTGGAGGAGAGTTCTAGCGGCTGACTGCCCTGATCGGTAGTTTTTCGTAGTTTCTCCGATCAATTCCCCGAGAATATCTCAGCAGTACCCTAATAAATTGGCCACAAATCGAGCGCAATCTTGTCTTCCCACTACTTGCCCTCTGGTCTCATCTTAAACACCTCCTCCTTCCGCCCCCATAAACCCATTTTCGATGTAATCATAAAACGCTGAAGCATTTTGTGTGTTTAGTTAGTGTTTGGTAAAATTACTTGTCAAAAACATGTAATAATACATAATAATATCAGTAGATGCTATTTCAATGTTATTATTATTTGATTCATTTCCTAAAGACCTACCTTATAAGTAACGACTACAATTATTGAAGCTAAAAAAATAATTGAAAATTTTATGAAGCAATTTTATCGAGTTTTAATTTCTATTTCAATTTTTAATATATTTCCCCCCATCCGTCCCAGCATCGAGCCCCTTGACTTGCGGGATCCCGGGCGATCCCCCACACCTATAGCATATATATACATATATATATATATACATATATATATATGTATATATATATATACATATATATATATGTATATATATATATATACATATATATATATATATATATATATACACACAAGCATATAAGCCCATGCCTACAGCGCCAGCCCTGCGGGAGGGCGCGCCCGGGCGATGTCTGGGAGCCGGGGCCGGCGCGGGGCGGTGCAGCGGCGTCTCCACCGCAAATACAGGGCCGCGTGCAAGCGCGAGTGCATGCATGTCTGCGAGTGTGTGTGTGCATTCACAACATAATAGACGCAGCGCGCGCCCGTGTTTGTATACAGTTGTTGTGGGCGGCTCGCCCGCCCGCCCGCATGCATATACATCGGGGCCGCTAAGTGTCAAGAGAGTGTTGACTCGGCCGCCTGGCCGCTGAGCCTCCGTACTTCGCCTCCCTCCTCCCCCTCCACCCCATCGCCTGCAGCGCCGGCCGCGCGGCGGCACAGCAGCGCACTTCGTCCCCTCGCTTGAGTGCTACTTCCACTGTGCGCGTTGGATCCACATTCATGCTCCTGATAGTGACAGGTTCGCATCTTTCATTTTTATCATTTTAGAAATTCATCTTGAGCGCCTAGTTCCCGTCTTCGGTGGGATGAATTTCCATCGTTTGACACTTTTATCAAAATGTTTTACTTTATGTATGCGAAATAAGGTACGTTTCAATCCGAATTCACCTCGACTCTTCCGATTCACAGCATTTTCAATCATTGAGATGCAGTAGACCGTCCGATGAAGTACTCGTTTTTACTGAAATTCTGGGGGTATTTCCACTGCCCTTCTATTGTAAAATATTGATAAAAATTGCGTATCACAATATAACACATGTTATTGTTTGTTCCTAATATTTGTTATTTTACTCTACGGTTTAATTTTTTCAACTATTTAATGGTGGGCCGATCATGAACAAATAGAAATAACAATATTATATACTTTAAATTAGGTAATGCAAATGACGGCGATGCGTTCGCGTGTACACGGTGTATCAAGAACACTGAACATATACTAAATGTTTTCACCACTAAAATGGCACTGAATTTAAAAATAACCTAGGAATGATTTCGTAGGGAATTCAAATCCACGTCTTGTGAACAATAGATAATGTTACGTATTGTTAATGTCGAGGACGCCTAATGAAGTTTGCCCACAGCCTATGCTGATTTTGATTTATGAAACAATGAAACCGGCGTTCCCTCAGGGCGATCCCATCTCCGTTGCCCTGATAAACCGTTGCTTCCGCCAAATATCACTTCTCAATAACGTTCTCGTGACCATCGATCTCTCCACTTGTTGTTTCTCGTTAACATCGCTCCTGCTCGGGCTACTGCCTCTTTCGTCGATAATATTCCCGCTACGCGACCGTCGTCAACATCGCCCCCGCTACTGTCACGCACGTTAACACCACTCTCGCTATTTTCACCTTCGTCAACAGTTCTCCCGTTCCCTTTAAATCACTCCCTTTACATTACCTTAGCTAACATCATTCCCATTACCATCCCATGAACATAAATCCCGCTGTGTCACTCTCATGAATATCACCTCCTTCTACGTCACAATGGTTCTAATCGAACCCGCGAATGTCGCCCTTGTCAACATTCTTTTCACGGTTGCAACAGTCTTCACTGTGTTCGACAAAATCATTGCCGTCACCATCGTCAACATCATTCCGCCAATCAACAGCGTCACAAAGATCGACCTTATTCCGCCCACAAACACAAAGATCAACATTACTTCGTCCACCAACACCGTCACCATCGTCAACAGCATTCCGCCCATGAACACCGTCACCATCGACAACAGCATTCCGCCCATGAACACCGTCACCATCGTCAACAGCATTCCGCCCATGAACACCGTCACTATCAACAGCATTCCGTCCATTAACACCGTCACCAAAATCAACATCAATCTGCCCATCGACAATCTCACCATCGTCAACACCATTCCTCCCATCAACATCGTCACCAAGGTCAACATCATTCCGCCCACCATCACCATCGTCAACATCATTCCACCCATCAACAATGTCACCAAGATCAACATCATTCCGCCCACCAACACCGTCACCATCGTCAATAACATTCCGCCCATCAACACCGTCACCATCGTCAATAACATTCCGACCATCAACACCGTCACCATCGTCAACGCCATCACCAAGATCATTGCTCCCGCTCTCAACGTCACCATCGTCAACCTCATTCCACTTGTGCCATCTCTCCCAACGTCACACCCATCTGCGAGCTGCGCGACGTCCTCCGCTTCGGCGCGTCGCCACCTGCGGAGGAGCCGCGGACGCGTCCGGCGTCACCGCTCGGCCAGACGACGACGACGTCGCCGCTGTAGCCGCCGCCGCCTCTGCCACCGCCGTAAACCTTTATGGCGGCGGCAGCCTCGTTTTCGTGGCGCGCGGTACCGCGGCCAACCCAGTGACCCCACAAGCGAGGTTTAGAAACTCCGCTCCGCAGCCGCCGCGATCTACATACGCGCGGAGCTCGCGTCGCGCGTCGCACGGGGGCATGCGCTGCCTCGGGGCGGCCAATGATGCTCGGACGTCATTGTCATTGTTGTCGTCAACGTTATTACTCGTAGATACAAGGTTGTCTAGGAGAGCGCACGTCCTAGGCATAGACCTAGGCAACAACGCGGCCGCGGAAGCCTAGATTGACTCAGGTCGCGGAAGCCTGCTTTTTTGTCGTTATTGCTATTGTTGTTGTTGTTGTTGTTGTTGTGGTTGTTATTGGATTCTTGGTAGTCCGAATGATGTCGTTTCCTAAGTAGTCATTGTCACAACGTTTCTGTCGTGAAACTCCGAAATGCAGGCAGGGAGAAATGAATTGTAGACGATAAAATTGTTGACAACCATGCCTAGGTCGCGTCATCGAGCGCAGAATCATCAGACCTAGCCCCAGCAGTCTACGTCTACGTCGTCGTCGTCGTCGTTGTTGTTGTTGTTGTTGTTGTTGTTGTTGCTGCTGCTGCTGTTGCTGCTCCTGGTGTCAAATGTTAGATCTGTAGGATCTTGCCCATTGACCTACATCCGACACAGTCTCTGTTGTTGTGCACTTTCGAATTTGGTATTACATGGTCGCTCAACGATAGCATCTATTTTAGACACCCATATTCTCAGTCAGGGACGGACACTACGGGCTCGTATCGTTAACATGGTATAAACGAATATGTCACGCAATTATTTAGAGTTAAATTCCAACGACGCGGCCAGATCGACCTATATGCACAAATATTTAAAGTTACTTGTCACCGCATCGTCGTTATGACCATATTAATTATTTGATTAATGAATTCTCATTTACTCATTGCTTTTAATTAATTTATCGTCATATCAATACGCCTAAATTCCGATATTTATTTGTAAATGAGAGAAGGAGAGGGGAAAGAAGAGAAAGGGAAAGAAAGAAAAATACAACAAGAGAGTTCAAAGAGAGCTCTTTCAATAAATAATTTTAAAAAGACTTCATTCATCACTGACAACCCGATTCAGCATGGAAAATAAGATGCAACACGTTTGCGTCAGCGTTCACTGTGAGACACAGGGGACGTGGTGACTTGTACATCACTTAAACAATGCTAACATTTAGTTCGTCATCAACGTCATTCTGTAAAGCCAAGAAGCTTACTAGTACATATGAGAAGATGGTTGAAAATGAGGGGGGTTGCCTGTCAAACAATTGAACACAATCATGATTTTACTTCAATATGTTTAATGTGCCCGAATTTAAGACAGTGGTTATCTTATATAATAACCATAATATATATAATAACCATAATATATATTATGGTTATCTTATATAACAGGATATTGATGCAAAAATGTGTATGTATATATATATATAAATATATATAAATTATAATTATAATTAATAAAATATTTAAATATAATTATTCATGAACAATTATATTTTATTGCATCATTTGACACGTAGATTTAATGTACGTAAAGCAGAGAGATGCGAAGACTGGTACCAGAGGGAATCATATAACACCTTTATTCCATTATGCCAGCACCCGTACTTTAGGCCAAAGTAGTATTTGTTTACGGTTTTGCAGTTTCCTACTATAAACCTGCAATTTCCCTGCTCGCAACATGCATCTACAATTTTCCTCCTCGCCACCAGCACCAGACTTAAAGGCCTTTGGATCGGCACTAAATGATATCTCAGAGCTGACGTGCGCTCCAAGCTACAGTTCGTATTATCTGTTCGGGTTATGCATGACACACATTCAGATCGAAATATATATCTTGGTAAAAACAACTTTATTGGTCCCAGGGAACCCTCAAAACGTATTTTGCCAGCGACCTCGAATAATTGTTCAGAATACAATACTTTTCCTCTATATTACATACAACCAAAGAAAAGTTTTAAAAAGGAAACTTATGGTGCTACAACAGCACGTTTCAGTGTATTTAATTCTGGTTACTCAAAATGTTTACAGAAAGCTACCCATATTTAAAAAAAGATTACAGGGCATTATTTGAAGTTCTGATGTTAAAGAATGGATTTCATTAAAAAAGACCTCTACCTTCAACATAGTATTATACGATGTTAAAAAAATTAAACTTTTGTAATTTTCGAAAATTTCGATAATTTAATGCAAACCAAACTTGAGCCAGATTTGTACGTGTACTTCGCTCTACCTGGGAAAGAAATTAAGAAAACATTTGCAGCTCTTTTTTTAGAATACTTGAAAAATGTGGGACTTAATGAAAAATACCCAAAAAAAGAAAGTATCAGTTTCAAATGCAAGGGGCTGTGACGTCAGCCACATTGATAGAAGAATATTAATTTTTGTAAAAAGTCTGCTTGTTATATATCCGCTAGTGTTGTTTACAGACAGACTTCTTGCCATAAACCAATTTTTCTGTAAGAAAGAACTACAAAACGTGGATTCTCACTACACAACATATATATAAACAAGAATTATCCACTTTTTCGGTATCAAAGACCTACAAAAGACTTTTTCTCCCGAAAAATCGCCGTCTTCCGCTGCAGTATTACCAAACTTTCTCTTCACTACGTAAGTAGAATGTGAGAAAGTAAAAAAAACAAAAACCCCACAATTACTGGTGTGCACAAGGACTCTTCTGAAGTGAACGAGTCAAGATATTTCACTATGAAGTGTGTGACATTTGAATGTTGAGGCGTCCTGTAACTCACCCTTTCCAAGCACTGAGACCATCAAGTTCACACGTGATCTATTTGAATGTTGAACCTACTTCTCAACAAGTTCAGAAGAATAACCAAGCCTGGAGGAATAAAATAGCAAAAGCTTCATGGATTACGAAGTCATATATTAAGGATGCAAATTCGGCAGGTAAGATTCGCTTTCACACTGAAATTGTATTTAGTATTAATTACGTGTGTGTGTACGTGTGTGTGTGTGCGCGTGTGTGTACGTGTGTGTGTGCGCGTGTGTGTACGTGTGTGTGTGCGCGTGTGTGTACGTGTGTGTGTGCGCGTGTGTGTACGTGTGTGTGCGCGCGTGTGTGTACGTGTGTGTGCGCGCGCGTGTGTGTAGTGTGTGTGTGCACGTGTGTGTGCACGTTTGCGTGCACGTGTGTGCGTGTACGTGTGTGCGTGTACGTGTGTGCGTGTACGTGTGTGTGTACGTGTGTGTGTGTACATGTGTGTGTACATGTGTGTGTGTACGTGTGTGTGTACGTGTGTGTGTGTACGTGTATGTGTGTACGCGTGTGTGTACGCGTGTGTGTACGCGTGTGTGTACGTGTGTGTGTACGTGTGTGTACGTGTGTGTACGTGTGTGTGTGCGTGTGTGTGTACGTGTGTGTGTACGTGTGTGTGTACGTGTGTGTGTGTACGTGTGTGTGTAGGTGTGTGTGTGTAGGTGTGTGTGTGTAGGTGTGTGTGTAGGTGTGTGTGTGTACGTGTGTGTACGTGTGTGTACGTGTGTGTGTACGTGTGTGTGTGTATGAGCGCGCGTTGGTGCGTGTGTGCGTGAGACCGCGCGCGTATTGTTTACATCACTTGGGACCAAAGTCTTTGTCACGCTGCTTCACCTGACAACACCTCAGGGCAAAAACGTATTTCAGGACGGGACATCCAACGGGCAATCTGCATATTCAAGAGAACGAAAACTCTACTACTAAGAGAACACCTGCCCTACAAGAATTAGCTCAGTAGCTATTCCTCTACGCATTATTATTAAAAAGAGGTTAAGGAAGCCAAAAAAAAAAAAGAATACGCACACGTGATTTTTCACACAGGAAAAGCTTGTTCCATGTTACTCTCATAAACTAAACGAAAAATCATCACGATCTGATTTATTGCAGTCAAATCACAAAGTTCAATGGTTTACGTAAGAAAGTAACGGAGTGCATGGTCTACTTGTTAAACATACTTTACGAAGAAAACAAGGCACTTGGAGTGGAGGTCATATCCGTCTATATTATAGAGAGGCAACGCCTTGCCTAATACATTATGCAGACGAACGACGTAAGAAGGCAACGAAGCGCCATCAACGTCACATTCAGAAAACTAAGTTGTAACGTATTCCTTTACTCACCTTCTCCGGTCGTGGAAGACTCACATTTCCTCGTGTTGGGAATGACGAACACCGGGGTCACCTGCATAAAGACATAAACATAGTGCTGAATCATCATTAGTCACTTTAATTACCAATGTAATTCAATATATGATTGATTCAGTTGTACAACATAAACCACACGGAAACACTGTCGATAACACTGTGAACAAGTTGTTTTTTGTGTTTAAAATGGGACAACCGTGACGAATGTAAGAGCATTGAATCTGTTCGGGAACATTGAAGAATCATACTCTGTAAAAAGCAAATAGTAGAAGCGAATAATCATAGTATAAAATCAACACTTTTATACAAGGGTATCATCTTTTATACACAAACCCTTATTTTACTTCAAATTTCAACTAATGTTCAAAATATAATTGGTAAACCGTGTGCACTAGAAGCTAAGTTACCTCACAAAAGAATAAAATTACGTAAATTTGTGATTTTAAAGGTCATAGTTGATGAATGTTTTCAAAACCCGGAATAATATGGCTTCTTTTTAGTTCGTCTTGTGGTAATCGCTGAGATCTTGGTTTATTCAGATTATATTTTATGATTTTTCGCACGTAATATAAGCATCTGTATTGTATGTCTTGATACAGAGTAATTTCATGTACAAAATAAAGTGTAGTATTATTGACTAATTAGGCCATTTTAATTCTAATTCAATGCCACGTTTACAAATTATAAATACTGCATATTTCTTTTGGTTACATTAATAATTATTTTTAATAATTTAATAGTTTGTTTGGACTTTACAATAACTTAGATTTTAAACAATACACTGTAAATATGTTAATTTAAAAATGTAATACTATTCTAGTGCAATTAAGAGTAAGTGCATACTACCTAAGCTACCTAAATAGAATATAATATAGAATTCAAGCGCAATTAAGTAAGCTCTACACGAAGTGTTGGATGAAGTGTTATGAAACTGACGCTTCGTAAGACATCTTTCGTCTTACATCATTATTGAAAGCTCTTAGTACGTGGTGCCCTCACGTTGCACCGGTCAACCAAAGATATTACCATGACCGTCAACCAAAAGCTACCTGCGAGCTTGCGTTATCGACGAGGGCATGAGGGACTAGCAGAGAGCCAAAAAATGCTCGCCGGGTTGCCTATTCTGTTTCACAAAGGCTCTAGTAGAGCTTAAACATCAACGAACCGCGACGGATTAATAAATCCTGGTGCACATTCAATGTCTCGTTATATGTACCAACGATTAAATTTCTAAAACCAAAGGTAATTAGCGCTGAAATACGTACAGAAATTAGAGTTATAGATAACCAATCCGATCGAGATGGTCTCCAAACAATATGTAATTTATTGGTAATGCTAGATAAAAGCGTCATCTCCGGCATTTTTTTCCTTTTCTTTTCTGCTTTTTTGTGTTTTGATATTCATAATAACAATAAATTGTAAACTTATTATAGCTGACTCGTCTGTTTTGGGACATACAAAGTAATTGATTAAAATTTCGGAAACAGACGGAAGGACGGAAGTATGTGACAATTTACACTGTACTCGTTTCTTATTATAACACAGTTCAAAATCGCATAAGGTGACTTCGTGATAATGATCAACATAACGTATCACAATAACGTTCTTGACCGTTTTCCACGCAGCGTGATGGCTACTGAAAAGAGCCAACACCAACTTACACTCATAGAAAAAGTTCCATGAAAAAATAATCGGCAATGGAGGTGACCGCTTAATCGATGTGGCCATTTCAACAAATTTCGGAGCACAGACTAAGCTCATGTTCTTTTAAAAAAATATTAATATTATTCAAGTGAATGTCTGCGCTATTACAATTGGTTTTCGCCTTTAAAGCTATTCTCCAATTTTCGTATGTTTGTGTTTTTATGCGAGTTCTTTTGTTTATATATATTGTAACATGAGCTTAAGTGTTTGCAGTTAATGGAAAACGTTACTAGTCCAAGTATTTTAAACATTATTGAATATACAGTTATTAAGCACAAGTAAGCCTTTTTAAACCTAAATTTTCCGTGATTTGTGATATCTTGTAATTCTATTCATCCTGGGGAAATGAAGGATAGTTAGGAGAGTGGACAGACGATAAATGAATAAAAAATACATAAATTGTGACCAATGTCAGTAAAACGGAATTTCACACAATACGAAATGGAATGCCAGGAACGTTGGCGAACCGGCCTATTTCACATACCGTACACTACAACTTGTTGACAGCGGACGCTTTGGCTCAAATGTTGGGAAGCAGGAGGCAGCTAAGCTTAGGGAGGAGCAGCTAAGGAGCTAAAGAGCACGCGAGCAGGTGAGAGGGCGGCGAGCGCGGCGAGCGTGGCGAGAGGGGCGGGGCGGGGCGGGGCGGGGCGGGGCGTCCGGCGTGCGCGGCCGGGGCCAAGGCGCCGAAGGCGTGGCCCGCGCAGCGGCGGCGGCGGCGCAGCAGACAGAGCGTGGCACGAGCTGCCGGCGCTCAGGAATCCGGCGGCGGCGGCGGCCCTCATTATCATACGGCCTGTGAGAGGGCAGCGGCGGCGGCGGCGGCGGCGGCGCGCCGACACTCCCGGGCGTCCGTGCGTCCGCCCGTTTGTCCGTCCATGCGTCCGTCCGTCTCTCCGCCGCGCGGAGGCGGATGGCGGGGGGCGGCGCGAGGGGGGCGTCTCCGGGGCCGGGGCCGCCGCCGCCGCCTCCGGTTGCTCCGCCGAAGGTCACCGACGCGCGGTGCGGCGTGGCGCGTCTCCGGCCCACCCCGCCCCCTGCCCCGCCGCCGGCACCGCCGCCCGCGCCGCCCGAGCACCGCCACCGCGCCGCCGCCGCCGCCGTAGTCGCGCGCGGGCCACCTCCAAATAAAGCGACGCGCAGCCGCGTCGGAGGATGACGACGTGGAGGGGGAGGAGGGGGGCCGGGAGGAGGTGAGCGCCGCTCCGACAATGCGGAGAGGCGCGCCGACGCCCACGCCCACGCGGCGCCCGCCCGCCAGCGCCCGCGCCCCGCGCCGGAAGTCGCCCGGCGGCGGGGGCGGAGACGGCGGAGGAGGCGGTGGGAGCTGCGGCAGCGAGGGCGGCGGCTGCGAGGGCAGTGATGGTGGCGAAGGCGGAGGTGGGGATGGGCGTGGAGTTGAAGGGAGAGGCAGTAGCGGCGTCGGTGGCGGCGGCGGACGCGGGGGTGCTGACAGAGGCCGGAATGGCGGCGGAATTGGGGGTGGCGATGCACTCGTGGGTGGCAGCGGAGGGCGGTGGTGGCGGAGGCGGGGGTGGTGGTAGACGCGGGGGTGGAGGTGTAGGTGGAGGTGGAGGCGGGGTGGTGGCTGAGGCGGGGGTGTAGGTGGAAGCGGAGGCGGTGACAGGCGTCTGGCGGGCGGATGTACGGCCAGTGAGACCTCGCGGGCAGGATGTATGAGGAGCGACGGACTGAAGAGTTCAAATGGGACGCAGCGCGAAATGAGGTAGCCTAGCTGTCAGTTTCAGTTCGTAAGAACGTAAGGGAGCCAAGCACACTGACACTTTCAGAATTCGACCCGCAGCCGGCATACTGCACAGTTTTGAGCACTGTCATTAGAACTATTATGTATTTTGATCTAAACAATATCAAAGTATATCTGCTATTCGCAAAACTTTCAAAGCAGGTCACGTCATTTCATCCGTGTACACTGTGTTGGTATAAACGAAAAATCACAGCTCGAAATCAATGGTCCCATAGCATTCATCGGCTTAGGCATCGCGGATAGTGCATGGCACCATATGATCGTCTTTGACGATAAAGAATAAAACTGCAATATTAAAACTATTATTACGGGGAATTTTTGGAGAATGAAGACTTTAAATAAATGTCTGAAAATGTTAATAATTTTCCAGACATATGAAAAATCATAAAACCAAATATAAGTGATAAAAATCCCAAGATAAATGTAAGTGATAGAGAAAACGTGTAATACCTTTTTAGCAAAAGATGTTTGATGAATTGCATAATTGGGCGAACGCCAAGAATGGACGGGGAGAATTCATGTACAGTAGTCAGATTTTCCCACTAATTATCTTCATTACAATTAATTACAAATAACATTACCTTGGTTATTCGCGGGGTGCCGTGTCCGAACCGCAGTTGCCAACGTTTCGGCCGACATACTGAGACATTCCTCAGGGGGCATGTCCGAAGAGCAAAGTTTATATTGACTGCGCCTGGGGTATCTTACGCTTTCAATTACAAATAAGTCCTTGAATGAGGAATTAAATATATTTTCACTTACAGTTACACGTTCATGTTGTTGTGCGCACTGAGGTCAATACATTTTCATATTCTACTATGTCACGTGAAACCCATCATTTTAATAAAATAAAATAGCAACTATATTTTAACTAAATATGTATATTGTTGAATATTATGATTATATTGTTCAATATTAGGTCGATACTTTTATTGTTGAATATTAAGCTGTTTAATCTTTTCGATTTCATCTTCCATCTCGCCACGCGTGTGCCCCGTCTCGTCGTTGGCAGCCTCCGGCCCGCGCCAATTGAGCCCCGTGTGTAAATCGCGCGTTGGCTAAAGGCATAAGAAGGCCGTATCGATGCGGCGGCGGCGCTAGAGCAACCTTGGAGGCGTCCGCCGCGAAGGGAGTGGGCGGTGGGCGCCGGCCGCGCCTGGGCGGGGGCGGGGGCGGGAGCGGGGCGCGGGAGGAGGGATGGCGACGTCCCGCCGCACCGCGCCGAGAGAAAGAATAGCGGCATATCAATGAGCGCGAGTTGAAGGACCGGACCGGCGCGTCGCTCGCGCGTAGGATGTGTCTCCCCTCCCCTCTCCTCCTCCCCTCCCCGACACGGCTCATGCCCGGGTCGGGCCGCCACGTCGCGCCCTGCCCTTCCCGGCCTCTCCTCGACCCGCCCCGCCACGACGTGCTTTCCACTTCTTCACACTTCACCCTCCCCATTCCCGCACGACCACTCTCTTTCGTCCCTCTCCGCCCCACTGCTGTCCCCGCCTTGCCCAGCCCCACTTCTGTACACGTCTTTCCCCCCTCACTTCTATCCCCTTCTCTCTGTTTACTCCACACTTCTATCTCCGCCACTCTTCTATCAGCCTCTTCCCCCACCTCTATCCCTGCTTATCCCCCCCGCACACTTCTATCCTCGCCTCTCCTTGCCCACTACTCTCTCCATCTTTCCCCGCCACACTTAAAACCACTCCATTTTATTCCCAATTTTATACTATTATCTTACAGTTTAGTATCATTGCTATTAAATTATTAATTGGAACGAAAGAGTTGGAGATAGAAACATAACCGCCTGTTAACACTCCTTTTTTGGCCCTCTTCTCCCTCCCTCATTTCTGTCTCCGCCGCTCACACCCCATTCTATCTCCACCTCTCCCCGCCCCACTCATATCACCGTCTTTCCTACGTCTTTAGCGCCCCCAGCCAGGTCAGTTCTCCCCATCACACTCGGCCGCCCTACCACTACCACTACCACTACCACTACCACTACCACTACCACTACCACTACCACTACCACTACTACTCTTCCCATTGCGCTCCTGCCCTTTCCCTGCTCCATCCCGCCCTGCATCGTTGTGCCCTGCCCCGCCATTTTCCAGCTTGCCCTGCCCTACTTTCCCTACCACACTCGCCCCCGCGTCTTCCCGCCCAGTCCCATCACGCACCGCTCAGCCTCTACCTGCCTCGCCCTCCTCACCGTCCCTCACTTGGCTTCTCTCCTCCTCGCTATTCATTTCCCCTCCATGCCCAGCTCAGCTCTTCTCCGTCCTACACACGCCGCCAGGCTTCACTCCGTCACACCTCCACTTTCCATCCACACACGTCACCCTCCTCCACAAAGTGTACCTTGTTTAGGAGCCTAGTCATCTCATGCTACAGGATGTGGAATGAACAGATTATTTTGTAGGGAGCACATCGGTCGTTGTCTCGAATCCTTTGAGCAACCGCACCACGCACACACTGTATTGTGCTTACTATAATTTGATATCGAGAAATGCCGAATAAGTGAAACATTTTAATTTTATTACACGCATTGTTGTTGTGTTATGTTACACGCATACATTGCATAACAATACTTGAAGGCAAAGAGTATTCATTTTGAATATCTGTGGGGAATAACATTGCCGGCGATGGTGGTTTAACTGAGATAAGGTGTGCTTCTATTGGTGTGTATATTGGCCATAGATTTATCTGAAAAATGATGTGTAGTATAGTAGAATAGAGTTGAATAATGTGACGAAATAGTATTGGCACATTACTGTGCCTGGCATTATGATTAGGTCTTACATTCATTATAACAATAAACTTATTAAAACAGATCGGCAGAACAAATTTTGTTGAAACTGAGAAATATAATTTGATTATTAATCCCTCGTTAACTTTTAGTAAATAAATAACTTCATTTCCCCTTTTAAACCATTATTTCACTGTTTAGTATCATTGGTATTAAATTATTAATTGGAACGAAAGATTGGGAGATAGAGAAAATGGCGAATGGGTGTAAACACGAGCTACAGTGTGCAGTTCATGAGCGCGACTACAAAAATTATCACGATAAGAAAGTGCGCCAAGAAACTATGAATTTATTATTATTATTGTTGTTATTGTTATTATTGTTATTATTATTATTATTATTATTATTATTATTATTATTATTATTATTATTATTATTGGGATTCAAGGGCGCTTTAACTTCTAGGGTCATTTGCCCATATCAATTTATTTTAAGAATAGTATGCACTGAAACTGTGCCAAACTAAAATAGTTAAAAGACAAAGTAAAATGTTAAAAAAACGAACACGAGCGCGTGCAATACGTATTTTATTGCAAAATAATAATAATAATAATAATAATAATAATAATAATAATAATAATAATAATAATAATAATAATAATAATAACCGAGCGAAGTGGCTCAGTGCGTAGCGCACTGACTTCGTAATCGGGAGGTCCGGGTTCGATTCCCGGGCCGGCCATCCTGACCGGGGTTTTCGTGGTTTCCCTCGGTCATACAGGCGAATGCTGGGATGGTTCCAAAAAGTCCACGATCACCTATCGCCTCCTAATCCATTCCTATCATCTTTCATCTTCCATACCCCCGGGCTAACAACCATGGGGGATAAAAATCGGATCCAGCTAAATGCTGGTCCCCCCTAAGAATTGTTGCAAGCACCTGCTACCGCGATAATATATAAAAACTGAGCCACGGTATATGCAGGATGCTTGCTTGCGTGGTCCTAGTCGGCCGATTAACGAAAAAAAAAAAAAAAAAAATAATAATAATAATAATAATAATAATAATAATAATAATAATAATAATAATAATAATAATAATAGGCATGCCAGGAGCCAGTTAAACACTTTAAAATCTTTTAAGTAAAGGCCCTATTAATTAGCATTATCCTCCTCTCTCAGGAAAGGTTGTTCCGTCTTCTCGTAACAAGATGGAGAGCCTGGAGAAAAGTCATTGTCAGGGCTCGGATTCTGATGACACGTCATCTTTTCATTGGTGCACTCTAGAATCAACTAACTTTTAAATGAAAGTTTATCACAACATATAGGTGATAGAAATGTATAGTTATTGGGTCATTGTTTGTCATTTTTGCCATTTTTCAATTTTTAGGTCATTTTTGGAACCTGTGCCGTCATTTGTGTCATTTTTACGCATTTTGTTTCCTTTACGTGTTCTATGTTATTAAATGTTTAATGAATTTACAATGACACTCCAAAACAAAGTTTTCATTGTATCATCAGCACATGACGAAATTCACTACTGCAGTGGACTCTGTTCTTCAAACTCTCAAAATTAAACAAATCTTCGATAATTTCCTCGACCTTTCAAAACTGACTGTTGGAAGATCGCACCTAAGAACTACATTTACTCCTAAAATAAAGACTTTATAGTAAATAAACTTTTTTTTAGTAAATTTTATTTAATATCGAAAAATTTATTAAACTACGAGTAATAAACATTTTTGTAAATATTTTTTAGTATTTATTGAAAAATTAGGTCATTTTCCCCCAACTTTAACGCCTTTGAGGACATTTTCCTCGTATTTTTAAGTAATTTTATGGGCTATTTTCAAAGAAATTTTAGGTCATCAGAATGCGAGGCCTGGTCATTACCTAGATTCTCTGAAAGAGAGACAGCCAGGTGATGCCTTCGGCGGCTAACTCATACTTTGGAACAGTGCAGGAGAGCAAGCTCCACGGTAATATCCGCCTCGCAATTATCGCAGGTCGGGGTGGAGCACTGCGGAGAAGATACCGCGCGAACATCTCTGCAGAGAATACGCTACGTATGAGCAACGGAGAAAAAGAACCCTGACGAAGGTTAAAAGAA
This sequence comes from Gryllus longicercus, assembly GCA_038098605.1. Taxonomy (NCBI): domain Eukaryota; kingdom Metazoa; phylum Arthropoda; class Insecta; order Orthoptera; family Gryllidae; genus Gryllus; species Gryllus longicercus. The sequence continues at coordinate 283,584 of JAZDUA010000140.1, forward strand.
GAAGTAACAGAAATAGGAGGGGAAGGAATAGGAGGGAAAGAAGGCATAGGCTGGAAACAAGTGGTAGGAGAGGGACAAGGGCGACGTAGGAGCGGTTGGAAAAGGAGAAAGAGGTAAAGTAGAATGAAGAGAAGAAAGAGAAGAAGCAAGAAGAAGAAGAAGAAACAGAACAAGAAGACGAAGAAGAAGACGGAGGTGAAGAAGGGGAAGGAGAAGAAGGATGAAAAAAAGGGGCTGAAGGAGAAAAAAAGGTATTTGAACGTAAAACATTGAAGGTCACGCGTATACTTTTAATATTGCGACAATTTGTTCGCAACATTTCCGAGAAAAGAAGCGGGCAAAGCATTAAGAGTTTATCAACACTTTTTTAGACCACCGGAGATGATATTCCTCCCACGGCGCTGTCAGTCTGCCTGCCTGCCTGCCTGCTGACGACGGGTACAGGCGCTGCTTGGGAGGTTTTAATCCCATTAGCAACGCGTCCTGGGCGGTGCGGAGGCGGGAGCCCACATGCACGGGCGCTGACCGCGCTCTGGCGACCGACAGGAGCAGCTCGGGGGGGGCATTTAAAGGCTGTTATGCAACGCGCGTGGAATAGGATCTGCTCGGGTGTCCTTAGACGGGGGCGGGTGAAAGCCAATCCAAGCTGCCACTGCGAACTGCGCGTTGGTGTTGGTCGCGTCTCAGAGCACGAACTAGGGTCCCGACATTCATGGTGGAGTGATCCCCGCCACACACGTATGCATCCACACGCACTCACACATACACAAACGCGCACACACACAGAAACATCATAAATGCTTCTAGACTCGAACCCTAGAATCTTCCGGTCAGTGGTATTGGAGTGACTTCAACTGATGCCCTGAGCCACCTCAGCCAGGTCAGTGATTATTTTGTCTTTCCTCGCGCGACGCCACTATACGTCTTTAATGATTCACGCAATAGACCAAATGTCGAAGATGGGAACAGTGTCGCACACAATGCACTAGTAAGAGGACACATTATGATTTGGCATATATTTCAGGGAAAAAACATCACAAAAACAATTAGTTTGCAGATTTGGATGTGACGAAGCTACTGAGGCCTAAGAATGTTTCGCAACAATGCCCCCAAACTGGCAAATATCTGACAGTGGAGACTCCGAACTCCGAACACAAAACCTTAACTACACAAAATTTCTGGTTTAGGATACCGACGAAGAAGAAAGCAAATATTACCATTTGAAAAGCAGCAAGCGGTAAGCATAAGGACAAGACGTTCAAAATAGATGTTTGAAAAACCAAAATTAAGATAATGTTTTCAGCGGAATATTAAAGGTAAAAGAACCTTCTTATCCTTCGGAAAAGAAGGAACTGCTGTTGTTACAAGGGTGCTGTCCCGTATTCCTGACGTGGGGATTGTAAATAGATGCTCAATAATGCCTGATCTAAACACTAGCCACAACAATATCTTCGTTATTTACTAAAGGGCATTGTGACCATATACTTGCCTTCAAGATCGATAACTCTAAGAAAGGATCTACGGTACATAACAGAAGCATGACCAAAATGGAGATCGTGGTTAGCTTCAGCTGAACTAGGTACTGACTGCAAGACTACAACAAAAACAATAACCACAAAACGTTATCAAAACAACGATTTAACGTAGTTTTTTGAAAATCGTTAGGTCGTAAAAAGGCGAGAAAAATCAGAAACCTACAGTGGAAGCGGCTACCGGACACTAAGCTTGAAACGAATACAGGCGCTAGATCCTTCTGAGCGTTTGGAAGTACAGGTTACGCCACTGTTGAGCTGCGGAGGTCTCTCCTCAACCCGCTCTTGACTAACGCGGACAATACTCCCTGGCGGGCGGGGGCGGGGGCGGGGGCGGGGGCAGGGCGGCGGCGGCCTCGGCGGCAGCGGCTGGGCAGGTTGCTCACGCGCTGACAAGCGCCGCCCCTCCCCTTCCCCCCCTCCACACCCCTTCGCCACCGCCTCGTCCCGCCCGCGGCGCCGCCGACCATCGGAGGAATCTCGAGTAAAATTATTGGCTTAAACCTCCCACAAATCATCGCCGCGACGTGGGCGTGAGGGGCGGAGGCGGCGGCGGCGGCGGCGGCGGCGGAGGGCAGCAGAGGGCGCGGATGGAGGGGCAGTGGCGGTGGAGGGGCAGTGACGGCGGGCAATCAGGCGGGCGGGCAGGCAAACTGGCGGGCGGGCAGGCAAACTGGCGGGCGGGCAGGCAAACTGGCGGGCGGGCAGGCAAACTGGCGGGCGGGCAGGCAAACTGGCGGGCGGGCAGGCAAACTGGCGGGCGGGCAGGCAAACTGGCGGGCGGGCAGGCAAACTGGCGGGCGGGCAGGCAAACTGGCGGGCGGGCAGGCAAACTGGCGGGCGGGCAGGCAAACTGGCGGGCGGGCAGGCAAACTGGCGGGCGGGCAGGCAAACTGGCGGGCGGGCAGGCAAACTGGCGGGCGGGCAGGCAAACTGGCGGGCGGGCAGGCAAACTGGCGGGCGGGCAGGCAAACTGGCGGGCGGGCAGGCAAACTGGCGGGCGAGCAAACTGGCGGGCGAGCAAACTGGCGGGCGAGCAAACTGGCGGGCGGGCAAACTGGCGGGCGGGCAGGCAAACTGGCGGGCGAGCAAACTGGCGGGCGAGCAAACTGGCGGGCGAGCAAACTGGCGGGCGAGCAAACTGGCGGGCGAGCAAACTGGCGGGCGAGCAAACTGGCGGGCGAGCAAACTGGCGGGCGAGCAAACTGGCGGGCGGGCAGGCAAACTGGCGGGCGGGCAGGCAAACTGGCGGGCGGGCAGGCAAACTGGCGGGCGGGCAGGCAAACTGGCGGGCGGGCAGGCAAACTGGCGGGCGGGCAGGCAAACTGGCGGGCGGGCAAACTGGCGGGAGAACTGGCGGGGGGACGCAGCGGTCAGCCCAGGGGCGAGCGGCGCGCCCGCACACAGTGCGAAATTGCTTTATTTGGGCGGACCAAATCCGGTTTCCAACTGTTGAATGCATCTCACACGTATTTTTTTGTTCACTCCTTAAGATGGTCCGCGGGTTACCTAGGGAATAAAAGGGAAAGAGACAGGGCCGAGATGGGTCTAAAGTCTACCTCGACAGGACGTGCGGGAAGCATGTGGGGATTCTCAGTGGGAGGAGTTCCCGTAGAAAAGCCAGTGACCGCGGAAGACTCTTGCAGGTCATTCAGGTGCCGACAGATGGCAGCTGAAAAGTCGGAAAGGGGAAATCCATCTATATTCGATTTGTGTTTTTTGCAACTGTTCTTTTTAAGTATCAAATAAAAATCTATACATCTCTTAATGCGTGATTGATCTGCGAGATCAAGTGCCAACTAAGGAGAGCGAGAAGACAACTTGCTGACTGAGGAGGTAGCAAATTTAGGTAGAAGAAAATATATTTCTGGTAGATAACATCCGATGCTTAATCGTAGGAAATACGTTCTAGAACCGTGTAATTTTTCCGTCATAAAACATAGCCGGTTGTAATCGTTAAAATATGTTCTTCAGTGTGCACTATATCTTATGTTAATTTATACACTGAAGGTATTATGTACTCATTGACATAATAAAAAATAAGTATAAGTGTTTGATGTATCACACAATTATTATCATTTGCAGATATAATCTCGTATTTTGGTATCATTTCTAGATATTAATGTACTCATATGTAACATTAATAGTTTTTAATCTTTAAATTTCTTTTATGAAATACTCATCTTTCACTTATTTTGCAGAAAATAAGAGAAAAAGAAAGTGAACTCGAAGCAAAAAAGCTAAATAACATGCCACTTCTGCAAAAAAGGATTCTGTAACTTCAGCATTCAACTTTTTATTCGTATTTTTATTGTTTGAGATAGTGTGATTACTAAAGAATTAGTTATAATTGACTTAATACGTTGTGTGTCTTTTGGTTGCCCCTGTTATTTACACCAAAAACCTATCTCACTGTATGTCACGTATTGGCTCTATGGTCTCGTATGTCACATATGGTGTTTTGGCTCTATGGGACGTCTAACCATATGACATTTTGTTTTGTTTTGTTTTTGCAAAAGTTAAATTATTATTAACATAAATTGTTCGTTGATGCTGATTCAATAGATCTGCAAATTTTCACTAATTCGTGGTATTTTTTTCTTTGGAACCAATATATATTATTTGCGTTGGGTTACACACGCTACTTACCACGATCATGTTTCGTTATTCCATTTATCTCAATCCATATGTAATGACTAGAAGTTGCTGCAGAAGACCATTACACCCCAAACTTCTGACGTCAGTTGAACATTTCATAGATCAATGAATGGGATATGGGCTATGCACGATCACAACACTTTGGCCGTAAGTGTTGGAAAAGGAAGGGGAAGAGGAAGGGAAAATAGCACGCGATCTATGATCCGTTGTGTAGCGTACTGCTCCGGAATTCTTTTGGAATTGTTCAGAAAAAAACTACGGAATCATTTTACCAGAAAATCCGTTGTCTAGAATTCTTATCTAGGACGTAGTTGGCTTCAACGCAGCAATTGAGCTGGTGTTAAATGCTACCTTATATAACATGTAAATAATATTATCCATCATAAATTACACCTTTGCTCAGCACAACGATACAAAATCAAACATGAGTACTTCGGGATTGGATTTGAGAGACACGATGAAAATCCACAGCAGGAGTTGCGGGCGGCCGATCGAGGAGTGAGAAGGGTGCAGTGGGGAGTGGAAGGGGGTTGCGTTGGGATCCGTGACGGCGGTGATGCGGCGACGAAAAGAGGATGCGAGGAGCGAAGATGCGGGGTCGGAGACCGGGGACGGAGAAGGCGGCGGCGTCGGATGCGGCAGTAGTGACGGCGGCGGTGGCGGAGGTAGAGGTGGCGGCGGTGGCGGCCGAGGCGGTGGCGGCGGAGGTGGAGGCGGCGGCGGCGGCAGCGGAGGCGGCGGCGGACGCGGCAGTGGTGGCGGAGGCGGTGTCGGTGGCGGCAGCGGAGTGAGCGACGGAGGCGGCGACGAAGAAGGCTTTGGGGGCGTGGCGGGAGGGTCCGAGGGGCAGACGGCGTTCGCTTCATCTCTGTGGCAACAGCGCAGCAGACTGGTTCTCGGACGTCGATAATATCCAGCGAGACGCCACCTACGAGGGAAGGAAGGTGGCGTGGAAAATAAACACGCGAACGCCGCTCTTTACTCGGCCGAAAACGGTGTGCAGTTGGGCGGTTGGGAGCGGGGCAGGTGGGGAGGAGTGAGAGGAAGAAAAGCGGGGCAGGGGAGTCATGTGCGGAAGTATGAAGTCCTTGAAACACGAATTTGAATGCGTGTCGACGTGTTTTTGGAGGAATGGTATGTGAACGATATGATTCAAATAGATGTGTGTAGTACATGAATGGAGATGCGAGCACATTTGTGCGTGTGTTTGTATTTATGAATGAGGGTATCCGGGTAATGTGTGTATGTGTGTGTATGTGTGTATGTGTGTATGTGTGTGTATGTGTGTGTATGTGAGTGTATCTATGTGTATGTGTGTATGTGTGTGTATGTGTGTATGTGTGTATGTGTGTATGTGTGTATGTGTGTGTATGTGTGTGTATGTGTGTGTATGTGTGCGTATGTGTGTATGTGTGCGTATGTGTGTGTATGCGTGTGTATGTGTGTATGTGTGTATGTGTGTGTATGTGTGTGTATGTGTGTGTATGTGTGTGTATGTGTGTGTATGTGTGTATGTAGGCGTATGTGTGCGTATGTGTGTGTATGTGTGTGTGTATGTGTGTGTATGTGTGTGTATGTGTGTGTATGTGTGTGTATGTGTATGTGTGTATATGTGTGTATATGTATATATGTGTGTATATGTGCGTATATGTGTGTATATGTGCGTATATGTGTGTACATGTGTGTATGTATGTGTATGTATGTGTGTATGTGTATGTGTGTGTACGTGTGTGTATGTGAATGTGTGAGCGCGCGCGCGCGCGTCGTTTGTTGCTGGGTAAGTGGGTGAGGGAGTAGTGAGTGAAGAGGAAGTGTGGTTTGGCAGCAAGTTAATGTGTTGCACAGTAGTGAAATGAACAGAGATACGTGAATGAAAGACAAAATGCCAGTAAGGTTAAATGAAGTCAATGAGATGTTTACTGTGTACGCCTTTTTTGCATTCCGAAACACCAAAAACGCGAGCGGAATGTTTAGAAACCAAATAAGACAATCCATTGGCATAAATTGAAGGGAATTGAATTGGAAAGCAACACAAATTCAATATTCCATGTGTCCCGATATTATCATATAAAAATGAACCTCTAAATATTTCCAAAATTAAAAGCTAAAGAAAAGAATGATACGAGAAGAGCATGAAGAAACCTTCACAAATAATTAGACAGGTAATAAAGACGAACTGTTTGTACACCCCTAGTCAGAAGAAATAGCTTGGACGCAAGAATGATTTGACTGTAGAGTTGTGGAATTTGCATGATCGCACTAGTGATTGCCCTTTTAAAAAGGTGAAATGCGAACCTATAGTACGATGGTTTGACGGGTTCAGTAGATGTGAATGTACTCAAGATGGTTTTGTTAACTTGATGACACAACACAATGGACCACTATCCACAAGTGTCGCAAAAATTTTCAGCAGCGTATATCATCGTATTTTTCAATATAAAAAGGAAACAGTTTTCCATATTTTTGAAATTTATGGAATTTCTAAGAAAATTCTTGTTTTCTTAACAACTGTTCCAAATTTTTTCTTAAAATTGTTTCCTCATATGTAACAAGAGGAGTTAAAAAATATGGTTCTGGTCCCATTTTTGGCAATCGATTTAGTCGATTCTATCTATCGATGTTATCGAAAATTGAAAAAAGTAACATTTCAAAACTACATAATTGGATAGCCATTTTTGCTTTAAACGAAATCTGTTGTAAAATATCAGCTCTTCAAAAAGATCCTGTACAATATTTTTAAAAACGGGCTGATTTCGATTTCCCAGTGTCTGAAATTTAGGTAATTTATACAAAAAGGTTATTTTCTCAAAACCCGCACGACATTTTTTCATTAAAGTTTCTCCGCCTATGTAACAACATATGGTAAAAAAACTAGCGATGCTATTGAATAGCACAGACTGTCTCACACTAGTTTGGGTTACTCTACAAATCGTTTCGCAGAATTGTAACCTGTAAGGTGCTCTATTTTTTTTTTCTGTGTTATTTAAGATCGCATAGGTTTTTAGCGACCACTATTGCCTGTAACGATATGGTAACTGTGAGGATGATACGATATGATGATGATAGGGATGTGAAAGAACGAACACAATACAACCATGCTCAAGGCGGGATTCAAACCCGCGATCCTTCGGTCCGAGGTCGCTACGGCACTACGGCCTTACCGATCTCGGCCATCCGGACCGGCGCTTTAATTTTATGCCCAGCAAAAATGAAAAATGTATGAAGAATTAGAAAGAGAAACAAAAAATAGCGAATGATTACGAAAATGCTAATCATATGCAATTTCGATGACGTCAGAACAAAACCAACTCAGGTAAATTGGCAGTTTTGGTTCCTTTTTGCCTATCAACATGGTGCATTAAAACTATTTCGTGTCCACGTTATCACATTCACAGTTTACGGTAGGTGTACAAATTGTTTCTCAAGAGCAACCTTTCGGACTTGAAATTCACGAAAAAGAACTAATGGAAGAGTTGGTTCTCCGAAGTTTCGGCTATTCAAAATGCAACGGCCGTCGAGGTGGCGTCTAATTTGAATAAGTTGACATTCGCCATGGAGGTGGATGAAAACTCCGTCGGCGCAAGTTAGAATGGACCCGGAGAGAACTTCGAGAGCTGCCCCAGAGAAGCAGATGCTTTGACTTCACGCGGACGAGGAGAGTTGCAACGTCCAAAATGAGCTTCTTTATTTACGGTAAGCTATTTTACAACACACAGCAACATTCAATTTAATAATTTTGAAAAGTTAAAATTTCGCCGTGCGTTTGGTCACGTAGTAACATTACGGCACTGGTGTTTTCTTCGTAGTTCATAAAAATAAGAGAATAGATTTAAGGAAAATTGAAACTGATTCAGTTATATTTTAAGGCCATTAGTATGTTATTACATTTTACAGTTACGAAGTCGAGGAATCTGTGGTGAATTAACGATCACCGACCTAACAGAATTAACATGTGTCTCGCTTTATTTCTAAATTTACAATTTTCGAGAATTTAGGGAGTTTAGAACTAAAATGAGATCTGCGCATTGCTTTAAGCGTTCCTTCTATCAGTGGAAACAAGATTAGTGTAAGAAAAAAGTCGGTTTCGAAGAATTTTTTTTTTTATAAATTGCATTAATGTCAAGCCAAAATTACGCTAGAACTACAAGTTTTTTCAATAAACTGTACGTGATCTTCTTCAAACAGTTGATTGTTTAGAAAAGACTAAGTCAAAAATTTCCATCATCAATTTTGTAGTTTTGAAATGTTAAGGTTTTGCAATTTTTGAAAATATGGGGAGCTCCTCGAAATTGAGACTAGCACCATTTCTTTACTATCCTTTGATAAATACGAGAACATTTTAAAAAATGCCTATATTTCGCGCAAAATTGCGTGAAAATTACTCAATATTTCATGAAATTATACACGATCTATTTCAAAATCTGTCTTTAAAGAACAGATTTTATTAAGGAAAAGAATATCACCAATATGGTACTTGTAGGAAGTCGCCATATTACACTTTTGCAATTTTCGAAAAATCTAGTATTTTGACGAACATGAGACCTACGCCATTCTTCAAGCATTGTTTACCTACCGACGTCAAATTTTTAATTAAAAATATTAATAAAAAATGTGTGCCATTTTTGAGAAATATCCGTTTGTAATCAAAATAACCGTTTGAAACTCCCACAACTTCGAATTCGTTCATATTGATCTGGGAATATCGATTTTGGAAACAATTGACTGACGGTTTAGGCAAAAGTGTTGACTGACGGTTGAAAAGGACGGACGGACGTTTTGCCTTCCATCGATTTTTCAGTATCAAGGACTTACAGAACATGGCTACTCCGCGGGTCAGAGGATGCGATCAGTCTTACCAAGCCTTGTGAAGTGTTATGCGTGTGCTCTTCCAAAGAAGTACTCTTTCATTAGTGAGGTTTTGGTCGCAAGTGTGATATGAATGCTCCTCAGACTATATAGAATTATGATACCGATATTCGATCATCCAGATTCTCACAAACCTATCCATTACATGAGGATCTGAATGACTCCATTTTTTGAGCCCTATTGAATACATGTGATCTAAGGTACAAAATAATTATTTGTACAACGACAATTTCGCTAATTCAATGCAGTTTTAAAAACATTTTTAAACCACTTTTTGAATTCAATGGTTACGTTTTCTTCAATTCCAATTAGGCCTCTGCTTGAAGCTATTCTTTTGCAAGATATTTTTATACTTCACTACCTTCTGGTTATCTAGTCAATACTCATCTAGTCAATACGCCAGGTACAATGTTTACTGTTTTACGCTCATCTATACCAATATGCACTCCAATATCTTCAGAAGACCTTTGGGTGAGATTGAGGAATTTGATCAGCAAAGAAGTCGATCCTGAACCCAGATTTATGGCATCTGTATATGTCTCATGGGGAAGTTTACAATCGTACAATTATAATCGTTACTCTATTTCGTAGTCGTATTTACTGATGTTAAATATTGTGAATAAATAACGTTCAGAGCCAAGCAGAAGGCGAGTGGGCTCAAAGAGTCTTCTTGAAAAAAAGCGCGGTTGTATTAATTTTATATTTGATAATATATTTTTCTGTAGCGTTTAACACTTCTTCTATTTTCCGTTTATTTGGTAGGATTACCCAGAAGTCTATCAGGTTGAAATTAATTTTCTTTTTTTTACAGATCAGCCAAATGCGACCGAATCATACGTTCTCTAAACAAACAACATTTACGTTTATTTAATTGTTACTTGTTTGCTTCGCGACAGAGACAATAATACTTTTATCTTTACATCTTAGAAATCTTTTCTTACATCGTTTTAGCTGTTCCGACAGGAAAATCCAGATTTTTGGACACATTATAAGAGTTTGTAGAATGTATTCAAACACTTAGTGGCCTTATTCGCAGTGCTCCTGTAGTGATATGATATGTGCTACATTACACCTACATATAAAATGTGCAAAATGTTCTCTGGTTCTTAATATATTTTATGCATTCACAATGTAATAAATTTCAAGCCAGAAATTAATAGTTTTATCGCTACCAGGGTACATCCTGTTCTGCAGTTTGATAGAGATGGGCATTAATGTATCATTTTAAAAGCTCTGCTTTTATCATCATAATCATCATTAATTATTATCATTATCACTACCATTATTATCATTATTATATTATTATTAGTATTAGTTTTATTATTATTACTACTATTTTTAAAAGATTTTTCAAAAATTATTGCCGGAATTTACTCCCTTTCCATTTATAAAATAGGAAAAAACTTAGAGCAACAACCCACTTGCGCTTTTTTCTTCCGCCTATAAACCCCCACCGCTCGCACTCGACAGCCCAACGGTTGGATAAACACCACGCGGGAAGGCAATTTGCGATAAGACACTAAGAGATTCAGAAACGTAAAACACATCATTATACCCCCCCCCCCCCTGATTACGGCCATCACGGCCTCAACTCAAACATCGCCAGCATACATTAAACACACACGCGCGCCTCGCCCCCCCCCCCCCCCGCGCGGCCCGCCATGCAGCGTATATCACGGAGGGCGTTTACGGCGGGGGGAGCCTTTTACAGCCCGAGGTGCCGTGTTCGAACCCGGCGCGTCTTCGCAAAACGAAGAGCGCGCCCTAACGAGTCGCCGCGCGGCGGAGGTCGCGGCCACCCAGGGCCGGCCGGCTCTCCCCCTCCAGCACTGCTCGGTCGCGGTCTTGAGGAGAACTCCAGCGGGCGGCTGCTCTGAACGGTAGTTGTCTGTGGTTTCTCCGATCAACACCTGTGAATGCCGGGGCAGTACCCAAACAAACGAGCCACCGACCATCTCACCTTCCTCTTCCTTGTCCTATCCTCTCACGCTACACACACTTCTACTAACATGCACTACACAAGCACACCGGTCGGGAGCTTAGAGCGTGTCCCGGCTGGGGCGGTGCCCCGTTGGTGGGAGATATCTGGTTGGAAAACCTACGTTAGCCGACGGTAAGTCCGCACCGGATCTCACCATCCAACGGGAAGAGATCACCGTCACCTCAGAAGGAAAACATACACTACACTTACGGAACTAATGACCTTAGCTGTTGCTGTTGGCGATCCCGAATCACTAACAACCAATCAACCAATCCTCCACCCCTGCATCCCGCTTTTTGTATTTCTCCAATAGCAGTATTTCCCCCTTCGTTCCCTACATCGTCCCACCGTTGACACTTCTTTCGGCCTCTTCATCCCCATATTTCCTTCATACTCCTGCTGTCGTCTTATCTTCTCCCTTCTCTCCTTCGTCTTACCCTCTTTCCCACTCTCCAGAACTTTACTTCGCTTCATCTTGCATTCGCTTGCTTCATCTTGCATCTTCACCCGTTCTTGCACATCCAACTGTCCTCATCTCGTCATTTTTCTTCTTCTTCTTCTTTACTATGACCTGCCGCTCTTTTTCATTTCTCCTGAGAACCATTACTTCCTTCATTTTTTTCATTCTCTCTCACACCGCTTTCATTTCCTTTTCTCCCTTGCATTCATCATGGACCTGTGTGCCTCTCGCTCTTCTTCTTGTTCACCACGCCGTCTGGTCTTTTCATTAATTTCTACACTTGCCTTCATCCATCAATTGATTTTGCTTGCCATTGATTTTGCTGAACATTCCTCTTTATCACCTTCACACTCTACTCTTCAGTTTATTCTGTTTCCGACTTTGCAACATATTTTATCCAGTCCTTTTCCCTCCAGTTTTTTCGTTCAAATCTTTCAGTTTCACTGCCTTATCTTCTTCTTGAACTTCTCCACTTCTACATGCATTTACTTCACATTTACCCGCTTCTCGCCAACTATTTGTCCATTCCCCCATTCGCCCCCCCTCACCATCGCTGTCCACAAATGTCTCCCTCCATTTGTCTCCCGCGAGCCCTTCCGCGCGCCCGCCACCACCTGGCCCCGCCCCCTTCGCAAACCGCTCACCGCGAAATAAACCACCGCCGGAGTCGCGCGCGGTGTTGTAAACGGTCGCGGGTTTTGACGACCGCGCCTGTCGCCTTAAGAGCTGGCAATGCTGAAAGATACGGTCCGTTCTCGGAACACCATTAAACGTTTTGTCTTCGCGGTGATACAATCTTAGCAGCCGCCCGCAGTTAAACTTTTATTGGTGCCTTCCTTTTTTGTTCGCCTTCTTGTTCTTCTTGCGGGCTGCTGCGTCGTCGCGACTTTCTGCGATATTTTGTTTGTTTTTTCTCTCTCTTTCTTTCTTTCTTTCGTCCTCCTCCCCCTCCCCTTCCATTCTCCGCCCGCCCGCCCGCGCCGCGCCTTAGTCAAATAGAAAATAAAGTGGCGCATATGTGTGCGTCTGTGGTGGGGAGCGCAAGTATTTTCTTTATGTCCGACATTTTGTCCTTACATGGAGCATAGTTTCCGGAGCTGCGCCACGACCAAAACGACGCCGAGTGGGAGGACAAATAGCGGAGGCGCTGGCGGCGAGGGCGGCGGCGCCCGCCGCCGCTACTTGTTGCCGGGCGCTGCGGACAGACGGCGCGCCGCCCCCCGAGCTCGCCCGAGCCCACCCGAACTGGCCCGAAGGTCGTGACCCGCCATCGGTTAATACGTCGGGGAACGCAGCTGAATTAAGCGTGCAAACAGGTACGTTTTCCTGATGATCGAATGTTTTGGAAAACAAAATTTGCACCTAATTGCGAGGCGTAGCTACTAATTGAAATGGTACGTAACTGATAAACAATCATTTACATTAATCATTGATTAAATGACTCTGTGATTTGCTATTATTTAAAAGTTACAAATTAGTAATTTTAAAGTGAATAAGTACCCGACTTTAAAGCTTACTCACGTCTTTTAAGCTTAAAACTACTTTGAGATTTTCCCTACTGTTCTCCCTTATTATAAGGAACAGGGGGAAATAGGAGTACTTTAACGAGCAGTTGGCGAAAGACAACACACAGGAGTGGAATGTCATTGTGTTTACCCCCTCAATCGTTTTAAAGCGAAATGACGCTTCGCTACGCGTGGCCAATTACATGACGTGCTTACAGTTTTCGGCTTACGTGAGTGACACAAAACATCCTTGAGTCTGATCAACACCATTTTATTCCGAAGTTTGTTGTTTTGTTGTTTTTTGCCGAGCAATTCTAGCACATACTTAACGCTTCGCTACGCTTGTCGAAGTACAAAACGAGGCATCCTCTGGCCTATATGATAAACAACGATAATCATGACTTCCAGACAGTACAACGTATTTTACACCAACATACTTGGTTAATCAATTAAAAAGCCCACTTCTCATTAGAACTATGAAAGAGATTGTTCTACTATCTGCCACTCGCTTTTCGCTTTCATTTGCCAATTTTGCGATGTCTAAGTTCCTTGCGATCAGGGGTAAGACCCCTTTTTTCTCAAACTCTCTCCCACCTCCTCTCTCCCTAATCCGCTCTTAAACACGCACACGCACACCCACACGCACAACCACAGACACACACACACATACACTCGTTAAGAAACTCTAATTCTAAATTGAAGAACACTATGAATAATAGTATTAAAGTAGGCTGTAATAACATTAAGTTAATTGAATTTTGAATCCATTTCTAAAATTATAAAAACGATAATGTAAAATAGAAATAATGAGTTATTTTACCTTTTAATGAGGCATGTGTGCCATTTTATGTAAACAATATTCAATCCTGGAAAGAAAATTAATATAAATGTTCTTGAAGTAAATATTATTAGATGTGTGATAAAAAAAAGGAGTAGGTATAGGAGTACATTATCGAACGATAACACGATATTGGTTTAATATGTTCGTAATATGTAGAAAGTCCGTTTCTAAGAACTTTGATGATGATTTTCAGGGGCGGTTTTACACTCGTGATGCCGGTTCGTCATTTCTGATGTTGCGTTTGGCGTACGGCATGGCATTACTGGCCCAACGAGAATATTCATAATGCGCATTTGCTACAAAACCCCGTGGGTGTCCATTGTTTCATTCCCGAAACCTTCGTTCACGGTCACCTCTTCAATCGGAGGTCACGTCGCACAACCTCCCACGAGCGAGACTCGCGCTGTCGCGGGTGGTTTGGCTGCATCGGGGTGAGCAGGAGGGGGGGGGGGATCGCGGGGCCCCCACGGGCAAAGAGACCAGTTCCCGCAAAGGACTCCTCCGAAAACCTGTTGACTTTGGCCGAGGCGGTGAGGGTGGCGGAGGCTGTAGTGGAGGCGGTGGTGGTGGTGGTGGTGGTGTCGGCGGCGGCGACGAAGGCGGTAGTGGTTGCGGGGCGGAGGTGGTGGCGGAGGCCGAGGCGTTGGCTGTGGCGGCAGTTGTGGCGATGACAGTGGCTGAGCGGTGGCGGTGGAGTGGTGGTGGTGGTGGCGGAGTCACTGGTAATGGTGGCGGCAGTGGTTGGGGTGGGGGCGGGGATCAAGGCGGGGATAATAGCGGTGGCAGTGGAAGTGGCAGGGACGGAGACAGTAGCGTGGACGGGGACAATAGCGGGGCAGGGCGTGAAGGCCGGAGTGATGGCGTGGCGAGGGCGGGGGGCGTTGGCAGTGATGTGGGTGGTGGTAGGGGCAGCGACGGGGGCGGCGGCGGTGGCGGCGGCGGTGGCGGTGGCGATGCAGTGGCGATTGCAGTGGCGATTGCAGTGGCAATGGCGGGGACAGGGGCGGTGTCGGGGACGGGGACGGTAAAGGGGACGGGGACGGGGAAAGTGAAGAGGACGGTGAAGGGGACGGGGACGTGAGGGCGGTGACGGGGACGTGGGCAGGTGCGGGGTCGGGGACGGGGGCAGGGGCGAGGGTGGTGGCGGTGGCAGGGCGGGCAGAAGGATTTCCATCAGCGTAACGTAATACGTGTTAAGACCTGTTAAAGAGCGATACAAAAAGCGCTTCCCTCGGCGGGCGTTCCGGCGCCGCCGCCTTCCTCCGCCCTCCGCCGCGACGTGTCCCGCTTCCCCTCCCCCCTCCGGCCCCTCCCCTACCGTCACACCGCGAAGGCACGACGACCCGCGAGATTCACGAGACCGGCACGCGAGTCGCCATTGGCCCTCCGCAGCCAATCAGGTGGCTGGCCCCAATGAGAGCGCCATTTCGGCAACGAAATTCACATAGTTAATGGATCATGTATCATACGGATTTTGTGATCCATTACTGAGGTATTCGGTGGATCAAATGAAAATATTAGCGTCATATATTTTTTTGCTTTGGAAGCTGGAATCACATTGCGAGTTCTATGGGAGATGGAGTTACATCGACGTGGACAGTGCGCGAATAGCTGTGAGGACTGCGCTTCATATGGCGTTGCTGTGCTTCACGTTAACAGCCATTCAAAGGCTACATTCACAACTTAGGGTTCTTTTATCGTGAGAAGTACGTAGATGGTGTCTTTCACTTGAACTTGAGGGATACACGAAGGAAGGTCCAAATGATCCGGGCCTGATTTACTTCCCGCTCACAAATTGATGTATTTCTGAAGCTTACGTTTCTAAGTACGTAGCCGCTACTTAGTTGCTTAATCTTCCTCACCTTCCCAATCATCATACGAGGGGCGAACATTACATGTAAGCACTCTTTACTTTTTTTTATAGAATACAAAGAAGCGTATGTAAATATAAGAGTTATACCTCCTCATCCCGACATTGAATCACCGTAGGATGTGTTTGCGACAATGTTCGTCCCTGTCTATCTTGAGGGAATATTCGGATAATTACTCTACTAAGGGTTTTTTAAAAAATATTTTAAAGCTTCGAAAAGCTACCAATTGGCTGGTAAATACGATATCATGTCTGCGTCACGATATCATAAGTCGAATGTGAAATTCTGTTCTTGCTAAATCGAAAGTGTATTCTCGCCAGAGGAGGACAATGACGTCGCCCTGGTAAATAGACCGTACCAAAGCAATGACCTCGAGAAAACGGCGAAAATGCATAGCGCATAGCGTTCGGACTCTTCGGCACACAATACTTCATACGAGTACGTTGTTCCTTACGGGTACGAGTTTGTACGTAGTTCCTTCAGCGTTATCGCGTGCTTGGTTAAAAGATCACGCGTTTTACCCTACACGTACGTAATTGTGTGGCAACAAAATTTCAGCATGTTAATGTAGACGATACGTTTAATCGTCAGGAAGAGTTTCATAAGGCGCTGTCTAGTTTTCCAGTACACGTCTTTGATAATTTCAAAACGATGGCGATTTTCATTTTTTTTTTCTTCAGATATTTATCATCACGGAAAACAGATCTTTCACCTCCCGGGTTCGCAACCAATTTTAAATCACGCCGTATGGATTTGCATTTCATTACTGTTGGAAATATACATTTATATTGTAAGGTTAAAGTTTGTGAACATGTCGACAGTGTCGCCATCTGCGTCTAGTATATTATTGGAAATGTACTCTATATTGAGAGATTGAGGTTTGTGAACGCGCCGACACTGTCGTCATCTGTTTTTGGTATGTAAACGAATGATCATATTCATTCGTCCTTTTGTCTTACTGTGCAGCAATGTAGTGTTTGTAAAAGACCGTAAAAGACGTTCAATAAGTTTTTATGTATATGTATTTTGTTATAAATAAAAGTGAAATGCAGTGTAGTTCTCGAGAGTTAATTTAACATGGTAGCAGAGCGTGGTTACCGGATGCAGATGAATTGCTGAAGAGGTTATATTGGAGTTCAGCCCAGTGTCCGTCGATTCGAGGAAGTTTGCGACATGGACGACCTGAACATTCCAGCTTTTGATGGAGAGGACTACGCAAACTGGAAAACGAGGTTAACTATCTATTTGAAATTAAAAAAATGCCATGAGGTGACCACGAGGTCGAAGCGAGAAGAAGACAAGGACGTAGAATGGGAAGAACAGAACCTGAAGGCGATGCATTGCATTTTTAGTGCAATTACTAACAAGCAGCTAGAGTTCGTGAATGATAAAGTAAGTGCTTTCGAGGTTATGAAGAAGTTTGACGAGCTATACTCCAAAGAGTCAACAGCGTTGCAGATTGTCTGCAGGAACAAACTAGATGGACTCAGATTAAAGAATTACAGTGACATAAATGAATTCTTCACTGTGTTTGAGAAATACATAAACGAACTGAAGTCAGCCGGGGCCAAGGTAAGCGAAGAAGAGAAACTAAATTACATGCTCAAAACGCTGCCCGAGTCACTAAGTTATATCGGAGATCTAGTGGATGTTTTGAAGAAGGAAGACCGGACTGCGGAGTACGTGAAGGCAAAAATAAGGATGAAGAGCATCAAGGAGAACCAGGACAGTGAGGGCGTAAAATCAAATGCATTCATCTCGGAGAAGAGACCTAGTGCGAGCGGCCAAAAAGTGTGCTACGGATGTGGTAAACCAGGACACTTCAAGAGGGAATGTCGACAAACTGAGAATCATCGAGGTTCCCGGGGACGTGGCGGAAGAGCACGAGGTAACTATGGAGGTTATGTCAACCAAAGTTATGAAAATGGACATCGCGGAGGCAGAGGAGGACCACGTGGGTCCAGAGGCGGTCGCTATGGTCACGACCGATCTTACCGACAGAACGAGCAAGGAGACCGACATTACCGACAGGACGACCATGGTGGTAGGAACCGTGGAGAACAACAGTTTTATCAGAATGTAAGTGGCGCAAGCAGTTTCGTGACAGAGGTCTTCGCCAAGGAAGTAAACAGTGTAACACAGGATTCAGGTCAGATTGAAATTAATTGGTTGTTAGATAGCGGTTGTACAGATCATATAATTAATAACGAGGAATATTTTTCTAAATGCGTAACGTTAAAAGAACCGATTAATGTAAAAATCGCGAACGGAAAGATTTTAAAGGCAACTAAAGTTGGTAATGTAATTAGCGATTTTTTAGTGTTTGACAGATTGGAACGAATTGAAATGAAAAATGTATTTTACATTAAAGATCTAGATAGGAATTTAATTAGTTTTTCAAGAGTCACAGAGAAACATGATATTATTGCAAAAGGCATCAGCGCAAAAGTTTTTAGTAAAGATAGGGGTTTAATTGCAGTTGCATGGAAACAAGATAGGTTATATAAAGTGACAAGTGTGATCAACAAAGGGGAATTTAACGTAAACTTCTGCAATAAAGAAAATATGACAATAAAGGAAAAGTGGCATAGGATACTGGGGCACGTAAATTTCAATTATTTAGATAAAATTTGCAAACATCAATTAGTAGATGGAATCCCTCAAAACGTCGAGTCTGAACCTATGAAATGTAAAGTGTGCATAGAAAATAAAATGCATAATGTTCCTTTTAAAAACAACAGAAATAAGGCTAAAGAAATCCTAGAAATTGTTCACACAGATCTAAATGGGCCACATTCAACAGTAGGTATGCATGGTGAAAGATACTTTGTTTCTTTTATTGATGATTATAGTAAACTTGCACGCGTTTACACAATTAAAACTAAAGACCAATTATATGATTGTTTAGTTGGGTATGTAAATGAGGTTGAAAATCTTACTGGGAAAAGGATTAAGAAATTGCGGTGTGATAATGGAAAAGAATACATGAATAATAATATATATCAATACATCAAGGAAAAGGGGATTGTTTTAAATGCGTGCCCGCCATATGTGCATGAGTTGAATGGAACTGCTGAGAGGTTCAATAGGTCAATCATGGACATGTCAAGATGTTTATTAGCCGAAGCAAAAGTTAACAATAGGTTTTGGCCAGAAGTAGTTTGTGCTGCCGCGTATCTGAAAAATAGATGTCTTGCAAATACCGCAGAATTGAAAACTCCTTATGAAATATTTTTTGGAGAAAAGCCTAATGTCACACATTTAAAATTGTATGGAAGTAGAGTCTTTGTAAGGGTGCCAGAACAATTGAGAAAGTCAAAATGGGATAGAAAAGCAGATTTGGGAGTTCTGTTAGGTTACAGTGACGTTGGATATAGGGTACTCATAAATAATAAAATTGTTGTGGCCAGGCATGTAGAGGTTGTTGAAGAAAATATTAGATGTGTAGGTTTAAAGGATAATGGTTCCGTGAGTAAAAGATTAGATGAATCTGGGTGTGAAAATTGGGAAACTGGGTCTGAAGATAACAGCGAGGACGAAGAAAGGTTAGTCGAAATCGAATCTCCAAAAGCAGCGCTAAAGGAAAAAACAACAAGGTCGGGTAGAGTGGTTAAAACTCCACAACGCTATAGGGATGATAATACAAGTAACTTTATTTATATTAACGTATGTAGTGCAGATAGCCCGGTTAGTTTTGAGGAGGCGATTAATAGCAATGAATCGAAAAGCTGGAGTCAAGCTATGGATAGGGAAATTGAATGTTTGAAGAAAAATGACACATGGGAGTTAGTTAGTAAGCCAGAGGGCAAAGATCTTATAGATGTTAAATGGGTTTTTACTAAAAAGTTTGATAATAGGTACAAAGCAAGATTAGTTGTTAGGGGATTTCAACAAAAGGAATGTGTTGATGATATATATGCACCAGTAGCTAAAATGCAAACTTTGAAGATTTTACTGTCATACTGTTGTCATTTTGGTTTAATTATTGAACAAATGGATGTAGAAACAGCCTTTTTAAATGGCGAAATCATGTCAGAAGTTTATGTTAAACAACCTGAAGGCTACGAAGACGGCACAAATCGAGTGTGCAAATTGATGAAAGCACTGTACGGTTTACGAGAAAGTCCGAGAGCTTGGTATGAGTGTTTAGATACTTTCTTGAAAAGTTTAGGATTCCAAAGAAGTGAATATGATTATTGCCTTTATGTTTTGCGAAAAAGTAATGTCCTGATTTACTTGATAATTTTTGTTGATGACTTGCTCATTTGTTGTGTAAAGAAAAGTCGAATTAAAGAAATCAAAAATTTGTTGTCAAATAGATTTAGTATGAAAGATTTAGGTGAGGTTAAAAGTTATTTAGGAATTGATATAAATTACGAATACAAGAAAAACAAAATGAGCTTGAGTCAGGAAAATTATATTAATTCATTAGCCGAAAAATACAAGATTAAAGACTCAAAATTATATGCTACACCGATGGAAGTTAACTTGAAATTAGAACCAACTCAGGAATTGCGTAATGATATAAAGTATAGAAATTTGATTGGTGCGTTGTTATATATTAGTTCAGGAACAAGGCCAGATATCAGTTATTCTGTTAATTATTTGAGCAGGTTTCAGAATTGTTATGACGGCACACACTATAAGTATTGTCTGAGAATCTTAAAATATCTGTATTTGACAAGAAACCTGAAATTGAATTATTGTAGAAACGAAAATGCAAAAGTTCTTGATTGTTATGTAGATTCAGATTGGGCAGGTGACAATATAGATCGTAAATCTACGACAGGTTATGTGATCCGTATGTTTGACAATGTTGTATTTTGGAAGTCTCGCAAACAATCAAGTGTAACAAAAGCTTCGACGTATGCAGAGTATGTTGCGCTATCAGATGCTGTGAGTGAAGTGAAATTTCTAAAAGATGTAATGAAAATTTTTGATTTGAATTTTGATGAACCGATTGTAATGTACGAAGACAACTCAGGAGCATTGAGTATCGCTAAATATGGTAACTTTACAAAAAACTCAAAACATATTGAAGTCCATTATCATTTTGTCAACGAGTTGTATATGAATGGTTTAATTGATATAGTCAAAGTAAATACTGATGATAACATGGCAGATATTTTCACGAAAGCTTTGTGTAAAGACAAGTTTGTGTATTTTAGGAATATGATGAATATTAACTGAATTTAAGATAGTATGTATATAAATGTAAGGAGGCGTGTTGGAAATATACATTTATATTGTAAGGTTGAAGTTTGTGAACATGTCGACAGTGTCGCCATCTGCGTCTAGTATATTATTGGAAATGTACTCTATATTGAGAGATTGAGGTTTGTGAACGCGCCGACACTGTCGTCATCTGTTTTTGGTATGTAAACGAATGATCATATTCATTCGTCCTTTTGTCTTACTGTGCAGCAATGTAGTGTTTGTAAAAGACCGTAAAAGACGTTCAATAAGTTTTTATGTATATGTATTTTGTTATAAATAAAAGTGAAATGCAGTGTAGTTCTCGAGAGTTAATTTAACAATTACAAAATACCCATGCGGGCTTCATTTATAATTATTGCCTTACGTCGACTTTTAAGGCTTTTGGCTAAGACGCCCGATACTCTCCAACCAATAAATACTTGTCCGACGGTTTACAAACGGAATTCCGTTTACGAATAGGTTCCGTTAATAAATAATTGAATTGTCTAGTTTAAAACCAGTTTCTACAATGTTATAGCATTTATGGGTTATGGAACCAACAGAGTGATGGAATTTCAGTTATTTTAGGATTTATAATCTTTGTACCGAAATTTGACCGCTTGGAATAGCAAAGATTTCATGACACAATGACGATTTACTTACAATTTCGTGATTGTTTATACTTGCAAGATTGTTAAAAACAGAGCAACCATAACTTCTATACGAGCAAAGTCTGCATGTTCTAAAGATGTTTCTCTAATACCTGCAGTTTCTGCAGTACCTAATTTCATGGTGGGGTTACGAATCTCGCCGTCCCGTCTGGTGGCGACGGTGGCGGTAGCACTGGTGGGGGTATCTACGGCGTCGGCGGGAGGGTGGCTGGGGGGGGGGAGCGGAGGGGGTCGGCAGAGGGAGGACGAAGGGGGAGGGGAGATCTGTGAGGATCGTTGGGCGGTAGAAGGGGCTCGTAACTTAACGATTATTATAAAGCGACAATAAAATCCGCTTGTTTTCGCTTTTTTCCAAGGCGCGTGTAGCCGCATTCCCGAATACGGTTTCGATTTCGGCGTTTTTGCAGACTGCGATGAAGTGTTCGAACATCAGAAGTCTCCGTAATTTATCTCCCGTTTAATGCATAAGTAAACAACCATTTATTACCTGGGTTCACATGCTGCCTGTCGTTTTGCTCGTTCGCGATAGAATTTATCTAATTTGGAAACGACAGTAATTAAATATGAACATTCGTGTTTCATGTAAATGAATATGTCTTCATCTGCTAGGAGCACCTAATGCAGACAAATTGCCAAACCAGCGAAAGCTCCTTCGGCGCCTTGCTGTTGCGCTGATACACAGATTTCTTTGGCTAACTTGCTCCTTCCTGTTGGTGGTCCTCCAGAGCGCGATATTAAAGTACAACCTCTTAATTCATCCTTACCAATCTACTTACTCGTGTATTCCAGTAGGTAGGTTTTAGTGTCAACCCAAGATGATCACAGTACCAAAATGGTTTCAGGTTGATTAATCCCCTTGACAAGTTCAAGAAGTTAACAAGCGTTTGAAAATTAAAAGTGAATAATAAATGTGAATATGCTTTCATTATTATTTAAATAACATATTCACTGGACCCTGTATTTTAATAGAGGAGACGTAGAAAAACATTTTAATTATACTAGAATAACAAAACTAGCACAAAATATAGACTTCAGTATCCTGGATGTCTAAAAAGAAAATTATTCGAGAAGTCGCAAGCCTAAAACAGAAGGACAGAAGAAGGAGAAGAAGAAAAGAAGGAAGAATTGGTGAATAATGTGGAGAAGGCGAAGGAGAAATGAAAGACAAGATTAAGGAGACATGAAGGGGTGAATAAGAAAAGACATGGGGAAGAGTAAGAAGCAACAGAGATGGCGAGAGTTAGGAGTAATGGGGGGAAATAGTAAAGGATGAGGTTAAGGAGTAAAGAGAAATTGAGAGAAAATGTGAGAAACGACAGAAAGGGCTAGGGAAGAGTGAGAAGTAATGGAGGAGAGTAATGAGGATGGAGTAAGGGGATTCCAGACTAATGATGGAAAATGCGGAAGGGGGAGAAGGAGAAATGGAAAGAAAGAGAAAGAGAAAGAGAGAGAGAGAGAGAGAGAGAGAGAGAGAGAGGTGGATGAGGGAAACTGAGAAGTAATAGAAGTGAAAAAAAGAGTAATGAACAAGGAGAACAAAAAGAAGAAGAAGAAGAAGAAAAAGATGAGGAAGAGAGAAGTATTGAAGGGTGGAAATGAGGATGACAAGAAATGAGTAACGGAAATGTAGAAATAAAAGGGCATAAGAAACGGAAGAGGAGGGGACGGAAAAATGAGAAATAATGGAAGAGAAGAGAGTTAGAAGTAGAGGAGAAAAAGTACGGGACCAAGAAGAAGAAGGAGAAGAAGGAGGAGGAGAAGAAGAAGAAGGAGGAGAAGAAGAAGGAGAAGAAGGAGGAGGAGGAGAAGAAGAAGGAGAAGAAGGAGGAGGAGGAGAAGAAGAAGAAGATGGAGAAGGAGAAGGAGGAGAAGAAGAAAAGAAGAAGAGGAAGAGGAAGAAGAAGAAGAAAAGAAGAAGAGGAAGAAGAAGAAGAAGAAGAAGAAAAGAAGAAGAGGAAGAAGAAGAAGAAGAAGAAGAAGAAAAGAAGAAGAGGAAGAAGAAGAAGAAGAAAAGAAGAAGAGGAAGAAGAAGAAGAAGAAGGAAATCAGATAACAAACGGTAAAGTTGGTGTCAATTTAACGTGCAAAATCCCCGTAAACCCCGCGAGGGCAGCGCTGCCCGCTGGGCGGCACCCCGGAGGTCCGCGTGCAACGGGTCCCGGGCCGCCCGCCGCGCCGGCCTAGTCCCACATTCTCCCGGGCGCAGCCATGAATATGCGATTCGCGGATCGACGGCGCTGCCTCGCGGGCCGCGCACATATTGTGCCCCTGCGTCCCCGCGCGCGCTAGGAAAGCGGGCAGCCCTGGAGATTACCCCGGATCTGAAAGCGCCTGCCCCGCGGCCCGCAAGAAGCGGTCGCGCAGGTTGCACTCGTTCTTATATCGGCCAAACGCCGTTGTGTACTCTCTCTGCGATGCACTGCACGGGTCTTTATTTGAATCAGGGGGCAAGCGCTGCTTACGGATGATCAGCTGGATGAGTGTAAGAGGGAGACAAGTACGAAATTGGAAATGGAATTAATTTTCCTTTTTTTTAATATATTTAAACGTTTAGGTGAATATAATAAAAAAATATTTTAGTGAATATGTCACAATCTGACAAATTTGAGGCCATGACAACGATTCAATTTGCGCTGAATTGCACTATCACTTCGTTATGTATCAAGTTATTTTCATTATATACCCTTTTCCCGTTTACTTTTGCACTCCTTAGGAATTGAGAGGAATAAAATAAAATTGACATCCTTAGATTGGCTTGCCTTGTGAAGAGCCTACTTGGCATTCATATGATGCAACGTAAATATAGTACACTGTAATTATATATGCAATAAAATAAATGAAGAGTCATAAAATTACCACGAATATTTTGTGATATTTTAATAATTATATCATGGAAAAGTATTTACATCATAAAAATCACATAGCGCGGGTACTTGTAAGAACACGTTATTTTGTTTAGATCAGATTCTTAAGATCCGACCCCGTCTACATTTTCCCATAACTTGGTATTAGGATGATTTATGCCTTGGTTGGCATCAAGTGTGTGCATAGTCATTGTGCGATGTAAGTGGTAATAATTGCTAAAATGCTCAACATTGCGCTTTCCGCACACGTATAGTACATTAAAATTAGGACTATGAAGGTAATAGTCTAATGTTTTGGAGTGACGTAATTTAGTAATCTTGAAACTCGCGCTTTAAAAATTACATTAAATGTACATGTAAATGTACATTGAAACTAAAATGATGTTACTAATTTAGAAAAAAACTTCGAATACGATAAAAGCTACGAACGTTTTATATAAAGCTGGAGGAAAGTCTTGTGTGGTTCTGAGTTTATTACATTTAGTACGAGTATTATGGTAGTACATTCAATAGGAAAATAAAATAATAGTATTTTTTAGCCCAGTGAACCTCTCATTGGTATTTACTTCAACCAAGCCCTCTTCATTTAATGTTCAGTATTTAGGCATTTGCTGATTAACATTCAAATCCTCGAAAGTATTTTAAAACACATTAACTGATGCGATGTATTTCTGGAAACCTTAGTAAATTTATATGTGAATGCTTAACCGTTGGGTCAATAGTGCAGTGTATTTCCGTCAAGAGAAAACTAATTTTTAAAATGGTCTTACGTAAACACTTGTAAAATCATGCAAATCATCTGCCAAAATTGTAGTCATCTAATTAACAAAATTAATACACTTCTGCAATTCTAAAACACTACGTCAAAAACCCAACTTCCTGTTCGCAGTGCCATCATATTCATCAGCTGCGACATCATATTTAGCACCGACGCGTGACTTTCAGTCTGACCCGAGGCCGAATCACCACCGCCATCACTGCCACCTTCTCCTTTCCCTTTCCCACAGCGCCGTTGCCCGCCCCATTCCTTTTCGCCCTCCTCGACCTCGTACCTACCGTCACCATCCCTGCCACCCCCCGGTCCCACATCAGTGCGTATCCACCACCGCCATCCGCGTCGCCGTCTGACAGCGCCGTCACCGCCGCCGCCTCCACTGCCGAGTAAGGAGAGCAGGTGACATAACGAGTGCTTGGCGGCGCCGAAGAAAGTAGGAACTGGCGGTCACGTCCCGCGGCCGGCGTGGCGTTGAGCGACGCGAAGCGGGGGGAGGGGGCGGGGCAGTGCCTTTCGTTCCGCGAGGAGAGGCGGCGGCGCGGCGACGCTTTCGACGGCCTGATTGACGCCAGGCCGACAGTTGCTCTCCTCCTCCTCCCCCGCTTCTCCCCCCTCTCCCTTCCCCCTCGCAACGCCTCGCGCCAGCCGCAGCCGCTCTGCCCACGCGGTCGAGGTTCGGCGAGTGGCGTCGACACTAGGGAGTGTGCATCCTCGAACGTTAAAGCACTATCGATCTACTGCGCATGCGCAGATACACTATAATAGAGAGTTTGCGCATCCTCGAACGTTGTTTTCTTGTCGACGTCGCATTTCTAAAGAAGGGAGTTTGCGCACGTTAAGTGGCAGCACTATCGATCTTCTGCGCATGATCTGATGCACTTAAATGGTGCGAAACTTCAACTGCTCATTAACAGAGGATAGATAGTGTTTTAACGTTCGAGGTGGCACAAACTCCCTATTCTAGTGCATGCGCAGAAGATCAATAGTGCTGCCACTTAACGTACGCAAACTCACTACTTTAGAAATGCGACGTCGACAAGAAAACCTCGATGATTCTAAACATAGATGCTCAAAACTAAAACATCGATGTTAATAAAACTTCGACCAAAAACCATCGATGTTTCTAGATTTCTAAGCGTTTAAAACTGGATTAGTAACTACAGAGTTCACGCGGCGTGGTGGTGGTGGGGGGGCAATTAAGTTTTTAAGTGGTCTCGCGTTAAATTTTAATCGAGAATTTATAAAAACATGGACATCGATGTCGCCTCCACCTCTGTCTATGACCCGCCCTTCCTTTCGACTTTTCAGCACATGTTGATTAATTGGTTGATTGTTTAATTAATGGTTTTTTCCAGGAACGTCATGTAATATGTTTATTACTCCCGATAGTGTGGAGAATATTTTATACAGCAGCTGTCGGTGTTCTTTCCCAGCTGGGTGGTGAAATTCGACAATGACCTACAAGTCGACTTGCGGAGGCTTCCCCACCTGGATATCTCTCCCACCAGCAAAGTACCGCCCCATTCGGAACAAGCGTAATACGCGATTGATCTCCCGACATAGAATGCGGTAGTGTAGTGCATGTAAGTGTAAGTGCAAACGTGTGTGTAAAGAGAGAGAACAGGACATGGAAGAGGAAGGAAAACTACCGATCAGAGCGGGTAGCCGCTAGAATTCGCCTCCGTTTTCAACAGAGGGCGACATGTGTAAACGGCAGAACTCCACGACCGTCGCGCTAGATTAATACTAGTGGATAGCTGCTGTCAAATACGATACTCTTCGTGTGCAATTGTGATCGACCTAGTGCGTATATACAGGTTTTCTGGCTCTTCCCTCCCTTTCATTCCATCATCAGTTTCATCTTTTTAGCACCGATGTTGAACAACTTTTGCAAATGCTCAAAGGTCTCACTGACGCGAGGAATTTTAGAAACTTAATTATGTTTCGGTACTATCTATGGGCGTCAGCTACACGTAAAATTTGCAGGAAGGACAAGAAATGAACTGTGCACCTCCACGGAATTTTAGTTAAAGTCATGCATTTTTAAATTAATTTATGGCAGATAAAAAGGAGAACGTCGTAAACTAAAAAAGGTCACATTTTATCGTCGCTATTCATAAATTCAATAATATTATCTGACAATAGACTTAGAAAACATCAGCAGCTACGAAGACTATAGCAATTCTGTGGCTAAATTAAGGCTATTGAGATCATGTTAACAATTTTTCTTTGAATCAATTTTTCTCTCACATATCATCACAGTGACAATTTTTCTCTGAATTTCTCAAAAATTGCGATGTCGAACAGGAGGTAGACAACTACGGTTTCCGGCAGTAAAGATGTGTGCAATAGCAAGTGAAACACACGCAACCACTAGTTTACCTTGTTGAGATGGTTTGTACCAGAAGAGCGCTTGTCGCTTGGCGAAAAAACGGATGAAATAGGAAGGTCGCTTCCGCAATCGTAATTCAAATGTCTTATATGAGCACTTCTTTTTCCTATCTCTAGGCTAGAGTGTAGAGACAAGAAGCGAAGTCAACAGCAATAAGGCAAATACACAAGGCCTCGCATTTATATCATACATTCTAGGATATCTTGACATGGAATCTTCATATGCACACCTTTCTCAAATAAATATAAGAGGAAAAAATTACAAAATAAAATTTCACATGTCAGTCACACTTTGTGCACAAGTTGCATTGCGTTACATGTAAAAAGTAGGACTCAAGTAAAACTGATATATCAGTACGTTTCTGTTTTTCTTCTTTTATGGGGTTCCTGAAAAAGGACCGCATAAAAATTTCTCCGCAGCGTCTACTTATTAGTACTGTTGGACGCCATCTGTCGCCCCGACTTACACACGTTTCTATGCCAGTCTGACATCTGGTCCGGGGGATAGTCGACATTGGCACTGTGTTCCACCATTTGAATCACAAATTTCTAGAATTACCCTTCCGCCACTACTACGTCGACGACGGCCACGAGGACAACGATCGCGAAAATCTTGAGCGACGTTTAAAACAGCGCCGCCGTACGACTGGGGGCGTTTACCGCTGTGCTCTATCTGGGAAATTCATCGGGCCACATTCTCTTGGAAAGAGTGTGTCCATAACGCGGCCGTACGAGTGGAAATATCCGGAAATATTCTCCCCGTCCTCATTCGGGCTTTTATGCAGCCCCAACTCCCCTCGGCACCGGCGGCGGCGGCGGCGCATGTGCCGTTTCACTCTCGGGGCATTAGGCACGACAGCGGGAAGCAAGGCGGGGCAGTGAGAAACGAGAACGGGAGCAAACGAGACAGTGACAGAGAGAGAGAGAGAGAGACAGGAATAGAAAGAAAAGAGCCACGCCAGAAAGAAAGAGAGGGAGAGAGAAGAAAGTGAGAGACGACGGCATCAGAGAATGAGAGGTAAATAAAGAGAGAAATAGCGACACGAAGATGAATAAGAGGATACGACCTGAAGGGAAGTGGTGGGAGTAAAAGATGAACGCCAAAGGGAAAAATGAGGAACAGAAAGTGGGAGAGAAGATCATGGGAGAAGAACAGAACACAAAGAAACGGTAAGAGAGGAGTGAGGCCAAAAAAACAGTGAGAGGATGCAGGTGACAGAGTGGGAGCACGAGATGAGAAGAGATGAAAGACAGGGGGTGGTGAGAGGGAAGGAGAACTGTGAGAAGGTGAGGAAAGTACGCAAATGTCTGAAAGAGAGTGAAAGAGAAAAAATGAGAGAGAAAGTGAGTGAGAGAGTGAGAGAGAGTGAGAGAGAGCGAGAGAGTGAGAGAGAGCGAGAGAGTGAGAGAGAGTGAGAGAGAGTGAGAGAGAGTGAGAGAGAGTGAGAGAGTGAGTGAGGGAGAGTGAGAGAGTGAGAGAGAGTGAGAGAGTGAGAGAGTGAGAGAGAGTGAGAGAGAGTGAGAGAGTGAGAGTGAGAGAGAGTGAGAGAGAGTGAGAGTGAGAGAGAGAAAGATTGAGCGCGGGAGAGAGAACAGCAGCCAAAGCTAGAGTATGCCGGAAGCAGTGCAGCGAGTAAGAGAGACAGGGTGAGAGAGAGAAAGAGAGAGAAGGGAAAAAGAGTGGCTGGGAAGAGGAACACAGGAGGTAGTTTATGAGTACAAAGTTGAGAGGCAGAGTGGTCTCAGAAAAATGTATCTGGAGTACAAGTCGCGGTGTCGTGGTACTCAGTGGTAAAAAGACAACGGGATAAAAGGTGATATTTTTCTATATGCAATTAAAAAAAAGACTTTACTTCAATATCAAACATAAGTTATAATGCTTTTGTTGCAGCCTCGTAAAAGCTGCTACAAAAAGTGTGCCCAAAAATAGCGTATGCTGAGTTTATTATTACGTTAGAATTAATTTGACAACCTCTATTTAAGCGCACCGTTCAACTCTGACATTCGCACCATTAAATTGAGGCATCCCCCACCTCTGTGCTGCTGATTGCTTCTTCCACGTCCCAGGCGTTCCGTCGCCTCCGCTCCGCCTACCCTTTGACCGCGCGCTGTGACCTGGTGCGGCTCCCGAGCTTCCCTTCTCGCTGCCCGCGCACTCCAGCGCCCGCAACCTCCTCAGCCGCCTTCGCCGCAGGGCATCGATCGACAACCCCACGGCAACGCCGCCCCCACCCCCGCCCCTCCGCCCCCACCGCCAACAGCATCCGGTTGACGACGTCTGGCGGCGCGCGGGCGCAATACGACGCTATGACGAAAAGGCCATCTCGCACGAGCCAAATTTACAGCATATTCGCGGACGGAGGGTTTCGGGACGAAGCATGCCGACTGAATGAATGTGCCGTGGTATCGTCATATGAATTATCACCTGCTGAACCGGAAGGCATCCACTGCAGTCACTGCTGTAGGGGCTAGCTGCTCTGATCGGTAGTTTAACGTAGTTTTCCGTAGTTTCTCCGGCCAATATCAGGCATGTGTCTGAGCAGTACCCTAACAAATGGGTCATGGACTGCGCGCGATCTTTCCTTCCCCGCCCTTCTCCTATCCTCACGCCTTTCTTACACACACTTAGACTTACATGCACTACACTACCACACATGGTGGGAGATTGGACAGCTTGTCTCGGCCGGAGAGGTGTCCCGCTGGTGAGAGAAACCTGGTTGGCGAAAAACCCGCTAGCCGACGGTAGTTCGGCGCCGGATGTCGCCATCCAGCGGGGAAAGCTCACCCTCACGTCCCGAGGGGGAAAATGCACTACACGTAAGAGATTAATGACTATGGCCCGGATGTGTAAATGTCATATTTTTTTCTTCATATTATTTCCATGGAAAATGTAAGTTACGCTCGATTTTATCTACAATGACTAAAAATATGCAATTTTTACTTTTCATATTAAGTCACATTTTGTTTCTTTTCTGTTGTCATTTTAAGATTGTAATTATTGTATGTCTTTCTTATATGTATGTGAATTGGGAGGATAAGCTAAATGGGAGAAAAAGAAAGACCATTGGGAAGGAAGTGCTAGTTTAGTTTCATCAGGTTCAACCGCTTCTATAAACAACTTTAACTGTAACAATTTGTGTTCATAAGGCGCCAAAAGGAGAAGGGCTGAATTGTGAATGTGCTATATTTTGAAAGTATATTTTCAAACAATGCTTATTTAAACAGCGGAAAGGTTTCGAAAATTCAACCAAAAATTTTTAAAGTCATATTTATGGTCATACTTTCATATTTTTAACGTCATAATTGCTTGCATATTTCTAACATTTTTAGGTCCAAATATCCGGACCCTACTAATGACTTTCACAGTTGACGCATCCGAAATCACTAATCAATCAAAAATCTTGCTCAGTGGGACTCTTTAGGGATAGTTGTATGGCTGAACTAATTAACAACGAATAGATAGATTATCAGAAAAGCAAAAAGAACGCTCAGGGTGGTGTGAGAGATCAAAATGATCGAATAATCTCGGCGAATAAAGAGGTCGAAGTACTGAAGTTCGAGCAGTTCGAGGGGGTTGGAAGGGAGAGTGAAGAATTGGTGAGGAAGAGACGGGTTCAACGAGTGGAAGGGTGATGAAGGTGATGAGAATAATGGTATTTCCTTGGGAAGAGATGCACGAACCAATTCAAAGTCTTAACATTTACATACTTGTGGGTGTAACTGTACAGTTAAACGATCATGCGGTCACCAACGGTTCCGACAAAAATTAGGCATTATTTGAAGTGGCTGCTTCCTAAAGGTTTTGCGATTCCTGGAAGCTAATTGTGCTAATGTGATAAAAAAATGGAACGTGTTCTCTTTAAAATTTTTAATTAGAAACAATGACAAAATACAATTGAAACAACACATTTAGGATAGTTTGCCTGCAATCAGCTAATACCAAAACACGCCCTTGACTTGTCACTCATCTTATTAGTTGAAAAACACTGTTTCCCTCCTCGCCGAATCAAACAAACTAGTCTTGGAAGGTGCACTTCGAATCCTGTAGAAACTTTTACAAAGGGCTGTCTGACGAAGGAGTTAGCGAATGTCTTTTTGATCGGATTCGGACTTGCGGCGGGCTATAAAGACTCCATAACAGATTCACACGGAGAAGGAGGAAGAGTTCGCAAACCAAAAGAATGCTGCGAAATAGGAGAAACAAACGGTTTGTTGTTTCATTAAGGGACAATAATTACAATGTGGTTGCCCGAAACAGAAAGTAATCACTCTGCGAGATGTTTGTGATTATTCGAAGTAATCTGACAACGCGTCCCGTCACAGAATGTTATTAAATCATTAGTAATCTCCACCACATTTATGCTTCATGTGATAATACAGATAAAATCGCTTGAGGTGACCGCTAAATAAAGGTTTATCTGCGGAATGTGACTGGCCGCAAAGACATGTGGGCGCTGAAAAGAGTGAACTGAACACTGTCTTATGGAGAAATCAATCGGTTCCACGAAACAATTGCTCTTGGTGGAGGTGAACACATAATTGAGACGGCCGTTGGTTCAGGTTACACAGTATTTTTTAAGATAAAATCAGTACGCCTCTCTTCCATATTGATGCCGCTCGTGGTGTGAAAACACGCGTTTCATGCGTAAGCGTTGAATAATGATATTCACATATTTCACGTTGTCATCAACATTTAGAAACACCGAGACAAACTTAAAAGTCCTTTACAGAAGAGCACCTTTCTTTTATTTGTTATTACTCTTTATTTGAAATTTTAATTCCTCGCTACGGAGTAGAGAGAAAGTTATGTAATGCTGGGTGAAAAAAAAACAACAACAAAAAAAAAAAAAAAAAAAAAAACATGCGAATGTTCAGCAGAAAAAACTGTTTATTACAGGGTCCTAGTAACGAAAAAGTGGCTAAAACCATTTCCTAAACTTAAAAAAAATCCTCTAAGACGTGGTGTAGTCAGAATCCATGTTTTGTGGGTAGTCTATACTAAATAATCGATTGACGGCAAAACGTCTGTCAGTCCGGCTATTTGTCTCTGAACAATGCCTGCGGGTAAACCGATCAGCCATTTTTTTTCCAAAACTGACATTCCTTAATCAATCTAGCTGATGAGGCGATCTCGTGAATTTGAAACCGATATTTTAATTTTAGTGAGTACTTTACAAGATGCCCCTGGGATATTTTCAAAATTTTCAGAAAAAAGACTCCATTGTTTTTGATTAAATTTTGTCGTTGAATAGTGTGAACGACGTTTAAGCGAATGGTGCATGCCTCATGTTCGGTGAAAATCATGTTTTTTCAAAAATTGCAAAAGTTCAAACTTTTGAGGAATCTTCCTAGGACAAAAATATTAAAGAAGGTGATTTTTCCGCTCAGTAAAATCTGTTCCTTAAAGATAGATTTTGAAATAAGGTCGTGTATAATTTAACGAAACTTTGAGTAATTTTCGTGTGAAATTTTGTGTGAGAGTACGGACGAGAAATTACGTGCTGTTGTAGCAGCACTGGTTTTGTTTGTGGCAGAGCTGGTAAAATGAGAAACAACACACACTGTACTGATACTACTTAAGTGGCCATATATGAAGTTGTAATGAATCGAGCATTCATTTTTCATTTCCCCATTCATAATATTATATTCAGACTAAATTTGATACGGCCCATCGTGGATTCCATTCAGTGACATTCGCAATAAAATGGCTGCTACTTTAATCGAATTTTCGATATTTTACGTTGTACCAATTTTTATTGTGATTATATAGAGTTGAAACGGCATTTAAATGTCACATTACAAAATAAGGGTTTCACAATTAAGTCGCCATGAATTGTAAAAACAATTTACATGAGAAACACATTTTTATATATTCTGATACTAAAAAGCGTGAAAATTGTCGGCCAAAGTAACATGCTGTTCCACAGCGTTGTAAAGTACAAAGTGGCCTGAACCTTTTATTGCCACTTTCACATAAATGTATTTTCTCCTGCGACTGCTAGTCGCCAGCCCCGATCTCCCGACGTGTAACGTCCATACTTTTAATGTCCTCTATGATTTACGGCTCTTCTCACAGAACTCACGCTAATGCGCTAGCGTTCAGCACTACAGGCCGTAAGCCCAGCAAGCCGTGTGCCACGCACCGATCTTCTTGAGGAGGCTACAGAGTGTTTCCTACTCAAGAGAATGACAACTGAAGGTATTATTCAAAATAAAAATACAGTAATACAGTTAATGAATATCAACGGACGTGACAGTGCTTTTAATTGATTTATATTAATTACCAATTCAGACCAACAAATTCAGATAAACTTATTTTGAAAATAATTAAATGATTAATAATTATTTGAGCGATTGTCACTAGCCCCACCTTCTTGATATGCACAAGATTTTGTATTAAGCCTCTGAGAACAGAGCAAATTTACACCTTTGAAGTACATTTTGGACCCCATTTCGTTTTGTAATTTTTCTATCATTATTTTCTTTTAAAATGATTCTAATATTTTTCTTCAGTATTGATATTATTACTATTATTATTATTATTATTATTATTATTATTACTATTATTATTATTATTATTCGGTTGATGATGTTACAAGACTGCGTTTAAAGTTAACTTTACAGAAAAATTTACAAAAGTCTTCACAAACTGTAATACTCGTTCATTTTCTCATTAACAGTTTTGGCATTGGTAAATAACCATTTTGTTGGAATGCTTTCAGATACACATTTTTTACATACACAAAATTTATCATTTCCATGTAATTACTGTTGGAAATAAGAATCATGCAAAAACAATGAACAGAACAAAATATTTTATAATAGTGTATTCATTCAGCACATTTGAAGCCACGATAATCATCTCCGAACAATGTCACAGCGATACGTATGTGATATATTAGAAACTATATTAGCACCTACAAGTGATTGCGTATAAATTTAATCAACTCTCTTGTCGATTCGTGCACAAAATGGCAGAATTCACTACTACATGCATGTGACATGGAGTACTATAGGGGTACATTTTGGACCCCATGGAAGGAAAAATTTATTTCCAGAAAAAAATAATTGTATTTTTTCGACTGAGCACATTGTCGACACATAAGGGGAAAATATTCAGCTAGGAAAAAAAGGTCATGCAGATAGTAACATAAACTGAAACTGGACTGGTGCTGTTCAGTGAGGTACACATCATCGCCAGAGATTCAGAAGATTGGAATTTGGTGAGCTGCTATCAAATATAATTCACGATAAGGACTTTGGAGTCCCCCACCCAGCAGGAACGAAGTTTGTAGGATACGCAATCATCATTGCCATCGTTATGGCAGAGAATATTTTTAAGAGGAATAGTGTTAATCCATTACCATTGCCAATCATTGTTTGTTCATTGATGGAAACCTCACAACGGCAGCTTGCTGAACACACGACTGACGTGATTCTCAGGACCAGCAAGAAGGGAAAAGACAACTCCTTCTCGACGTCGGTGATCGTCAAATCCCTATTAACTGACCCGAAAGATCGGCACACACTTATGTAGACCAACCATCTGGACAATGCCAGTCGTGGTGGTAAATATCACAGAGAGGCTAATGTTCAGCAATGGAAGGCCTAGAGCTGAGAAGAAAAAGGAGGTTGGTTTGATTATCACATGTTTTGCTCTCTGGCCCTCCAGTTTGGGCCACTTCTCGAAGTACTCAAAGCGATGTACGAGCAATGGTGGATGTGTACAGCTATCGCTGGCGAGTGTAACATGTGAAATTTGCACTGCCTCAAGTGATGCAGTATGCGTCATCGCAAAAATGCTCCATACTGATGTAATGGCGTATAAATAAGAGAGGGAATGAGGTAAAGGAGTTGTGAGGGAATTCTGCTTGGAACCATTGAAAGAATGTTAGGAATTCATACACATGGGATGGTGGAAATGACCTGATTCGTTCTCTTGAAACGTAGATCAGTCGAAATCACGGCGTGGTATCTTTTAATTTTTCTGATGCTACAGTGGAATGAAGGCCTTCAATGCTGTCCTACCTCCACAGGTTAAAACTGGAAGATACCCCCTACTGTCTGTATATAAAACTTGCTGTCAGGGCCCTCGAGTACATATTTTATCCGTGTCCACATTTCCACCTTCAATGACGAAGCGTAATTGATTCGATGACACTTTAAAACAATGTCGTTGCTTTATAGCTGAAACCAGTTGAAGAACGGTTCCTGTTTTTTTTGTTTTTTTTTTTGGTGCAATTAGAACTGCTGGTGCTACTGTTCAAGAAAGAAAGGAGAACAATCTCTTGATAACTTTGGACGATTACTAAAATTCTAGGAGAGAAATGTATGAGACTAAGTCATTTCAGTTCACTTCCTTCGATGTAATGTCCAACCGTAGTTTCGTGGGGATAATGGAGAATGGAGGTTAGTTTCAGTTGAGTGGGCTATCCAGTGCATTTTATTTATATCCCGCGTATTATATCTTGTGTATTTTATCCGGTGTACTATATTTTTTATCCAGCATATTTGCATCTTCTTCATAAACAAACGCACGCACACACAAATATATATTTTCAGAAAAATGTCGACATCGTACTTTTGCAGAATTACTTGACGTTCTGTACATTACGTACACAAAGGAAGTAGGCCGAGGAACACTTCTATTGCAAGAAAATATTTCCGTATCGTGCATACACTTATCTCCTGTGAATCCATCTACATCCTACAAATAAACATACTACACTTGGTACTACACCTGCACATACTCTCTCGTATCTGTTATTTGTAACGTTTGCGTAATACAGAAACTGGTATCTTACTAATTATTCTGCTGTCTCGTGAAAACAACACCCGATATGAACAATGGAAGAAAGTAAATACCACTTTTAAGTAACAGAAGTCTCTAAAAATAAAATTACGTCAAATTTTCGTCATTAATATTTTATAGTCTTTCGTAACTACGTCTATACTACGTATACAATTAAGTAAAACGTCAATGGCAGAATGACTTCATCGTGGAATGATTCATCTGTGGTCTTCGTTCACGATAAAATGAGAATTAAGAAGAAAAATAGATGTGAATAAAAAGGGAAGAGATAATAATTGAGAAAATGAAAAACATGGATGAC
This sequence comes from Gryllus longicercus, assembly GCA_038098605.1. Classification (NCBI taxonomy): domain Eukaryota; kingdom Metazoa; phylum Arthropoda; class Insecta; order Orthoptera; family Gryllidae; genus Gryllus; species Gryllus longicercus. The sequence goes on from JAZDUA010000140.1 coordinate 320,308, forward strand.
GTACATGAAAATAAATATATGATATACGAAAAGGACAAAGGGGAAAAGAGAGTTTACATAATGGAGTGTTACGCACATGCATGACCCACACTGCGAGGGAAGTATGATAAGATAAGATAAGATAAGATAAGATAAGATAAATATATTTGAAGTGCAAATGGGTATAACCCGGTGGCAACTAATTACATAAATTAGATAATACAGCTGACATGCAAATTATATTATTATTATATTGGGATATTAAGATAACCCTATGATAAGCTACAGTAATTATAAAAGACACGTCATTCGTTCACTTCAAGCTTGTGTTTATGGTGTGCAAATGAGCATAACAGTACAAGTATCGCCGGAAAGAAAATCTTCTTGGTACGGATAAAAACGAAAATTCGAGAATTGGCGGAAATTGGAATCGCACTACGGACAACGTGTGCTGGGGATGGGATTCGCACGCAGACCTGTCAATGTTCTCTTAATGCGAAGAAAGTTCAGGGTGTGCGGCGCCGTAATGGAATAGTCCGCTAGAGTACTTCAGCGATGCTTCGTCTCCTGGCAAAGTGCACTGCGCTCCCACGAGCTGTTATAGCCCGCGAAGTCACTTTAACAGCATGGGAAACATATTTGCACAGGTCTCCGCGCATTCGCAATAGAACCCAGTCATTGTCCTAAATATTCGTCGTCGGTAATCTAGGGTTACTTTCAACAGCATGGAATTGAAGACATCTGATAAGAATTGAATAGAAAGAAAAAAAAACAGGAATAAAATCTGAATTTTTTTTTAGTCGTACCATTTTCCTCGAGACCGGGATGGTGAAGAAGTCATTATTGATAATATTGAAACAAACATTTTGATGTTAAATGTTATGCATACAATGAATTACGTCTATTTTAATATATGTATTACACGTATTACATTTTGTTAATACTTATTAACGTAACATCATTTCTCATTAGGGACTGCAAGGAAACATTTGGTGGACGGCTTAGCAGTTCTTAGTTTTGGCACACGATGCTCCCGATGTCAGAGACTCGCACTTTTATCAGGCTTTACCAACAGATAGTGTGCAATCGAAAACGTATGCAGTGAAATTTTGAAATTATTTCAGCAATTAGAACCCAGTTTGGAACAATAATTTTGATTTCTGCGGACCGCCCCCCATCGGCTTTTAGGCGGCGAGAATCGGGGAGATCGCTAGCGGGCGCGTCTTTCTAAGGGAAGTTCAACCCGAAAGATGACAACGCCTTAATACTCATAATACTTCAAAAGGGAAAAGTAGCTCACACATTATTTTCTGCGAAAACTACCGATTTTGTTTAAGACCCTTGGCATTGTAACGTAATCTATCCTGCCGATTCCGACTCCGTTAACACACTCACTCACATCCTCGCATACAACTCCCCCCCACACACACACATTCCCCTCCCCCCCACACACACATTCCCCCCCCACACACACATTCCCCCCCCACACACACATTCCCCCCACACACATTCCCCCACACACACATTCCCCCACACACACATTCCCCACACACACATTCCCCACACACACATTCCCCACACACACATTCCACACACACACATTCCCCCTCCACACACACACACATTCCCCCTCCACACACACACACATTCCCCCTCCACACACACACACACATTCCCCCTCCACACACACACATTCCCCCTCCACACACACACATTCCCCCTCCACACACACACATTCCCCCTCCACACACACACACATTCCCCCTCCACACACACACACATTCCCCCTCCACACACACATTCCCCCTCCACACACACACATTCCCCCCACACACACATCCCCACACACATGCCCAACACACACTCGCCCACACACACTTTTATGTCCCTCCAACCATTCAATTTACTCCACGTAGCCAACACACAAAACGCACACCGTGCCTTCTCAAAAAAGAACAAAGTCGCCATAGCGAGTTTAAAGAAGTAGCTGTCGCAGTGAGCACATGACAAGGGACATTTACAGAGCAGCACAATCCTCGAGATACAATTTATGCAGGCGTGCGCCGCGCCCCGCGTAAGCGGCGAGGGCAGCGGCTGAGGCGGCGGCGACCATTCCGCGAAGTACTCGCTCTCGACGCGGCATGGCCGAGCTTCGTCGGCGTCATCGGTGGCGGTTGTAGCAGTAGCAATGGCAGAAGCAAAGTCGATATAGGCGATGGCAAGGCATCCTGGGCGAGGGCAGCGATAGTGAAGGCGGGGACGAAGCAACGGTAGCGAGGAGTTGTAGTGATGTCGGAGAGGTGGTTGTGATAGCTGGGAGGTGATTGTGAAGGTTTCGAGGTGGTTATTAAGGCGGAGAGGTGGTTATGAAGGCGGAGAGGTGGTTATGAAGGCGGAGAGGTGGTTATGAAGGCGGAGAGGTGGTTATGAAGGCGGAGAGGTGGTTATGAAGGCGGAGAGGTGGTTATGAAGGCGGAGAGGTGGTTATGAAGGCGGAGAGGTGGTTATGAAGGCGGAGAGGTGGTTATGAAGGCGGAGAGGTGGTTATGAAGGCGGAGAGGTGGTTATGAAGGCGGAGAGGTGGTTATGAAGGCGGAGAGGTGGTTGTGAAGGCGGAGAGGTGGTTGTGAAGGCGGAGAGGTGGTTGTGAAGGCGGAGAGGTGGTTGTGAAGGCGGAGAGGTGGTTGTGAAGGCGGAGAGGTGGTTGTGAAGGCGGAGAGGTGGTTGTGAAGGCGGAGAGGTGGTTGTGAAGGCGGAGAGGTGGTTGTGAAGGCGGAGAGGTGGTTGTGAAGGTGGTGAGGTGGTTGTGAAGGTGGTGAGGTGGTTGTGAAGGTGGGGATGTGGTTGTGAAGGCGGGGAGGTGGCTGTAGAGGCGGGGAGGTGGTTGTAGGGGCGGGGAGGTGGTTGTAGAGGCGGGGAGGTGGTTGTGAAGGCGGGGAGGTGGTTGTGAAGGCGGGGAGGTGGTTGTGAAGGCGGGGAGGTGGTTGTGAAGGCGGGGAGGTGGTTGTGAAGGCGGGGAGGTGGTTGTGAAGGCGGGGAGGTGGTTGTGAAGGCGGGGAGGTGGTTGTCGAGGCGGGGAGGTGGTTGTCGAGGCGGGTGGTGGTTGTGAAGGCGGGGAGGTGGTTGTCGAGGCGGGGAGGTGGTTGTGAAAGCAAAGAGGTGGTTGTCGAGGCGGGGAGGTGGTTGTGAAGGCGAAGAGGTGGTTGTCGAGGCGGGGAGGCGGTAGAGATGGTGGTGGTGATGGCGGGGAGATTGTGGTGGTGGCGGCGGGGAGGTGGTGGTGATGGCACAGAGGTGGTGGTGATGGCACAGAGGTGGTGGTGATCGCGCAGAGGAGGTGGTGATGGCACAGAGGTGGTGGTGATGGCGCAGAGGTGGTGGTGATGGCGCAGAGGAGGTGGTGATGGCGCAGAGGTGGTGGTGATGGCGCAGAGGTGGTGGTGATGGCGCAGAGGAGGTGGTGATGGCGCAGAGGAGGTGGTGATGGCGCAGAGGTGGTGGTGATGGCGCAGAGGTGGTGGTGATGGCGCAGAGGTGGTGGTGATGGCGCAGAGGTGGTGGTGATGGCGCAGAAGTGGTGGTGATGGCGCAGAAGTGGTGGTGATGGCGCAGAGGTTGTGGTGGTGATGGTGGGGAGGTGCTGATGATGACGGGGAGGTGGTGGTGATGGCGGTGAAGACGTGGTGATGGCAGTAAAGTGGTGATGGCGGGGAGGTCGTGGTGATGGCGGCGAGGTCCTGGTGATGGCGGGGAGGTCGCGGTGACAGCGGAGAGGTGGTTGGGATGTCAGCGATGCAGGACGGTCGCTGTGGTGATGGTGACCGTTGCGTCTGCAAATCTCCCTCTTGTACGCGCTCCTGGCGGCGCCATCACTAATAAGTGCAACGCATGCGCATTTCGTATGAAGAGAGCATCGCATCAGTGCGATGTATTGACGACGATGACGACAATGATAATGACGGTTGATGTCAGAACTGTCTCCCAAGAAACTAATGTTTTTGTTAGCAACTACTTGCTGGAGTCGTATTGCTTAACGCAACGATTTTATTCCGGAAAGGTGTTACTCCCAATCCTACACTACTGGTGTGTTAAGTTGCAACTTTCACTAGTGCAAGTAGCAGAAAATTGCTTGTTGGAGAAGCAACATAAATTACTCAAGCAGAATTAGTGAAACATTAGTAAAAGTCACCACCTCGCTAGATTATTTAAAATGGCTGAAACGCTACATTATTGTTATTATTATTATTGTTTATTGTTGTTGTTACTTTTATGTTGAAGCCATTAAGAGTATTATGATCTGTTTAGATAATTCTTTTTTTTAATATTCCTACACATCTCTCACTCAGATCATCAAAAAACAATCTAAAATTTCTCTTTGTGAGATTTTTATATTGGTTTGAAGTTGAGCATGTTTTGTGGTCACAATTCGCTTCTTAAACTCATTTTCACTAGAATCCCATACTCCCCTAAAATGGTTAGTATTGTTCTTGAGTCATGCATAAGTATCATATCGAATTATCAGAAAGTAGTATTCGAATATTATTTTAATGAATTTATAATTTTATAGTATGCACATATAGAAAAAATGGAGTAGAATTTTCCAGAGCCATCACAGGTTGTAACTCCACGCACAAAATCATATTGTGACCACCAAGTAAAATTATTGCTTGGTTGGGGAATATGTTTTGTACAAAGATTATAAAACACTTAATTTTTAAAATAATAAAGCTTTTTTTAGAATCGTAATAAATTTGATTCCTTTTCGCGACGAAAAGAATGTCCCGTTCCTTGTCACTGTGTCCAGCACAAACTTCCATATATCACAAATGAGTAAAATTGTGGCATTTTACTGACATTGAAAGGTTTTGTGAACGCTGCAATAGAGATTGCCCAAGGTGTCGCGGAATCAAAGGTTTCAAGTTATTGAAGAGGGTTACAGCGTAAAAGTTGTATTTTAAGGAATGGATCTTATGAACATTATTGGTGAATTGTAAAATTTTGAAAATGACAATTTTTCTGCAGAATGCAATAGTGCTGATCCCAATTATTTTTGTTTGCAACATATGAAAGTTTGCTTGTCAGAGTACTGGCCTACTGTCTATGATTTCGATAAATTTCAGCGAATCGCCAATGGGCCACACCTTTTATAAATAGTAAGATCGAAAACGAATAAAAATAATTACGTTTTATATCTAAAAAATAAATAAAACATACTTTTATTGTTAACCATGAAACATACTAACGAAAACTACTTGTTCATATGTTCGACAGTGTCCGCATTTCTGCACACTGTAATCAACAAAATATAATAAAACCAGAGAAACCACAGATGCTTTTCATGATTTCCCTCTTTTTGTTTTTTTTGTTTTTTGTTTTTTGTTTTCCAAACAGTTGGCGTCTGCCGTTTCAGACGTTTTCGTCAATGCACTGCGCAACCTTGAACAATCTTGCCAGCTCTTGCCACGAATTCGGTCTCGAGCTAGCGCTGTGACAACTTCCCGAACCTATTTCCGACTACTAGAGCGGAGGAAAACAAGTATAATGTATTTACAGGATTTTAACTTTTGTTTACATTTTTGTGCTAGTATTGTACTCGTATTCGCGATTTATTTAGTTTTATTTTATTCTTTATATCTTTCTATTTTTATCTATTTATATTTATTTGTCAATTTTTGCAGACTCGTCATTACGAATGATGATGATTCCATAAGTAATTATCATAGGTAATACCACGAGTGTTTTGTAAATAGTCGATTAATTCTCATTTAATAGACATTATGACTATTCCACTCGTGAAATTAAAACCAATAGTGTAACTATACATACAAAATGTCCCCATCAGGGAGGTATCTCAAAAACTTTATCGATTTTTCTTACCGCTTTTGTCTACTGGTCAATGATAAACTGCGACTCATCAATCTTAAGAAGAGTTATATATCGATTACTATGTGGATGTCCAATGAACAGTGAATGTACTATAACATAACCTCTGATTTTAACATACGCTTTCAGTTATTTTCAAGATTTGGCGCATTTTGGAACTCTGTTGGATATAATTTCACTCGTGGAATAGTCTTATTAAATACCACTCGTGCGTTGGGAATTTTCAGATAAATCCCCTCATCGCTTCGCGAATCGGAAATTTGACTATTTCAAAAGCACGTGTGATATTACCTACAGTTATCATTATCAATTGTCGATAATTATTATCGACAATACAAAATGGTAAAATAAAACTGTTCATGTTTCTTATTCTACATGAAATCCAAGAGCTTTTGTGGTATTGGCGTCACTTATGACAAAGAATCTCATATCGAGGCGCGCCAGGTGTAATTTTTTTATGCTGTGTCGCAAAATTCGCATACAACCAGAACAAAGCCTACAGTTACGAAGCATCGAAATCCGAGCAGTGAAGTGAACTATATCAGAAGACAACGCAAAAGAGATGTATTGCGTTTTTATTACATTTCATATGTCACCGTAAATTTGTTACAGCAGTCGCATTCGACATATTCCTTTACGAGCGACATGTAAAAATCTTGTATACCAGTCTCGTGGTGACACTTACCTCTTGCAAATATCGCACCTCGTGCGTGCGTTGAAACTGGATGCAATATTTGTACGACATCGAATCCAAATATCTCAAGCACAATGAAACTCCGCTCTATGCTGGAAAGTTATACTCACTTGCGCCACTGTAACACGACTGTCGAAACTTTGAACGTTCGCGACACTACTGCCAACTGTCGCTCGCAGAGAATTTCGACCAAGGGTTTGGAACGCAACGGACCAATCGCTGTCTTTCACCTTGCCCTGCGAAATTCGCTAGTTCAACTAACGTTGAAGTTTTCCGCGGTTGGTTCGAAGCAATGAAAACGAATAAATCTAATTGAGCAGCCAAGAACTTTGGACAGGGAAGGAAAGCTATTTTGTTAATAAGTTTAGAATGAATAATATAAATTCGTGGTTGTTGTACGAATATACTCATTGTTTCGTGAAGCACTTTGAAACGAAAATAAATTGCCCCAGAACAGTTTCAGTGGTGAGAACCTACATTATGTATGAGCGTGTCAGTGACAAATTTGCTCCATATATAGCACTACTCTATACTCGTGTAAGATTAATGTATTTCACAGAAGACGTTTATATGTGTTTCGAACAAATATATTCTAACGTTACTAAACGTTACCGTTACTTAGATTTATGACTGAATCGAGATAAAACAGTATCCTTCTTTTGAGGAGAGGCATTGGAACTCGATATCCTTCGACAATGGCATCCGGAAGCACTGAAATAATGCCGGAAACCTTCAAAACCTCGCTTCGACTGCCTTTACCACATCGACATAAAAACAAAGAAGCGACCTTGATCAGACAAACGCAACCACCATTCCTGCTATTGCATATGCATCAAGTGCCACGCGCCGCGCTTTAAACGGTCTTCAACGCAGAGAAATCGCTGTATCTTGACGTTCATTGCGCCGTAACAAGAAAAACAGACGGCGCGGCGATTAGCAATACATGGCGAATTCCCATACGTTAGCCGTCCGCGGCGGAGGTACGGGCTTCCACGCGACAAGGTGCGTCGGGCATCTTGACGACTCGCCTCTCTCCCGGCGAGATATTTACGATCGACGCGTCGGGATTAAGACTTCGGCCTCGATAAACGCGCGCCAGGCAGGCGCGAGGGAGAGACAGATCACTATCGCCGCGCGCCGAGCGCGCCCTGCCGCGTCAATGACGCTTCAAAAGGGGTGGGCGCGGCTGCAGCGCAGCACATGCGCGTGTAGAGAACGCGGCGGGAAGACAAAGCAAGGGCGATTTGGGTGATTTATTCTTCGTCGATATCTTGTATTTGTCATCCTCTACTCGCCCCCTTTCACTTCACACTTTTCGTCCGTGTTTCCTCATTCTTGTACTTGTCAACATGGCAACTCCGTTGCTGGCTTGTTTAATTGATTGATTAGTGATTCCGGTCGCCTTAACTGCTAAGGTCATTGGTCCCGTAAGTGTAGTACATAGTTTATCTTTCCCCGCTGGTTGGTGAGATCCGGCGCGGACCTACGAGATGGCTAGTGGGATTTTGCCCCCAACCAGGTATTTTTCACCAGCAGGCCACAGCCCAGCCGCAACAAGCTCTAAACTTCCGACAGATGTGCCGACAAGCGTGATAGAGTACCGCAGTGTAATGCATGTCAGTGTAAGGGGAGGGCAGTTTCCATGTTTCAAATTTAGATGTTCAATGTTTCGTGAACACCTTAATATGAAACGGGGAAACTCCAACTATAATTGTGTGCCCTTGAACAGAAAAAACACTATACTCTTATCAACGCGGTTAAATCACTTAATTCTGGAGAACAGAGAGGGTCGGCAATGACTACACGTTTCTGAAGAGCTACTAAGTATTTTTCAAATATATTAATTCTCAATTTTTAACTGACGTGCAAATTTCTCTGAAAAAAAAAAGAACAGTTTCTATTTAAGTGTAGCATTTTTGAAGTTATAAAATAAAACGAACCTTGCGAAAGGAGCCTATGATTCATTACCATTGCATCATCATTTTTACCCTCCCCGCCACACGGTAGTGAAGGTATACAATCGTGAGGTAGTCATGGTTCAATGATGATCAAAACCACACCATTGAAGGGGCCAGTGAAGATGCAACAAAACCACGAATGTTGTACTTTCACTGAAACTTCCACTTCCACTATAAAACAGTATGTATTATTCCGCTCCAATTTTTGTCATCCTTTCGTTTCTTTTCTCCTTTACTTCCTCATTATTAGGTGTATTCTTGAAATTGTGGGTAGAGGTGGCGAAAATAGACAGAGCTGTCAAAAGTAAGAAGAAAAAGCGATGAGAAGAAAAATTACGGATACCATTATCTTCTTCCTCCTCCTGTTCTTCACCTTTTACTTCACTTCCTCAAAACCTTATTATTCTACTTATTGCTCTATTTATTGTTGGCGACAGAAACTTGGCACATATTGTTCCAATAGAGTAATAGGAGGCATAATGAGAAGAGAATGCAACAATGTGTAAATGAGTAATCTTTTCACTTTCATTTGTTTTAATCTTTTTTTTTCATTTCATATTTCCTCGTTTTCTTACCCCTCCCCTCGAACGATTTTCATTTTATACATCATGCAATTTTTTCCTTTCCCACATTCTTCTTTATTCTTTATTTTAAGACTTTTTCTATTCTTCTTCTATTCACTTAGGCAATTGCTCTTATCTTAATGCACTTCATTGAATCAAGGTAGTATGTGCTTGTCTGTATGAATTGATTCTATGAAATCTAATATCCTTATATTGAATTGTAAATAATAGTTTTCAGTTTTTCTCAACATAATTTTCTAGCATAATTTACAATATGTGGCGCGTTATTTATTATATATCAGCAAGTGGAGAAAGGTGAGTGAATAACCTTCAGTAAACGAAGTAAAATTGTAAGAGAAATATGATAAATCTTTGTTGAGGGAAATGATTTGATTTGATTTGATTTATTTACAGTCGCATCAACTACATAGAGTTATTAGCTACTACCTTAATAATACACAATCAGTACAAAATAACACTGTAACTTAGAATTTTACATATATGGTTATATATTGTTATACATTTCAATTTCCTTTACAAAGCAAATGAATTTAATGCACTGTTCTTTGTTATTGAGATCTTTAAGAGTCTTAAGTTTGTACTTGTTTCTTGCACTTTCATATTCAGGGCAAACAAACAAATGTTCTACTGAAAGGGGGGTCTTGCACACACTACAGTTATCAGCATCCGTCCTGTTCAATAAGTAGCCGTGTGAAAATTTTGTGTGTCCTATTCTACATCTTGTTAAGACGACCTGATCATTTCTGCAGAAACTGACCGTTGGATTATCATCTTCAAGTTTCCTAACTGATCTTAATTTGCAACCCTGTAAGTTGTTCCATTCTTTACTGTCGAGGTCAGCTAATTTGTTCTTGAATCTTTTGAGGTATTCTTGATAGCTTACTGGTATATCACTTCTAACTTCGCTTCGCTTCTTTAGCTTTTCTATCTGCCAATTCATTTTCTGCAATGCCAACGTGCGAGGGTATCCATCACAACGCTATTTCTTTACCCTTTGTTGAGGGAAATGACACGACTCAAATTCAGATTTTATTCCTGTTTTTCTTTCAATTCAACACTTATCAGATGTCTTTAAGTCGATGCTATTCAAAATAACCTGGTATTGCCAACGACGAATATTTACGACAGCTGACTGGGTTCTACGGAAAATTATATCAGATAATGAATGCGATTACTTTGACCATTCATAAGGAATGAAAAGCTTCGTTTATTTTAGTGTTCGTTTTCATAATTTAAAAGGATACTTTTTTCTGTGATAACCAGCTTTCCAGAAACTAATCGGATGGTTCGCTATTGGGCCTGAACGCTTTAAACGGAAGAAACACCTGTTGCAAGCTGAGCTTCGATCCCCATCCCTGGCGGTTGAAAATGAAGCCTCGTGACCTTATCATTTATTTTTCCAGCTACGCTATTAAAACATATCAGGTAGTTCAATCTTATAGATATCGCCAGAAGCGAATATACGCAAAATAATGAAAAGTCATGAAAGGTTCTATTACGACATTTTATAGTCGACTTCAGAGTGAGAGAATTCTATTAAGAGCAAGATCAGTTTCTTGATGTGTTACAAAGTTTGCATTCAATAATGCAAATGTAAATTCAATAATGCTATTCAACAATGCAATAATAAAAATGTAGTCAATGCATATGTCTTTAATAATACATAAAAATAGTACAAAAAATAAAATATTTCAGTAAAATTTGTAATAAATATCCTTAAAATATAATTATGTGGAACAAAATACTGTGAGACGTTTAAAAAACAGTAATGAAGTGCTAATGCGCAAGTTGAATATAAATATCTGGAATTATGAACACATAGGGGGGACTTTTGTTTGATTGGTTGAAATGTATTTCAGAACTAATCGATTATTCTCTACACGTTTGCTTATAACTTTTTTTTACAAATTCTTTCCTGTTCAGAAGACCATGCTTTTCAGGGAGTTGAGCTGGTACATCATATAAACATTTTGGATTTTTATCCTAATTCTTTCTATTTTTCTTATAATTCTTTCTAATTTTAGCTGATTCTAACCTTTACCTGATGGTAATTATACATGTAGTTAAGTTAATTTGCATATTATTTTGTTTTTATAATTATGTAAAATTTCACTTTTAGGTGAGTACATGAGATTTTTTATAGGCAGCTGAGGTCTCTATCGTCGTGAGTCAATCTTTAACAAACCTTTGTGGTTTTACAAAATAGGAAGTATATTAGTTTTAAATTAGAAGGAATATTACTGTCTTTGAGTCAGATACTAACCTAAAGCCCAACCTCCTCCTGAATAAATTATGATACTTTTATCAAAATATTATACGCAATAAATATTATTTTGAAAAAATGAATTTTTATTACTTAAATAATAGATAGGAAAGTGCAGAACACGTTTATATAAAAATATTTTCAGTAAGTATGCTTACAGATTTCTTTGGGGTACATTTATAAACAAATTATTATCACTCCCACTGTTTTTATTATCCTGAAGCAATGAATACATTTGTTGGTTTGTGTGTTATAATTTAAAATCGTATTCATTCATTTAAGTCTTACAAAGAAAGTATCTTTAAATACCGTGTTTTGATAACTTCATGCTCTTAAACATGCTTTTTTACATTAACTAACAATGGTACTCCATTTCTGAACGCTTAAATAGATTAAGAAATACAAAATGGAATGCTTCAATTTTCACGACATTGGCTTTTGTAGTCACTCAAAGGCAGTTTTGAAACATGGCCTTCACTAGTATAAACGAGACAATGATTAAATGCACACGAACACAATTTCAATGCTCCTATGATACTCGTATATCGTCTGTCCTTACGGAAACCTTAAATTTCTCATTAATCCTTCACATTTTCCTAAGTAAATTCCTTTATATTTTCTTCCGTTGTTGTACAAAATAATAGTACAATTAATTTTCATCAAACAGAACAATACAACAATACTGTATCCTTCAAGAAATTAATAAGGGCATTGCTGAATCAACAAATGAAATCACTCGAGTTACTTTTCCATGATAAGAATTATTTTTATTTGTTATAGGATTTTTAAATTGTTTGTAAGAAATCTAGGAAACGTTCATTATTTAAAATTATTGTCATAGCATTTTCAAAAATCCCTCAAACGATTGGTATGCGCATGTTACTAGATTCCGTAATTTAATCACGTCGAAAACTCAACTATCCCCTTTATACATAATGGAATGATGACAGATTATTCCCTTTTTGGATTATCAGACGTTCATGCTACCCACCAAACACATTACGCAGCAACCTTTACAATTCTGTATAACTCGAAAACGATGCGTTCTATGCTAAGAACAACATATTTTGTGTGGCTAATTTAAGTTTTCTATAAGATAATCTACATTTTTTGGTGTTCGATTACATTTTTTATGGTTGCGTTAGCACCTGAAGTATTGAAAGTTGGGTTGCAGTATGAAACTATATTCGCTTTTAAACCAATGACTTATAAACATGAATTTTTTGGAGATTTCATTTTTTTTGCGAACAATCTTTGGACTCTTCTGTTACAGTTTTGGGGCATCACGCTCGCCTTGCTGATTCATCCGGTAGGGGAAGCACATGTAATTCGTACATTAAGTCTACAAAATTATGATGTGTAAATTTAAATTATGATAGGAAGATCCTCCGTCAAAAAAAGATATCAACCTAGACGCCAGGGACAAATTCAGACCACCTTATTAATCCATTTTCTCTTCTAACCTAACGGTATATATTTAAACCTTTTTTTAAAACCGACTAACGCTGACACAGACAGAAATGAAATGCAACCTTTACTAATTTACACAAACTCTGATGGGCTTACCGGAACCACTAGCTAGCACTGCGCTAGAGATCGCCAACCACTGCGCTAGATTTCAAATATTAAATTCGTTGTACGACAAGAATGATTAGCCGGTCCGGATGGCCGAGATCGCTATGGCAGTAGTGCCGTAGCGATCTCGAACCAAAGGATTGCGGGTTCGAGTCCCGCCTCGGGCATGGTTGTATTGTGTTCGTCCTTTCACCCCCTATCATCATCATATCGTGTCATCCCCACAGTTACCATACCGTTACAAGCAATAGTGGTCGCTAATGACCTAGTAGTTGATGCGACCTTAAATAAAAAAAAAATTAATTCCTCTGAAATCTGGCAGATCACGTGCGATCTTGAACTCAGCTTCAAGGCCACGCAGCGTAGCGTTGTTTGGAATTCGCCCTGAATCCGTGATCTCCAACACGTGCACTCCTTTATCTTGTAAGGTGCACACCTAATATTGACACATGCTCTTGCCCCGCTGCTGAGGAAAGACGTGAGAGACGGAGAAGGCTGCGAGCTATAGATAATTACGACCGTCCAGGGTCGCCAATAAATCTGCGACCATGTTCTTGAACTCCGCGTGTTTTAGCGGGCTTGTCGTGTGATCGGAAAACTTTGTTCCAGAAAACATAAGCGTTGAAAGAATGCGTATCACTTATCCGTGGAGGATAGTGAGCGAAGGTTATAATTCTACAAATCACGTTGTCTCCTTTATCACATAATTCTCTATTACGACATCGAATGAGAAAAATCAGCAAAATTCAGCAGCGATTTTCGAGACACATCTTCGAGTATTCAAAGAATAAATGTATGAAGACGTGTTAACTTTTAATGAAAGGTAAAAACATGACATTGTTTAAAGATTTTGTTGATGAGCTTGCCACATTGTCATGAAAATAAATAAGGAAAACAAATAAGAAATTGAAGAACATTATTTCCCTGAAAAATAAATGGGATTATTCTCTGTTACGATTAATTTTTGAAAGCATATAATAATTGTATACTAGGGAAGAGAAGGCATATAGGTTTAATAATTATGAAGAAAATTAAATAAAATTAGTTTTGATTTTACAACTTCATTCATTTTGTGTATGTATAAATATTTAATTTAAAAATTATTCTGTGAGGAAAACAATGTTCTAATTCAAAACAACATACGTGATTTTGACACAATTCTGATTATCGGACTAACACTTATTCTTAGAATAGCATATAGAAATTATGAATTACACGAACATGGATGGTTTTGTGAAAAATAGAAAATTACGTTGTGAATTTGCAATATTGTGAGAGTAGCGTTAATGTGTGCAATATTTTTAAAAAAAGCAAAATTTTAAATAAAGGGTACAATTAGAGCAAAACGTGATTTTGCACTTACAATTTTATAAGGTAAATGTCAGTTGGGTGTGTTGGGGGTCAGTTGGGTACACACCAGAAACATGGTATGTAATGAACGTAAAATAAAAAAAGAGTATTAAATTTCATGGCGGGAGAAATTACGGAATACTCGGAATGTAACATACGGAATGAAACCGAAAATACAAGTGTAATAAAATTAAAGAAAATGCGGAAGGTGCGCAAAACGTTATAGTAGAGTGGAAGTAATGAAGGGAAATGATGTTTATAACCGATTTGCGAGCGAACCTTCTAAGATTCATGTAACTCGGCGTAGCACTTATACGGGCATTACATGGTCAATACTCTGTAAAACACATTGTCAGCACATCGTGGGAGACGAAAATTTTAGATTTTGAGTGTTGTAATATGCGATAATAAAAAGTAGTTTTCCGTAGTAATTAATTTCTATTAATTTCTCTTCCAGCCCCTCACAAGCTAATAGCTGGGTTTTAAAACATATAACTTCCTGTTATTTTTTGAAGTCGAATTCAGTATGCTATGTAAAAATAGCATTACATCATACCAACAAAAGGAAAGTCATAAAATCAACCGAAGTGCACTTAAATATTCATTTCACATTATGTAACTAGAGGTCCGTTAAAACAGAAGTGAGTACTTAAACGGATTCCACTTTTGCAGTGTAGGGGGCCTTCCTAACTCTCCTGCTAAAGTACTGGTGAATACCGACGATCCATTTCCTTTAAAGCAAACAACACAACATTGGTCTATTCGTCTCCAATAGCAATCAACATTGATTCAAGTAGGAATTAATCAATAATTTCGGATTCAACAATGAATTTCATTCATTTTTCAGGTATATTGTCTCACATTTTCATCAAAATCCTAAGTTAACAAAGATGTACAATTCCTTTTCGTTTTACATCTTGTTCATTCTCATCACTAACATATTATGGTACAACAATATTATGGTATTTCAGTAACAACGTACTTGGCCAAAATAGGAATAATAAAAAACAACAGATATATACGATAAAAAATGGAAACGAACCTCGGAAGTAGTTCTATTTCCTTCTTGAAATATATTTTTCCCAAAGAGAATTATTGATAATTATATCAATTTATCAGACAGCAGCGAATATGTAATACGCGACCTACAGAAACTTCCATTCGTTCAAACGCAGCCTTACAACCTCAGTTTAACCTTCATAAGGCAAATTACAACAGAACACCGCAGACATTTAAAAAGAAAAAAATATCGTTTGAAAAATTCTGCTACATCGATCGCTAATCGAATAACGTTATTTAAATTATCGAACGCCGTTTTTAAAAGTTCATAAACAGTCGATTCTCACGTATGTAAATGGCTTTAACCATACTTGATACCTGCCACACGCTTAGACGATATCAAGCTCATTTCTGTAACGAGTTTACAAAGCGAGCATTATTAAATTAATAGGAATAAATTGATTCTGGAAGCACAGACGATCGGGAGGTTCATTATGAGCGCCATCAACTTTTCCATACTCTCGCGCCGGCGGCGGCGTGCGCATGCCCAACGCCAGGGAACGGAACGCGCGTCCTTCGCGCGAGAGAAAAAGACAGCGGCGAGTTGCGCGGGCGGGCGCGCGCGCGTTCGTTCATTTCGAATGGAAATGCTCCACTTAGGTGCTTACGCAGCCGCGCCGCGCATATCGCCAGTCGTTTAGCGCCCGCGGCCTCCTGCGACGCCGGCCCGGTCGCGACGACACGGAGCAACGCGACGCGACGCGACGCGACGCGACGTGACGCGACGCGATGCGACGCAACGCGACGCGATGCGATGCGATGCGATGCGATGCGATGCCATGCCATGCCATGCCATGCGATGCGATGCGATGCGATGCGATGCGATGCGATGCGATGCGATGCGATGCGATGCGATGCGATGCGATGCGATGCGATGCGATGCGATGCGATGCGATGCGATGCGACGCAACGCGATGCGATGCTACGCGACGCGATGCGATGCGACGCGATGCGACGCGATGCGGCGCGATGCGACGCGATGCGATGCGATGCGATGCGATGCATTAATAATGCAACAATAATTATCTACTGAACCTTTAAAGCACTGTATCACAAATGCGGCAGCTCCTTCGTAGTCCATCCATTTCTTTTGCACACAATTTCTGCTTCTGATGTTCTGTGAGGGCCCAACTCTCTCCACCATAGGTTACAATACTTTCAATAACAGTCCTTACAATTATCTTTTGTGTTCTTATGTACATTTCTCGACTTCGTAACACGCCATTCAACGTTCTTATGGCTCCTCTTCCCTGTTTAATAAGGCCATCAATAACCTTTTCATTATTTCCAAACTTATGCAGGATTCTACCCAAATGCTTGTGAATTAAGATTCTATTTATCCCTACCCTCTTGCCCCTCCACTATAATATTTAATTTTAGCAAAATTTCAAATCCTTTCCGCAGAATTAAGACTGGTCATAGTAAAGATCTCCTTCATCCCTTATAATTTGCAATCGTATCCGACTAATTTTTACTACAAGCTGCTTTCTTTCACCTTTAAATCAGAATATGAACTCTTTTATTCTATATATTCATTATGGTATACTTTCATAGTGTTAATTTAACAGGCTGCTAATGAGAGGTGTCTCCTCGGAAGACCCTCGAGAAGTTATGAAATTGTTACGTAAGTAAAAAAATTGTTAAAAACCGTTGTAATGCCATAACTGCTGATCAAGGACATCAATAAATAGAAAAAGGAAAAAAGGGGAAGTGATAGCGAGTGTCGTGAACGAAACGGCTAGCAACCGGCTTAGGACGCGCCGATCATGGCGGTGAGACAAATGCAGGTTTTCACGATAGTCGAGGTGCAAATGATTGTAATGTATTATCTCTCAAGACAAAATGCAATATGTGGAAAAGTCGACCTGGATAGTCGAGGGCGCAAAAAATTAATGTTTCAAAAAGGACGTTTTATCGGAATTTACATTTTCTATTTTCTGTCCATTTTTTAAATGAGTTTATTGTAATAATATTTCGTATGGAATATCTCTGATGTATCTCTTTTTTGGTTGTTCCTATTTTTTAATTTTTTTTAAAGAAATGAATAGTACAATGAATATTAAACATGTACACTGGGATTTTGACGCTTTCAATGCCACAACATTTGGGGCTAAATCGTCGCATTATTATTATTATTATTATTATTATTATTATTATTATTATTATTATTATTATTATTATTATTATTATTATTATTATTATTATTATTATTATTATTATTATTATTATTATTAATATTACTGATTTTTTATTATTACATAACTTCTCGATGTCAAATAAATTGTCTGTGACTCAAGAGATAAATAACATTAGACTATTTTACTGTCTAATAGCGAACATGCAACCATCTTAGAATTCACAATTCGACTCGCTCTCCCTGGACATCACGTTTGGGATTAAGTGTCCGCAGAGAGCGTTCTGCGTAATCAAAGCATTAATAAAACGACCAGCAACTAAGCCATTGATTTCTAGAAGGTTCATAATACAATTATGAACTGAAGAATAAATTATTCGTAATTGGCAATTCACTTAAGATTTATATTTAAGAACGGGGATAACGTTATATTGCACAGGACCCAGCACAAATAAATGTTAGATTTGAGTAAGGTCGAATATTAGACATCATAGCTGATATCTCTCAGGCGTTGCAGGAGGCAGTATAAAGTTGAAGTTTAAGATAATGCGCCATTATGGGGTCAAACTATAGCAGTTGATTGGAGAAAGACACATTGACCAGAACAGTAATGTTTAAAGCATTGGTATTTTAAGTTCAATAGAATATATCGTTAAATTAGGTATTTTATGGTGGCAATTGACATATTTCACTTTATTAGAACGAGCAGCAACGTTTTGAATCCAAGGATCAAGGCGCGTTTCATGATTCTTTGATCTGTGCTGAAATGCTAGGAAATTCTTAACATACTATAGTTGTTTAAATTTTCATTAAAAAAATTAATAAAAATAATGTTCTACTCTGTATCAAAACGAGTATGTGTTATTTTTTTTAGATTTTCAAATAGTTGCATTAGCAACATTAATCATCATCCTTCTCATATTTTCTAATATTATTCTTCCAAATAAAACAAAAGGTATTTCCCTCAAACGTTTATATCATATATATGATATAAAACGTTTGAGGGAAATACTTTTACTTAATACTTATATATTCTATGTAAAGTGATCGTCGTGAGTAAGTTTTCATGTATCTATAAAGTTTGAATTTTCTATAATTTCGCTGGTACCTGTCACATTTGAACGTTGTAAATGTCACATTCCTCGAGAAAAAATTTGAGTGTAAATTCTCGTTTTATCTTATTGCATCTCATTAAATATCGAGCTTTAGACTTAATAAATCTTTATATTTCTTATGTTTTTGCTCTTTTTATATACCCAACATTGGAAAAAGATAAACAACGCTGCAGAGATATTCTAAAGACCAAAGCCCTTATTTCATGTTTTTTTTAAGCCAATGCATTCCAGTCTCACTAAACTTTGGCCTTTTATTCTAAGATTCTTCTTTTTTGAATTTCATTAACAAATTTCATAGGCAGAAAATCCTTTCAAATAAAGTTGTTTTCTGTTATGAATTAACAACTGCCTGCAGAGTACATCAGTCACATTGGCTTGGCGTCTCCCTTTACACACCCGCTTACCAGGGCGCTTTGTGCGAGGGGAAAATATGTTACTCTCTCAATAACGCCTCAATACATAAAGAAGTTGAGGTCCAATTAAGCAGCATGCTCGTAAGAGGCCGCCGTCTTCAAATTTGTTTCGGAGCCACATAATAGTTTCAGGGCGCGACGAATCGCGTCACAATGGCCGGCAATCGGCTCGCAACGTGTCTTTATCGCGTGGAGCCCACACGCAGAGCACGCTGCCCCACGTGGCTACAGAGACCCTGGCTTCAGCACACTGCCGATGGCTTCTCATACACTGCTAGGGTTGCCACCTTCCGAAATCCCGTGACCCGGAGTTTTTGAATCGGAGGTGGGAGGTCATTAACATTAAGTCATAATGAATGCTATTCTAGACCGGGTTCTTTTTTTTCATGCTAAAGTGTGAATTACCGTTCGGAGACGAAGACAAATACCGGAATCATCGCATCAGTACTTCAACTAAAACAATTCCGTATATTTTTCACAACGAATCCGAGAATATCCGAGATTTGCGACGTTAAAGCGGAGCCCGGAGATTACTTCTGAAGCCCGGAGAGGTGATCATCCTATACACTGCGAGCTCAAAGGCGTGTTAACACGGATCGCCGAAAATAATTCAAATTTGGCGCCTAAGCACAAACAAAACAAATTCAGGTGCTCAGAATAATAACGGCAGATGCCAACCGAAGTTCGTTTCGAGAAATATGGCTTTTTCTTTACTGACTTGGATCTTTAAGGAGAAGGAATGTTTATGTTACTTGAACAGTTCAAGTATTTGTGTAGAATCTTGCGATAAGTTGAAAATAATGAAAAGGATATTGATGACCGTATTAAACAGGCAAGACAGGCCATAATGATGTTGAATGGCGTGTTGATAAATTTACGTAAGAACACAAAAGATAATTTTAAGGACTGGTATTGAAAGTATTCTAACTTACGGTGGATGGACCCTGACTGGGCATCAGAAGCAGCAATTGTGTGCAGAAAAAATTGATGGACTACGAAGGAGCTGCGAATTTTTAGAATTCAAAAAATTAGAAACATAGATATCAAGGAACGGATTCAGTAATTAAAATTTGTTGCGGATAGATTAGAAAGTAAACCTCTCTGCAATGGTATGGCCATCTGAGAATGACAGATTCAAGAATTTCCTCGATTGGTCTCCTCCAGGGACAATAAAAAGAGGAAGATTATTCGCATCGCCTTCATTATTCGCTCTCACCTCCGGTCAACTTTTTGAAGGTGAAATTTGAGGGTTTTGCCATATCCCAATTCATTTGATATTTCGCATTCCATAGGCATATGGCGGTAGTTTATCGTCATACTTCTACCTGAAAATGCGAGGTCGATTGGGATCTACCGTTATTATCTTCAGCAACTCAGTACAACCTCACTTTGGTACACATTAAAGAGCTAATTTCAAACGTGGTACGAAGTTTTTAGCGTAAGGGTGTATGTAAGGCAAGAAATGGGAAGGAAAGATCGCGCGCGGTCCGTGGCTTGTTTCTTAGAGTACTGGCTTCAGCATTCGCCTGATATTGATCGGAGAAAGCACGGGAAACTACCCATCAGAGCGAACCGGCCGCTAGAATTCTCCTCCAGACAGCAACTGAACTTGACTAGAATACTGCTAGAATACTGCTTCAACGTTTCTGTGTATTGATCGGAGAAGACAACAGATATATATCGTCTAAGATCCGCCAGACGCTAGAATTAACCCCAGATAGCGGCTGAATTCTACCTAGACATGTAGCTAAGTCGAAAATACGCTATCGTTGGGATTTGACCCCTATCAGGGGATCTGGACTGAAAACAGCCGGAAGAGGACCCGAGAGGGGAGAGAATAGCGAAGGGAGAACACTAGAAGCAGAGAGGAAATATCCGTTTCTCAGCGCGGGTAATGTGACAGCATGAATGGCCGCAAGCGATGCGCGGTTGGGCGGACGGTGGAGTAGTTGTCGAAGGCACCGCCGGCGGCGTGGGAGGCGGTGGTGGTGAGGGCAGTGTAGGGGGCGAGATGGGCGTGGCGCAGATAGCTGGGCCGTGGGGGGATGAGGGTGACGAGGGGGGCGCGGGCGGCGAGAGCGGAGGGGGGGGGGTGGCGAGGGTGACAAGGGTGGCGAGGGCGGCAAGGGGCGGGCGAGGGCAGTGGGGTGGCGAGGGTGTCGAGGGCAGCGAGGACGGCGAGAGCTGCGAGGGCGGCGTGGGTGATGAGGGCGAGGGGGGGCGAGGTGAGTGGCGAGAGCGGCGTGGCCGGTTAGGGGTGCGTGGGTGCCGGTGGCTGGGCCGTGGGGTGGCGGGCGTTGCGGAGCACAGGAAGGGGTAGCAGCGTGGGCGAGGACGGGTCGGTAATGAGGGGGGCTCTTCACGCCTTCTGAGCGCGCAAATATTGACTCCTCGGCGCGCGACTAATAGCCAGCCGCGATTAGTCCGGCGTTCGAGGCCAGCTCGAGTTGAATGGAGCCATTACCCGCAGACCACCCGCGCGCCGGTTCATCGCTCGCCCTCCTCGCTCCCCGGCGGCGGGGGCGGCGGGAGCGGCGGGGTCGGCGGGGGCGGCGGGGGGCGGCGGGAGCGGCGGGGACGGCGGGGGCGGTGGGGGTGGCGGGGGCGGTTGGTCCGGCGGAGGCGACGGGGCGGCGGGGGCGGCGGGGGTGGCGGGGGCGGTTGGTCCGGTGGGGTCGGCGGGGGCGGCGGGCCCCGGCGAGGGCGGGCGGGCCCGGTGAGGGCTGGGGACGGAGGGGGAGGGCAGGGGGTGTTGGGGGCGGCTGGGGAGGCTTAGTGGCGGGGCTGCGGGGCGGCGGGGCGGCGGAGCGGCGGGGGCGGCGGGGGTGAATGTGGACGCGGTGGCGACCGCAGCGGCGCCACTGTTGCTAGTAAGCCCCGCACAATTACAGAGTGGGTAAAGCAGATGACTATAAATGTATTGATGGTGGCGTTAGCTAGGGAGAAGGCGGAGGTGGCAAAAAGCGCGAAGAAGTCGAGGATTGAGAGGATAGTTGGAGTAACGAAACCGTTGAGAGGAGCGCGAATACCAAGGACGGTGAGAGGTAAGACAGCAACAGAGGGACAGGAGGGTCAATGCGATTGACGGGGAAGATGAGTATGGCAGAAACAATGAAGTAGCGGAACGATGGAAGGAAGGGTGGGTGGCATGGACATTGGGGATAGCAGGGACAGTGGGACAGCAGAGTCAGTGCAAGTGAAGTAAGAGGTGCCCAGAAACGATGGAGGTAGCCCAAGAATTAGTATCGAGAACAATTGTGTAGCAGGGACTGTGGGTATTGGTGATGTCGGAAGGATGGGATTAGGGAGATGGCTGGGAAAATGAGGATAGTCGGGAACAGCCACTGGGACATGACAGGAACAGGGTCATTGCAAGAGACGGTGATTTTTGTGGGGGGCGGGGGTGACGGGGAGAGGGAGTGTTATGGGGTACGCAGTCGGTGGGTGTGTCGGTGGGGATGGCGAAGAAAGCAGCGCAGCAGATGCGTAGCCGACGGGGCAGTAGGTGCTTCAGCAATTGAATGCGACCGTGGAGGTGGCTGAGAGACTGCATCCTACTTATTAATAGTCGAGACCTCTGCGTTCGAGTATCGAAGTTCATATGGAGGCGATATAAAGATCCTGATATAATAAGCTCATACAAGTAGTTATTTTTTTGCCTCTCGAAGAATGGGCTTCTCCGTTTGAGAAGAAGACCGTGTGACTTATTGATTTTCAATGAATAAACACATGGATCGAGGATTATGAGATTTTTTCTAGCTAGTGCTGTGCAAGATGTAAAGTCAGTCGAGTTCGAAACTAACTGACTTAAGTCTTTGATTCTTGAAGAGAACTGTTTGAAGGGTTCTGTTGCACACACTATTATAGTGTTTTCGTTATTTAATAAAAAACAGTGTTACTTAAGTTTCTCTTTCTTTATTCCCCATTACTAATTCTGAAATATAAAAAACTCATGTTAGATACAAAAAATCACTTTTTTTAGTATATTCGCAGTGATAAATGTTTTTATTAGTTAATTGTTTTTAGAGTGGCTGAAGTATAATGAAGGTGGTGACCGAAAAATTCAGATCCTTAATTTGGCACGATAGGTATTTATCTTATATTTTGCTATTCATATAAGTTAATTCATACAAACATAATAATAACAATAATAATTATTATTAATTATTACCTGCTATAACCATTATTGCTTATTAATAGTTTATAGTTTCGTTCATTTATACACTCGAACCGTTAGTCTAACCGCTTAATTTTTTTCGGGGAATTCTGGTTGTCTTGTTAGCGCCCCCGCTCCAGTTCGTAGTGAATGAGCCTGAGGCTAAGCAAAAGGGTTCTGGAGACCTCCACCCCTACGTCGCCCCGACCTGTGCCCACGTGGCCCATCCATCTTCGCACCTCGCGCCCCCTTTTTGTGTTTGCGGAGCTGACGAAATGACGCGCAACGTGTCATCACACAAATTACGGAAGCCCGTTATTACTCGCCATTACGGAACAATTTCGTGTTAAATTTATTGCGTTCGCTCCAAAAGAACGGCCGTCCCCTCCATTCTGGAAAGCGATGGCGTCGCCGCGCAAAAATGTTTGTTGATTCTTTGCTCGTAACAATGATTCGATTCTCGTATTTTTAGCATGTAGATTGCTGTTGTAAACATTATCCCGGCGGTCCCCGGCAATTTATGGGCTAACTATAGTAATCAGAGGCGAAAGAAACCCGTGGGTCCGTAACCTTGAGCAACCGGTCTTTCGCGGGGAAAAAGTTCGGCGGTTCCCGGATGGAGAGCGTCCAGTGTCTGAAGCCGTGGCCGCCGCCCCCACCGCCCCCGCGCGCCCGTCGCCACCCGCACGCGCCGCCGCCGTCGTCGCCTTGAATTAACGCCCGAGTGAAACGCATCCGGGATGAAGTACCGCGTCCTTCATAGCCCCGTCCCGCTGTCAGAGTGCCACTGCGTCAGAAACACAATTTGTTCTTTCTTGTTATTCTGTTTATTACAAATGTATTATTTCACGGTCGCCGTCGGTCGATTCGATTTTATATGCCAGGCTGTTAGGTCTCCTCAGAAGATGTCCACTTTAGGTGTAAACGTAGAAATTGATCTTTGCACAGGAACAATGACATTCAGTCTAGATGTGATTCATATATACAGGCATAACGTAAAATTGTGTTTTAAAAGGTGAACAGACTTTGATGATTGTGGATTGTAAGAGCTTAAAAATTTAAACACAAAATGACTTTTTCGCAATTTTTCAATGTGTTACTTCTGATATAATTGTTAAATTAATAATATGTTGATTGTATCAAACTATCTCGTAATAAATAACTCCTTTATTATTTGAATAAATATATCGGTGATAATATACTTCGTAGAAAAAACACGCAACTAACTTATGCTCATATCACCACCTACCACATCTGAACAATCTCTCCGGAGTCGTAGCTAGGGTCATTAGCGCCCCTAGTATGATTTGAATTTTGCGCCCCCTACGACTTATTTTCTATGAACAGAAACAACACAATACGGGAGCCATGTTCGCCCCCCTGAGGGTTGCGCCCATTGCAGTCATCCCCTAGTTACGACGCCGATCATCTCATCCATAATCATTCGTCTCTCTCCTTCATATACCTCTCTTGATTCCCCCTACGGGTCATTCCTTCAGTGAAGAGCAATTTCAAATCACGAAGGTCATGTCTGAGAGAAAGGGGAGAACCATAAAGGCGCAAATCTCTCGCGTCTGAGGAATCAGAATTACACTTACCACTTCTAGTGGCAGATTAATACTCAATTGCGGCTCGGGCGATTGAAAATGAGAGGCCTGTCCTTTTCTTTGTCCGTCCCTCCTCTTTCCAACGTGAAAGTAAAATAATTAATATTCAAAAAAATTATTAATATTAAAATAACTTACTCACTTTTCGCTTTCGCATTGTCATTGAATTTGACTGCATTTACGAGCTCAAAATGTCTAAACAATTAATACATGATTACAAAGACTATTCAAGGACATTATTTGTGAAATTATAACCAACAGTGTTTAACTATAGCATTCAAAATGACCCAATCAGGACGTGTTGTTCTCTTTTTATCGCTTTTCCTATCCGATTTTTCTTACCGCTTCTATCTACTGGCCAATTAAACTGTGACCCATCTATCTTAGGAGGCGGTTTACATTAACTCGCTATGTCAATGTCCAATGAACAGTGAATGTACTACAACATAACATGTGATTATAACTCATGTTTTCAGTTATTTTTAGTATTTGGAGCCTTTTGGAACTCTGTTGGACATAATTTCACTCCTGGAATAGTCCTTTTAAATACCACTCGGGCTTTGGAAATTCTCAGATATATCCCCTCCTCTCTTCGAATCGGGAATTTATCGACAATTTCCAAAGCATTCGTGGTATTACCTATGATAAAGTGTTTTACTCGTCTAATAATTTTTAAAAAGTTAGTTTTTTTCATGTCGTTGGAGGCCCTGTCTGTCGAGAGCCCTAGGCAATTGCCTAGTTTCTGCCTATTAGATAATCCACCACTGAAAACCACCACCACCACCACCACCCACCACCATCACCACCACCACCACCACCACCACCACCACCACCATCATCGTAACCATCATCATCATCACCATCCTCATCAACACACTTGAAAACCAGTCTTCGAATCCAAGAGGTTAGAAAACTGCAAATAATTGTTCTCCGGGCATTCATTGGAGGAACCCCCTCCTGGAAACACGCCTCACCTCACAGCGCCCACGGATGCATGAGTCGGGATCGTCTTCGAACCGGGGTCCACCTCGAGTATCACGGGACAGAGGGGAAACCTGTTTGTGCAGGACGGCAACGGCGGCGGGCTGGACTCAGCAGTGCAGTTTCCAATCAGGGTGGATGACCTTGACTCGAGTAACGCGTGCCGGCACGGGAGGAGAGAAAGAGAAAGAGAGCTTTTGTCAAGTTTGTCTGCCTGCCTGTCTGCACGCGGTTGGCCGGCCCGCCCGGGTGCGAGCGCGCGCGCCGCGCCGCCTGTCCTCCCGTCCTCCCGTCCGCCACCCCATCCCCCCGCCTTCGCGTCGCCCACCGCCGCCCGCGAAGCCGCAACGGGGAGCAAGGAACGTTGACACTGAGATCGCGCCACCCACTTACCGACAACAGTGGGCTGCCCTAGGCAAGTCTGGGGAAAAGAATATGGCGCTTTCCCGTTCAGTGTAGGTGACAATGTAATTCGGCAATAGGCTTATGCAGAGGGGGCACGGGGATCCGTACCTCGATTGTTTGATTAGTGATTCATCTGCCAAGGTCAGTCCCATAAGAGCAGTGCATGTTTTATCGTCGGGAGATGCCGTTGATCTTCCCCCACTGGATGGTGAGATTTGGCGCCGACCTACCGTCCCGCTAGCGAGGTTTTCCTCAACCAGGTATCTCCCACCAGCGAGGCACCACCCCAGCCGGGACAAACTCTTAGCCTCCGACCGGTCTCTCGACGTGTGGGGTAGTGTAGTGCTTGAAAGTGTGTGTGTGTGTGTGTGTGTAAGTAAGGGGTGAGGATAGGACAAGTAAGAGGAAGAAAAGATAGGGCGCGTTCCTCGGCCCGTTTGTAAGGGTACTGCTCGGAGAAACCAAGGAAAAGTAACGATCAGAGCAACTGTCCGCAATAATTCTCCAGACAGGGTCTGGACTCTACCTAGGTATCTGACTAGTGTCGAAAATCCTGCAACTCTCGAACCTAGGATCTCCCGGTCACACTACAGTGCGATTAGAAGATGCCCTGAAGCAACTCTCGCGGTGGGGCCGTGGCCCTCCGAACATTTTCAAAAGGGTACTATTACCGTATGCTATAAAACATTTTGTTTCTATAAATATTTTGAATCAATGATTCTCCCCCCTTTTTTACCTGACAATTAGGGATGTTTTTCAATTTATTTTAGAACTCCTTAGAAGAAGCTATTATTAGCGACTGTTACTTACTTTATGCGTTTATGCGTAACGCGTTTATGTCTTTATGCGTGAGTATACATTGATGGGTTACTGTACACGTGTATGTCCAGAATTTCGAATATCAAGAAAACTAAGCTTGAAAGTTTGAAAGGTGTAGTTATTTATGGACCGAAAATGTTTGCTTTCTCGGAAAAATCATGATTCCTCTTCCATGGGTCATAAAATCTTTCCACACTAGATGGATACGAAAGAGAGGTTTCAAAAAATGGTATTAACTCCAATATAATCGTGCGTGGACATACAGTATATAAGTACTTGGCCTCGCATAAAAACGTTAAATGGACATGTGGCCCAGAAAGTAGTTGCCACCCCCCTGTTGTTTTAGGCAGAGCACGGCCATGTCTGGGAGGGGTTGTGCGTCTTAGAAGAAAGAACAGCATTTGCCTTCAAAAATTTATCGAATTTTAGTCGGTACAGGTTTACGTGTTCTGGTGTACTTTCCACTCCCACAGGTAAAACGGTACTTGCCAAATTGTGGCGTATCTGCATTGTGGAACTGTATGAGCCACTTCACTTGAGGGCAACCCTAGTCCCTTTGCATTCATTTCTCCTGAAGAATATCAAAAACATATTCTATTCTGGTCTAATTCCTAAACAGAAGACATTTATCCGCAACTGAAACTGTGCAACTTACAGGATTTTCCCTGCGTTAATATTTGCGTCATTCATGAAAAACTAACGCGTATAACTGGGTCAAAATTATAACTGACTTTTTAGATCAGGAGACCAAGGTAAGTGTTAGTGATTGACTTTAATTTTTTTTTCGATTAAATGCACTCTGTTTTTTGTTTTTGGTCATAACATATGCATATTAAATCACTTCAAATAATCTATCTCTCTAATTTTCCTGTTATTTATATGAGCAACATCATGCAAATAATTTAAAAGCCCAACTTCTCTTTCAATTTCATAAATTACGGGTATCGTTCCTCGTAATTCCACTCTTACGTCCATCCAAATCACGGAATTTAGCAAAGACTAAAAATATACATTTGAGTATCTTAATGGACCTACAGTTAACTTTTCCTTTTCGCCTACAAGCAATTCCCTGATCACTTCACTCACGTGATTTTAACCAATGACTTCTAGAATTCATAGCGAATGAGACAGACACTGCTATAATCCTGCATGATAATATCGCGTCTTATCACATCTTATTGCTGATCAGGTGCTGATTGAGACGTTCTCGCAGCTAAATTAAAAGAACCTTTCGTGTTATTATCTACTATAACGTCATGGAAGTCTTTATATGAAGCTGACGGAGGTGACTGCTATTTTTCCATCATGCAATTTCATCATGTAAGTCGAAAATATTATATCAGAATTTCCACAATACGATAACGTCAACTTAAAAATGTCTAGTAGATAATCTTCTATTTCTATAAATCAGATATTGAACACTGATTTCAGATGTGTGGTCACATTTCTAGATACTGAAGCAACCAAGGAAGTTCCGCGAGCAGAAGTTGCTCCCTTTCCTATGCAGCTCTAGGCCGGTGGGTTTTTGCTAGAAACTTTCTCGGGCATCCAGTGTATAAAGGACGCCATCAGCTCTAGTGGGAAGGCGAATGATTGAGTATCACTTGAAACCATAAACAAACCCAGGACACACCACTAGAGAGAGTAATCTCCTAAGTGATTACGTAAGTCATAATCGTTTATATATTTTGTATTGCGTTTTTACAGTATTATCAACGGTGCAATCAGTATTAGTGTACAACTCCAATTTTGAAAGTGCGTATGTCAATTTCAATCAGTTCAGTGTACGTTGTAATAAAGACGATTGCCCATTTTAGAAACGAAACGTTGACAATAATAATATAACAACTTCTTATTTTCACCTAACTCAAGAATGCACGTGTGAATAAAAAATCGTTACTGCGGATCCAGTGCACATTGCTATTGATACTACCGGCCTAGATGACTCAGGGCATTAACTGATGTCACTGCAGTGACTCTAATTGGAAGGTCCCAGGGTTCGAGTCCTGACGGTGGCACGATTATCGATACGAACACGACACTAGGTACATCCAGTTCAGTCGCTGACTGGAAGAGAATTCTAGGGACTGCTCTGATCGGTAGTTTTCAATGCTTTCACCGATCAATACCGGCAATTGGCGGAGCAGAACCCTAACAAACGGGACAGGTTTTGGACCCCTTTTCAGCTAGGTCGTCGCTGTCTGCAGAAGAATTCTAGTGGCCTGTCACTCTCATCGGTAGTTTTCCGTGGTTTAAACGATCAATACCAGACTAATCCCGGAGCAGTACCTTAACAAATGGGTCACGGACCGCGCGCGATCTTTCTATCTCTTCCTTGTCCTATCCTCACCCCTTACTTACACTTAAATTCGCATTCACAACAGAAACACTAACACCTGGAGACCGGTCGGGAACTTAGAGCGTGTCCCGGCTGGGGCGGTGCCCCGCTGGTGGGAGATACCTGGTTGAGGGAAACACCGCTACCCGACGGTAGGTCGGCGCCGGGTCTCGCCATCAAACAGGTGAAGATCACCGCCACCTCCCGCGATAAAAGCACGCACCTGTACTTGCGGGACCAATGACGGACTCCCGACGGGTAGGTAACCGCTGGATCTCGCCATCTAACGTTCACCGCCACCTGCTGCAAAGCATTACACTTACGGTACTAAACGCCTTCGCAGTGGGTGCGCGCGGAAGCACTAATCAATCAATCAATCAATCAGCCAATCCGTTGGCTCTGCGCTGTGTAGTGCCCCCTCCGCCTGCCGAGCCCCCGCTTCCGCCCGGGCGTCGGCGTGTCCGGCCTGGCCGGCGCTCCCGGAAGCCGAGGGCCGCGGAGCTTATCCCGAGAGCCCCCGCAGGTGCAGGCCAAGGCTGCGCCAACAGCCTCGGCCGCGCTTTCCCTGAGCTCTTGCACGCACGTCCTCTTCCTGGCCGCCGCGCCGCCGCCGCGACACCCACCGGCCCCGACACTCCGTTGTCCCCATCGAATGCATTGGCCCCGCTGCACCAGCCATCCCGCCGACCAAGTCGCCTCCACCGCACCACTCACGTTGTCCCCACCGCCCCTGCCTCTCGGGTGTCCCCACCCATTGGAGTGTCCCCGCTGTACCAGTCCCACCGTCAACCAAGTGGCCTTCACCCCCCCTCGCCCACGCTCGCCCGCGCCACTTACACTGTCCTCACAGACCCCGACACTCCGTTGTCCCCATCGAATGGATTGGCCCCGCTGCACCAGACATCCCGCCGACCAAGTCGCCTCCTCCACCCCTCTCGCCCGCGCCACTCACATTGTCCCTGTCACCCCTTCCTCTTGTTTGTCCCCACCGATTGCAATGATCCCGCCGTACCAGTCACACCGTCGACCAAGTAGCCTCCACCGCCCCCGCTCACCCGGGCCACTGACGTTGCCCCCACCGCCCCTGCCTCTCGGTTGTCCCCACCCATTGGAGTGTCCCCGCTGTACCAGTCACACCGTCAACCAATGGCCTCCACCCTCCCCCTTCGCCCACGCTCGCTCGCGCCACTTACGCTGTCCTCACAGACCCCGACACTCCGTTGTCCCCATCGAATGCACTGGCCCCGCTGCACCAGCCATCCCGCCGAACAAGTCGCCTCCACCGCCCTGCTCGCCCGCGCCACTCACATTGTCCCTGTCGCCCCTTCCTCTTGTTTGTCCCCACCGATTGCATTGTCCCCGCTGCACCAGTCACACCGTCGACCAAGTCGCCTCCGCCGCCCCGCTCGCCCGTGCCACTGACGTTGCCCCCACCGCCCCTGCCTCTTGGGTGTCCCCACCCATTGGAGTATCCCCGCTGTACCAGTCACACCGTCAACCAAGTGGCCTCCACCCCCCCTCGCCCACGCTCACCCGCGCCACTTACGCTGTCCTCACAGACCCCGACACTCCGGTGTCCCCATCGAATACATTGCCCCAGCCTTACCAGTCACACCGTCGGCCAAGTGGCCTCCACCCCCCTCTCCCACGCTCGCCCGCGTCACTCACGTTGTCCCCGCTGCACCGGTCATCCAAGGAGCCTCCACCCCGCTCGCCACATCCACGCCGCACTCGTCACTCGTCGCTCAAGATGTCCCTAGCGCTCTCGTCCTCCCCGTCGTTTATGTCGCCACCACCGTCCGTAAAGCCCCGCCGCCTCCGTTATCACCGTCTCTCACGTTGTCCCCGCCGCGCAAGTAGCCTCTGCCGCTTCCATCGCGAACGTCGCCAATGTTTCCCTCCCCCGCCGGTCACATTGCCCCGCCGTCCCGTCTTCCCCGTCACCCCCGCCACCCTACGCCTACGTTGCCGCCGCCGGCCCCTTTACCAAGCCGCCCACTCTGCCGCGTCAGCTCCCACGGCTACTGCCGTCTCTGATGCCCGCGTTTCCTTTGCTACTCACACCGCTCTCGCTGTTCTAATTGCCATCTCTTCTTCTTCCTCCACATGCGCCCCCACTCCCCCTCTATGGTCGAGTTTCTTGTTCCCGGGCATGTCATCTGCTATAGTGAGTAGTTCTACATGTAGTGCATGCTTCCGTGGAGCCGCTGGAATATTATATTCAGCGCCGACCTATACGTAGGTCTGCATGACTCCTCTCCAGTTATCTTCCCCAGCAAGGCAACGCCTAGGCTGGGATCAGGTCTATGTTGCTGATTGGTATGGTAAGTGTAAATAATTAAAGGTGTGTGGCTGAAAGGAAGAGAAGGGGAGAAGTTTGAGGAAGAGGCCATCGCACGCGGTCTATTTGTTAGGGAACTTCTGCAGTATTTGACTGGTATTAAACGGAGAAACCAACCGATAACTAACCAATCAGTCCAGCCAGCCGCTACAATTCTTCCGCAGGCAACTCCTGATTTCTACCTAGATTTACAGCTGGTGTTAAAAATACTCCACTGTCAAGACTCCAAGTATAGGACTTCCCGCTTATAGGAACTCCCCTCTTCATTTACACTATGCTTACGTGCCCTATCGAGCGAAGTAGTTCAGGAAGTAGCGCGCTGATTTCACATTAGGGAAGCCGGGTGCCGGCCATCCTGATCGGCAGGGCGATTGTCATCCAGACGAATGGCCATCCATCCGAATGAATGTCCATCCGAACGAATGTCATCCAGACGAATGAATCCAGGCGTCTGTCATCCAGACGAATGCTGTAATGGTTCTACTTAAAGGACACAACCGCAAAACCGGCGTCGCCAGCAGAATTCGTTAACTTCGTGAAATCACGAAGGTTAAGCGAATTCGAGACATCGCGGGTTCCTGGTTGGGTAGCCGACTGGGAAGCCCGGGGTCTAACGGCGCCGAGGTCAATTGCTCTTTACGAAACATAATGGCCAAATACAAAAACAAATAGATGCCCTCCTCGTCGCCGTCCCCAGCGTCACCGTCGCCTTCGCCCACACCGTCGCCATCGCCATCTCCACCGCTGCGTCACGTGCCACTGCCATCCACATCCACTGCCGCTGACATTCCCCTCGGCCATGCCACCCTTGCGTGTCGGGTGCCACGAGAAAGGCGCTTGGCACGTCTTCCAGCCTCACCGGAGCTGGCCGCTTCCTGACACGGTTTCACGTGCATGTTGTTTGCGCTCTTTTCCATCTACTCGTCAGATGGTGTAGCTTCGGGTGCTTCCTTTGTGAAAGTTTCCTGGTTGATAAGCGTGATCGATATTTCGATCGAACATTGCTGTGATGTACAGAAACGTGCCCATGATTAACAATGGCCTTCCATTAAATTTAAAAGAACGTATTTTTTTTACATTTTGTGCCCAATTTTTGACACCAGTAGTGACTGATTTCATATAAATTTTAAAATTTACTTTTTTTCTATTCAAAGATTTAGGGAAAATGACATAAATGACAAAACGTAATAACGTACCGTTGTTTGGAGTTATTTCGTACTTGCAATTATGCGATAATCTCAGGGGACATGCTTTTGAGGGCCGCTAAATACAAATATACTTAAGTCAAAACTTACTTTTGACGACTCATAGCTGACATGCCAAATTACTCTTTCTAACCGATTTTGGTACCAAGATTGCTAAGTCGGACGAGCCGTATGAGAGATCTGTTTGAAGGATCGCAGTTTCTAATCCCGTCTATGCTATGGTGAGGGTGTCACTACCAACGGGTATTTTCAATGCTCTGCCTTCAATTCCTGTCAAAGGATGTATACCACACAACGTACATACTTTACGTGGGATTCGAACCCACAGCCTTAACGCATACCAAATTCGTAGGCGTGCTGAGTCAAATTTCAATTACGTGCAAAATAATACACCCTGAAATTTTCATTGCAGTTCTTTAAGAAGCAAATAATAAAGTGACTCCTAATAATATTATACTATTTCAAATCTATAAGCTCGAAAATTAAAAAAAATATAATAAAAAATGCATAGTTTCTTTTTAGTGCTTTTTTATTTCAACATTCATTTGAGCGTTGCACCTTTTGGAAGTGTCAGTTCTAACTCAGTACGTAACTACTACTTTCTACTCGACAGAAATAATTGAATGACAAAATGGCTATTGAGCAGAGGCAATTAAAGAAACATTACTGCATACAAATAATTTAACATGTAAGTGTTCCATAACTGATTTCAAGGCACAGGTTCCACCACTCACACACGCACATTTAGGTTTACATGGAAATGAACTTACGAAACCACAAGAGGAGAAATTGCACGTTCTTTCAGTAGAGACGTGCGGTATGTAGCTCTGACAAACGTTGGGAAGGTTGTTGTTCTTATTGCTGAATCATGTCACTCTCTGGTTTTATCTAGTTAGTTTATGTCATTTACTGAGACGTGGAAAAGTCAATCATTTGTAAATAAACAACAACAAAGTTTTTAGCCCTAACATTATACATCATATTCGTAATAGCCAGTGCAAACATTATTCAAGAGAAACGTTTGTGAATGCATATTATAATATCTACAATAATATTTTAATTTTGTTATTTTCGCGTGTGTTCTCATCACGAGAGCACAAAGGAGTAAATTTTCTTATTGGTTCGAAGTGTCACAGTGAATGAAATTATTTGAATAAGTACTTTGAATAGATTTTGATTTTACACTAAAATCGTGAAGTAAGTCGACTGAACATTTATGTTACACCTGCAATGTTGTGTGATAATAAAAATAATGACCATTTTGAAACTGCCTACATGTGGCGTCGTATGTGCGTAAAATTTCCCGAAATACTAAGCCATTTAATCCTACTAAATGTATATCATCCGACCTGATGTCACGTCACTGATGTCAAGTCGCACACTTATTTTTTTTTTAATGTTACTTCAAGCTTATTGTTCCTTAATGGAGGTTGTCTCAATCCTGTAAGCTTCGACGCGTGGTTGCTACATTTCCTCAATGAAACTATTGTTCGTTGCCTGGAGTGTTGGCCGCCACTTTTCTTGATCTTCTTGGTCAGTTTGTTACTTGCAATGCGTATGCAAAGTCTGTCGCTGTTTCTAACTGCTAAATTGTTCACGTAGTGTATTGCGAAAGATTTACACAACCACCAGAACTAGGCTCGTCAAATTCCGATTGTGAGTGCCTGTGAGCCGGGCTGACAAACTTGACAGTATTGTACATCTGTCCGAACCATATTTTTACAATAGGTTATTTCATAGTTATTCCGTTTGCAGTGAGATTAAATAAAATTTACAAGATTTGGGATTCAATTGGTGAAATGCTCTGCCAGATAAGACTCTAAATGAGTATTGATAATCATCACTTAATTCTACAGTGGGGGAGAATGCGACTGTTTTACAACCGGCGTGAGCTCAGTATGCAATGACCATTCCAAAGTGTATGGGGTACGGTAAGGTAGGCGCTCACAGTGTTTGGTCAATCCTGCCTCGCAAGTTGTAAATCTGTCACGATCCGTTGTACGAATATTTAAGCAAGTAACAGAACGACAGATATACAACTGGCAAAGGAGACTTAGGTCATCAACTGCAGTGCCTCTGTCCGGGAGGTCCAAGGAGTCGAGTACCGACAGCGGCAGGAATTTCAACGCAAGCTACATAGCTAGGCCGAATTCAGCTTCTGTCTGGAACAGAATTCTTAGAAGCCGGTTGCTCTGATCGGTAGTTTTCCGTGGTTTCTCCGATCAACACTCGGCGAATGCTCGAGCAGTACTCCAACACACAGGACAACGGACCGCGCGCTATTTTTCCTTCCTCTTCCTTGTCCTATGCTCTCCCCTCACTTACATTTACATGCACTATGCTGTTACACTTCTCGGGTGAACAGTTGGAAGCTTAGAGCTTCTCCCGGCTGGGACGGTGACACGTTGGTAGGAAGCACGTGGTTGGAGAAAATCCACGCTAGGCAATGTAGGTCGGTTTCGGATCTCGCCAGCTAGCGGAGAACCATAACCGCCATCTCCCGGTCATGAAAACATGCACTAAACTTACGGGACTAACGACCTTAGCAGTTGACGCGACCGGGATCACTAATCAATCAGGTAAAAATACAACTGGCCCGAGGCAGGCTCGAATATTCCGTGCGCGTGGATGCCTAGATTTACCAACTCTCCATTTCAGTCGCTCCTTCGTCCCCGGCCGCCCCCGCCCTCGCACCGTTCAGTGGCCAGGGCAGCGCCCCCTTCCTCGAGCCCTGTCGCCGCTTTGCCTGCAGCGCTGCATGACGTAAGCAGGCCACTTCCTGGTGCGAGTATCGGTTCTGCTGGAGCGGAACGCTCGCTTCATTGCGAACCCGTCCTTTCCCCGCACCGCCTCGATCCACCCCGCTCTCCGTCCCGCCCCTCGCAGAACAGAGGTACTCGGCCCCGTGTCGCACCGCCCCCCTGTCCCCTGCCCCGCTCCGTCCGCCCAACCCCTCTCCGCTATCCCCGCCTTGTCCTGCTAGGTCATGCCATGCGCCATCCAGTCCCGTTTCCGTGTCCATTCCGAACCTCCTGCTCCTCCCTTCCCTACCCTTCCTAACCCCTCTTTGTCCCAATCAGACCGACCCCTCCGATTTTCTCTTTCTTACCCGCCGTGACCTGCCCTCCCCTTCCCTGTGCGAAACCTCTAGCCGCTCCTAACCGACACGTATCTTCTCCGCATATGCCCTCCCCTGCAAGGCACTCGGCATGTCGATGCGTCCAAAGCAAAATCACAGGGATGATAAAAAACGTTCAATTGTTATATCACGATTATTATATTTATTAAAAAATGTATGAAAATGGGATGTTGAACGGTGGGCCATCCGAGAGCTAATATCAGTATGAAAGATGTGACCACAGGTCAACAAGTGAATCGATGAAGGAATGTATAGAATTATGCCATTATCATCCCTCCTTACGAAATTGTTCATTTCAGGCATACTTCTACAAAATATTGAATGTCAATCAGTTATAAATGCAATTAATATAAACAAACAATAGAGACAACTACCGTGTCAAGTGTAAGTCAGTGTAAGTCATATTTTCTTCTTGAAAACCTCTTAGCAATTTAAAAATAAATTCTAATGATCGTGTTTTACTGCATAGCCCAGGTAAAGGTTATTTTCTGTTACGTTTGTTGTTCTATTTCACACTGATTTGCTAGGTATGCGGAAGAAAAACACATACAGTTTGTTAAATTCTGGCGATCGACTGGCACGCAGAAGAGTCAATATCCAAGAAATGCAGAGTTCGGTTATGCAGCAAAGAGAGCAGTGGCTCAGAGATTTCGAAGCGCACAGCTTCGAAGTTAAATACTGAACTACGATTAAATTTTAGATACATTCTTAGAAATGCACATAGGATTCTTGGAATCTCAAAATTCGGAAAAAGTTTTCAGTTTTAAACTTCAAATCTTAGCTACTTTCCATCATTTGAGTACTTGGTAGTTTTTATTTTAAAAACTATTAATTCTACATCTTTTTCACTGATTTTCAGACAGTTTTCATTTCTTTTAATTCCTAATTCCCATATAATAACTTACATGATTATTTATCAGTATTATGATGTCTTTATTTCCCAACATCATTTTCTTTAATTCATATTTTAATTGGAGAGTAGATTTTCTGTTGTTAGTAGTGATTCCTATTACGTAAATCAACGAATACTTCACAACTATGTTTCACTCCCTCAACAATGTCAGATTACGTAAATGCATTGAAAGTGTGTATTCTACTGTTATTTGCATGTCTTATCATTACCTTGCAATTTGATAATTGACGGGGTAAAATATTATTTCACATTTGCTTGCTACATTTGCTACATTTTATTAGAAGTTCACTTTTCCCCCATGCGTCATATAAATTTCACTACTTTTGACTAAAATAAATCAAATCGGATTAAGTAGATTAAATAGTCAGGTCAAATAGAAGGTTGTAGTCTTTTGATCACTCTAATTAAATTTCTGAAGAGGTTGAATGAAGAAATATGATTGTATTAAAAATGAATGGAAATAGAATTGTATTAGATCACCGAGTAGCTGACCTTTAAGTTATATACCGAATTTTACAGACTGTTATACATATTTTATACTGTAAGTCACATTTGGTTAGACCAAACCAAACATTGCTGACGTAGCTGACTCAGAGTATCAAAAACAAACTGAAAATATAATAAAACTCAAGAATACTTTTTTCACGATCATTACTTCATATTCGGATTCCCAGGAATAACAATTAATCCCAGCATAGCATACGAAAGTGCTTAGTAATATCACCTGGGGACCTCTTTATCAAACTCTGATAACAGAGCGATATGTTCCTCGCACGTTACGACAAAATGTCTACGTCATCATGAACAGCACGTCGTTGTTGAATAATCACAAACGTAAAAAAACCGCACGTCATACAATTAATGCAGCTAATCATGCGAAATATAAATGTCAATATACTGCACCATGTGCCAACATTCGAGGTTATTTTATCTACATGCTCAATGTCGTAAGAAAATTGCAAATTTCTGTGCAAAATTACGTATTGTGAGTTAAGTATTATTACAACTCATGCATGTATTTTTACGTATTGAAAGACACATTACATTTATTTATCAAAATACGAGGTATAAATGATTCAAAATATTACATATGATTAAAAATGAAATTTATACTAAATTTTTAAATCAAGAAAAAATTTGTATAAATAAATTGATATTATTCTGCAAGAAGAAAAATGTTACATACTAAATTATTGTTAAGCGATAGGGGAGGAAACATTTTTAAGTACTGTAATCCTTTTGTGGTGTATTATGTTGTGTGTGATATTAGCATAAATTCTCGATTTGCCAAATATAGAATATTGATAGATGAGCAGAATCTTTTGAATTGAAAATTATCTACAATGATTACATTGAACTATTAATGATCGAAATTTACGCTAATCTCCGCTCCTAGAATCACCCCTGATGTGAAAAAATGCCTAAAAATCCTTTGGAGTATATTGTATTCTTTTCTAAAAGAAGGAATATCTAATGCATTTTCTTAAGTTTATAACGAATGTAGTGACGGTGGAGGAAATGGGATAATGGAGATGGCAGCGAAAATCAAATAAAGCTCTATTGTAAACAAGGAAAATGCCGAAATATATACATTATTTTTCCAGAAAAGACGAGTAAAATATATCCATATATTAGTAGAGTTAGTGAATATTAATTCGGTAGGATGCGGGACCTTTATTTTTTGTTCTCACATTAATTCATCTCACAGTTTTTCATCAATGAACCTTCTGTTCATGATGGATGGACGATTAATTATTACATTGAGTCGGAATATGTTTGCCCCAAATTGTACTGTCTAAAATCATCTCAAATACGAAGGCGTGTCGTGAACTGTTGAACCTACAGATGATTCTCTCTACAAGAGTTTGCGCGCGGAATTTCAGCAGTCCAACTCTGATGTGACGTGACAGAGGATGAAGACTGTACTCAGAATGCCGTCTCAAAAACATTGACTTGCTTGTTTTTGATTGGCAGCCTCGTGCAGACTGCTTAACATTTAATTAAAATTCGTGTAAGATAGCATACAAGAAAACCAATTAAGCAAATTACTAATGCATGCACATCATATTTCTAGTCGATAGTTTAGCAATTACAATCCTTAGTTCCCATTGGGCTAGAAATTGCAATCGATGTTTTCCGAACAGCGAGAGTACACGTCGATGACTTAACTGTGTGTGCACAGTGTCTCTTCTCATGAATATCGCTCGCATTTTTACGGTCGTTGAGAGCACAGATATCTATTATCAACTTCAAACAATATAATTGAACTGCATAGGCAACATCAAGTACTCTCTTGTTACTGTAAGTAAGTTTTACAGTACTTTCAGATTCATTTCAAGAATATGTAAATTTTCTAACCCAATAACATGCGATACCTTATCTGAAGGTGTCAAATTTATTTTGACAAAAAAAAAAAGATAAGGAGAAAGAAAAAAAACAACATATATAAATATCAGTTTCGATTGCTGAGAGTTGAATAGACTCTATCCACTGCTACTTTTTATCCCTCTTGTACATTATACTCCGATTTGAACATAGTGGCACTTCAAAGTCACAATCTGAAAAAAAAGAGGATGGGGGGGGGGGACAGTCATCCAATCGGGAACATCAGTACCATACACTTACGTCGTAACGAAGCTACTAGTAATTCGTTGACTATGCCGCCCTCTCGTGTAAGCTCGTGACCCTGAAAGGAATTCCTGTTTGAATCGGAGTGCATACACCTATTTAAATACCCTGTCCATTCAAGGTCACCGGCTGCAACGACGCTGTCATGTAATCGTGAGTTTCAATTCCAAAACTTCAAGTCGTAACGAAGCTCACGTTTGGATGACAGGGCCCTCCTCTCCTTCCAGCTCGTGACCTTGAAGGGGCACTAATCGGAGTATATTTTTTTGATTCAATCATTGGGGCATTACTTTTTGAAACACGGGAACTTCCAGACATCTCTCTTGTGCGGTATCTTCGCGTGGGCGGAGGCGGTGGTGGGGATGGCCGAAGCGGCGGCTGCGGCAGCCGCGGGCGGAAGCGGCGCCGGAAGTCGGCGCGTCGCGAGGGCGGGATGGGAAGAGCGGGTGGATGGCGGGGGGAGGGGGAGAGCGGCGGTCGGCGGGGGCTTTCACCTCGTGGGCGCGCGCGTCCCTCCTTCCGCTCACCGCAGCGGCGCCAGATCACCCGGCACGCCACAATACCAACGCGCACCCCGCCCCGGGGCGACTGGCAGCGCAGCGGCGCGGCCGCCGCACGGACTCTCGACCTCCGAGGACCCGGTTTCAAACCCCGCCCGCTCTGCGGAGGAATAGACGGCGTGCACAAGGCGGGTTCGAGATCTGCATTCCTCACTTTCCAGTATTCCACCATCATCACTCACGCATCTGTCAACCCAGCTTCAATTTCATTTATCTCTGCAGGTTAGAACAGAGAGGCTCAGGAGTCGGAATAACAAGAAACCATTTGCGTAAATAAAAATCACTAGTCACAGAAATCAAAAATTACAAATTATGAGCCTCTATTTCACTTGATTCGATATACTAGAAAAGCGATACTACCGCCCACCGAACAACGCCCGTTTACCAGGCATCGCTCGCCAGGCATCACCCACCCGCCAGGTGCAGAGTTACCCTAAGTGTGCAGTGCCGCCAGTTACTCTAAGTGTAAAAAGAGACCTCTTTGACAGGTCAAGAACTAAATGAACGTCATTCAGGGCGATGACATTGCTAGAGATAATGATGCAGCCATTTTCAAATGAGCTATCTGTAAACGAACGCACTGAGAAAATGAGTGCATGGCCGTTACTTGCAGTAGTATTGCCAGCAGTGTCTTATCTCCCTATATCACCGACCCGTTTGGCACTGCCTGACATCTCGGCATCCCCAGCCCGGCATCGCCCGGCCGTCAGGCATCCTGACCTACACGGTAGGGATGCGTCATCGACGTTTTCGTAGAAACATCGATGTTTTAAACATCGCTGTATTAACAAAAATGTTATGTGATCGATGTTTTTTTCTCTTCCGAGGTTTTGGTTCTGAATGAAAAATTCTCATGACCACAATAGTGTAAAAGTTAAAATATTAAATTATAACTAATGGTAACTTACTCATGTGTTGGAACCAAAGGAACGCTGTTTGCTATACCTTCATAGAACAAACTCTCTCGCCCGCGATGATCTCCATGCCCTCGTATTTTCTCTTTCTTCGTATTCATTTCGCACATTGAGATGTGGTCAACATTTACTCTGTGGGAGTAGGGTCTGCCCCTTCTTCTCGTACCTTCATTCGGAGAATTGATAAAAACGAACGACTGTCAAATTAAATGTTATTGCACACGATTTTAATGTTAGAGGTTACTAATCCAGTCTAAAAACTTCGATGTTGAAAAACATCAATGGTTAACAGTCGATGTATTTTGAACATGGATGCTTTAATTTTGAACATCGATGTTTTTAGTCTGGATTAGTAACTTCTTTCTAACTTCGATGTTTTGTTATCGATGTCACGTTACAAAACACAGCAGCGTCTGTCCGCGAGGCATCACCCCGCCCGCCCGGTACCAACCGCCGGCTAGACATCGTCCCGCCCGCCCGCCATCGCCCGCCCGCGCACTTTCTCCGTCCGCTTTGCGCGGCACCTGCCTGTCCGTCGCGCGGCACCGATTCGCAGCCCACTTCCCGAGGTCGCCGCTCCACGCACCCGACGGCAGCGGGCGGTGGGAACCGCACCGCGCCGCACCGCGCCTCGCCCTGCGGCAGAGGCCGTCGACCCGCGTCTGCGCAGGGGATAGGGGCCATTGAAAAGATCGGTCGCTCTTGCTTCTGCACAAACACGTAGTGAAGGGCAGGCACGCATGGTGTGTGTGTGTGTGTGTGTGTGTGTGTGTGCGTGTGCGTGTGAGTGTGAGCGTGTGTGTGTGCGTGTGTGTGAGCGTGTGTGTGAGCGTGTGTGTGAGCGTGTGTGTGAGCGTGTGTGTGCGCGCGTGCGTGTGTGTGCGAGTGTGTGTGTGTGCGAGTGTGTGTGTGCGTGTGTGTGTGTGCGTGCGTGCGTGTGTGCGAGTGTGTGTGTGCGTGTGCGTGTGCGTGTGCGGGTGTGTGCGTGTGCGTGTGTTTGTTCGTGAGTGTGTGTGAGTGTGACAAAACTGACGGACGGAGAAGAGAGATGAGGACAGATTCATAATATATTTTCCATTATGATTAAGGATTTTGATTCATAATGGGTTACACCACAATATCTCCTCTGCCCTGACAGAATTCACCACATAATTTATTTTCGGTTAATTACTGGATATTTTATTGAAATATTGGACTTTAAGTTTGATAATATTTATGATATTAATATCAACACTACATTAGTCAAGAATCAAAATATTGTGTTTTTGTTTATAAAATATATCAATCACATACTACAATTTGAGAATATTTTTAACGGATTTACTTTTATTTAATCGGAGAACAGCTGGTCGAAATGGAAAATCATCTCGGAGGGAATGGAGATTCGTGTATGAAGTTTGATTAACTTAAATAGAAACGAGTTTTAAAAGAAGCTGATTTTGAGAATATTCTGAATGCGACTTATTCCTGAAAAAGGAGACCAGAGTTCTATTCCAAGTTGGAATGACAATTTTTCGAACATATTTTATTTAAAAATATCCATAAAGAGCGTAGATTATCGTATTATTGAAGGTAACAAACAAAGATTAATTTCGGTAACATAAAGAAAGTTTGCCAATCTAAACAAGTGTGAATTTTTTTCTTCCATTACTTGATTTTTCAATGTCATTTACAATATTTGCAACTATCAAGAATCGGCTATAATATTTCCGTTTTATACTATTCGTAAATGCTGCATACCATGAAGCAAGAACATGAAACACTTACGCAATAAGATGTTTTCAAGCTGTCAGTGAAGTAGCTGGGACGAGAGGGGCACC
Source organism: Gryllus longicercus (assembly GCA_038098605.1). Classification (NCBI taxonomy): domain Eukaryota; kingdom Metazoa; phylum Arthropoda; class Insecta; order Orthoptera; family Gryllidae; genus Gryllus; species Gryllus longicercus. Next base: position 363,141 of record JAZDUA010000140.1, read on the forward strand.
TGTTTCTTGGGTGGTAGAACTTAAACAAAACTTAATCCCTTACCCCTATCTCTCCCCTCCCTCTCTCGCAACCCCTCCCTTCTCCCCCTCTCTCTCCTCCTCCCTCCCCCTCTCTGACTCCCAATCCCTCTTTTTTCCCTTCCATCTTTCGCTCCCTTTCCCGCCTCTCTCCATCTCTCTCCCTCTCACTCTCTCCTTCGCTCTTTTTTCACTCATTTCATTCTCCTACTCTCTCTCTCTCCCTCTCTCTCTCTCTCTCTCTCTCTCTCTCTCTCTCTCTCTCCCATACACACACATACAAGCATCCATGCACACGTACACATACCTAATATAATACACAGCCCTCTACGTTATTTTTCTTGTTTCTCTTCTTCATTTTTATTGTAATCGAATATGTTTTTGTTATAACTGTTTTGTACTTTTGTGATCATATACCTTGATCACCCCGCAGGCGCCGAGTTGGCTCCTTCCCCGAGGCCGTCCCAAGCGCGGGCGCGTGCACGCGCGGAGCGTGCGCTTGTGCGTGGGCGTGCGTCGCGCCGGGCGACCCACGGGCGCGGGCGCGGGCGCACGTGAGTGTCACGCAGCCGACGCGCCTATCTCGGACGAGATTTCTCCGGTCGCTTATCGGCGCCTGGCGAGGCGGAGCATCCGCGTTCCTGCGGCGCTGCGCTGGGGGAGGGGGACAGGGAGGGGGAGGGGGAGGGGGAGGCGGGGCGCGAGGGGAAGGCGAGACTCAACGGCGGAGGCGGCGGAAACGTCGCCTGACATCCGACGCGGAGGTCACACGGCGAACGTGTGTGATGGAGGCGGCGGCAGCGGTAGCGTTGGTGTTGGCGGTAGCGGAGGCAGTGGTGGAGGTGGAGGTGGCGGAGGCAGTGGTGGTGGTGGTGGATAAGGCGCTTGTTTCGGTGGCGATGGCGATGGCAGTGACAGCGGAAGAAGAGTTGGCGGTAGCGGTGGATGTGGCAGTGACGGTGGAAGGGTGACGACGGGGGCGGTGGCTGCAGTGGGGGGCGGTGGCGGGGACAGTGGCGGAGGGCGGAGTGTTGGCGGGGGCGAGGTGGTGGGGGGGGCGGAGGCGGTGGCGGTGGATAGGGTGGTGACGGGGGCAGAGGGGGGGCGGCATCTAGGGCGATTGGGGGCGGGGGAGGAGGCTGTGTCAATGGCAGTGGCAGTAGCTGTGACAGTGGTGGAGGCATATGTAGCGGGGGCGGCAAAGCAAGCGACGGCAACAGAATCTCTAGCAGCAGCGGCGGCGGCGGGAGCAGTGACGACGCACTACAGCCAACGTCAGGCGCCTTATCGCCGTCTGACAGCTGGAGAGCACTCCTCGGCGTCATCGGGCCGCATTCCTGTGTCGAAACACGTCCCTGACGCCAACTGCACTCATACGAGCTCACACTAGAAGGTCAAAGGGTAACGATAAATTATTCGTCTTTCACAATGATTTGTAAGTTTATACCACAGATAACTAAAGGTAATAACAATTACCGCGTCTTAATTATTGTTAATTTATGACCAAAACAATAGTGTTTCGATAGTGTTCACAGGCTGAGTGAAGCTCATTTAAAGAGTCTGTCGCTGTCACTGCAGCAACTTTGACCAAGAGGTCCTAGGATTTGAGTCCCGACGATATTCTCGTTCTATCATTTCCCTGACACTCAAACATACACCCTTACACCATGCACTATGCATGCTCTACCACACATGTCGGGAGACCAGTCGGGCGCTTACAGTTAGAGATTATTCCGGCTGGGGCGGTGCCCTGCTGGAGGGCGTCGACGAGGTGCAAATCTCTCGCAAGCCGTCATAGAAGTCGGCGTCGGATCTCACTATCCAGCAAAGGAAGAACTAAGGAGTATTAGCAGTTGACGTGCCGCGAAAAATCAATCGAGAGGAATTAGCTCAATAATTTACGCACATGTCAAATAAATTCAAATGAATTTTAATTGCAACTGATGCGTCTGAATAAAAAACTCACTGCATAGATTTTGACAGCCCTTTTCGTGTATTACAGAATAATTTATACATAATGTATGTCTTACACAGCTCCATATGATTATTGTTCCGCTAAAGTAATCCTATAAGAAAGTAGGTTTTCTCTTGATATTTTTTTTCCAAGAAAGGGCTCTGAAAGACCCGTTCAGTTCCCTCTACCAAATTAATTTCGGGTATGCAATTGTGAGGGCTACACAGGAATGTGTACATGCGGTTTGATTTTTGGATTTTTGCAGGCTAAAATAATATGTTTCTTCTCAAAATCGACATTGGAATAGAGTCTTGTAAAATTTACTTCAACCGCTTTGCTGTAAAAGGCAAATATAAATCCCTTATTCTCGCATTTAACTCCCTCGGGTTGCTCCTAAACAGTGCGCTAGTTTTCCGTGGTGCGTTCCCGGGTTCTATGTCCGGTCGGGGCCAAAATAGCTGTAGCTTTCCATTAGAATAGTGGCACTTTCTACAGACGAACGACAAAAGAACAGCTAAAGCAAGCCACAAATGGCGAAAGATATACGTCATGCTCGTCATATACTTCCCTTAATCCAAGGCAAGGATAATAAATAAAATAAGGACCATTCCCGGAAACACTGCTAGCTGGCAAAATGTCGGTGCAATCCGACCCTAAAATAGCAAATACATTTTCACATTCACGACGTGAACGTTACGAATACCTCGGTCTGTTAGCGTAGGCCGTCGCTGGCGTCTCGCGAAGGACACACAGCCGCGCTCTGACGGCGGCGCTCAGAAACAAAGTGACGCGGGAACCGCTTTCAAACGCGAAGGCACAAGGCAACCAAGGCACACGGGCGAGGAAGGCTCAACAGCGAGAAAAATCGACAAGACAGACACATCAAAGTTATTACTTACTCAGATATATTTAATTAGCACATTTAAAATCCCCCACAGATGAATTAGGAAAATTACTTAATTAATGTTTTTCATTATCATTAAATTGTATTTCTTTTTAGAATCACTTATTACGCAAACGACATCTGGTAATTCTAGAGCCAGACATTGGTTGCAATTGAACGAATCAATGAGGGGCCGTCCATAAATTACGTAATGCAGATTTGGAGTGTTGTGAATACCCCCTCTCCCCCATGTAACGCCCAATTGACACTCTTAAATAATTATGTACCGCTTGTGCCACCCTGCTCCCATTTATAGTACGTAAAACATATTACAATAAAAACATATTTATTAATTTTATTTGTCTTATGTTAAAATATATGATTACGTTAGAATTAGTTAGTGGGGCTGACCGCACCCAACAATAAGATTGAAGAAAATTTATGAGTGAAGGAAGAATGCATAGACGAGATAATGTCTGACAAGCCGTGCATATGAAATTATTTTAGCAATACTACACGTAACTATTGTTTCAGCACGTAACTATTGTTGAAAAAAATCAATGTTGTGTAAAACTTAACTTATACCCCCCTACCCCTACGTAACGCAGCGTAAAGCTGCCCCAAACCCTCTCCATCCCTCTTTAGCTTTACGTAATTTATGGACGACCTCTACGAAGTATCAGTTTTACGAAAAGTATAGTTTTCGAGGAAATGTACACCCATCCCAATGTAAGACTAGAGGCTCCATTTTTTAGTTACGATCAATATAAAATGTTTTCTCATTTGTTAACTTATAGTTAATATTTATAACGCAAACAATTGATACATTGAATAACATTCATTAGCACAGACAATTAGTACAAGCTCGAAACAATTTAAAATAAGGTCAAACTGCGAAGACACAAATATTGAGAAAATCTGGTCAGAGGTTAACGAAAGAACCGTTTAATTTCAGGGCAGCGCTTTTAAGAAAATGTTTTTCATATTAAAAATCGTTCACTGGCGAGTGCCTGGCGTGCTTGGTGCAGATTCCTGCCCTTTGTTCCCGAGAAGCTCCTATCTCCGCCCATCTCCGTCGGCCACGCCCCGAAATAGCGGGTCAGAATCTCGGGCTGTGCGAAGCGCTGGGCGTGGCGGGGAGGTTGGGGCGGGGCGGGGAGAAGCGGGGCGGTGTGAGGCGGGAGGGGGCGGGGGAGAGGCGCGACGTGTGTGTTCCGGGTTTCACCCGCGGCGGCCATTTGCATGCGTAATGCCGCGGCGACCCTCTCCTCTCTTCCCCTCTCCCCGCCCCCTCCCCGCACCCGTCGCCCTCGGCCTGCGTCTGCCGCCACTGCCGCCCGCAGCACCCGACCGTCTCGCCCCCCCCCCCCCCCCCTTGCCTTCCTCACCACTCGGCGCCCACAATATGCTACTGCGGCTGCATCCCGCAGCAGAGGCTGCCCTGTCGGCTCCGCGACCACCGCTGCAACGCTCCTCCCGGTCTACCCGTGTTCTAATCTCGCTCTGCCACGCCCCTTCCTCTTCACCCCGCCCCATCCCACCACGTTCCATCCTACTCTTTCGTCTATACATCTATACAGCATCTTCAGTTTCCTCCATTCTTTTAACGTCGCTCTATCTTCCACTCCGTCCCATCTTCTCTCCCATTACTATACATCTATACAGCCCCATTCCGCGATTTTTCAGTCATCTTCAGTTTCCTCCATTCCCTTAACGTCGCTCTATCTTCCACTCCACCCCATCTTCTCTCCCACTGGAATATCGCTGACTCCTCAGTCCCACTAACCCAATCCCCGACAATTCACTAACTAACTCTCTGACCTCTCAGGTCCTGTGCCCTGATCTGGGAGCAAAGCCTCTACAAAGGAACTACGATTGAAGTGACGATGATACAACATAGAAGAACTGTAAATCAGGGTCACGTACGCAACAGAGAATATGGCAGAGGATATAACTAATCGAGATCTCAACTAATGAAAATTAAGGTCAATCAAATTGCATAAGAGAAAATAAGAGGAAGCAGTGCTACTTCCTGAATAGCTATCTCGAACCCGTTTTTTACCACTGAAAACGCTTTGCTCTACTCTAATGTTTGTTCTTTCTGTTACCATCCTTTTTTTGTATTTTCTCTCTCTCTCTCTCTCTCTCTCTCTCTCTCTCTCTCTCTCTCTCTCCATGTTTTGCTTTCATATTAATCCTACTTAATCCCCGGGTCGAGCTGAAATGCGACGGCATATGAATATCATCGTGAGACGGAAAAGCCGAAGTAAGGCAAAGCGAAGTGACAACGTGTAGTGGACCCGAAAGAAAATAGAAATAGGGTAAGAGCAATGAAAATGTATAATGAATATGAATAATATAATAAATTGGGCTCTAAACTAAGGTCGAGCGGAATATATAATAGTAAAGACTAGCTAGGACTTGTAGACACTTCTACAAACTATTAGGTTATTGAAGGTACTTTATAATTGATTATGAAGGCACCAATAGACCTTGCATTCTTCAGTTCAGGGAATCGAAGCATTATTGTATCACTCATTATTAAATAACCGTGGAAACAATACATCGGAATTGAGACACTACACCTGTGTAACAGAGGAGTAATTATCTCCAAGCCAAATCAACCTCTTGTGAACTCTTTTGACCCTACTTTGACTATTTGATACTTTCTCTTAATTATTTGTACCTGTCACATACTGACAGACCTACAGACGTATTGGAAAATGCTTTCCCGATAGTAGAGACCTACAAAACGTGTATTTCAGTAAAAAGTATGATAACATTGCTTTACAACATTATTGATCTTTCCGATATTATGTACACAAGAAAGAAAAAAAGTATAATGAATTGGCAATAAAAAACTTTATACTTTAAACTTGAATACTTTCTTACAACAACGAAGTTTACTCAACTTTTACGTGATGAATATTGTACTTGCTTTATTGTTATTTTGTCATTGGTATATTTATCTATATTGTTATATTGTCATTTTTGACCATTCTTAATGAGGCATCGTCAAGCATTAGATCTTTCTCTGCCAAAAAGTAATGTAAACCTAAATGTAATAAAGTAACGATTTGTGATATTGGCTACCATTATTTTGTACTACAATTTTGAAATTAAAACGTCCATTTCCCGATCTCGAACTAGTAAGCCTAGTTATGTGCAACAAGGCTTCTGGCCGCTACAATCAACTCGTCCGCTGAATTAGCAATATCATTTCAACACTTTCACTATAACGCTATAACATTTGCTTTGAAGTCACTCCTGATTAAACATGAAATTTAATCAAGCCGAGATTGCGTGCCTATGCTTATTAACACGTTTTCGAATTTGCGCCCTAGTATCGCACAAGCAGATCAACTTGGGAGCACGAAAGGTCGCGCAGTCAATTGTTTTGCAACGGAGCGTTGCGGAGCAGACAAATGACGGCGACCACCCGCGCGGGATCGGGGCGCGCGGAGCTGGTGTCGGAAAGTAAAAGGAGGAAAAGAGGTTATGCGGCCCAAATCTCACGCAGCGCCAGCGAAAGCCGACGTGGGGAAGCTGGCGACGTAAGGGGATTGGGCGGCCCCCGCGAGACCCGGTCGGGCGCAGCCAGCAGAAAGCAGTACCTCGTCACCGGGTACACTGAGTGGGTTCCGCTTCCTCATAATCTCACGAGCGTTCTGTGAGATATTGTACTGAGTCGAGTAATGTTATATTTCGGTCCGTATTTAACCACTCAAGACAATATGTACAGATACGCCTACTGGAATAAAATGAAAGATTGGCAATGCTGTGATGTCATGGAGACAGTCGACGTAAGAAGAAAATATATCTTCTGGAGTGAGGACGTACTGATTGATTAATAGAGTTTTTCATTCAGAATGGCATAACTCAGTGGAGGATTTGGATGTAAGAAATGCAACGTGACATTGGAGGTATATTTGATAGAGAATATTACGAAACAGTAAATGGACTATATGGAAAATTTGAGAGAGTCCAAATGTGAAATGTGTTTATAAACTAAAAAGAAAAGAACTGGACATAAAGAAAGATCGTTTGGTAATTTGAAAGAATTTGAATTTGAATTTTGTAATTTGAAGAAGGTTAGTCTAGATACTTTTCTTGAAATTTGTGGAATTGATTAAATGTTGTATTGATTTTTTAGTTTTTTTTAGTTTTGCAAACAATATTCTACCAGTGAGAGCATAGGCTTCCGCAGCCAGAGTCAGTATTTACTAGGCTGTCCGGGTGACGCCGCGTCCTTGGCGAAGGTGACGACGTTTCGGTCGCCATTCTGCGACCTTCCTCAGGGCGTATTGCGCGGAGATGTGCTGCGCACGAGTTTAAATGGGGCTTAGTTTCTCCTCTACCCAAGAGCCGGTTGGCCGGGTGGTCGGCTAATGCAGGGGGTTTAATGATCTCCTTCATAATTCGAGGAGAACAGAATTTTATTAACATTTTTATTTCAGCAAAATAAATATATTTCGTTGCCCTTTAGTGTGTTTTTGCAGCGGAAAATTGTGTCAGTTGTTCAGTTGACCGCGTCACGGTCCGATGTACAGGGTCATGCCGCCGCACAGCGAGTTCGGAGGCCAACAAGACGAAGAGCGCGGAACGAAGGAGAGGTGAGGCGGGAACACAGACAGAGGGGCTGGTTTCTCCGACAGCTCACATGCCGAAGACTAAGGAACGGAGGCGGACGTACTAAACGGACTACACAATCATTGGACCGCGAGCGCAGACAAAGCGACAGACTTAGGGGAATCCCCCGATTCTTTCTCCGCGTCGAAGGAAAAGTCGCAACAAGCCAATAACACGCTTCTGTTTTTTATCAATCTTTTAGTATTTTCTGTAATAATTAATACGAAATACATTTCAATAATTAAAGAAAATGAGGTTGTTTGAAGTTTTTCATGATTCGTTTTCACGTTTTTTACCTATGTTTGCCAATCTGTTAGCTGTATCTCGCGTGAACGTACGGATGAATTTTTTCGACGTTTCATTTTTAAATAGATATTATTCAAATGTAATTAATAAGAACAATAATAGTGTTCATTTTGGTATAATTATCAAATTTAAGAACCATAGTACATATGATTGCACATACATGCGATTTTGTCACATACGAGTAGCTTGAATTACAATAGAAGAGTGTCCAGACTCTTATAAATATTAGTTTTACTAATGTTGTAGTTTGTAAGGTAAATTAAGAAACAAGTAACCTGACAAATCCATACTTCTTCTAAATGTCAACAAAAACATCTGTTGAAAAAAAAGAACGATAAATGAAATTAGGAATTTAAATGAAAAAATCGGTATTTCCGTCGTGAAAAAAAAGAAGAATGGACTTTTAATACGCAGTGCTGCTATTCTACTTCATGTAACAAGAAAATGGTTAAAGGTACGTACAAGATCTCATAATTTATCTTGTAAAAATAATTTATTTCAAGTACAACTAAATTTAATTTGTGTAATTATGACTATTGGCATTTTTGCTGTTGTTTATTTTATTAACTGAAACGTTTGAGGCCATACTGCCTCTAGAGTCGATTTCTTGGGATTGTGAACATCCTGTGTTTGAAGAGCTCGCACCGTCACTGACCGACTGGTAACGTCAGCTCTCACATCGGAACGAAGGCCCCTGTTCAGAGCTGAGCGGGGCACGAACCATGAAGTGGGCAGAGTAGGACTGGGCAGTGAAGGGCACGGCAGAGCAGAAGAGGGGGAAATAGGGTAGGGCTGGGATAATTAATTCCTTTTTCTGACGAATGAATAACATATAAATACTTGGGCAATGCTGGGTAACAAATAAAACAATTTCAAAGAGCTCGTAAAGTAAGCAATCCCTGAATAGAGCAACGGTTAACGAAACGCCGAACTACGTGAAAGAAAAGGAAGAGGCATCGATTGTCCAAGCGACAGCCAGCAACCAGCGCAGCTTACAAGCCCACAGGTGGGGCGGGAGGGGGGCAGAGGGGAAACAACGGCGCAGCGGCGGGGCGGCAGCGGGGGTGGCGTGACGCAACACGGCATTTCGTAACGCCTTCGGGAGCGTAGCTCCGCCTCCACCGCCGCGCCTCCAGCTCCGCCTACGACGCCCAGCCCGCCTCCGGCACCGCCCCCGCCGCCCGCGCCGCCCCCGCCGCCGGCCCCGCCCACCCGCCGACGCGTGCGGAGCCTTCGGGCCGCTTCGAGCTCTACAAGGAAAACGGACCGCGTTTGTAAATAAGGCGAAGCACCGCGCGGGGCCCGCGACGCGACGAAGGATCGAAACTGCTTTCCATTCAGGGAATTTACAAGGTTCTCACCCGCTCTGTGGGCGGCGGAGAGGAGAAGGTAACGCGATCAGGAGGTACTTTTCCGTCCGTCAAACCACGTGGACAGATTTTGATTTGCATATATGAAGTAATAATAACGATTTTTTTACAAGAATTCTAATCGGAAACACTTATTTATGTATTTGTTAATGTCCATAGAAAAAAAGGTTTGAAGAAAGCATCCTTCACATAAAAAGCAATGTTAGTCAGTCTCTCAAACTATAACTGGATCCTGATACTGATGGAAATATTCTGGCTCTCCGCAGAAAATAGAGATTACTCGTGTCTTATCAAGATTGCTTAACTAATCATTATGTATCAATCGAGTGACCCGGGTCTTTCCGTCACTCACAATTGGGCCCTTTCCTACTGTCACTCACGGTTGGGCTGTTCCCCGTCCACTAATCGCGAGAAATCTGGTGGCATCTGACGCGTGCAGGTCTCATGGTGCGGAGAAATATATAAACAAGTATATATTGAATTTTTGCAGAACCATCGACATGACTAATAAAGTTGTCCAAAAAACCGTGTATTTTTGTTTTATTATGCAGCTAAAAGGCATTTTGAGTGACTTACAGTATTTTCAAAGTTGATCAATTGCCCATTCACTCCTCTTGACAACACAAATAAACTGAGGCAACTCTTAGCCGTTAAGAAATTATGGAAGAATTGTAGAAAAACACGTGTGTTTTTGAAGCTCTATGATATTTGGTGACAGGATATAAATTATTATACTGTCCTTCAACTTACATGAATCGTTACGACATCATTCATCAGAGTGACAATTATTAAACCTAATTTAGTAATGAAACAAAAATGTAAACAAGTATTTTCACCGATACTTTTCCATGTACCTTTCTATTCCTGAAAACTACTTGGAAAGCACAAAATAAACTTTTTGACATGAAAATACTCCCGGAAGCACAATGTTAAGCAGTAGACGACGAATTTTACAAAAAACATGATATTCTGAGATCGTATCATCATCTTCATACCCGACGTTTGCACTACGGTTTTCTAATAATTACTCTCTGTATACGGACTACAAAAGCATACTTGTGTTTAGGAAACATAATCAATTGATGTGATTCAAATTTTTAAAGATTCTTTATTTGGAAGACCGTTTTTTCAACAGATTCAACCCATTTAACCGAATCTCATTGAGAAAACACTTGTATACTCTACGAACTGACAGGAAATAACACAGCACAATTAAATATCTTTAACAAGCAACACAGATTTTTCAGAAATTTTCAAAATCATATCTTACACACGTGAACAGCATTTACATGCAATTTACGTTTCAGATGATTGGGACCCACGGGAACTGAGAGACAGACAAATTAAGGTATTATCGCTTACTTGCATTCAATGGACTTTTGTTATTAATTCGCAATAATTGACTGGAGAATTTAAAATAATTCTACAACAGTAATCGTATGTTAACCGGGCGGAAGATTACAAGAAAAAAGTAAAGAACAAACGATATAAAGAAAACGCACATGTGCTTTCGAGTGGTGCTTGGACCGGAAACGTTGAGGAACGCTGTCGTATAGCACGTGAATTGCCCCGCCCGCCGCTTCATTCGAGTGCGACGTACTCCGATTAATTTGGCAAACGAGTATTGTCGCGCGGTCCGTCGCTCTTCGGCTGCTCTGCGTGGGCGGCAGCGTTCCAGATGGCTCGTGTCCATCGCGCGATCTGCATCCCAAATGGCCGCCAATGAGCAAATGGCCCTCACGGCAATAGATGACCCGCGCCGCCCGCCGCCCGTCACGTGCCGGCGGCGGCCGAGCAGGAGGTGGTGGCGGGGGCGGGAGCGGGGGCGGTGGTAGCGACGCCCGTGTTGGAGGTGGCGGCGACGACTGAGTCACGCTGTCGGCAGCGATGGCAGTAGCAGTGATAATAGCAGCGGTGACGGCGGTGGAGGCTAGGAGGGTGACGGCGTTGGCAGCGGGAGCGGTCCTAGAGACGGCCAAGTCGGAGTTGGCGGTAGGGTCTTTGAAGGCAGCGGTTGAGCCACGCTGTCGGCAGCAATCGCAAAAGTAGTGAGAATAGTAGCGGTGACGGCGGTGGAGGCTAGGAGGGTGACGGCGTTGGCTGCGGGAGCGGTTCTACAGACGACCTAGTCGGAGTTGGCGGTAGGGTCTGCGAAGGCAGCGGTTGAGCCATGCTGGCAGACCGTAGAAGAGGTGGTGACTGTGGCATTGACAGTAGACAAGAAGGCGAATTACGGTGCTGATGTCAGAGATGCTGGTGACGGAAGTTGCGGCGGTCACCTAGAGGTTTCGGTGACAGTAAGACGAAGTCGACAGTGACGATGAGGTGCTGGTGATGGTGACGGTGACGTGATGATGAGAGCGAGGTGATGGTGACAACGAGGTGATGGTGAATGAGACGTGACGGTAAGGTGATGGTCGTGACGGTAAGATAACGGTCGTGTGATGAAATATAATAATAGAAACGTTTTTTGTATGATTATATTTTTGACGATGCCGGACAGGTGATGGTGATGGTGACGGTGAGGTAATGATGATCGAGGCATGCAATTGATGATGACGATGACGATGCCAACCAAGTGGAGATGTGGGGACAGTGAGAGTGCCGTTTTGGAGGCGGGAACGGGGACAGGAAATGGGGACGGGGAACGGTTGAATGAGGCGGGGTCGGGGACAGTGACGGCGACGGCGTCGGTGACGGTGACGGGGACGGTGACGGGGACGGTGACGATGACGGGGACGAGAACGGGGACAGTGACGGTGACGGTGACGGCGACGGCGTCGGGGACGGTGACGGCGACGGCGTCGGGGACGGTGACGGTGAAGGTGACGATGACGGGGACGAGAACGGGGACAAGGACGGGGACGAGAACGGGGACGGGGATGGTGATGGGTGGCGGGTGGCGGGCGGTGCGGGTGACGGGCGTGGCGGCGCGGTGGCGCGAGAACGACGTCGGTCCAAGCGCAATGACCACCCGCACAGCTGGGGACGACCTGCGCTGAGCCACAGCAGCGCTGAGGGTGGCGAGGGTTTGCAGTTGGCGCTTCCTTGTTACCTCTCGAATGAATTACGGCAGACGTGAAATAGTGGAGCAGGAGATCGTGTGATGAAATATAATAATAGAAACTTTTTTCTATGATTATATTTTTGACTCCTACTATGACTAATATTATTTTTAAGACAAATAATACACATGCATTATATATATATATATATATATATATATATATATATATATATAATTATTAAAATATTATTAAAATATAATCATCTTGCATAACATATTATTCAGGTGCACAAATCGGAAAACACAAATATTGTGCTGCAACGGTGGTTCTACATTATTTTTGTACATGTTTGTTGTAGCAGGCAAGAAACTTGCTAAATATTCTATGTAACTTAAAGATGTAATGAATCATATATAATTATAATTATTAAACATTTTTTTGTTAAGAAACATGTCGAGCGGTTGCTGGTCATTGCGTTTATGTAAACACATTAACCTTAGCATTTAAAAACGCTCATTAATCTTCGAAGTTAAAAAAAATCTTTGTATAAAACATGATATTCTTTCAACAGAACTACTGCAACTTGCAAAATAAAATCAATACAACACACTAATGGAATTAAGAAGGTTTTGAAAACGGCGTAATGAACACATAACGTCAAATAATTGTTATTAGATTAATTTACGATTGAGTAAATATTTGATGCTTATACTATAAAACGAACCAGGCATCTAGGGGCCGCTACCTTTCATTGAGAGCAAAAATCACGGAATTTAGTTGAGTAGAAAGATCTAATTCCTTTCCAAAAGACCAGAAATAGTGGATCAGGGCATCAATTCGTGTCACCGCAGTGCCTCTGACCGGGAGGTCCTAGGGTTCAGGTTCTAACGGTACGATGATTTTCGACACTAGCTACATAGATCGAAGTCGGCCGCTGCGCTATCTAGAGGAGAACTCTAACGACCGGCTGCTCTAACCGCTAGTTTTCCGTGGTTTCTCCGATCACCACCAGGCAGATTGCCGGAGCACTACCCTAACAAACGGGCTACGGATCGCGTGCGATCTTGCCTTCCCACAGTCCTATCCTCACCCCTTACATACACTTTCGTCTACATGCACTAAAGAGACTACCACACTTGTCGGGAGACCAGTCGAAATCTTAGAGATTGTCTCAGCTTGGGCGGCGCCACGCTGGTGGGAGAGAGCTGGTGGGAGAGAGCTGGTGGGAGAGAGCTGGTGGGAGAGAGCTGGTGGGAGAGAGCTGGTGGGAGAGAGCTGGTGGGAGAGAGCTGGTGGGAGACAGCTGGTGGGAGAGAGCTGGTGGGAGACAGCTGGTGGGAGAGAGCTGGTGGGAGAGAGCTGGTGGGAGAAAATTCCCGTTCACCGGCGTAGATTGTCGCCGGGTCTCGCCATCCAGCGGGGAATATCGCTGCCAGCACCAACGAAAAAAAAGGCAAGTGCTACACTTACGGGAATAATGACCAACTGTTACGCCCTGAATCACAAATAAATTAAACATTTCTAAAGTAAAACCCGATAGTGTTTCAAGTATGTCGTTGATTGAATTTCGAAAAGTTATTCAACTCTGTTGTTTACAGTGAATAGTGATTGCATTGCTTGATAATTTGTGAACCTCTCTCATTTCATTACTTTTCGATAATAAATACTAAACAACATGACACAACGGTTTTTGGATTTTAGGAATATTACACTTCTGAAATACATACTTATTTCCCGCATTTAATGAATAGTACAATACTATTCTGTTGCACCTCTGTTATTCTTTTTTATGCGCGATAGAATCGCAAGGGTTGAAGTACGTAGTTAATTGTTAAGAGTGCGAAATCTGCCGAAACGTAAAACTGTTTATCTTATCCCGAGTACCCAATCAAAATGGACCAGAAAATTAACAGGAATAATAATAAACTGTTATTTACTTTATCCAAGGTCCTTTATTTTTATGCATAATCCGTTACAGATCGACCTTTTCAATACTTGATTTCATTGAAAGGTAGCTGAGAATTTTTCAAACTTCCGGTATTCAAATAAAGCAAGTTCTTGTTCATGAACCCAATTAAATGCCCTCATCTTAATTTCATGCTCATTAAAACTTCATCAAACCCTTTCATGGTAATTCAATTTTTTCCCTCTTGGTTCTTGGAAGCCTCTTCCTTGCTTTGATGTTGTTTTTGCAATTTCAACATTTCATTCAACAACTTTCTAAGTGCACACTACAGACGAAAGGGTGTAATCTTTTTAGTTGGATATCGAAAAATAATTAATGGAATATAATTATAATTAATCTATTGCAATTAATACGACAGTGATGTTTATAATTCGAGAAAAAACAAAAACCTACCACACACAACCAACGATTATTCATATATAAAACATGAGTTGATAATGTTACATTTTTAATTGTTCAAGGATTGTAATGTAATATAATTTATTTTTATTTTGAAGGGTTTATCTTCTCAATTCTCAATTGGAAAGAAAGGTGTTTAAAATTGACACATTTTATCATATGTATCAAGGGAAATTTAAAGCATTAGGACTGAGTTAGAAACCACTAGAAATACGGCTTCGAGGAGTAAGAAAGAAAAGTAATGTGTAATATTCTGAAATAATTTAACATTAGAGAAAACTATTAGAATTTGGCCCGCATAACTATACTGCTTTAATTAAATAGATTTCTGTTCAACAGAGTTCGAGAAATCGCGGCCACAGAATAACAAGGCTCTATTTAACTTGCAGGAAAATTTAGTGTATTGAAAGTTTGGAAGTACCTGATAATTATATGTAAAAACGGTATATCATTCTGTACGTAGATGATGTTCATCAAATCTGATTGGAAAAATCAAATTAATATGAGAATAGGAACAATTCAAAACATCATTTTCACCAAAAAATTTAGACAGAAACGTATTATACTGAGGCCGCAAAATATGAGTTAGAGATTTACTTAAGCAATAAAACAGAAATAAATTATTACGGTAACATCCAATAACTTGAATCTAATGTTATTTAATGTTCAAATGGAAGTGATGAGGTAAAAACATGAGTTGAATTATCATACTCTCTGTAGCTCGTAAATGTTCAACAAAATACCAACGTTGTTGTGAAGCGAAATTGCTCATTACTAAAAACTCTAGTAGAGACCTAAAAATAGCATTTCTCAAGCGAGGCGCAACTCCCCGCGTCTCCATGGGCTTCGCCCAAGTTGTTCTCGCTCCCTCCCCCTCCCCCTCCCCCGCCACCGCGCTGTCCACTCCGCTTTGAGAGGCGGAGGCGTCGGGTAGCTCCGGGTAATGGCAAGATAATTGCTGGGAGCCGCAAGGAAGCTACGCCCGGGTTTCCGTACGGAGCGGCGGAGGGGACGGTGACGGCGAAAGCGGTAGCGGTGGCGGTGACGGCAGTGACGACGCAGGCGGAGGCGGAAGGGAACGCCGGGGACAGTGAAGGTGACGGCGACGGAACTGGCGGCGGTCGCGGAGCGATAGTCGGTGGAGAGAAAGGTGGCAACGGACGGTGAGAACAGTGACGGTGGTGCTGATGGTGAAGATGAGGGTGGTGGCGGCCACGTCGACGGTTTGATTGATTAGTGTTTCCGGGTGCATGAAGTGGTAAGATCATTAGTGCCGCAAATTTAGTGCGTGCACCACCTCCGAGGCAAAACATGTACTACACGTACGGGACTAATGATCCTAGTAGTTGACGCTCCCGGAATCACTAATAGTCAATCAATCAGGGGGCGAGCAAAGGACAAGGAAGAGGAAGGAAAGTTCGCGCGCGGACCGTAGCCCGTTTTTAGTGTACTGCTCCGGCATTCGCCTGGTGTAGATCGGAGAAACCACAGTAAACTACAAATCAGATCAGCCGACCGCTAGAATTCTCCTCCAGATAACGTCTGAACGCAACCTAGATACGTAACTTGTGTCGATAATCCTGCCACTGTCGGGACTCGAACCCTAGGACCTCTCGGTCAGAGGTAACCGTCGAAACAGCCCTCACCGGTAGGTGGTTAAAGGACGGCAGAGGCGATATTGGGTCTGAGGGGGCGGTGACTGCGGTGATGGCAGTGGCGGGAGCGCTCTGGCGGGCGAGCGGGCGGCGCCGCCCAGTGTAATGGGATGACGAGGCTTACTTCAATTACGAGGTGGGGGCGCCTCGGTGCTTGCTCGGACGCGCGCCACCAGGCACAGACAGCGCTGGCGGACCCGCCCTGCGCCTGTTGCCGCCGCGGTGGCCTCCGGCAGACCCCAGAGTAAACGCGCCTTCTGACAGCCGCTTCGGCTTCCGCACACGAGGTGTCTTCCGCGGTGGCAACAAGATTGACGAGTTACGTCTTAGGCCGGGGTCTTGGGCTTGCATATGGCTGTCGGGTAACGTCACGTTGTACACAATTTGTTGATGTTTCGTTTTCTTAAATCACGGTAGTTGTGGTGGTGGTGATTGTGCTGGTGGTGGTGGTGATGATGGAGATGATGATGATGAATGTCGCAGTCAGATCTGAGCAAATGCCAGGGAGGTATTTTACACGTTTTTGGGAGCAGCTGTTAACCTGATGATTTGCCTTCCACTGTACGCAGGACGTTAGAATTTCCAAAAGGGGTGTGATGTTAGATGATTGTGGAAGGGATGATGTCCAGGTGTTATACATGGTGGCAGGAGAACACAACAATGGCACAGCTGGTGATGAGGTCGATCGTAAGTGTTTCAAACGCTTTAATGTTTCTTTCTTCAGGCGTATGGAAATGACTAGATCAATTGCACACCTCTCAAAATAATAAGGAAGCAGAGGCGAATGGATACGAGAATTGAAGGATACAGCCTTTTAAAACGTGAAGGCATTATGCGAGAATTTTTATTTTCACTACACTAGGAAGCATGGAAGCAAACTTCCAAGGTCGTAATTGTGAGGAAGACTATAGGCGCATTTACTTACGGTGAGTGTTGAGAACTATAAATTCTCAACACTCACCGTAATAACCATATAAGGAATTCCCAACGTGTCGTTATCCACATTAGCAACTGAAATTTTAAAACATTAAGGGGAGCCAATAACCGAATATGATGTAGCGGCTGGTGAAATTATTATCAAGATTCCATTGATTACAACAGCAAGTAATGAAAATTGTCATTGCCCTTCTTCCATATTCATTGTTAAGATGTTCAGAAAATTCACTATATTCTAAGGATGTATTCACAACTTTACTCTATGGCATCAGGAAACAAATACGCAACAAGTACTGCAGAAATGTAATGAGTAGTTTTTAACACACCGCTCAAAATATACTGTATTTTGCAAACAATGCTCGACAATAACGGCTAGAAACTATCTAACTTCGAAAAGGAAGTTTCCGCTTCATGGAAATAGAGATATTGTAGGAGGTATTATTATCTGTAAGTCTTTTACGTGAATTCTTTGTTTAATGGCTGACGTTCACTGTGCGTTATAGAGAAAAAGATAAGGGGATCGATGAAACAGACAATTATTTCAAAAGGATTCGATACAAGAAAAAATCTGGGAATCCCTGGTTATTTCATACAAGAAAGCAGGGGCGTGGCAGAAGGACTTGGAGCAAGTGAAACAACATGTGATCAGTTGGTTCTTGAAAATGGAAATCTGATAACACCTGTAAGGAGATAGGGTCAGAGAAAGGGCCAGCCTCAGCAAAGGCAATCGAACTACTGGCGTCGGGTCAATCTACCCGACGGCATTTTTTTTTATTTCCCAAGAACATGACGAGTTACCGATGACGCGGAGTTCATGTAATCTCTTATGATAATTTTCTTATCCAGAGAGTTCAATGAAAAGGCCATTGGCGTATCTGTTTCACTGAATTTCCCTTTCTTCCCCGACCACCAGCGTTAGTGTTAGATTTCAGCATTTCGATGTGGCAGATGTGCAGAGTCTTCGCCACTCACTTTAGGTAAGAGGTGAATACTGCTTTCGGGGGGGGGGGGGGGGTGAAAAAAACAAGTGGCCATTTTTGGATAATTACGTAAGAAAAAGCAGTCACTTCTCTGGAATTCTTGCCAAGTAAACGAAGAGAGGTAAATTCAAGCTTCTTTGGCTTTACAAATGAAGTTTCAATGACGTTGTATGTACCAACCCTATTACGAACTGTAGTTATTTCTTCAAGGCAAGGACAAGACGATCGACGAATGCAAAGGCCCTTTACAGAAACTAGAAATTATACCTTTTTGGAATTGTATGAAAGGTAGAGAGGACACGCGATCACTTGTGTAGTAATTATATTGTAGCCAGAAGAAACAAGGAGATGTCAGTTAGATCTTTTCATTTATTTTTTTGTAAACATGACGATTTTTACCTTTATTAGACATTATATACACTATTACAGATATATTCCTCCCCAAAATCATGCAAAGGGTGCAATTTTTGTGAATCACAATGATCGGGCCTATATGCCCCGGCGCCAGTGTGTTATAGATCTCACGCAGTAGTTAAGGATTAAATCAATGTCAACCATGGACAAAGTGGCGAAGAAGGAGTCGATGACCACGAGGGGGTCGAGTCACAGTGGTGATGAAGGGAAACGCAAAAGCAACAGACACAAATTTCAGCGAGGACCATGAGAGAGACCGAAGTGTTCAAGTAAATCAGTTGTGCCAAAAACGCGCCCGCATGAGAAAACTGCCCGCCTGGGTGTCTGGGAACCTGACTACGTCGGAGTCTGGGAGTCTGCGAGTGCGGGACTCTTCCCCTGACTCCGCTTACACTTCCCCTCCCAATCCAGAGAGGAATGCACACGTGCAATCTGTAGCAGGGAAGTCAAACACAGATCTCTCGAAATATCATGACGAATGGTTATTTCATACGTAAACATGTTGCCTGAATGTTTTTAAACAAACCACTTAGATTTGAATTAAATTTTGTATTATAATATGTTGTAGCCTCGTGGCTAGCTTCGATTCCTGGTGAGGCAAGATTATAACGCGCGTTCCCCTTGCAATCTCCCCCAATGTCGTATATGTTGCTATGTGACGATGCGAAAATTCACTTCTGAGGATGAGAAGACCGGGATTCGGCGTGGGGATGTCTACATGCTAACCACACGTACCCCCCCTAACCCATGGCGACCGCGAGGCAAAAGAATACCATCGTTTGTTATCCGTAAGCGGATGAGCCCACCCTTCCCGCTAAAGCGCGAGGAAGATCGTGATAGCTATCAACCACACGTAGCTCGTTGAACACACGCAGTTCGCTTATTTTTTCACACATTGCTAAGGCCCGATTTAATGAACTACTCCGGCTCCACTTTGACAACCTCCGGCTTCTGCATCCGCTAGCCACCACTGGGCGACGGAGTTGGCGCAGCGGCGTCCGTGGAACGCTGGCGGGGTTGGGGGGCGGGGGGGGGCAAGGAGGCCAGCCGCCGGGGCCATGTGGCTCGCGCCGCCGCCGCCGCCGCCGCCGCCGTCTGCAATAATGAGATTAACCGCGACGCTTCGCTGCTTGGGGACGACCGCCGCAAGGTCAACACAACACGCACGCCTCACTGCCGCCGCCGCCGCCGCCCCCGCCGTCGGCAGATCGCCTTCGCCGCTTAATTTGCGCGGCGGTGGCCGTCCCGCCTGCTGGCAGCACGGCCGCCGCCCCTGCCCCGCCAACGAAGCTAATGGTGACGCCGCCGATGAGGATAAGGGTGATGGCGGCCGACGTGGCGATGGTAAGGAGGGGTTTAGAAGAGGGCGACGGCGGCGGCTGCTGCGAAGAGGGGGGGGGCAGGGAGGCCCAGTCCCGTGTGTCCGTGGCGAAGGTGGCGGGGGAGACGCAGTAGGGGCGGGGGATAAGGCGTACGGATGGGATAAGATGTGATGAGGATGGTGGCTGTGATGGCGGGCGTTGGAGGTGGTGGTGGTGGTGGCGGGTGATGGCGGCGTTGGAGGTGGTGGTGGAGATTGCTCTCCTTTCTTTCGTGATAGCGGTGGTGATGGTGGCGAAAGTGGAAATGGATGGTGGTACTGATAGTGGTAGTAGTGAAGGCGGTGGCGGAGTTGGAAGCACTGGCGGTGGCAGTTTGGTGGTGGTGGTGGTGGTGAATGTGAATGAGGTGGAAATAGTGGTGGTAGTGGCAGTGGTAGTAAGGAGGCCGGTGGCAGTGGAGGAAGTGGCAGTGGAGGAAGTGGCAGTGGTAGTGGGGAGGGCGGTGGCAGTGGAGGAAGTGTGGTTGGTTGTACTTATGGTAGCGGTAGTGGTAGAGGAGGTGGCGGTGGTGGTGATGGTGGTGGTGGAGGAGCTGGTGGTGGTGGTGGAAGAGGTGGAAGTGGGGGAGTGGTGGCGATGGTGAGGGGTGGTGTATATGCTGGCAGTGGTGGTGTTGGTGGCGGTGGAAATGCGTGGTGATGATAGTGGTAGTGGTGAGGGCGGTGGTGACGTGGAGCCGGTGGCAGAGGTGGCGTTGGCATTGGAGGTGGCGGAGGCGGTAGCAGCCATCTCGCCTTGCAGCCGCCCGACCCCGGCCCGCCTCCTGTTGCCGTCCAGCGCCAACAAAGGCAACACGGGCGGCACAGAGCATTAAGAATGCACAGTTGCGTGACAGAGAGAACATTGACGAGGGTGTTGCTAATTAAATTTATTTCTATTGAAGTCACTTCTGATACGATTTGGTCATATTATCAAGCATATTCATTAAAAAGAAAAATTCTTAATACCTACAATCTTGTGACTTAATTCTGAAACATATACAAGTATTTGCTATTTGTTTTTGTATTTGCAAATAAAAGTATTGTATTTGCTATGCCAAATTTTGATTTACTACAATAGATTATTTGAAATAAATACCTCAATATGAGTTATCACAGTTTCAATTCATTAACCGATTCAATTTGCTTAACTATCATCAAATTTGCTGCAAAAAAGTGAAAATTTCGACAACAACGTTATTATTAGATACTGATGACTGAACCATCTTAAACTGATGATCAATTATATAAAAACTTTAGGAATGGCTACGTTGACAGTGACTTATTTGTACATTGCCTCAAAACCACCACAAGGTCAATAATAATGAAAAATATTGCAATAAAAATGAAATGACTTCATTTAACATTCTTCTGAGTTTTTTCGGCATCGAATTTTGAAAGTCGGTGGTCACGAGTCTGCGGCTGAAGTTAGTCTGAATGGTAGTGCTGAATCACGTCAGTTCATAGAAATGTTTTCGAAAATATTCGGTGCAGTGGCTACGACGCAGTTTATAACAAGCAGGAAAGGAGGGTAAGAGGTTTCGACAACAACAAGGTGGTGGAATACGAGGTTTGTGAAATAAATGGAAAAGGATGTGAAGGCTATTAGGGTAATTGATCATTGGGTAAGGGTTGCGGAGTGAAGAGCAATGTTATAGGTCACATACTAATAGTTAACTGATAGTAAAGGGCAAATGGTGAGATGTGTGCTTTGTGCGTGCGGACATCGAACCAATAAAACGCAAGGAGGGCACATACATTCACAGCGCAATTTTAATATAGCCAGTAATGTAGCCATTGAAAACATGCATTCATACAACACATCATTCACAGCCACACGTACTTAGGAAGCATTACCCCAATATTGACAACCTACATACGTGCTTTTGCAACATTCTTAACTCTACATACGAGTAAACGAGCACCTATGGGTGCCCATTTCACACTCCCACACGTATACACACACGTGCACATATACGAACAACACAAACGCACACACTTACACACACGCGTACCCACACGCGTACACACACACACGCACACACACACACGCACACGCGTAACACACACGCGTTACATACCACTCACATGTATACACACATATACATGCACGTACACACACGTAAACCCACCTATGTACACACACCAACGCACACCCACCCACGTACACACCACTTTCATGTAGTTATTAGTGCTCGGATTCTGATGATATGGTATCTAGTAATTGGTAATGGTTAACGTGTTAATGAATGTTTATCACGGCATTTACCTAGGTGATAAAATGTTAACTTACTTTTTTCTTTTTTTGCCATTTTCAACTTTTAGTTCAATTTTTGGGACCGTTACCCTCATTTTTGTTATTTTTACACATTTTTTTCCCTGTTCGGTTTTTTGTTTGTGAATGTTTCATGAATTTACGATGATACACATTTTTATATAAACCATTTTTATACAAATATTTGAGGGATTTTTTTTGGAAATGAGGGTATTTTCCCCCTTATCTGAAGTTTTTATAGGTCTTTTTCTCTTGTTTTTAAGTATTTTTATAGGACATTTTCAAAGAATTTTTAGGTCATTAGATCCGAGCCCTGGTAGTCACATCTGATATATATATATATATATATATATATATATATATATATATATATATATATATATATATATATATATATATATAGTCGGGTAGTTACAGTATTTATAACTCAAGAACGGCTGGACCAATTTTAATTATCTTTGATTTGTTGGATTCATATCTGCCCCGAATAGCAAAATTAATATTAAAAGGAAAAGTTCACTAACGACTAAATATTAATGACAAATGCAACCTGCAACACACCCAGTAGAATTTTTCAAACCTAGTATATCGTAAATAACTCATAAACGTAGCGTTAAAGGGCATTAAAATCTAAAACTTTTGAGGCCAAAATAAACGCTTCTCACACCATAACGTACAAGATGAGTTCTTTGGTACATTCGATTACATTTTTGCTGGAGAGGAGGAAGGGGGAGACGTAGAGAGAAAAAGGGAGATGAAGGGCAGAACATTGTCTGTCGGGTTCTCGCTAGTTTTTCATAAAGTAAAATTTGTTTTCTTCTAATACGACTTGGGTAAGCATTAAGTTTCATCGTCGGCGATAACAGTTTCCGATTCCTCTCGATGTCTCCGCGGCAACGCAACACAAGAGGCTGTGGCTTCCGCCTCGCTGCAAAGGCCGCACGCGCAAAGCGCAGGCCGCGTCGCGCGGGCGGATGCCGAGGCGCGGAGGGCGCAATGGCTTGTGACGTGGCGGATCGTGCGAGCGTTTTCACAGCGGAGGAAAGGCCTTCCGGCCGAACCCACGATTTTAATAAAACGCACGTCTGCGCTTCCTCATTGCCCTTTCTCTCGCGAGCTGCCCCCCCCCCCCCCCCCCGCCTCACGCCTCGCGCCACGCGCCGCGCGGTCGCACGGCAGCCGACGCCCCTGACGGACGAGGCCGCGAGCTGGCACTGGGACGGGGGCGTGGACGGGGGGGATGGAGAGGAAGACGGAAGGGAGACAGGGGGCGGGGACGGTGCGAGGTGGAGGTAAAGGGGGGAGTGGGGGGAACAGGATTGGGCAAGGACAGAACGGGATGTGATGACGATGGACAGGAATGAGACGAGGCGGTAGCGTAAAGTAATGTGACGGGGGAAAAAATTGGGAGAGGTCGGGAAATGGGGTAGAAGGTAATGGGACAGGAACGAACAGGGGCGAATCTGTGCTATGGCAGACATGGTACGTGCCATGGGCGCCACTCACGACAGGCGCTATTTATAATATACTTACCTGCTCCAAACACGTAATGTATGTATGTACTTGGCGCATCAGCCCGTGAACGGGTTCAGGCCTACCGGCGATGTCCCTACCTCACGGTCATGGGTTAGGGGGGGGGGGGGTACGTGTGGTTAGCACATATACATCCCCACGCCCGTATTCCGGTCTTCTCAACCTGAGAAGTGAATTTTCTCATCGTCACACAGCAACATATACTGGGACATTGCAAGAAAAACTCACACTACAATCTTGCCTGACAGAAACCATAATAACAAGCCTACTTTGAAGTATCCTGACAGGGGCGCAAATTCTATGCTAGCCACGGGCGCCCGAACACCTAAATATATCTCTGGGAACGAGGGAGGAAACGGGAGCTTGAGAGGGAGCGGGGACAGGTACGGGTTCAAAGACGTAGACGAGGTAAGCGACTGTACGAGGACAGAAACCGCAGTGATGAGGCGATGGTAGGAGACGTGACATGAACGGTAACGAAAGAGAGGACGACTCTGAGGATGGGGTCAGGGGCGGGGGCGGGCACATGCGCGAGGTCGGGGACGAGAGTGGAAAAAGGGAAGGGGAGGGGCGGCGAGAAAAATGTGTGAACGAATTACGTCAAACAGCTACGTTACACGACACGATGCAAAACAGAATGGAAATTACATTGAATATTATTACATGTTACCCAGTGTATTCTTTCGCTGTACTTCATGTAGCGATGTGCGGTAAGATTGTCAACGGTGAACATCTAATAACTAACATATTAGAACATATTCGTTACAAAAAGGGCAATGTTGGTAACTCGATGTAACGTACTCGAAGCATTAAGAAATCATTTGTGTGGAAGCAATACATTTGTTGTATTGATTTTAAAACATTGTCTGCAATACACGGATTAAATCCCGAAAGAAAATTCCTTCTATTTCAAGTAATTAATGTAGAAGTAGTTTATGTGTCGTGACAGATAAAACGCGATAGACAAATAAAAGTAGGACATAGAATCAATCGCAGCAGGTAAATCACCGAGGACCAACTTTTGATTTCAGCTCGAAGTATGCTTAGTAATCGCTGTATCCCGATTTGAATCGTTGCCTCTGCAGGATCGTTGACAGGAAGTCCCTTGAGATTCATGCCTCCAACGGTGGTAGATTGTCGACACTAGATCCATACCTGCATCGAGTTCAATCACTGCCTGGAGGGGAATTCTACGACTGGCTGATCTCATCGTTTGTTTTTCGAGGTTTCTAGGATGAAGACCAGGACAATGCCCGGACAGTTCAATAATGAGGCGAAGGCCGTACGCGGTACGCGGTCTTCCTTAACTTGACCCGCCATATGCCAGACAGTCGCACACTCACACTTACATGTGCTATACATGTAGGGTGATCAGTCGGACCCTTAGTTCTTGTCCCGACCGGGGCGGTACCCAGTTGGGGTATACAGCTGGAGGGGGAAACCCCATAAGCTGACGTATAGGTCGGTGACGGATCGCCCATTCGCGCGGGTAAGGTACACCACCACTTCCAGGGATACAGCATGCACCGATAAAATATGACCCAAGGAGTAGACACGCCTAGAATAAAACCTTCGTTTGCGAACATGCGTGAGACCGCGTCACCGAGCACTTGCTGGAGGGTCGCATTGCGAGGTGCCTCAGCTCAGCTGCCTGGAAGAAAGCAGCACAGGCGGCGGGACCGCACGTGCCAGCACGCAGTTTCAGTGCAGGCTGTGCCGGGCGTCGGGAAAATATACATGTCAGCGAAAACATGAAAGTTAAAATGGAAAGAAGTTCAGTTTTAGGATATAACGATTTTCCGAGTTGTTGATTGCGACATTTGAATCTATAGAACTTGTTTGGTCAATTCGAATTACACGTTTTATTTTCTAAAAAGTAATGCAAGTTAAAACAATGTCTTTAGCCATATTTTTATAATCATTTGAATGACGAAAAGGTTTCGATGATTTACCATTATCGGATGCTAGTCAGAATCAGTCTGACAGAATTTTGCTGTCACAGATTGTACTGTACCACATTCTTATTTGTACTTGCATTTTAATGACAATCACTTCAGCAGATTGCTATCTAAAACCACAGATTTTAATTCTGGTCAGCCACGAATTCATTGATTTATTGTGGATGAATTCCACGCGTTGGCGAGTTGATGGACGGATACCAGAATGATTGCGGATGTGGTAAAGTTAACTCATGCCACGCGATCGTGCCACCTAAGCTGCTTGAAGACTATCCAACACACGGTGACACCACGTTGAACGACGGAACTGAAGATGCCCGAGAGCCGATGTTTATGGAGGGGACACAACTCTCTATAAATCACGCATTTTAGATCCTTCGCAATAGAAGGATTTTGTTGTATTCGGTTCTGTTATAGCATGTAGAAAGTTAAGATATTTCGACCAAATGAACAAAAGACCTAGTTAACACGTTTTGTAACCAGGGTCTAGATTAGAAAGATGTGCCACTCTCCTCTTCCTTCCTTCCAGACGCATAACCCCCTCCGCTTTATAAGACCTCATGCCTCAATAAAGAAGCGAAGAATCCTCAAACGCTTGTTGCTAAAAATTATAAAGTTGATTGTTCCTGTATATTTGTAATAAAAATATGCTGAAACAAAACTGTATTTGCAAGGCAATGAGAAAAAAATGAACTGTGAGAATTTATACTGTTCTCGATTCAGAGAATAACATTTATTAATCGTATTTCTTTTTCAAACAATCATCATTTACAAGCCATTGACCTACTGTCAACTATGGATGGTGACCTGTTATTGGCCTTTATTCGCAACGAAGGGTACAGTGTCTTCCTGGCCTGCATTACGTGTCCCGACCCACATCTGCCGCCGCCGCAGCCGCCGCCTGTGTCGCATCATCGTGCAGGAATGGCCTGACGCCCAAGGACTGAGTCCGGCGGTCACGGAGAACGCGAGCGCGCCTCTGGGAAGACGCGACTCTTCCCAGCACACTGAGGAGCTCAGAAGCGAAATTGCTGACGCTAGCGGAACCTCGTCCAGCCGAGTCGGCTATCTTGGGATTAATTAGTGCGACTATTTCGCGTATCCGGCCGCTTTCAACTTCGAAAAGTTTAGTCATTAGTCTCGTTAGTGTTGTGAACGTTTTATTCCGCGAAGTAGCGTTGTGCCTCGTATGCTCAAAGATGAGATCCGGTGCCGTCCTACACATCGGTTTGTGATATGTCCCGATCTATACGTGACAGGATTTATACTCCCGTCTGGTCTACCGACAAATAAGGCAGTGTAGTGCCTGGGTATGAATGTAAGAGGCGAGGAGAGGACATGGGGAGATCGGCTGCGGTCAACAGACCTTTTGTTAAGATACTTCTCCGGCATTTGCACGCATACGCGGAAAACTGCCGACTAGAGTATCCGCCCGCAAGAATTTTCCTAGCTATAAAGTCGAATATCCATCATCGTGGGTGCGAAACCTAGGACGCGAAACTCGCGATCCTAGACTATTGATCTTCGAAGTTACAGACGCTGCAGCGATAACATATCTATGAGCAATCTCAGTCGGTTCTGGGTTGAAGGAAGTAAAGCATTGGCTTTGAGCAGTGCACGCAAAGGAATCAGACTACTGGCTAGTGAGCACAACCAACGAATTAGCTGACAGGGACCCTTTTGAAACCATGCTTGAACAAAAGTTCGTAAAGCTTTTATTAGTAGCAACTACTGTAATGAAGTATTAATATCTTGGTATTTAAGAACTAATTAAACCCAACTGTTTGACACTGAAAATAATTTCTAGAAGGTGAAGTTAATTGCATCGCTCATATCGAGGTATAAAATGTCTTCTAGTGCCTTTTAAGGTGAAATTTCCCTCATTCATACAGGGGTCTCTCGCCTAAAAAATTTGAAGCCAATAACAATGCGACGTTCCTGAACTCACAAGAATTCTTGGACCGGATACAGCCATGGTAACGTTTAATAAACTAGATTGACAAACGTCTTAAAATACGAAGCCAAAACCCTAAAAACAGACAGATTCCCTTGTACCAGTAGGAACTCTAAACTCTTACACAATACTTTCTTTCTTCGGAGACTTTTTCCAGCTGCAGTGGGATACCGATATTTCCGACTATCCACGCCGGGTACACGCTATGACCATCATGGGAACCCATACTAACAAATTAACAGAAAGTCACGGGAGAAACAACCATGCCCACGGCGGGACTCGAACCCGCGACTCCTTCCGACCGAGGCGCTGCATCGGCACACGCTCGAACCATCCAGGCCGGCGCTAAACTGTTACATAACACATTCCTGCATATCCTCCAGTGCGCGAGTGCTCTCCATCGGATCATCCTCTCCGAGGAATGACAGCACAACACCAGCGGAGAGCCCACGTGCTGGGCGCGAGATGCGCTGACGGCAGGCCGCGCTGCGCTGCGCAGCGCCGCGCAGGCGCCACCGCAAGGCGCAGCCTTCGCGGAATGGTCCCCTGCGCGTGGCCTTGCACTCGATCAGGGCTCACATGGGAACAAATGACTGCACTTGTGCGCTGCAGGCAGCACGTGTGCGCAGAGGAGCGACTCGTTGGTGCAAGAAAATAAAATAAATTCTTTATATATTTAATAAATACCAATAAATTAAATAGTTTTTTTTTATTAGCCAACTGCACATCCCATCACGGGAAAGGGCTTCCTGCGCGCGCAGGGAATTATTAATCCTTCTTTAATGAAGCAAAAGAATGGTGATGAAGGGTGAAGGAACGATCACAAATACATTCATGGCCGAGGCGGGATTCGAACCCGCAATCCTTCGAGCAGAGATCATCAAGACACTACTGCCTGAGTGATCTCGTTTATCTGGATTGACTAATTAAAATTAAATACATATGAATCAATACAATAATTCCTTGAATTATTTCAGTACTAGACAACCGATTATTTAACCTTCGCACATCTAACCGTCTGTGGTTGACTTCAATGACATGTAGCGATTGTTTCTAAAAAACACGTTAATACTACAGCTAGAATAATCAGAATATATTAATTCATTTTCCATACTTTAAATCATTTTGTATATTTAAATACATTTTATGGAGAAACAAAAAAAAGTACACTGTCCACCCCATTGATGGGCAGTTTTAATGACAAGTCTTAACTTCTGTACGAAATGCAATAATTGCTCGAACACTAATGAAGAAACTCTGTTCAAAAGCATCAAAGAAGTGAAGAAAAAATTATAAACGAGAACTGTACATACTTACGGAATCTAAGTGAATGAATTGCTTAGTGAATTCTCTTTCAAAATAGAAAAATCAACGACCACAAGAATCGACTTTTAAACGAACTCGGCACCTCCGGACACGCGGCGCCTCCTGGAGGTCTCTAGGGGGGTGGGGGAGGGGGAGGGGGGGAGGGGGGCGCTTTCGCGGAAAAGGCCCCGACGCAGTTTGCGTCAAGTGCTCGCGTCCGGGGCATCACTTTCTCGTTTGCATGTAACGGATTTCACCCTGCGATTGTCTCGCGCGTTCTAAATGCATCTCAACACGCGGCGCCGTTCCCATCCGCCAGGTGCCGCTCAACTCGCTCTCCCCCACCCCACCCCACCCGCCCAGCACAACGCTGCCCGCCCACACGCCCGACAGCTCGCCCGCCGCTCGCCCGCCTCCTGCACGCCCGCTCGCTCACCTGCGCCGTTCCGTCCCGTCCCATCGCTCGCTCGCCCACCCGCCCGCTCGCACGCTTGCCTAAAAGCTCGCCCTCACGTTCGCCCGCACGCTCGTCGAACGCTTACCAGCACGTCACCCACTCGTCAATCCAACCACTCCCCCCGCCGGCGACACATAGCTCAACCGCTCGCACAACGGCTCGCACAACGGCTCGCACCACGGCTCGCACCACGGCTCGCACAACGGCTCGCACCACGGCTCGCACAACGGCTCGCACAACGGCTCGCACAACGGCTCGCACAACGGCTCGCACAACGGCTCGCACCACGGCTCGCACCACGGCTCGTACAACGGCTCGCACCACGGCTCGCACCACGGCTCGCACCACGGCTCGCACCACGGCTCGTACAACGGCTCGTACAACGGCTCGCACAACGGCTCTCACCACGGCTCGCACCACGGCTCGCACCACGGCTCGCACCACGGCTCGTACAACGGCTCGCAAGTCTCGCACGACTCGCACAACTAATCGCACAACGACTCGCAAAACCGCTCACCCAACAGTTCGCCCGTCTGCTCTTCCTCCCACTCACCCGTCTGCCCATATCAACTCGCCCGCATTTATCTCTTTCTTACCTCACCCCTCACCACAACTGCAACCTTACCCGCTATGCCATTCCCCGCACTTCATTCTCCACCAGCTTCACCCGGCCCGGTCGCACCAATCCGCAAACATTACAATAGTGTTGAGTATTATTGGATTTTAATCGTAGTTGTTTCTAAATCGAATTTAACGGATACATCTCAAAAAATCGTGAAAGAATGCACAGAAATTATTTTGGAAAATAAGGTGAATGATATGAAGGGTGTGAAGCAATATCCAAACAGCCACTCCTGCATCCACAGTACGTCTCTCCATATTCGCAAATGGCAATATCTTGATTTTGATCAAAATATAACTTGTTACTTGTACATACGCCTTGTTCGTGTAATGAAGGGTTTAGGGTACAATAAGATAAACCACACTGTGATGAAAGTCGGTTTATTAACATATTCGAGGAGGAGGAGATTTCCTGTGGCTGGTGAAGCTTATCTTGTTATTGTCTCATGACCTTTTGATGAAATAATTATATTCAATAACTACCTGGTGTCGAACCATCATACCAGTGCGACTGATTCACACAAAGGCAATTAAGTAAGATCTACATCAGCTAGCAAGGTCGTCAACTAAGCACTTTCATATCAACCTCGCATCAATCTAAATGATAATGATAACGACAGTGATATTGATTATAATGGAAAGAAAAAATGATGTGACAATAACTGGTTACAAAGTAAGTTACAAAGTGCAGGCTCGGTGCTAAAAATTGATTTCCCTCTATCAGTCATTATTGTCACATATTACCATTGTTAGAAAAGTACCATCGCGTGCATTGCCATCGTTACAATACTCCCAATTCAATTAACCACCCTTGCTCTTTCCCTCTTACTGGTTCTCCTTCTCTTCCTTCCGCTCTTGATCCTCACATTTGCTCACCCACTTCTGGCCCGCCTCCAGCACGTCCTCTCTTCTCATTGTCATCCTCGCCCTGTATCTCGCCTTGCTGCTTCCGCATTTCTGCTCAACATCCTGAGAATTTTTCTCTTATTATTCTTCCAATGGGTGCTTTCCCACTTCTTGATCCTCCTACAACCCCTTTTGTTCTTGTTTCTGCTCATCCTTCCCCTTCCTCCCCATCATTTTCCATATTTTCCTCCCCATTATCTTCTTCCTCCTCCTCGTTCTTTGCATCCTCCTCGTTTTTCCCATTCTCTTCCTCTTCTTCCTCCATCTCCTCATTCCCTGCTTCCTCCTCCTCCCCATTCTTTGCCCCTCCTCTTCCCCGTTTCTCTTTGCCACTTTCTTCCTCATCCTCTCCATTCCAATCCTCCTCTTCTCCCCATTGTCTTCATCCTCCTCGTCTTCCCGATTGTCTCCCGCCTCCTCCGCGTGGGCCTGTGGGCCGAGCCACGCGGCGCGGTGGCGCGCGCGGATTTCCGGAAGCCGCCGGGTGGGTGGCGGTGGCGGTGGCCGCGCGGGCCGCGTGGGCCCACGCGCCGCGCGGGGCCCTGGCATTCAGCGGCGCCCCGCGGGGGCCCATTCATCACCTCCCGACAGCACGAGGGGAATAATTAGCAGCGATACCTCGCCCCGCCCCGCCCCTCCCCGCCCGCCCCGCCCCGCCCCGCCCCGCCGCGCTGCGCTGCGCAGTATGTGCCGCTGCGCCCCGCCCCGCCCCGCCCCGCCCTGCTGCGCCTCGCTCCGCCCCGTCCCGCGCCGCTCCGCCCCGCCCCGCCCCGCCCCGCCCTGCCCCGCCCCGCCCCGCTCCGCCCCGCCCCGCTCCGCCCTGCCCCGCCCCGCCCCGGCCCGGCCCGGCCCGGCCCGGCCCGGCCCGGCCCGGCCCGCTCCGCCCCGCTCCGCCCCGCCCGGTCCCGCCCCGCTCCGCCCCGCCCCGAACCGCCCCGCCCCGAACCGCCCCGCCCCGAACCGCCCCGCCCCGCCCCGAACTGCCCCGCCCCGAACTGCCCCGCCCCGAACTGCCCCGCCCCGAACTGCCCCGCCCCGAACTGCCCCGCCCCGAACTGCCCCGCCCCGAACTGCCCCGCCCCGAACTGCCCCGCCCCGAACTGCCCCGCCCCGAACTGCCCCGCCCCGAACTGCCCCGCCCCGAACTTCCCCGCCCCGAACCGCCCCGCCCCGAACTGCCCCGCCTCGAACCGCCCACGCGCGCTCCGCACGTTCCGACGCGCAATGAAAGGACAGGATTTAAACTGTGACCCATATACACGATTCAAGGTCCCAATTTCAGTTGTCCTGTCACCCACTTACATGCACTGCACTACTCACACATGCCGGGAGCCGGTCGGGAGCTTAGAGCTTACCCCGGCTGGGGCGGTGCCCCGCGGATCACTACCAACAAATCCTACCTCTCCCTCCAACCCACCCACCGACCGAGGGAAACAAGCACTACGCTTACGGGACTAATGAACTTGGCAATTAACGCGCGTGAAATCACTTATCAATCAATCAAATCAAAAATTCATTTGTCTTGCACGATAGTTCGAAAGATGCCAGAACTAAACTTTCTTTAAATATCGTCCAATTTACATGATTAAAAAATCCGACTAAAATGATCTTATACGGTAAAAAGTGCTCTATTTTTCTTCAAAACAGGCGAATTTAAAGAAAACTGTAAATTTAATGAAATCCGACGTTAGGTAGCTAGGACAACGTGAATGCGATGAAGGAATATTCCAAAATAGAAGAAAATTGCAAGGACAAATAAGATACAGAAATAAAGAATATCTTCCAACAAGGCATGAGGCTTTGAACACTTCACCAAGACATGCAAATTTGGTAATGTAAAAAATACTACGAAAAACACCCAAAGATATTTAAATTAGGGATTCATGGCTTTTGGATATTTTAGTGCACTCTGATAGAATAAAAGAAGTCATGGTCGAAAAACTATGTTGTATTTTGGATTTATAGTATATAATGAAAATCTGATACAAGGAGCAAACATGTCCGTTCAGGGACGAACAGGGTCTTCCAGACGAACAGGGAAAACAAGGCTACAGTTTTACTGCAATGAGATTTGACTGTATTTTTATCTGCTTTTTAAGAATTCCGGATCGTAGTGCGGCGCGGCGGTGGCGGGCACACGCACCGCTGTAGCCGCCGCCGCTTTCAAGAGAAAGCAAATTGCCCGGGCGGTCACGATGTCTTTCGGGAAGGAAAGCGCTCTTGTCGGTCCTTTCGCTGCGTGGCTGATGCAGGCGCCGCTGCGCTGGCCGTTGTGGTTCGATTGCTGCATTGCATGCTTTCATGTTCCGTGGCGTGAATGCGTTGCGGACGTGTAGGCAGGTGTGCGCATCTAGCGAGATTAAAGCACCCGAGAGGCGAGAGTGGTTTGTTGACAAATTGCCGAACTATCGAAGGAGATCGAGCTAATCGGACAAGCCGCGTCGCGGATATCGCCCTTCACAGGCCCTTCACA
Organism: Gryllus longicercus; assembly: GCA_038098605.1. Lineage (NCBI taxonomy): Eukaryota > Metazoa > Arthropoda > Insecta > Orthoptera > Gryllidae > Gryllus > Gryllus longicercus. The sequence goes on from JAZDUA010000140.1 coordinate 396,501, forward strand.
GTCCCTTCACAGTCTTTTTCCGCAATTGGAATGTAACGTCCTTGAATCGCACGATATCAGAATATCTCGAGCACATTGGTAACATGACGTGCCGATAGTTTTTCGAAATAGCTCATGTTTAAGGGTAGCTTTCTGTTTCAGCAAACGCAGCGTCTCCCAACTAATATTATTTTAAATAGCACGCGCGCCTGTGCTTACTTTGACTCAATACTCGATTTTTTGAATCACCCCCATCCTTTATGACACATCATCTCTAACCACAATTCCTGCTATAGTCTGACAACATTATTCATATGTTATGGTTGCTGGTCAAAAAGTACTCTACTCCTTCGGTCTCTACGTCCTGAGCAATGTAACCGTTTTGAACATAGCTGCGGTGTTCTTCAGAGTGTACAGGACCTGTCGATGTCATTACACCGTTTTCTTTTGTACAATGCCAGTGCTTACGCCTTGACTAAAAAGAAATTGAAAAAATAGGCATGCTGTTAAGAAGATATGATGTGAGTGATGAGCCAATGATGAAAAGCGAGGTAAGGAAAACGGGAGAACCCCGAAAAAACTTGCGCTATTTGTCCATCACAAATTCCATAAGGATCGATTCAAAACCCGGCCCCAACGGTCGAAGGCAGAAGATCCACCACTGCTCCACGAGGCGCCTAGCCATTACGACTTGAAGAAGGGCACAGTACGTTGAGAGAAACGTTTAATTGCGCAAAGCTAACAGTCGCTCGAGTAACCCACATTTCATGGACTTCGCCTTCGGCTACGCAAGCGTTCGCTCAGTAACATTTGAGCGTTACCAGCGAGTTCCTCTAATGGAAAATTACAATCCGGATAAGGAGATAAATTTTACTTGGTAAAAATGGCATTTTCATTCAGATTCAGATATTTTAAAAGTATTTTGTTACTGTTTTATTTAGGATACCCTACCACAAACTTCAAACGTGTCACTGAAATATGTTTTTAACACCGTCATGTATTTTAACAATGGCTTCAAAATTGAATCGTTTTCATTAATTTCACAAAATTAAAAATAGTAAAAATTATTCATGGAAAAAATATTCATGTACTGACTCATTTAAATTCTATTCGAAGAAAAATGTTTTTAGAAGGTAACTGAGTTTCATGGAGAAGAATCTCAAATTTTGAGGTTCTATGATACCTTCAATATCATTCAGACCAATAGAAGGTCGCACAAAACATGAATTCTAACTACACGACGTAATAGAGAAAGAAATTGATCATACATAGGAAGTAGATTTATCCACTTTTTCGTTACCAGGGCCCGGCAAAAAGAGTTATTCTGGCAAAACTTCGCCATTTTCTTCATTCTTCTTCATTCAATTGCAATACTTTCACTTTTTACGAAGTAAGGACGAGAAAGCAAAAACGTTATTGTCAATCTTACCACCCCAAACATTTTAAGCCGGAACAACCTGTCAACAACAGTTCGTGGAGATACGTACAACTTAAGAATATTTTTAAGATGTGAGAAAAATGAAATGATCATAATTCATAACAAAAGTTCGTTGGAATGTTTTGACAAATGGAATCCACTTATGGTACTTAGTATCTCCATATCGTGAATAATTACGTTAATAAAGTGAAATTAAATTATCAACTAAACAAATAGGGCCAAAAAGGTATTGTAATTTTAACATACCAATTCTCTAAGAATCGTAATAAGCACAGCCTGGAACATTTTCTTGAAAGACAGCTATACAAGCGAGAGCGTAGGCTTCCGTGGCCGGAGTCAGTATTTACTAGGCTGTCCATGGCGAAGGTGCCGACGTTTCGGTCGCCATTCTGCGACCTTCCTCAGGGCGTAAAGCCCTGGACGCGGCGTCACCCGGACAGGCTAGTAAAAAGCTATACAAGCAGCATTAACGCATTGCGAACAATTGCAAATACAAATAAACGCTACCTTAGTAACACATTTAACACATTTCTCTGTTAATATTTCCCGACAGGCCTTGACACCCAGTTTAGGCAGGCTTGTGAGAGGCCTTATTCTCCATTTCAATCAGAACATTAATTAAATTAACAAAGTTTATTAAAAACACAATTAACATTAACTCAGCTTTTCAAAATGTTTCAAAAACCTCATGTCAAATCTCTTCATTTGAGATTTGTGATGAAAGTCCATAGTTGTAATTTATTTCACAGAATAACCCACTGGCTGTCTTTCAAAATGCTTTTCCTCCTTTTTTCACTATTCTGAGGGCAATGAATTGCTTATTTTCTCATCTATTTATGCTCGTGAGGTTTCACTGAAGCGTTTCAATGGCTTTAATACGGCTAGTGTTCGTTTGTTTCCACAAAAGAATGCAATGTAATCATTAACAAAGTAAATTCATTACGCTAATGAAAGAGAAACAGAAGGTAAAAATTGATAATTTCGTGATGATAGACAGCTGGAATTCGTTGAAGTCATCAATTCTTTCTAATCATTAGACACTCTGCTTGTTTCGGCGTTCGTGGAATTTTTTTTACATTGCAAATTAAGAAAATGGATAGTTTTGGTTTCGGCTTCTGTCTCCGTTGACAAAATTGCCAACTTATTATGGTGTACATTGTATTTTGGATCGAGTTCAATGACCTTGCCCGAAACGCTGTGCAAGAAGGAAGCGAGCGCTGGAAACGGAAACTGGTTGTGGAGAAGGGAGCAGGGAGAAAGGCAATCAACAGCTACCACGTTCCTGAACACTCCCAAACTCTCGTCCCGGCTCCACCCCGCGTGCAAGCGCCGGCAGTTAAGACGGCACCGCAGATAAGTGCAGCCGGGGCTCTCTCCGATGACGTCACTCACCCACTCGCCGGTCCCTTTCGATCTTCTTTACCAGACGGCTACATTCTGAAAAAGTGTCTCAGACAACTACATTCCGAAAGACTTCGATTAAGAATTTTCAGTTCATTTTTCTAATTTGTTTCAAACTCGAAGACAAAGAAGCTGATCCACGAAAGATCTCCACACATCTCTCTGATTACCTCACTCATTACTGATTTATTTCATTACGTATTACCATTCGAAATGAATACAAAGTCTTGACACTTCAAATGACCTACGGTTCTTAATGCTGTTGGGATTCCCCCAAACTTTCCAACAATTTAACTCCTACTAGACAAAATCGACCGTGATTTTTGGTCGCGATCGCCCGACAGCAGCTCCAGGAGGAGCCCGCGAGCTCGGACACCAAATGGAGAATGTCCAAAGGGCAGACGCAGCGTCTTCGAGGACGTCTTCAGCAGGGCCCTATAACTCCCATACAACGTGGTGAAGACCATTACAGGGGCGCGCTCTGCTGCATCACCTTCTTTAAAGGAACTAAAACACGAACTGCTGCCAACGATACTTTCAACGTGCGTGGCTGCTGCGTGAATTTGCGGGTCGCAAGCAGACCCATAATGTTACAAAAGATAACGTCCATGTTCGCGCTTTCTTCAGATGTTTTAAATAAGTATAGATTATGAACAATTGAACATTTAAGAACACATTGAACATAGAAGACACTTTTCGTATTTCTCACAAATTAGGCAATTTGTTGTGGGAAAGTTAGCGAGTCTAACCTGCAGCTGCACCCGGCGACACTAGCGCCTCCTATAGTAGCACCCTCGAGCTCACCAAAACCGGCTCGAGCTATAGTAGCACCCTCGAGCCGGTTTTGATGGATAGTTGCAGGGCCCTGGTCTTCAGGGGGAGTAACAAAAGTATTGTCCCATTTTACTATAGTGCCGCCCAAGGTCAGGAGCAGGAAGGAGAGGGGGATACTGTCACCCTATCGCGAGCTTCAACAGCAAAAATGTAATTCGTGGCTTCCAATTGTATTACAGTGTTCCCTTCTCCTTCCAGCTACCCACCTTGCGACGTCACTATGATTAAATTGAAGTGTTTTCTCGCCTGGTGACTCGCAAGCGCTGTTTAATTAGTAACTATTTTCCTGTATTTGATTTTACTTCGTTTTCCAAGCAGGGTTTTTTTTCGTAACGAAACTTGATGAGAACAGCACCAGATCATCGGTCTTATGATTCATTACAATCTTTTTTATTGCAATAGGCAACAACTAAAAATAGAGTTTTAATGCACTTATAAACTAATTTAAAATATAATAATATAAATTTTAATTAAGTAATAACGTAAATTGTAATAATTTTATGTAGTAAAAATAGGTTACAAACCGGAATTTTCAACGATGTTAATTTTGCACAAAGTCGATTGAGGATAAAAACAATTCCATTAAGATAATAAAAAAGTGATTAAGAAGAATTATGGATTTTACTGCAATAGTCCATCTTTTTTAAATACAAATTTAATTATTCATTACGAAACATATACAATAGTTATAATATCTTGGGCAGTCCTGATTTAACCCATACTGCTAGGATCACCAAAGTGGATTGGGAGATGAGGCAGTAAGAATAAAGGTGATCAGAAGAGGAAATAGACATACAAATCGAGATACATCAGAGTGAGATGAAGAGCGGAGAGCTATGAGCAAAATGATTGTTAATAAACAGCAAGAGTACGAGTGTACATGGATGAAGTGCTAGTAAACTAAACACATCGTCCCAACGTTCCGAGTTGTCCAATGCACGCACTGCCGAGCGCGTGCGTGCGTGCGTGCGAGCGCATACGCACGCGCCTGCCTGCCACGCACTGCGTATCGACCGCGTAATTAGGGCGAAGCACGCGACGTAGGACGCAGGGCGGGCGCCGAGGGCAGAGCCAAGGGCCAAAGGGCTGTAGCGTCCGGACCCCCAGGGTGCTCCATGCATTGGTCTGGAGAAAGCACCGATAACCGTTGGATTGTCCACGACTACAGGCCCGTTTCGCCCGTGTACTAACAAAATAATCCATGTCGCCACAAAATACAGTGTTCATTAAGTTGTAGATCTAATGACATATGTAGTACTTGTAGCTCTGACAGTTATTACCCTAAAAATCATGGGAAAATTTTAATTTATCATCTTTGTATAAGGACGAAATGGCCACACTCACATGTACGCAGTCTGTACTGCTAAAGCAGATTATATTTATTTGAATAATTTTGCCATAGTGTTATTTTAAAACTTGTTCTTATCTCTCTACGACTTATAGATTCAAGCGCTTTAAATTACGTATCTACCCTTATTCATAACTAGTCATATACGTATTTACGTACCATATTAAATATTGCATTGTGTAAAATTTCTAACACTAAATTTCACGTGCAATATATATATATATATATATATATATATATATATATATGTATATATATATATATATATATATATATATATATATATATATATATATATCAGGATTGCTGTATGTGGTGAAAGTTGTGAATAAGGAATGTTGGGCCCACGAAGAATGTGAATCAGGAATGTATGTAACAATACCAGCATAGTCCCGAAGCTGTATAATAAATGCACTCCGCAAGTAATTTGTTTTCTTTGAAATAAGTTAGGCAATTCTGTCCAGCAATTAAAGAACTGCGATTGATTAATTATTAATTAAACATCAAAACAAGATTGCAATCATGAAAATACGCGAAAATGTAAACAAGAAACACTAACTTTATCAAGAAAGAACGTCATAGTTCAACGTTATGGAAAAACAAATCTGCGTTTTCAAAGGTCAGATTATATTGCTGGTCTTTATGGAGATATCGTCTAGTAAATGAATGCCCATCTTTTTGCGCTCATCGTGAGGGGATTTAAAGTTCATTCAACTCTGTAATTAAGTGACTCATCGGCGGAGGCGACGGAATCAGACCTTTAAACCGGCGTTTCTTGCTCCGCTCCGCCACGCAGCCCGGGCGCTGGGTCTTCGCCGCTGTGGATGCGTTGATGACGTCCTCCGCTGAGCTCACGGGCAGATTGTGCCTTCCCACTCGCGCGACACTCTCATTTGCTTGGCAAGCGGGACGGACTGCAACCGAAACTGCTCTCTTGGACTCACGCTCGCATTTGCGTTTTTTCTAAAAAATATAGGAAACGAGAAATGTTTCGAAAATGTGTATTTCTCGATAGAAGCATTGTGTGTTTATAGAAGGATGACGATTATTTATTCGTGCTTTTGCTACAAATAGTATAAATAACGTTACTAAATACGTTTTGCGGAGCTAGCAGCATGCGACGATGAGCTGAAACGCGATGACATATTTATGCGTTGAATCTAAAATCTAAATGTTGAATCATGTGGGAATGCAGAGATGATGCGCGTTATTGTTCAGAGTCGATTAATTTCTGCAATATGTGTCTTTACATGCAATTCTCTAGATCCTCGCATGTATGATTCAGGAAAGTTAGTTTATTTTCTCTACGTTATTTGTTTCGATCGCAACTCTAAAGAATTCATGTAGTCTACTGGAAGTTGCATTTGAGTTCACGCAAAATATGTAAACATATTAAAATTAAACAAAACCTATTTAATAAACAAATGAAAGGCAGTTTGCCATCATTACATAAATTTAATGCTCTCCAAGATTATATTGCATTGTTTTTTCGAAACATTTATATTTTTATCACTTTTATAAATGTTTGATTTATATTGAAACTTCGACCACCTTGGCAATTTGAATTTATCCCTTGACCTTGTTTTTTCTTGAGATATGCCAGAGAGAATGAGAGATATCTTTCAAGACTACAATAACAAACTTTGTATGCAAGGGAAAAACATTCCATGTGCACGTAATGTCATTATCACGAGCAGAAGAAGAGAAGAATGTGAAGAGATGATATATAAGAAATAGCAGAAGCAGAAATATAAAAATGTGCTCGAAGACGAAGAAACAAAAGCTGAAGAGTATACGTAACACATATGTAGTAGAAGAAGATAAAAATATGGATAGTTAGAACCAAAAAGTATAAATAGTAATTTCAGTTGGTTTGATTGCCCATATTCAGTGATAAACATTTTTTACATGAAAAGTCTACAACCCAGCTAAGTTTACAAAAAACCTATATTATTATTACTAGGGGTGGATTTTGATGACCTAAAACATCGTCAAAAATGAACCATGACATTACCTTAAAATGTTTTCAAAATGCCCTAAAAGTAAAGAAAAACTACATACAAAATTTCATCAAAATTAGTTCACATGAACATAACCAACAGCTTTGACAAGCGTTGTTAGATATGTTACTTAGTTAATCGAGGCTCCATTCTTTTGTTCAAGTGAACTATTCGGGCAAACTTTTGGTTTAGACTGTTGTTTTCCATGAAATCTCCGACCATTGCTCTGATACACGGCGTCACAGGAACCTTGGATTACATACTCACAACACGTGACATCAATCAGGAATTTTGTGGAGAACATTATATTCCATCTCGTAAATATCATTTGAAGCAAGTACAATTAAAGCGATATTAAAATATATTAAATCAGCGAAACAATGCTCTAAAAATTACTAGAAAAGCTAAAAAATCACTTATTAGTCAATATCGATGAAAAATGCAAAAAAATCATATAAAAATAGGTCATTTCCTTTTGACATAACATAAAATGAATGTCCACACTTAAAGACATTTTTCCACAGTGAAAAGAAAAAAGAGACTTTCATTGAAATCTGACCCCTAATTATGACTCATTATTTTTCGAAGCCTCAATCACGATGCACATGGGCACATGCTTCAATGACATCAGATGTTATTGATTGACTGATCAGCGATTTCGAGCGCGTCAACTAAAAGGTCATCAGTTCCGTAAGTGTAATGTACGCTTTTATTACAGGAGGTAGTGATGATTTTCCCCCGCTGAATGCTGAGATTCGTGGTCGACGTACCAGTCGGCTTACGGCCCCCCCCCCCCCTTCCAGCCAGGTACCATATATCCCACCAGCAGAGCTCCGCCCCAGCCGGAACAAGCTCGAAGCTCCCGACTGCTCGCCCGGCATGTGAGGAAGAGGAGTGCATTTAAGTGTGTGTGTAGGGGAAGGGGTGCGGATAGGATAAGGAAGAGGAAGGAAAGATCGCGCGCGGTGCGTGGCCCTTTTGTTAGGGTTCTGCTCCAGCATTCGCTTGATGTTTATCGGAGAAACCACGGAAAACTACCGATCAGAGCAGTCGAGTTTCCTCCAGCCAGCGGCTGAATTCGACCAAGCTCCCAAACTAGTGTCGAAAATCCTCCGACCGTCGGGATCCGAATACAAGTCCGTCTCCGTCGGGATCCGAACCACCCATTCAGAGGCACTGCAGGGCACTGCATGGTAACACTAGGACCTCCCATTCAGAATCAACTGATGCCCTGAACCACCTTTGCCGGTGTCGTGTTCGAGCTTCATTGCATTCCCGGGAATAACCCGTCGGCCGCGACCGATTTCATTTTTCCTTCGGCCCCGCGGAGATTGATTTGTCTGCGTCGCACGCGCACGAACCCTCCCCGCCCTAGCTACACGCACGCGAGCCTCAGACGCGCGTCAACAGCGAGCAACACGCCACGCCACGCCACGCCACGCACGCGCACGCAGCGGCCACGCGTGCGGCGCCGCGCGGCACGGGCACGGAGGCGGCGGTGGCGCGCCCGCGCGACAAATCGCTGACAAATGCGGACGTGAAGGGCCACGCCCGAGACGGAAGTCACCGAAGGGTGATTTTTTTTTTCTTTTTTTTCTTTCTTTTTTTTCTTTTTTTTTTCTTTTCTGGAAGCCCAACGGCGCGAGCGTCTAACAAATAACAAGGAAGAACAAATAACGCACAGAGGGGTGAAAATTATTAGATTTAAGAACATATCTTGTAAACAAGTATATATTTTGTGTTCCGTACCGGGAGAGATGGCGCAGGGCGTCAACTGACGTCACTGCAGTGCCTCTGAGCGGGAGGTCCTAGGTTTGAGTCCCGACGTTGGTAGGATTTTCGACCGCTAGATAGCGAAGATGATTCCAGTCACTGTCACGAAGAGAATTCTAGCGGCCGGCGGCTGCGGTCAATTGTTTTTCGTGTTTTTTCCGATCAACATCAGGCGAATGCCCTTTGTTTCTATGATCAACAAACGGGTAACGGACCGCGCGCGATCTTTCCTTCCTTTTCCTTGTCACATCTCCACCCCTAAAACACACACACACACACACACACACACACACACACACTAACACGCACTATACTAACTCACATGCCGGGAGATCTGTCGGGAGCTTAGAGCTTGTCCCGACTGGAGTGATGCCCCGTTGGTGGGGGATACCTGGTTGGGGAAAGGGAAGACGACAAGTACGTTTAAGCCGGATCTTACCAATCAGCCGGGGACGATCACCGCCACCTTCCGGAGAAAAGTGTGCACTCCTCTTAAGGGACTAATGACCTTATCCTCTAACGCGTTCGGATTGACTAATCAACCAAACAATTGTGTTCCATTCCTTCAACTGTTCGGTTGCGGACAAACCTCTTGACTGGCGTCCTTCGCACTTAACATGACGTGGCACTGTCTATCATGGATTCCCGCCCCCTCGAGTGGCGCTCCTCCATGGGATGTCTCTTCGTGAATGCAATTCCGTCGCGACCCCACTGACGGTCATACTTAACCCGTGTGCCGTGTTTCGTTAAGAATTACGTATACTCTGCATGGGATCTTCAGCAAATAATTGCATTTTCTGTTACATTTAAAATTACCTGACATATTGCATTCTATAAACTTAATAACAACTTGTAGAAAAAATAAGTTATAAATTGGTCATATTTCAATTATATTATTATAAACTATTAGTTAAAAACAAGAAGAGTTTAATGGATAATTTTGTCTAACGTAGACTTCATTTTTTTTCTCTTTTCTCTCAGAATGATTTGTTACAAATACAACACATTACTTTTTGGTCATGCGATCATTGCATGTGAATTCATCACAGTTGTAGGATAATTGATTTGGTTTTCTATCCTTCTTACGAGGACATAAAGCAAATCTAGATCTCTTTGTTCCCTTGTGTATCAAAATTCTTCGTACCGATTGAACGAAATATTGAAATCTACTTGAAATTACTGCATCTCTTATATATTTGTTTACTTCTTAGCGGATTCTATAATCTCTTTCTGATATTCCAAGCGACAGGTGGGAAGTACAAGTGACATACTAGCTTCAGTGAACACGTCAAAAATTGCTCGTATTTCCCAGCTTTTTTTCGAGATATTTCTTTTCTTTCTTCACGTATAGTTTTATCATCTAACCCCTCGCAATGTAGAATGCCCTCAAACTTTGCCTCTCCCATAGTTGCCCTAAACAATGGTATTTCAAATTCTGGTGACTTGAACTCATAAGAAGCTTACTAGTTCCTTTCTGAACACCGTACATAATACGACTAAGAAAAGCTATCAGTTCAGTGTCATTTATATCTCGCCATCATTGAAGATAATATTACACCTTCAGTCCTTCTGCGCGGTTATTGGTATGATCTCTTGTAATTCTCCTCATGACCTCTGTAATGAACCAGAAAAATCATATTTTCTTGTGTTGTTTTTCTCTTATATTTGGAGGCGTGGATGCACTTTACTTCAGTATGTTTATAGATCCCCGCTTCTTAACTTTTTGAGAAATTGTACTGTGCACTTTTCATCACTTGTGTTGGTAAATGGAGTTGTCACTAATTTCAATTCAGAACAGTTGTTTTTGCCCTCAATAACATGTGAAGTCCTCAAAACACGTCAAGACACACAAAACTCTTAAATCCTTTATGGGGTCAATTGCGATCCCATATCATAATATACCTATTACTTATGTTAAAACCTTTACTAAAAATTAATATTTAGTAAAGATGATCCAAGAGTTAGATGATCCAAAAATCTTGATCGTGAAATATTTATATATAAAATGACACATAATATTCAACTTTATATTGCCGGTTGAGTTAGAAATGCCCCCAAGCAAGGTACAAGGGTTAATATTTAGAGTCTTGGACAAAGTGATAATCCCTAATCCTCCCCATTGTCACCATTGAGACATGAACCTAGTGTAATTTTCAACACCAGCCATTGCTTGGACGACAATACTGAAGGCCTCCTAATCGGCACCTCATATCTGACAATCAATTCTAGACGCATGTTCAAATTCCTGCAAGCTATTCATTGAACCACGAGCCAATGGTCTCGAGCGATCCATCCTTCCCAATCATCTCGAGATAGGCTGGTGCTGGGATGGGGTGGAAAAAATCCATTAATCATGATCGTTCGCGTTTGTGTTCGCATTTGCATTCAAATGTGTAGTATTCTGGATGGTTTTGCCCATTTCTAACAGATTATAATTATTTAGGATATGGAATGTCACTTCTTGATCTTCACAGTGTTGGGAACAGGAATACGAATTTGTAAAATCTTGACACAACAAGATACTATTTAATATGTAAACCCGTATAACGTATATTATTATTATTTGTTATGTTTGGACACATTGATGTATGCGGTATCGTATATTGTTTATGTTACCGATTTTTACCGACCAAAATATTCTCAGTTTCAGACGCAATTATCGAAAATTTGTGACACAACCTAAATGAAAATGCGAAAAGTGAATTATAAACGCCGGTGCTCCAATCGCTCGATTCCATGGTTTCATTCGTTCAATCGAGGACGGATATTAAAGACGAAGAACAGGCTATGCAACACGCGTGATCCCTCCTTTCCCATCCTGTCCTCACTCGCATCTTTAGGATCGTGCGATCGTGGAGTCCCCATCCATTCTAAAGCTATTTTCCTGATCTACAAATATAATCTCCGGTAGTATTGCGAGGACGTGGATGTCAAACGGACTCCATCGAGAGTTGAGTCGCCTGAGATGAAAGGAGAAAAAAGACGCTGATACATATTGGTCAACAACCACAACTATAGCTATTGAACACGAGGTGAGGTTTCTTTGTGCGATGGAAGTACCCTCGCGTGGCGAACACTTTACGGCGCACAGCCGGCGAAGGCTATTGTGTCCGGCGACAACAAGCTTCCCTTTCGAAACTGTCGCCCGGCCGACCGCTTCGTGACCCGCGCCGACACCACAGGCGTGTTCGAGTTAAGTGATTATGCTGGTTAAATATACGTTCTCGGAAATACCGCATTGCATGTGCACGACGTCGCGGATTGCGTTTTTAGGAACAAAGAAGGTTTAGCATCTCATCAACATGAAAAGAGAGTGAGTAGACCTCAGACACCGAGAGTTCTCACGTGCGCAATTTGATTTACTGTAATTTTTTTTTTTCTACGATTCTACAGCTCACACCGAGTATTGAACTGACACCCTCGTACTTGTGGTTCGTGATCTGGGCTGTCCGGGTGACGCCGCGTCGAAGGCTGTGTTGCCGACGTTTCGACCATACTGTCGTGGTCTTCCGCAGGGCTAGTATGGGAGGAAGGAAGACGGTGGAAGAGGGAGGAAGACCACGACAGGACGGTCGAAATGTCGGCAACACAGCCTTCGACGCGGCGTCACCCGGACAGCTCAGATCACGAACATGACTCTGGCCGCGGATGCCTACGACTTCATCGTAATTGTGGTGTTGCCGGAGACTTCGGAGATCACGAAGAATTGACCACATGAGGATTGAGAATCAGTCTATGGGCATCTTGGGCACGAAAATGTGGGGGTGTCATCAAACGAAGTGTGTATCTCCGTGGAATTTCAAATTAAGCTACAACCATTTTGTTTGATTAATGCCAAATGACAATTGAAAACAACTGACATTTGATTTAACAAGGTGCTCGAGAGATATTAAATAAGGACCAGTTATTTCGCACCATTTTATAAATTCAATTGAATACTCTCACAATAAAATTAGAAATCGACGACGGCCACGGAGGTGAAAGCGACTGTTAGAACAGGGTGCACTGGTGGTGGGTTTGGACTTGTATACATTTTCCAGAAAATGCAAGAAACATTTGCTCATACTTTCTCAAAAACAGAGATACCTTGCGATACATTGGATTCGAGATTTTTCTTTTAACATTTAAGGTAGTTAAAAGGCAAGTGATTTTTGAAATCGCTTGTGCAATACCATTATATTAACTATTTGAATTTCCCAATTATCGGATGTAAATTTTCTCAAAAATCATAACGTTCAAAACTGGTATGAAATGTCAAATTGTCACAAAAAAATTATATCTATCTTTTCAAATTGTTATGTAAGCTACTGGATTGGGAGAGAGAAAGTAACTCAGAGAAAGATTAATTTTACAGCGGTGTTTCCTTGCTAGAAGTTACTCTCTGTCTAATGAGACAAGGATGGTAATGGAATTTCTAATGAGACACGAACTGCTATATCGATGGTGCTGGTTATGACCTTAAATTTCATCAGTAAACAAATTACATTATTAAATAGTATTAACTGTGGCTACCTCACTAACGTGTGCACACCAGCTGCAGCACATCAGACAACCACTTCAACTACGAGTAAGAACACGGGAACTATGTGTGGTGGCACATCTATTATTATTAGTGAAACGGATTATTTTCAGCAAGGCAAATTATCTCTTAAGGAAGCATATTTTCGAAATATATAATTTTATAAATTACATTTTTTAATAATATGGTGTATAACTTCATTGTAAACCTTCTGTAATGAAAATGTCAAGGTATATGGTATTGAAATGTTTCCAGAATTTGGGAGGCAATGTGTCATACAACCCTCCAGCATCCGCCACTACCGACCGCATTTTTACTTTCTCGCCCTTTGATATTTCGTAAGAAGAGAAAGTTATGTAATCGTACACCGGGAAACGGCCAATTATTTTTCATACTATCGTACTAAATTTTATCCCAAATTCTGTTCACATTGTCACAGTGTATGAAAACTCAAACATAACAGAAAAGTATTCGATCTTTTTAATATAATAAATTATAAGGGAAGTGATGCAACAGAGTAAGAGCCAGTCGTTCTTGGGAAGACACACCTTACGTAAGCCACTCCCATTGCCATCTTTCCAGACGCACACTAACAATGTCTGCCATTCAAAAGGCGACTCGCCTCTTGGTGGCCCTTAGGGCGGATTAGGGGAGGGCAAGGGCTTCGTGACGCGAGGCTCTTGCGAATGCCTCGGGTGACGTAACGCCGCTTGCGCACCGCGCTCGCCCCACGGGAAGAGGTTCTGCGGCGTCTGCCGCGCTCCGCCTTTGATCGCTTGACGTCACGGGCGCCCGGGCAACCAGCGGGCGTTACCAGCGTGCCCGCCTGCGTCTCCCGCCCTCGTCTCCCGCACACGTCTCCCGCCCTCGTCTCTGCTCTGGCTTCCGCGCTCACCTGCGCTCCGCCTCTGCTCTCGCCACGCCCTCCGCCAGCCGCCCTCCAGCACGGTGTTTGACTCCGCCTCCAACTTCACCCCCGCCCCTTCACCGTCCTTGCCTCCGTTTTCTCCCTCCGCCACAGCCTCCGCCCCCGCCTCCGTTTTCGCCTTTGTCTTCGCCTCTGCCCTCCACTTCCACTTCTACCTCCACCTCCGCCCCTCCGCCCTCCGCCCTTCACCTCCACCTCCACCTCCACCACCGCTTCTACCTCCGCCTCCGCCTTCGCCGCCATCATCGCCTCCGTCTTCATCTCCGTCTTCGTCTCCGCTTCCTCCCTCCTCCACCGCCTCCACCCTCCACCTCCACTCTCCACCTCCGCCCTTCACCTCCGCCTCCACCTCTGCCTCCACCTCCGTCTTCGCGTTCGTCTTCGTCTCCGACTTCGCCTCGGCCTCCACCTTCGCTTCCGCCCTCCACCTTCGCTTCCGCCCTCCGTTTGCCCCATGATGACGGTAAGAACGCAAATATAATGTTGTATCCGACATTTGGAGAAAAAACGTGTCTACTTGTAGATGTGGTTGTGCCATGAGATCAGAATTTCGTAATCAAGGGTGTAGAGAAACGTCTTAAATACAAGATTTTGGAAATCGAGAGCACTCACTTTGGTGGCCTCAGTAAGCGCTTGCGCATCTGCGCATCGGAAACAAGATTTGTATCGTTTAACTATCTCAAAATCTCCCTTTTGACGCTTATTATTTTGTCCCCTTCAGCCCTTCAATTCGCTTAATACTTGAATGCCAATTGAGCAATTCAAAATCTTTTAACACGAGAGGTGTAGTTATTTCCCAGGGCTTACAAACTGCATGTTTCGGACTGCAAGGGTGGAGTGTTTTCATCGCAATATGGAACTCATTCATGTCGAGCCGGCTCAGCAGAGGCGTTTCTTGCCACCGTTTTCACCCTCGCATCGCTCTGAATGGCACCGCGTCACCGTCTCCATCGTCACCGTCATCGACACCGCCTCCATTGCCAATGCCGTCGCAGTCCAGGCCGCGCCCCGCGATCAAAAGACTGCTTTGCGCCGTCGACGGGCGCTGGGAAAGTAATCTCTATTTAACTTACACGAAGGTAATTAAACCTTCCGCACCATCGCGACGCGACTCGTGTATTACTCAGTCCAAAAACATTGGCCACTAAAATTTGATTGCTTGTAGTGAATGAGTTTGAGTTTCATTTAAGTTTGTAGTTTCGGATGAGAGTTCTCAAAGATAAAGATGAGTCAAGGGGAACACAAACTTCTCTGCCTTCAAATTTGTCACAATTTTATCAATATTTTATTTTATATTTGAGAATACTTCAAAAAATATTTGTCCTTAGTTTTCACCTACTTGTTTTCCTCACAAATATTACAATTCCCGGGGGTGATTTCACATTCCAGGTTTAAAACACTGTCGCATCTCAGCCTTTCATTGCCGCTTCTAAACCCCGGCCCCGAAAGCTTTCCTCTCGCGTCCTCAAACACCTCCTCTTTTTTCAGTAGCAGGTCTGGGATTCCAGTAGCCTCGTGCCATCAGCTGTGGACTCCGAAGTGGGGGGAGGGTGTCCATGAAGGGGAGATACTGCTCCACGTTCTTCACTAGTCACGCCAGTCTGCCAACTAGCTCGCAGCAAATTCCAACTCGATCCAGTAAATCAAAATAACGAACCATAGGTTAGCGGACAGAGAGGTCACTTTTTATAGTTCATTGTTTTAATGAACTTGTTTTTTGTTTCATTATTTCGTTTACTGTGGGCAGAGCATGAGCAAAGTTGGTAATCCTCAAGGTAAGAACTTGAAAGCAATGTAGAACGAAACAGACTTTGGACAACCCCCATGCCTGCCAGTCAGGGGGCGCCACTGGCAATTTCAAAACGATTGATTCTTTGGTGTTCCAGACGTGTGTGATAGTGTAGTGCGTAAATGTTTGGGAGGTAAGGAGTAAGGTTGGACAAGGAAGTTGAAGGAACATATCTCACGCGGCCCGTGGCCCGTTTGTTAGGGTATTGCTCCGACATTCGTCTGGCGTTGATCGGAGAAACCACGAAAAACTACCGATCAGAGCAGGCTGACACAGGTCAGTCACACTTGGTTTTAAGGGCTTAGGACGCATTTTTTCGATTTATGCGCAATTAATGTTGCAGTAATCTGTCTATTTTATTTCATACTCAACAAAATCGTATTTTTCGTTTTAAAATCTGTTTGGTTGAGGAGCAAATTGCTATCTAGCAACAGCACAGTTATATGGTTTTGTGTCGATGGTTACTAATAAACTGACAAAAGCTACTCATACTTCCATAGCATTATACGTATTGAGAATATTAGTAAAATAATTTAAGTTCAGTCTACAGCATCACGGAACATCCATGTCATGAGAAACGACAAAGAACGTAACTCGTAAGTTCTTCGGTTTCTTCCACACATACTGTACGTTCTCCGGATATGTTCAAAACTGACTCAGATCGCCGATCTCACGCCGAAAAATTATTTTCATTTTGGATTTTTTCCATGAGCATCTTTACAGGGTTTCTAACCCTTCTGTTCACCTCGACATACCACACAGGTCGCGCATTATCCACTCCGAAAACATCGGCCGCCAGGATTCGAACGCTTTCCAGGGCTCCTTTCGTAACTAGACCGACTGACCGGCCAGTGGCGTAACATCGCCAAGTTTCTCTTTAACATTTTCCCCTCTATTCTGCGAGCCTCTCTCATTACAAGAATACGAAACATGTTGACCTATTGAGCAATTAGGACGGACGGACGGACGGACGGCGTCGGTGCGGGAGCAACGAAAGGAGCACTGGCTTCGCCTAAACGAGGCGTGCCTCGACAGGCAGTCTTCCGCCGCAGATCGGGCCGATAGGAACCGCGCAGGAATTTTTCGAGGCGGGGTCTTGCTCCAAATTCTTCGAGATGAAGGTGCTGAGGGTAAGATGGATTCCTTTCGGCGCGTTTTATCCGAGTTTATACTCGGATGTTCACAAGACGCCTGGTCCTAGACTAGTTGATCCTTGATTCAATCAGATGGTTGAGGCCTTCTTCGGAGCAAATACGAGCCTATGTGGCATTGAAAGCGACGACGTCTCGTGCGTACAGCCGAGAGGTAACTTGTGACTTCGACCTTTGATGACTATGACTTCACTGGTGTTATCTCAAGTTTGGGGTTTTGGGGAGCGAGCTTTGGACGACTGACACGCCAAATTCTGAGGTCGGAAGAAATTAAATTGACGTACGGGATTATATTAAGGTATTTCCTTCGAAATTCATCTTTAAACGTAATAAATATAATACTAGTATACTGACAATTGTTGCGCGATTGATCCGCGATGCACCTTGTTTTGCAATTACATCTTTTGTAGGTTTACTCAGAGTAAACTGTGTATGTCACAGGTCAAGTATCTCCAAATGATATTGTGTAAAATTTAGGAGCTGAATTTCTCTGTGTATAGATGGCCGCCCAGATGGGTGAATATGCAACCAAAGGAGCGACGAACCGATGGTGAGGCGGGTAGACGAATTGACTAATATTTGACTGACGACCAACCGACAGACAGACAGATAGACTGACTGACTGACTGACTGACTGACTGACTGACTGACTGACTGACTGGACTGACGGACTGACTGACTGACTGACTGGACTGACGGACTGACTGACGGACGGACGGACTGACTGACGGACTGACTGACGGACTGACTGACGGACTGACTGACGGACTGACTGACGGACTGACTGACGGACTGACTGACGGACTGACTGGCGGACTGACTGACGGACTGACTGACGGACTGACTGACGGACTGACTGACGGACGGACTGACTGACGGACGGACTGACGGACTGACGGACTGACGGACTGACGGATGGATGGATGGACGGATGAACAAAGTCTGGCAAGAGAGACATGATATAAAAAATCGATTTCGTCAAAACCTTCATTCAATGTGTATTTTCATAAATAACCGCACAATATTTTTTTTACACGATCGTAATACCTTCTCTATACTTGCACACCTTCAATAAACCAGTACACGAGAAAGTAAAATGACAACACGACTAACCAACCTGACTAACGTTTGACATTTTCCCCGTTAAGAATAAATTCTCAATGAATGTCACGAAATGAACATTTTGTTCCGAATTTAAAATTAAAATCTACCAATACATTGGTAGTTACCATAAGTTAAAGAAGTCGTGATTCAAAAGAGAGGGAGACAAAGACGACATTGACATGGAAATATGTCATCACAAAGCGTGTTGGCTTGTTCGCGGAACGCAAACTTACGTAAAACTAGCACGCCACCCTTGCTCTTACGAAATCCTGACGTCTCGTCCGCAATATTTCGCATCTCTGAGGAACCGGTCGTTGCGAGGCCTCCACAGTGGAGGTCGTGCCGCAGCCTCCACAGCGAGACGCTTCTGCTGGCCCTGACTACTTACGATTGCCCGACTCATCACACAATTTGTTTACGCCCGCCGTCATGCAATATTATGCATTCTACCAGAACATGACGTATTCTTTAACACGCCGTGAGCGAAACACGAAACACTGTCGTGCACGTACAGTGGGCCAAACAGGTTTTATTTTCTCTTTAATTAATAGTGTGCGAAACATTACAAAGAGAGCACGGGGCATCGCGAAGTGGGTGCGAAATATCGTTCGCGCACAAGGTGATTGGTGATTGGGTGATTGGGTGATGCGGGAGGCGGAGGGCGGAGGGCGGGAGGTGATTGGTCTTTTGTCGCCCGAGCGTACGCTCTTTCGTGATTATCTGTTTCGCGCGCGTGTTACATAATATTCTCCAATATATTTCATATTGTTCAGGGCAAAAATGTCTCTTTTTCACATGCATGCGAAACACAGACTTGGCGCTTTGAAGAAACACAAAAGAAACGATCAATTATTATGTAATTGAAGCATATCCAACAAATTCGATTATTATTTATTTATCCTCCAGTGAAATTAATGGTGATGACAGAAGGGATGACGAAATGATCGTACGAACTGACTTCGTGACGCAAGAAAGTTGTTTATAAAAATCATAGACACATAACAATAATTATTTCTTACAATGATTCTCGGGTATGATGCTGGTATCTTCAGTTCTACTATAAGTCGAAAGAAGATTGCATAGGCATGTAAATATAAGAGAACAGTACTGAATTCGAAACTGATGCCAAGTTAAACATCCGTTTTTTCAAAATGTAAAAATTATGTAAAACATTCAAAAACAGGATTTTAAAAATGGGCGCGTCATTAAAGTTGTTGTCTTATACTTTACTTTTATTTCTGACATATAATTTTCTCCGCTAATTAATTTTTTTCCCTCTAGAAAATACAACTCTAATTAACAGCTCTGCGTCTGACTCGCAGCACCCTATGGACACATGAACTTCATGCATCTAATTTTTCAATCGATAAAGTATTATAATTAATAGTATATTATTACACTACAGAATATAATATTATTACAGTTTATTAATAGTATATTATTACAGTACAAAATCGATCTAACGGTTTACAGTGGGTTACGTCCTTAAATCTTCTCAAAAATATTGCTTTCTGATGAGTTTATTTTTATCTTTCAAATAGTATTACTTAAAATATATTATTTTTAGTGTATCTTTTAACTGTTCATTGTTTTTTGTATCTCTGGCAACAGTTTGTAGCTACTTCCTGCAACACACATATTATTTAGTTCGTTAGCATGGAAATTGGTCAACCAAACAAAAGATGATGTAAAAAAACGATTCCAAACGTAAGGGTGTTTCGTTGACAAAGGAACGTGACGTCACCCTAACAACGCCTATGCTGTCACTCTTAGGAGAAAGTTCGGAATGCACAAGTCGTAGTTTTCGAATGAAGGCCGAGTCGTCTTTCACAAGATTTCTTTCAACATTTCATGTTTAAGAACTAATTAGTAACATACCATCCAACAGCGCACAAACTAAGACACAGTGTATTGTGATTGCTGATTAAATGAATGGAAGATACCATTTTGATAATGGGATGAAGGTAACTAACAGAATAGGACATATATCAATCATGAGGCAACATTATTAATACTATAGATCCACTATTGATACTCCAAATAAAACATTTTAAGAAAAATGAAGTTACATCACAATACTCTGAAGATAAAATTTGGTTCAAAGGTAATAATTGAACACTTAACTTTTTCTAAACCTATACAGAAGCCGGTATTTTAACTATATTAAAAATGACACAAACGAATTATTTAATCTTGTAAGTTTGAAACCAGCAAATGCAATTACTTTTCAAAAATATAGGGAATAATATAATATTGACTTCCAAATTAAAATTAAACTATTATGAGAATATGTATATAATTCATACAATATTCAAATATTTAGTTTAATCAGAAGTATAAATTCAACTAAATTTTTATGATTAATATTTAAGAGAACAAGAAATTCCTTTCATAAACATAACCAGGAAACCTGAAATCACAGTTAACCTGAAAATAAACTCATAAACATAAAAGTTCATAATTTTCAATATATTTGTAAGATTTTCTCCAACGTAGAGAGTAGTTATATCCCTAAGCAAAATGTTGGAAATTTATACAATGAAAGTCAATAAATAAAACCCATAAAAAAGAGTCGCTACAAAGTGCAAATGCAGAAACATTATACAAAAAAATCCTACCCATCTTAAACAGTTCCGTTTTGTCGTTACAGTGCTACTTGAAACATAATGATAGAGAACACATTGTCCATTGTCTAAATGCATTGCCGAACGTGGCTTAAACTAATTCTTGCAAACTCCAGGACAAACGTTCGAGTCTATGCAACATCCCCAAACTCCCAATCATTTCACCGAGGAAATATAGGAAACAGTCTCTTCATGTTCCATACAAAGCATGTGTTGTAATCCTCATGTAGTAATTCAGAAACCCGCGTTCGTTCGTCCATCCGTATCTTTCTGTTAGAACACTTTCCGTCCACATATCGAGACATGTGTCACTCGACAGGTCTCGGTACCCTGATGGGGAACTGATAATTTCTTTGCGGATCTGTTCGAAAAAGCCTACAAACTGTCTTTAAAAACAGTTTTTTAATGTGTCTTAGGCAACTAAAATCCGTTTTGGGTGACTTACGGCACCTGTAGAAGTGTTTAATAGCTCATTCGATTCCTCTTGAGAAGATAAATCGATTGGAAGAAAGATGAGCCGGTTTCCTCTGGTATATTCGGAAAAAGTCCTCACAAAACTTTGTTTTTGAAGGATTCCATGCACCTGTGAGTATACAATACGTTGGTGAAGAGCTGTAAATTACTGTAATTTCTGTGCGGTACTTACATGAATCGTTACGACATAATTCATCGGAATGATGATCGATAATTAAACTTAATTTTATAATGAAACAAACAATTAATCAAGCATTTCCTCGACACTTTTTATGTAACACACTATGACTAGAATTGGATGAGCCAGAAAACTGCAAAATGTTTAAAAATATTCTTATTACGAACTTGCAAAGCACAAATAAACCTTTTCAGCATGAAAATACCGCCCGAAGGCGCCAGCCAGAGCTAGTGTTTCTAAAATTAAACCTTTATTCTCACGCTCCAGATCCCAACTAACACGCGCCTCAGTTCCAGCCGACCGTCCAGAGCGTTACCTCACCGGATTCCACCGAACGCCCCGATCGCGCAGTGGGTTGTCTAAACACCCGGCCCGCGCGTGGCGCCGCCTCACGTGCCGCCCACGCCCAAGAGGCCCCCGTCCGCGCCCGCGCCCGCCGCCCGCACACGTCATGCGACCTCTTTTTTACATTCTTTTCGGTTTTTACTTTCACTTACGAGCACAAACGAAACGCAGCGGTGCGCGCGGCGGGGGTGGGGTGGGGTGGGGCGGGGCGGGACGCGGGGGGAAGGGGGCGGGGCGGGGTGGAACGGAGCGGGAGGAGCCGTGGCGCAACTTTCTCCCGGTGACGGAGCGCGCATGCGGCCTTGACATTCTGGGCGCCACGCCCCCCTCTCTGCCGCCGCCGCCACCGCCGCCGCCGCGCGACGCAGCGGCAGACGATGCGACGCACGCAGGCACGTGTGGGGGCCTCCGCCCGCCCCCCCCGCCCCCCACCACGCCGCGCCCCGCCCCGCGCCACGCAGCGCCGCTGGCCTCCCGGAGAGGTTGCGACGAAGGAGGTATCCATCAGCTGGCTGTCGGTCGCTGATCGCCTTCGCTTTTTAGATGGTGTTAGAGGAATAGAGGATTCAGTTTTTTTACATTATGTCGAAGAAAAGAGGAGTGGGAGTGCGACTAATTCAAGGGTGCCTTTTGGTAATGTGTTAGTATGTATGTATGTTCTTGGTGCGGCAGTCAGTAAACAGGCTCAGGCCTACCGGCGACGTCCCTGCCTCGCGGCCATGTGTTAACGGGGGTACCTGTGGTTAGCACATAGACATTTCCACGCCGTATTCTCAACCTGAGAAGTGAATTTTATCATCGTCACACAGCAACATATATTGGGACATTGCAAGGGAAACGCACACTATAGCCTTGGCTGACCGGGACTCGAACCCGGGGCCGCGTAGTGAACAGCGAGCACGCTGACCAACAGCTAGCCTCGACGCCAATGTGTTCATGGGAGGCGGAATTTTTAACGTGCGGGGGCGGGGGTTGACGAATTGACTAGTTGACGAGTGGCAAGAAAATCCACCTTCCCTTACGCAGCACTGTCTGTTTAAATTCTAAGAAAACACTTATAAGTCTTTTCAATTCCCTTTATTTGAGCATTTCCGTACAGGGAAATCGTAAATGAGGCACCTGGTAAAGGATTACGGTAATTGTTTCCTTGGCAGAGACAAATTCATGCTTTTTCAACAGAGGATATCACTCTGTTTAACTGAGGGCAATCCCAGGGTTGATCTGTCAATTCGCACCCTTGCTGTTACAGAAGAAAACTATACAATACATAAACAATATCCTTTTTCGGTCGCTTGTGCAAACGTATCACTCACAATTTAAAGTCTTCAAATCATCTCAATAAATTCGTCCTTTAGTAAGTATTCATATCATCTCATTATTCTGAATTATTTATAGCATTTGTTCCGCTTGTTCAGAAATATTCCTAGTAAAAATGTAACCATTTAATATCTTCACATCGTCGTGGCTTTTATGAGAGAAATCTTCAACTATCTGAAGGCATCTCAGCACCGAAGCTGGTTGTAATATTCAGGTTAAAATCAAGTTGCTTTTGCTTCTTTGACGACGTCAAAGAACACTTTACTGAGAATGCAGTTCTTGTGGTTTAAGTAAGGAAGAAAAAAATTTTCTCTCGCTCTTTAAATATTCGTTCATTTAACACGTTCATGTCGTGTTTTTCTTTAAAAACAACTTTTTTTTCTTAAAAATCACGAAGTAAGGAGTCGTCAAACAATTCATTATTAAAATGTTGACATCCTGCATTCTAAATTTGAACATTAGAAAAGTAATTGGTACAATTTCCAGAACATAAAGAAACACAAGTGAGACGAAATCTGGCCACGCTGGCTTTGACCTAACAATCATTTGATGCAACCGTCGCCGTTTTGAAATAGAATGTGAGAGATTTTGTATTCTTCGGTTTCAAGATGTTAGTCAGATGTTACTCTTCATTTCAGTATTCAAAATTACTCAACGCAAGTTTTTCGCCATTGTTCAGGTTTTCAATCACAAAGTATAACATTTGAATATAATTTGCATACTATTTATCGGAGTTTTCCTTCGGGTTAAACTGTAGCCTACTCCTTCACGTGAGAGATGACGCTCTTGAAAACTGGTTAAATATAATTTAAGAACTAGGGAAAGGATTTTATGCCCTAAAAATTTTTGAAATATGCTATTAAATGTGCATTTATGACTTAAAAAATCCGAAATACAAGCTTTAATATGCAATAAAAATTGACACTATTTCAATTCTTATATAAACCTTTCTTGATACAATTCAGGAGAAATATACTTTGATTGAAAAAAAAAATTGTGCAAACATAACACAATCTAACTTCACGGGTGAAATACATAATTGAAGTAATTATTCACATTAGTGAATTACATTGTACGTCTTGGTGCATTTCTTCTGCCTGATTTTTAAAAAAATATCAAGGAATATCCTAAAAATATAAAGGCATTTGCACAAGTATTTTATCATCTATAGAAAAGAAAAACTGTGATAAGCTCAATCAATGAACAAACAAATAAATGGTAATTCTATGAAAAGATTAAACGTTTTAAAGATGTCTCTATTTTAAAGAAATGTGGACAATATGCACCTATAATTACACGAATATGCATCAACACGAAAAATCGACCAAATATGCACAAATATGCACTAACATTTTAGTCTACATAGCATCCAATAATAACCAAAAATCAAGAAATTTCACTTCGAAATGCCCCGAAGTAACAGACATAAATATCCAAAACCATAGAAATCTGCTCCCTAATAATAACATTATGTAAAAATGTAGGTATATATGTATAATAGCGGTAAACTCCGACACCATGTGACCGATCTCCATGAAAGTTGGCAATCCTACGTGATTTTCACCCAGAAGGTTTATGTTTATGTTGTTATTTTGTTGTAACTCCACTAGATGGCGCTGCAGGACAAAATTGCGCTTCATTTTAATTCAATTTCCATTCAAACAGCGATCCTCTTGAGTGTCATTATTGCTGAGCTTTGCCGCGTGACTACAACGCGCGTCCTGACACACCGAGACATGGAGAGACGGGGAAAGGGATGGACAGGGACACAGAGACGGAGACAGACAAGGAGAAGGACAGAGAGAGGCAGAGATAGAAAAAGACAGAGAGAGAGACAGGGACACATAGTCTGAGGAGACAGAGACAGAGAGAGACGGAGCGAGAAAGAGACGGGGAGTGAGGGACGTCTGTCGAGTTCCGCTAGTATAACATAACTCTAAAAGTGATTTCCTTTAGCGAAGAATATTTTCGAAATATTGATGTTAAGTTATTATTATATTCAATATCTTGTTTACATCAGAATCTTCTGTAGGTCTGCATCCCTGCATTCTTGTATCCTGCGACTCTTCATCTGGGCAATGATAATATTGAGAATGTATTATTTCTTCTTCTTTCTCAATTCTGGTGTTGTAACGTTGTTTGATCACGTTGACTGTCAAGGGCGGAGGACAATTATGCTTCTTAAAAATTATAACAAGTGCATCATAATTTCCTGGATACATGGTATTGAAGACCAGCAAAGTTATATCAGGGCCAGTATTTCTGCTGTCTGCAGTGAGTGTGGGAGGAAAGACCTAGGGTTCTGGCCCTGTCGGTGCCGGAATTTCGACTCTAGCTTGATAGAATTCGGTTGCTGTGTGGGGGAGAATTCTGCCGGCCGGCCGCTCTGATTGGTAATTTTCCATGGTTTAAGCGATGAATACCAGGCGAATCTCGGAGAATGACCCTGACAAGCTGGCTATGGCTCGCTCTCGATTTTTCCTTCCTCTCTCTTTTGTCTTATCCTCTCTCCTTAATCACTCTCTCTCTCTCTCTCTCTCTCTCTCTCCCTGACAAGCTCCTATGGCTCGCTCTCGATTTTTCATTCCTCTCTCTTTTGTCTTATCCTCTCTCCTTAATCTCTCTCTCTCTCTCTCTCTCTCTCTCTCTCTATCTCTCTCTATCTCCCTGACAAGCTCCTATGGCTCGCCCTCGATTTTTCATTCCTCTCTCTTTTGTCTTATCCTCTCTCCTTAATCTCTCTCTCTCTCTCTCTCTCTCTCTCTATCTATCTATCTATCTATCTCCCTGACAAGCTCCTATGGCTCGCTCTCGATTTTTCCTTCCTCTCTCTTTTGTCTTATCCTCTCTCCTTAATCTCTCTCTCTCTCTCTCTCTCTCTCTCTCTCACACACACACACACACACACCACTTACATACACTACCACACTTGTCGGGAGATCAGTCGGAAGCGCAGAGCATGTCGCGGCTGGGGCGGTACCCAGCTGCGGTGAAATACTTGGAGAAGATATTTGCTAGCCGACATGTAAGTCGGACCAGAATCTCACTATTCAGCTAGGAACACCATCACTTGACGATAAAATATTCCCTTTATTAATGGGATTCATGGTTTCAGCAATTGATGTACCAGGAAAAATTAGCCAATCAATCAAAGCTTTAAAAAAATATTGCCTTTTGTAATTTTAAATATACGTATTTCCCGACCGATATTGGATAAATAACGAATAGAAATAGAAGACAAGTTATATGACATCCTACGTGACTACTCACGAAGGATGGGCTTTCGTGTTTGCGTGGTAAGGCAATCAACTACTACTTCGATGTCAAGAAATTATGAAACATGCATTACATTGCAAAGCAATTAAAATCCTACGTGTTTTTTTTTTTTTGACATAAAAGTATTTTTTGCGCAAGATCTTTTATTAACTTCCTCTATACATAATCACCGTTTTATCACATGCCAATTCTGTGTTATTTTATTATCAAGAGATCTGATGACAATTGTAAAGACGTGACTCTACATGCAATGGTATTTTCCTTTAATCTATGTAAAAACGTCAGAGAAAAACACTACGACTGAGTAGAATCCTAAAACTAAAAAAAATATTTTTCTAAAAGATAAAAATATAAATTAAAGCAAAAAGTCTACAAAAGTATTAATAGGCATATCAGGGTTGCAATGGTAGAAAAACATAAATATTACTAAAACATTTAAAATATCCCATTGTGTTGTCTCTAAATTATCATGAAAACTGTCTAGACGTTACACTGGTCGGGAAGATAATTAACTAACCAGCAACATTTGGGTATAAACTTTTTGCAAAACATTAATTCCAAGTTGTAAATTTTCTTTTTATGCTGTCTAGCAAAGCAATTTTTCTGTAAAATTATAGTGTGATGTTTTCTTTCGTCAATAACGTTTTCCTTGCTTAATTTTCCCCAAATTCAAGAAGACAGACAGTGGACTATTTTCAACTCTCTTATTGTAGTAATAAATGTCAATTTATACGAAAGGAGAAAACATATATGCGTTTTATGATTTGTCCGAATCAATTTTGAATCAAATAATATTCCATGTATTACATACGATAAATAATAATCATAGTCAAGTAGGGGGGATATGCCGGTTCTGGACCAGGAAGTGCTTATCTTATCAGCTTATCTTATCTACTTCCGGTCCACCGCCCCCACATCCGGTGTCAACAACCGGCGCCACCAATTATAATGGCAGGAAGTGCTTATCTTATCACCTCTTATCAGCTTATCTTATCTACTTCCGCCCGCCCCTCCCCCTCCCCCCCGCCCCCCCCCCCCTCCCCCCCGCCCCCACCCCACTTCCGATGTCAACAACCGGCGCCACCAATTATAATGCCATCCACCGAAAGTCAACGAGCCAGCCCCCTCCCCCCCCACTTCCGCCCGATGTCAACAACCGGCGCCACCCATTATAATGCCCCGCCGAATGTCAACAATCCTTCACCCTTCCCCCCCCCCGCCCACCCGATGTAAACAACCGGCGCCACCATTTATAATGCCCCACCGACCGGGGTCAATGACCCCTCTCCACCCCCCCCCCTTGCGACCTCTGGTGGCGAAGTGTGGAAGTGTGTGTGCACTCTGGTGGTGAATTGTGGAAGCGTATATGTGTGCGCTCTGGTGGTGAATTGTGGAAGCGTGTGTGTGTATGTGTGTGTTTCAAAAATGCTGCTGCCTGAAGCGGATTCGAACCAGCCTCAATCCCCCTGAGGCGACCAGCACTTTGGCTCTGAGCTACGGTGACATCTCGAGTCAAGCTGTCTGCTTTGGGGTACAGATATTACACGCGGTCGGGAGGCTGGCGGCCGGGTGGATGATAAGGGGGGGCAGGGGCGGGCGGCTGAGGGTGCGCGCTGCGGAAGTAGATAAGATAGCGGCGGGCAGGGGTCGACGCGGGCCGCTGAGGGCGCGCGCTGCGGAAGTAGATAAGATAGCGGCGAGCAGGGGCCGGCGCGGGTGGCAGAGGACGCGCGCTGCGCAGACTAATGAGTATAGAGATACGCGCGCTCTCTAGGAGCCGGAGAACGAGTTGGAGTTGTGAGCAACGTCGGGCGCGCATTTTGAATGCACTCTATATAAGATAGCCAGCCGCGCGTCTCTCTCTCTCACTCTCTCTCTCGAGTCGAGAGCGCTGACGCTCGCTGCCCCGCTGAAAAGACTTTCATAATAGAAGAAAGGGAAACCCTAAAAGGCGGTGATAGGAAAAACAAATGAAAAACAATACAAATTGAAAGAATGTTTTTGTTTATTGAAATCAAATAAAAATCAAATTATACATAGAATTCTCCATCTTAAAAGTCCTCTCTTCTACACTCGATGCACTTCCACTTCGGCGGCGACTCGATATGCGCGTGCTCGAAACAAGGTAGCACTTCTTCTCGCCGACACCGCAAACACTTCCACTTCGGCAACGGTTGTTTGTTGTCGACATGCGTGTGTCCATTGTTGTAATGACGAAGACAAGGAAGGAGGCGACGAATGTCTCGGTTCCGCTGCACGTCTTTCGACAGGCGATGGAAGACAGAAGGCACGTCCTTCGCGGCCCAATGTAATAGCAAGTCCATAGGAAGAAGCTGCAGAGACCGATCATCAAGTCCGAGAAGAGAACACCCGTCATTGATGAAACGTTGTATGGCACGTTCCATCTCGAAATGGCGCTGACGTAGATGGACGTCAAACTTCGTCACTGTCACTATCACTGTGGACTGGAGAGTACGCCGGAGGCGTATTTTCGAATGGACAACGCAGCGTCTGAATGATTTGACGAACGCGAGAGACGCGCTGTCGCAGTGCTTCACCGTACGGATCTTGAAGGAGATGACCGAGAGCTTCGAGGACAGCTAACACTTCAGCGTGCACCGTGAGAATAAACTCTTCCGGTTGAGGCGGTCTCTTTTTAGCGACTCCTTCCGCCCCGTATGAATTGTGGGGTGGTGGTGATTGCTTATCATTGTCTATGATAAAGGGAGGGGGGTCCCCCATGTTGAAGGAATCACAGGGAGCATTCAAAGCTTTCTGGATGACGCAATAGCGCACGAATAAATCATCAGTTTGACACTCACAGCACAGAGAGGAGTTCACTTCACCGAGAACCATCATCATCCATAGCACTTTCTCGTGACATGTAATCGCGAGATTGTGAAGAGTCTTTTCCTTATCTTCTTCGACATCTGATGGTATTTCCTCGTGACAGCGTCGGGCAGCACACGCAACATCAACGGCGACGTCGATAATCGAGCGATATGCTGCAGCGTAGTAGGGGCGCTGAAGACTGCTATTGTGTGCAATGATGGCGAGATCGGCGGCGGCGTCGCGGAGGCTGTCCCAGTTCATCATCATCAGCTTCTTCCAATCATCATAAGCTTCTTCGTCTAAGTGAGTTTGTTCCATGGCGACAGGCGATGGACGAGTGTTGAGACCTGTTTCAACGTGTCGAGACCTGTCTCAACATGTTGAGACCTGTCTAAACGTGTTGAGACCTGTCTCAACGTGTTTGCAAACGCTCCCCCTACTACTAGTTGAAAGTGATTCATCATAAATCTCCCACCTACTAAAAGAGTCTAACCATAAAATATATAAAAAAAATGAAAAATACTACTAAAAGAGTCTAACCATAAATATATAAAAAAATTAAAAATACTACTAAAAGAGTCTAACCATAAAATATATAAAAAATTGAAAAATACTACTAAAAGTGTTAATAAAAATCATAAAATAAATAAAAAATCATAAAATAAATAAAAATGAATATTAGTCTAACTGAACCCCGCCTGCAGGGACGAGCGTGCACGCTGAAGAAGAAGAAGAAGAAACGGACGGACGCGTACGCAGGATGCGGAAATGACCCCATGGAAGACTTGTAAATTTATCGATCCAATAGCGTTTGTCGTCGGACACGGACAACGAACGCTTGTTTTGAACAAATGAATAATTAATATGTGATTTGGACCGAATAGTACATTGTTTGTCAATTCTATTTTCGTTTCGAAATAAACAGTCCAAATAATTTTGAAATTTATAGCGTTTGACGACCGAACGTTGTACTCCCTTCGCCCGAGAAGAACATGCCCGAGATCGGGTTTCGATGGAGTACATTTTTGGACGTAAACCTACATAGCCGAGCAGGGGATCACTTCCGCATTCGTCCTTAAACAACCCTAAGACCTTTTTATTGCGAGGTGTCACGCCAAATGCGTTATCGGGAGCGAAACAGGATGTATCAAACCAGGATGGATGCCGATTCATCTCAGCGTACACACTCGTGGAAGTAGAAAGAATGAATGAATCGGTATCCATGTAGAGAAGGTGAAGATCACAAAGATGTTTTTGACAGTAATTATAAAAAAAGTCATACATTCTATGCTTCGAAATTTCTAATATACAAAACCCCAAATAGATGGGCTTTGTGAACTTCACCTCCGTTTTTCGCAACTCGATGGTCATGAGATCGCCGTTCACGTGATGACTACGCACGAAAGCGGGATCGGCGATGAGACGTCTGGCCCCGCACCTCCCTTCCCACTTGTTCACGAGATAAATGCGTCGGTGGTTGCGCACGTCCTCCATCGACTTGCCGTAAATTGAATTGTTCATGAGTTTGAAAAATTTATCCTCGAAATCGGAGGACGCGCGCTGTCGACGTGCATTGTTCAGGTCCATGTACGTGGCAAGCCAAGGTCGTTGTGAAAAAGAGAGAACGCGGTGAATTTTCGTGAGTTGCACTCCCAACTCGAGGGCCTGAACTAAATTTTGAATGTGAATGATGTAACGACGCTTGGGGAGCAGCGTCGCTAGCAACTTGGCTTGCCTGCTCTTCGAGTCGGGGGGGACGCGGGTTTCCGGACAGGGGGGCAAATCGCTCAAGCGATCGTGGATGGCGTCAGGATAGTCGAGGTCGACCTCCAAAACGTATCCCCGGTCGACTTCCGCAGCCGCCTCTGCGATGTTCAACCGCTCGATGTCGGTTTCCGGCATCCACCGGAAGTCGCCCACCGGAAGCGGATGTGACATCGAGAAACCATATAAGTTATTTGCGTCGACGTAGGCGAGATAAGATGCCTTATCGCTTGGCCGGAAGCGTTCACCCGCAAAGGGGTGATTGGCCTCAGCGTGACGACCGATCACTTGCACGAGTCCCCCCCGGATGCCCCGTTCGAAAAAGAGAACCATGTCAATGTCCGTGAGTAGCTCTAGTCGAACGCCGGTGGTTTTCAACATGGCGTCCCACGAAAGCCCGGGAGCGGTGTAGTAAAAGAGAGGATCGAGCCCGTACACCTCCAAACACAAATTTCGAAAGGTTTCCATCGTGTCGGTTTCTAACAGCACGTCGACTTTCAAGTACAAATCGGCGTACTGCAGCAAATTTTGAATAGAGAATGCGTCCCACACGGCCTGCGCGTGCGCGTACTCCGAGTCCGACACGGGTGTGTCTGTGAGGCGACTGTAAAAGGCCTCGGGCGACGGTAACCTCGTGTCGTCCAATTTGGACATGTCATTGACATAATCGTAGGGAAACACCCCCTTCCTTCTGGCCAACTCGAAAAGGCGATCGTCGGGAAAGGCTGCACGGGTGAACTTCAAATCGGCCGAATCGAGCGATCGACTTAAAGAGTCGAGCGATGCACCTAAAAATTTCAATGAATCTAAAAAGCGTAGTTCCACTTTCCCGATTCTCTGGGAAATCGCCACGAATCTCTCGTGATTGTGTGGAACCACGCGCAGCCCGTCGTTGTTCATACAGTTCTTTTCGCCCCAGGCCTGAAGGAGAAAATGCCAATCGTAACCGCTCCCGTTGTGCATGACGACGGGGATGAACTTTGGTGCGGGAAAGTTGACGTTGCACGCTTGATGAGCCGCGCCGCGAAAGACACCCGAAAAATGATCGTGGTCCCTGACGCGAACGGAATTTGGAAGAAAAGGTCCTTTGCATATGTGGCATACATCGGAATTTTGAAAAGACGCCTCGTTTTCGTCGTTCATCACGAGGGGAGAAGGATGACTCAAAAGTTGCTCATAATCTTTCGCGAGACCTTCTAAGAATGCTAATAATTGTATCGCGACGTCGGGACCGTGAAAGTTGACCAGTTGATTTCGCGACTCATCAAACGAGCACACCACTTGAAGCGCGGCCGAAAAGGGTTTGTGAATTTGATATGGTTGAAGGAAAGATCCATTCAACGACGGCTCACATGAAGACACGGGGACCGTGAGCGCTTCGAAGTCAACATAAACCGCGATCGGGCATCGTTGTTGTCTTTCGAGGTGCTGAAATTGCATGAAGCGCTCCTCCTCTTTGCCCGTCTCCGACGGAAGGATCAAACGTGCGGGGGACCCCACGGATCGACAATCAATTTCGTGAGCCTCGAGATGCGCTTGCGAGTAAAACACATTCAAACATCTGTCGCAAACGAAAATCCTATGGCTGTGAGCCGAATGTTGAGACTGAATCAGTCTACTTAAATTTTTGATCCAAACGTAATGGGACTGTCCGCCATCGCCATGAATCAACAAGAAATTGAAATGGTTCTCTTTCTTCGACCCCGAAAAGTGTACAGGACCTACGATTTTCCAAGTTTTGTTGGCCGAATCATACTCTAACGTGAAAACATTGAATGAAAAGCTAGAATTTTGACGTTCGAAACGTTTGATCTCGTGAACGGGCAGGGGCCAGGAGATGCCGCGCAAATCGAGACTGGTTTCCAATTCATCGAAAAGGGTTTGATAGGTACCGGTACGATTAGAATGCAAAATTTTGATGTGTGGGGGCTGACGTTTATGAAAAAGAGCCGAAGCCACAGCCCACAGGAAACATTTCTCGTCTCGATTTTGCACGTTGATCACAGCATGACGACTCGCGATGGTTGCCGGAAGAGGAAGATAAGATGAGGCAGAATGAGCGATAGGTTCAAACAAGTGAGCCGAAACATGAAGAGCGACGATAGAGGCCAACGATTTCCCGGAATCTCTCTCGGAAAACTCGTCGAATTTGGAATTTATAGGTTGTGCTATATGAGAAAGGAAAAATTCCGAAATGTCATCCGCTTGCGTTAACACAGCCGTTCGTGCCGAAAGAAAGATAGGCTGCATCACCCCTACAATTTCGTGCGTCTCGACGTTCTCTTTCTCAATTAAAAATTGACACTCGAGTTGCGCGAAAATTTTGAAATTAGATCGACCGAGAGTGTTGTTGAGCTCTTCAAACATCTTACGATGGAAGGGAACACGACAACGGTTGAGAAACTCGACCGGATTCGCAATGTCATGTGGGGGAGGAGGATTCAAAATGACACCTCGAAATACACGGGCGTTTAAAGACTGAACGACGTCCGTCCATTGGGGAGCGTTTGCAATGTCTCGTTGTTGTTGTTGTTGGTACGGGCAATCTATAGAATCAAACAAAACACACACACATAAATGATAATCATTCAACACATCACTAACCACTCCTATTAAAAGAAATTTATTTTACCATCCTCACGCTGCGGAGAAGACACTTCCGCTTGTCGACCTGCATGAGACTCACTTTCGTCACGAATGTGCCGATTTAACAGAAATTTCTTCATCTCAAATCGAATCACTGAATGCTAACAATCACAACGTTGAATCACACGTGACTAACACTCAAATAGCAGTACACAAGACAGAGTTGAATCACACGTGACTAACACGACGTCAACACTGAAATAGCAGTACACAAGAAGGTCCGCACGCTTCAAGAGCAATGGCAGACTAATGGCAGAGCTCTGTGGACATGGAGTTTTAAACCCTATGTTATCTCACACTATCACATCCAGCACGTGCAGTGCGCATGCGCAGAAGCCATTCATCACTCCCCCAAGCGATAGTGATAAGAACAGCAGTCGACCACAGCCGGAAGTTATAATTAGGAAAACAGGATGCCATTGATATCACTCGAGGGCCGGAAGAGATAATTAGGAAAACAGGATGTATTGATATCACTCGAGCGCCGGAAGAGATAATTATGAAAACAGGATGTATTGATATCACTCGAGCGCCGGATGAGATAATTAGGAAAACAGGATGTATTGATATCCCTCGAGCGCCGGAAGAGATAGTGGAAGCATCCGCCGATCCAGCGGACATTCTAATTGGTGCGCCGGAAGAGATAGTGGAAGCATTCGGCGGTCCAGCGGACATTCTAATTGGAGCACCGGAAGAGATAGTGGAAGCATTCGGGGGTCCAGCGGACATTCTAATTGGAGCATCGGAAGAGAGAGTGAAGTCACTGATAATTTAATAATCTCAACGCGCCGACTTAAAAAGGGGTTCCATTCGAGCAACGCTCACTCGCTCGCGTGCCCCAACTAACTAGACACCATGAGCAGCTCGCAACACGTCATGAACGGGATGCCAGAAGACTCCATGGACTTCGCTGGAGAATTGGTTGAAACATCGCCACCAGCACTTCGAAAACGAAAACTGTAAGTCTTTTTCAATTTTTTCAATTTCATATATCATACATTCAGTGAGTAGTTTCAAAGTGTTTCTTTTTTTTTTTAAAAGTATATCAGAAGAGGTAAAAGAAAAAAGAAAAGTGATAAAGAAACAAGCGTGTGAAGAGACATTGAAGTTATTATATGATGATGAGGGAGATCAGTCCATTGCTCTGGTAGAAGAAACATCAAAAAACAACATGCTTCTCCCGTTCTCTTCAAGACAGGAAGACAATGCAATGCAAGCAGTACAAATGAATGTCAACACAGACTGCATACAGATTAGTAATAGTGCTGTATTTATATACACGTCGAAAAGAACGAGCGAGTAAGTGAAATAATTTTCCTTGTAGCTGTTTTACTCTGAGTTGTCATTAAAAATGTTTGTTTTCATTGTTTAGTTCGTGGGAAGCATTAATAAAAAAGATGGAAGCCACTACAATTCGAGTAAACATGAGGCAGTTGCCGAAAGGTATTTTCTTCGAAATTACAGACATACACCTCACTGTCAGTGAGGCATATAACAAATCATCGTATGTAGCGACTCTGCACAATACATTCGATGTATTTCTCCCAACAAGGTATGCAAAATATGTTTTAATATGTTTGTAAAAAGGTTTTTTTTTAAATTATACAATAATACTTTTCTTTATAGATTTACATCAGAAATTGAAGCCATAGGCAAAGAAGAATTTTTAGCGGAAAGGCCGCATTTAACTTTTCTTGGGATTCATCCTAAGAATAAAGCAAGTGTTGTACTTATATACAAGTACAAAGATTTATTGAAACAAACAAGTTGGGAAAATCTCTTAATATGGTTCAAGCAATATGGACTTCTAGAAAAAAAGGAAATAATGTACAACTTAATAAATAAATCAAAATGATTGTCTCTCTTATATTTATATCAATTTTTTAATACATTCAATAATTGTTGTCAAAATGTTTATTGCACAGCTGAAAAAATGATGTATATTTATTACAGAATAAAACCAAATATGAAATATAACTGCAGAGTTCTTCTTATTTTCCTACTCCACTCTCCAAATCCTCAAACTTAAAAATACAATATGAAGTAGATAAAATTACAGAGGAAAATGTATCAAATATTTATAATGTAAATTATTACATTCATTTCAAAATTTACCATACAAGGTTGTGACAGGATATCAAATAGTGCATTTGAAAAGTTTTTCTTTATTTAAATCAAATGTTTATATAAAACTCGCAAGTCGAAAACAAAACTCTCAGTTGTATCGATGCGATGGATGTCTTCGGACATGCGGTTCGGGCGCGTCACGCCGTCACAAAGCGATACATCAATGAACAAATCGATGACGTTGTGAAGCGTATAAGGAGAGTTGATGAGACTATGGAAACCGTGATCAAAGAAAGCGACCTCGATGCTCTCGAGCAGAAGCTCTCTACGCGTTTCGGAGAACAGGAAAATCAATTAAAGGTGTTCGCGAAAAACGAATGCAAGGCGCTCGTGACCGCGCACGAAAGTAAAATTCCTCCCAGGCTCTTGGACATGTTACCGCAAGTCGGTTCGTCCGGTAATTTCAATTTTCATGACAAACTTATTCGCAAAGTAGGCCCTGGCACAAACAGCTCGGACGTTGTGATTAAATCGCAATTGGATGGCACGCTGGCGGATGCTAAGAAACACGCGGAGAATCTTTTTCATATACATAAAGAACTAGTCAAAAACGATTTTTCTAATCTCGAAACAAAGATAGAAAAATTGGAAAAGCTCGATGTGAAGACAGTATTGCAGGAGGAAGTCGATAAGCGCAAGACGAGTTTAGGTAGAGCTCTGACGACTCGTTTAAATGCATTGCGTGAGGAAGTCGATAAGCGCATAAATGCATCCGTTTGCGAAGAAAAATTGAAAAAGCTAGAGGCAGATTATTCTAATCTCGAGAAACTCTTTAACAGCTCTCAGAGCCGAGTGTTGGAAGTGGCGAACGATGTTACTGTTCTCAAGAGATACTATGAGCAAATGGTAAGTCAATTCGGTAAGTTGCGCGATGACTTCAATAACGATAAAGAAAATTTGAAAAACCTCAATACAGTCGTTTCCAGTCTTACAAAGATAATGGGGAAAATGATTGGTGGCACCTCAAACTCATCATTGACGTCTTTGCTTAGCACCATTCCCATGACGTCCTTGATGGGCGCCATTCCCGAGTGATGGTTGAAAAAAGATCGATCGGATTTGTATATATATTTCGACACTTGCGCTCGTGTATTAGTACTGTCATGGTTCGCACCGTGTGTAGAACAACAACGACGAGAGATTGTAGGAGACAACCTGATAGGGAGTTACGACAAAGAGGCTCACAGAGAGAGAGAAGAACTGATTCTTTTCCTGTTTCCGACGCGGTGATTACTCCGACCGCGATGGGTCGCGGCATTTCTTTGCGAGGTCGGTGCGTCGGCGGTCCCTGTAGGAGGGGGAATCGTCGTCTGCAGGGGAGTGGCGTACGAGGACGGAAGACGAGTACGGCGCGTGGCGGTAGAAAGAGTAAGAGAGGCGGCTTTCTGCCCGCCCTCATACCTCTGATTCCAACCATCCTCAGCGGACTGAGCGCGCTCGGGACTGTCGCAGGCGGCGCGACCGCTATCGCAAATGCTGTGAAAAACGCCAAAAATAAAAACAAAGAGTTATCGGAAATGGTGCGTCATAACAAGGTCATGGAAGAGACCAAAAAAGGCTCGGGCGTGTTGCTAAGGGCCGCGAAAATGCTTCGAACGAGCAGGAAGACGAAGGGGAGGAGGGGGAGGCCTCAAAAAAACGAATGAGCGGAGTACCGCGTCGAGCGCTCACGCACGAGGAAATGTCATGTTTTGCGAAGATTTTGAATATTCCTCATTTTCGTGGTGTGTTTACGCGGGATGCGCTGCCCAAAAGAACAAAGGCGGAGCGTGAGTGCGGCGTCATCAACCTCGACGACGTCAGCGGCGACGGTACTCATTTCGTCGCGTACGCGAAACGAGGTCGAACGGTGCGTTATTTCGATTCGTTCGGACTTCCGCCCCCTCCCGAATTCCTTCGATACATGCGAGGACAGCACGTGACGTACAACACACGTCAAGTTCAACAATACAACGCGAACAATTGCGGCAAGTTATGTTTGCAATTTCTTTTTCACGAATGGAAGAAGAAAAAGGAAGATTAAACACCGGACATTGTCATTTTGCTTGTGACGATCGTGTCATGCGCACGTACACCTTAATCGGGAAGGGTCCAGAGGTCTCGGTGAAGTTTGCGCCGGGTGTCGACCTCTCGAATGATGTATATGAGATTGCCTTAGTGCATCTCAGCACCGTTCACACCATTCGCAACGTGAAGGACGGTCACAACCGACTCCACTACGAAGTTGTCGAGGGGGATGGGGCTCCAGCAAGCTATAGTCTGTCCGTCTCTCCGGGTACGTATACTTTAGAAGACATCTATCATCGTATATCAAACAATCTACAGCATCAGTTTCCCGGCGACTTTGCTGCGAAGAAGCACTTTTTCGAATTGGAAGCGGACCCGCAGACGAACAAAGTGCGCGTCAACACGTCATTCACGCTGCGTTTCGATCACGCCGAGTCCATCGGCCCTCTCCTCGGATTTTCAAAGACCGTGTCACCCACACCTTTCGGGGTGTACGTGGCGGCTGATGCTGCGCCGACGATTGTGAAAGATTTCGAGGTGTTCGTGACGTGTAACGTGATCGAAAGTGGATATATAAACCATCGAATAGCGCACGTGCTGTATCAGTTTCACGTGAACGATTTACCCGCCGCCATCGTCGAAGAAAGGCCGGCTGAAAAAATCTTTCACCGCGTCACGCGCCGTTGGATCGATGAGATATCAATTCGACTGGAGAATGCGGACGGTCATCTGATTCCATTGTACTCGGAAACACCGTTGACGTGCACCTTACTCGTACGCCCCAGAAGCAATCACAATGCCGCTTTCTTCTAAAAGAACATTGAAAAAGCACTATAAAATGCAGGTCGTACCTCGACCGAGGCACAGAGTGCTTTGTCCGCTCACCACGTTAACACCATCCAGTCGACAAACCTTACGAGCGTTGGGTTACTATATTTTTTCAAAAAAGAAGAAAACTGAAGAATGTCGTCGAAGAAAATGAAGACCAATCATCATTCTTCAATTGAATTTGTGGACGAACACGCGATCGACATTCTCCGCAAGGAGAATATAAAACACCACATCGTCAACGAAGCTGTTCACGAACACT
Organism: Gryllus longicercus; assembly: GCA_038098605.1. Taxonomy (NCBI): domain Eukaryota; kingdom Metazoa; phylum Arthropoda; class Insecta; order Orthoptera; family Gryllidae; genus Gryllus; species Gryllus longicercus. Next base: position 435,445 of record JAZDUA010000140.1, read on the forward strand.
TTCCATACATTAAATCGTTTGGTCAAAACGATGAAATTCGCATTAGTATCGTGAATAAGGACGCCGTTCTCTTACCTTGCGAGAGTTCGCTCGTCATCACGGGATCTGCTGTCAAAACGGGCACCGCCACACGCACCAACTGTGAATTGATCAACAATGCCTTCGCCTTTCTTTTTAGCGAAATTCGTTACGAAATCAACAACGTGATCGTCGACGTTGTGAAAAATCCGGGGATCACGAGCACGATGAAGAACGTGTGTTTCCTTTCGCCAGCAGAAAGAAGATCATTTGGCAACGCATGTTGGACCGAAGACCTTCTATTATACGAGTCTGCTGTCAGCAACACCAAATTCATGCTCAGTAAGACCGGGGGAAAATTTTACGGTATCGTGCCATTGCGACTGTGGATGGGATTTTTCGAAGATCACACGCGTATCATGACTGGCGTGAAACACGACCTCGTCCTCATTCGAGGACGTCACGATAATCGATGTCTCACGACGAAAATCGACACACCAGACGAAACAACGATTACCGTGACGGATGTGATTTGGAGAATGCCTCATTTGACACTGAATGATGCAGCTTCCCTCGCGGTGACGCGAACGCTGGACAGTCGGCGACCGATCCCCGTGCAATTCAGACGATGGGAACTTCACGAATACCCCAACGTTCCAAGTGGAGGCATGGGACCGTTTCAGTGGACAGTGAAGACTGCCGCAAAAGAGGATCATCCCTTGTACATTTTCTTTGGAATGCAAACGGGGAGAGACAAGGATCTGAAACAGAATTCGGGTGAATTCGATGGTAACGATATGACAAGAGCAAAACTGTATTTAAACGACGAGTTTTACCCTTATTCCGAACTTCAATGCAATGTAAAATTTTATACTGGCGATGAAAAATGGCACCCGTATCTTTTTGAAATGATGCAAAAAGCTGAACGTTCTTACTACAATCGCAATCCCATCTCGAGCATGGAATATTGGTATCTGAATACTTGGTTTCCTATTATTGTGTGGGACGTCTCCGCCAGAGCGTCTGCCGTACTCCCCTCGCAAACCGACATCAAGATCACGTGGGAAACGGGTACAGCCATGCCTGCCGACGTCACAGCCTATTGTGTCATTATCTACAAAACGGAAGTGCAATACGCACCAATCGACGACTTTGTAGTGAAGAAAAACGTGATCGTATAAGACGTCGCGTGTTTCGTGCACTACCATCATTCCGTGTCTTTCCTTCATGAGATGATGAACGAAGAAGAAGCTCCATCTGCTTCGCCCGGTGAAGACGACGTTGATTCTTCTTCGTCTCGCGATTCGCAACTCGCAGTTTTTATTGACATCAAAGAAAACATGGAGGAGGGGGAGGACATGGAGGTGAGAGCGGCGTCTTCATCAACTGATTTTCCTTCTGCATGCGGTCATCCCTGTCCGATGCATTGCACATCGAAAAAAAAGAAGAAAACCAGAAAGGACGAGAAACCAAAAGAGCGAAAGATCAAAAAAACAGCACGACGCCGCAAGACGACGACAGAACGATCAACATCCACTTCACCGGATACGGTCTGCTGCGATCTTCTTCTTCCACTGGACGTCGGCGAATGCGCGCGCAACGCAGCAAATTGGTTAGCGAGAGCTGTGCAGATGGCAATTGTATCGATGTCTACCCCAACAGACAACCATAACTGTCATGTGTAATGTGTCACATTTGTATTTTTTAATTATCAATAAAATGATGTATTTCTATTCATATTTTTCTTCATTTCTTATCCTTATCACACACCGAGTAGGGTATCCCTTTCCCCCTCCCACTCTCCTTTGTTGGTTTTAAAAACAGTCTCCTTCGCTAGCATGCAAACAGTCTCTCTCTTTCTTCGCAAGGCGATGAACGTTGTTCAACAATCGGCGACACTGCCCGTCGTGAACGTGACGGCCTTATGGCGTGGGCAAGATGATGAGAACAAGAGTCGACACGGCCCGCTTTTCCCAGATAGCGTGCGCGCTCTTATCGTGGGACCTTCCGGATGTGGAAAGACAAACGTGGTCGTCTCGCTTCTCACCGGACAGTTCGGACTGGCGTTCCGCAACGTGTATTTATATTCCACCACAGACACGCAGCCCATGTACATGTACTTGAAGCAAGTCTGCGACGGACTCCTTCCTTTTCGTTCGTTTTCGCAACACGATAGCATCGTGCCGCCAGCCGCGGCGTTGCCCGACAGTGTTTTCATTTTCGACGACATCGCCACCGAAAAACAAGACTGCATCAAAGCCTACTTCGCGGCCGGGAGACATAAACACACGGACGTGCTCTATCTATGTCAAACGTACACCAAAATTCCCAAGCAGTTGATTCGTGATAACGCGAATATGATTGTCATCTTCCGACAAGACGATAACAACCTCGATTATATCTACAAAGAGCACGTCGGAAACGATTTCCGTACATTCAACGATTTTAAGGCGGTGTGTTCCAACGTGTGGAACGCCGACCGTTTTGCATTTGTGGTCATCTGTAAACCAAGTGCACTTCATAATGGTCGTTACCGATCGGGCTTCGACCGGTTTCTCGTGCCGACGGACGATGGTGGTGCTGATTTTAAGGTTATATAATATCTTTTCTTTCGCTATAGTCTTCACTCTACGCCATGGTGTACGTGCGACAGCATTTCAATGTCGCGGGACGGGGGGACCGACACTATCGCGGAAGAGGATTTATAGGACGGATGCTGAATCGGGCGATAGACAAACTGCCCTTCGAACTTCACATTCCCGGTGGATATCAATTTTGTGGGCCCGGTACAAAGCTCATGAAGAGACTGCAAAGAGGTGACCGTGGTATTAATCCTTTGGACGAAGCGTGTAGGGAACATGACATCGCTTACCACAACTACAAAAGCGGTGAGGAACGCAAAAGGGCAGATGAAGCACTCGCCAAGACAGCGTGGGAGCGCGTCACGTCCAGAGACGCGAGTGTCGGTGAAAGAGCGGCCGCGCTCGGTGTGGCGGGAGTAATGAAAGTGAAATCCAAAATAGGGGGACGTGTGAAAAAAATAAAAAAGATTCGCGAAAACTTGAGAAGAAGAAGAAATGTAGACAGTGAAACAATTAAAAAAAATAACAAACGATCAAACATAGACTTGGAAACGCTGTATGCACTTGAGAAAACGAAAAAGAGTTTGCGTGGAAAGACAGCGCGTTCTCGTCCTCCCTCAGCACCCGCTCCCCCTCGACTCGTCACGTCGGAAGAGAGGTTGAAAACGGAGTTGGAGAAGGCACGCGAAAACATTCGCAACAAAATGAGCATCTTGAAAGACACCGAAACGATGCGCAATCGAATACTCGATACTTATCTCACAACGCCCGTCTCGAAAGCGCTGCACCGCTCTCAAAGAGAGGGAAAAAAGAACAACCCACCGTCCACGCGTATCAAATCGGAATCAAGAGTAGAAGAAAAAGAAGAAGGGTCCTCCTTCCAATCTCTCCCAGAGGTCGAAGACGAAGAAGAAGGGAACACAGAAAGAAATAGAGATGATCACAGTCAACATTATGAGCAATTACGGAGCTACTTGTCGAATGCTGCGCTCGACATAGGCGATACGACTTTCGAACCGTACTATAAAGGAGGGCGACCTCACATCGGTAACTCCATCCTAGAACTTGACCCGGAAGATGGAACATTCTCTGTTCAGGGTCATACATTCTATCCAGAACCTGGTCTTCTCGAACTCCTTTTTGAAAAACGACCCAACTTAGAGGATGTCACGGAAGACGATTTGAAAAAATACAAAACAATTCTCGAACTCACTTCCGCTCACAAGATGAACTTCAAATCGAGTTGTCCGTTTAACACGAAAGGAAATCGATGGAAATATCGTACAATTATCTCACGTCTTTTCGGTGGAGGGGAAAGACAAAGCAAAAGACTTGAAGAAAGGAAGAAGAAGAAGAAGAAGGGGAGCGGTCTACGTTTTGTGACGGCACCAGACTACAAATATTGGCGCGATCCGAACACACTTGTGGAGAGGTTAAGTCTGTTACACGCTTCGAAAACGGCCGGTAACAACGGGCTCGATGGTGAAATAGTAGAAATAGAAGATGAATTGCGTGACGCCGGTATTATCGATTAGCGCCTCTGACCATGCAGAACAAGAAGAAGACGACCGTATTGCCGACCGTTCGACAAGGACTCGCTGCTGAGTTGCATGCGCCTGCCCGACGCCGTTACGCGAGACGGCGGGTGATAACGAAAGGACTCGATGATCTATGGCAAGCCGATTTGGTCGACATGCAACCGTACTCCAAAAACAATAGAGGAATGCGATACATTCTCACCGTCATCGACGTGTATAGCAAGTACGCCTGGGCGGAAGCGATAAAGAAAAAGACGGGAGCGGAAGTCGTCAAGGCTTTCAACAGCATCGTGACGTCGAGCGGGCGAGTGCCTCACTTCCTACAAACCGATCAAGGCACCGAGTTTTACAATACCGCACTCAACAAGTGGCTCCGAGAGCGTGACATTCGTCATTATTCCACCTTTTCCAACGTGAAAGCCGGCGTTGTCGAACGTTTCAATCGAACGCTCAAGGAGCGGATGTGGAGACGCTTCACCGCCGAGGGGACGCGACGGTGGACCCTTATGCTCCCCACCCTCCTCCGAGATTACAACAATACTAAACATCGAACAATCGACATGAAGCCGAAGGACGTCAAGGACGACAGACTCATGCGCACGGTGTACGGACAAGTGAAAACGCTCGACCCGCGTCTCCTGAGGACAAATCGATTTCGCGTCGGGGACATTGTTCGGGTGAGCACGTACAAAAGCTCACCGTTTCGGAAAGGCTACGAAGCGCGATGGGGAACCGAACTCTTCAAAATCGTTCGTGTGCATCTCTCGAATCCCGTCACGTACTCGCTAGAAGATCTGCAAGGTGAAACAATCAAGGGCCGCTTCTATACCGAGGAATTGCATCGCACGCGATATCTCGATCGATATTTAGTCGAGCGTGTCGTACGGAAAAAGGGTCCGCTTCGCCTCGTGAAATGGCTCGGTTTCGACTCACGTCATAATTCGTGGGTACATGCGAGAGACATTGAAGCTTAAGAGGGATTTGCATCCTCGCGCGGACAATCACACTTCGACATGTTTGCTGACGTCACAGTCTTGTATAAGAAGGACGACGAAAGCACGACAATCGTCAGTTCTTGTCGCGTGCGAAAGCGAGTCGCTGCTACACCGGTCGATGATCATTGCGCTGTGTCATTCGATTTTTTGTTTTCCTCTGTGACTGTGTGTGCGCTTCTTTGATCATGTTGCGCTACGTGAAACATTCTTTATACAATCTATTGAAAGAAGAAGACGAACAGCGAGACAATGCTTCTTCTTCACCTGAACAGAACAGTTCGCAAGAAGAAAAATCATTTCGAAACGAGAACGAGGGGGAGGGGACTTTGTGGTCAACACAGCCGACCACCCCGTGGCGCGAAAACGAATCCGGTAGAAGAAGAAGAAGACGTGTGCTCACAGCTGTCGCTGATCTTCAAGGGTTTTGGATAGGTGGACAATTCATTATCAAAGTGCTAACCGTCATCCGGGCCCCCAAAGATGATCCTGAGGAACGGTTCGTTCAGAAATTCACCTTTCGTCCACCGCGACCTTTCTATACTTTGAACAGCGACGACAAGAGACAAGTGTGGTGGATCAAAAGCTGCCATCACGCCACACCGCCGTGGAGTAGCGGCCGTTACGATTATCCAGACAGGACGTTTGTGATGTTGAAAGCTTTCGAAGGTGTCACAACGATATACGTTAAGGGAGCACAGAAGAAAGAGTGGCTGCTGGATGTTATTCAAGGAAAACGTATTGTTGATCTGGAGTCGATCGGATGCCCTCCGCTGAAGGAGTGTTTACGCGCGTACCGCGAACTCTACGCTTGCGGTGATGTTAGCTTAGCAGGGCAGCACGTCATCGCCCTGTACGACTGGATGAGTGTCAATCGACCGCACTTATTGCATCATGAATGTGAGGAGTCGAAAAGGAAGATTGTGTAATCGACCTCTTCCATTCAAGGACGATAAGATGAACAAGTTCCTGCATGTTGCAACATGAAGGGGAGGACCCGAAAAGTGAGATTGTGTAATCGGTTTCTTCCGTTCAAGGACGATAAGATAAACAAGTTCCTGCATGTTGCATCATGAAGGGGAGGAGTCGAAAAGGGAGATTGTGTAATCGGCCTCTTCCGTTCGAGAACGATAAGATGAACAGGTTCGTGCATGTTATAATCACGCTCTCCACCGCGTCGCTCATCAGTACGATGTCGACTGTTCCGTCGTACGCATCCGCTCATCCGCTCATCTGCTACGTTGCCGAAGTATTGGAGCATACCAGACAAGAGATCAGGCGAGAGACGCGCGAAAACATCGAGCGCGCTTTCAGAAAGTTGTATGAAGCCGATTACAAGCTTACACTTCTCGACTCGGATACATTGAGTCAATTGCCGGTCGAAATTTTGTGTCATTGGCCCGCGTCTCACGAGGTTGAGCGCGTTTTCGAGAAACTCCCTGAAGACATCAAAAAACTACCGTGTATTGAAGAACTTCGTTCGTGTAAAGAGCATTGGAATCGTGGACGCACGCGCATCGATGGACCGCCGCCATCGAAGCGGAATTGTCGCTTTTGCATCTATCTCCGCCAGCCTTGCATCCAACACTACTCTGAGGAGGAGGACGCTGCCGCACCGTCGGGCTGCCCGTCGTGACAAACCGTCACCCTTCTCGTCTGCACGCAGCACTACGCTCAACACGACAACGGATCTCGGCCATTGAAACGGAATGATGTGTGTGTGTTTTGTAAGAGGAATATTGTGACGTGTGTGTGCTATGAATTGGATAGATAGCATCATTGTTGGTGTAGCCCTCCTGAACTTTGCTTTCGTGTTCGCTGCTTTTATCTGTTTAATATTTTGACGTGAAACAAAAAGAAGAAAAATGGAAGACCAATGGACAAGTGACACACCGCCACCATCACCGCCTCCACCTCCTTTTGTGGAAGTTCGATCCACTGCATCCCCTCCTCTATGTTGCATCATTTGTCAAAACGATGACACTCCCCCGCCTGTGATGGCGCGCACACCGTGCAATCACTTTTTTTGTCTTGAGTGTTTGCAAACATGGCTAGACGTGAACAACACATGTCCTATGTGTCGACGCGAATTAAAACCTCCCCCACCCGAAGCTTATCTGAATCTAGATGAATACATTATGGCATCGATGGTGGATGACAGAATCATTATGCAGGCGTACATTTATCTCTGCAACGTCATGTGCACACTTCCCGCCAACGAGAGAGTAGCGGTTCGAGAGGTCCTGGAGGCTCTCTGTGATGAAATATGTCGACGACGTAACGCCGAGGCAATAGCTCAACGAGCTATTCGACGAGCTCGACGAGGGGTGGTGTGATATGTCGACAAGAGGGGGATGTGTTGTCACTGGTGATAAGTCCACCGCAGTTTAACGGTGAAATTGTGTGGGGAAATCGCTAAATATCTAACAGGCAAACAAACATGAATGTTATTTATTCTATGTATAATTTGATTTTTATTTGATTTCAATAAACAAAAACATTCTTTCAATTTGTATTGTTTTTCATTTGTTTTTCCTATCACCGCCTTTTAGGGTTTCCCTTTCTTCTATTATGAAAGTCTTTTCAGCGGGGCAGCGAGCGTCAGCGCTCTCGACTCGAGAGAGAGAGTGAGAGAGAGAGACGCGCGGCTGGCTATCTTATATAGAGTGCATTCAAAATGCGCGCCCGACGTTGCTCACAACTCCAACTCGTTCTCCGGCTCCTAGAGAGCGCGCGTATCTCTATACTCATTAGTCTGCGCAGCGCGCGTCCTCTGCCACCCGCGCCGGCCCCTGCTCGCCGCTATCTTATCTACTTCCGCAGCGCGCGCCCTCAGCGGCCCGCGTCGACCCCTGCCCGCCGCTATCTTATCTACTTCCGCAGCGCGCACCCTCAGCCGCCCGCCCCTGCCCCCCCTTATCATCCACCCGGCCGCCAGCCTCCCGACCGCGTGTAATATCTGTACCCCAAAGCAGACAGCTTGACTCGAGATGTCACCGTAGCTCAGAGCCAAAGTGCTGGTCGCCTCAGGGGGATTGAGGCTGGTTCGAATCCGCTTCAGGCAGCAGCATTTTTGAAACACACACATACACACACACGCTTCCACAATTCACCACCAGAGCGCACACATATACGCTTCCACAATTCACCACCAGAGTGCACACACACTTCCACACTTCGCCACCAGAGGTCGCAAGGGGGGGGGTGGAGAGGGGTCATTGACCCCGGTCGGTGGGGCATTATAAATGGTGGCGCCGGTTGTTTACATCGGGTGGGCGGGGGGGGGGGAAGGGTGAAGGATTGTTGACATTCGGCGGGGCATTATAATGGGTGGCGCCGGTTGTTGACATCGGGCGGAAGTGGGGGGGGAGGGGGCTGGCTCGTTGACTTTCGGTGGATGGCATTATAATTGGTGGCGCCGGTTGTTGACATCGGAAGTGGGGTGGGGGCGGGGGGGAGGGGGAGGGGCGGGGGGGGGAGGGGGAGGGGCGGGCGGAAGTAGATAAGATAAGCTGATAAGAGGTGATAAGATAAGCACTTCCTGCCATTATAATTGGTGGCGCCGGTTGTTGACACCGGATGTGGGGGCGGTGGACCGGAAGTAGATAAGATAAGCTGATAAGATAAGCACTTCCTGGTCCAGAACCGGCATATCCCCCCTACTTAGTCAGCAACAGAGAGTCTTGATGAGTCCAAGAGCAGTCAAAATTACCTCCTACGTACCAAGGTGATTTCTCTTCAGATGTAAATAATTGTTGGGACTCCCTACATTTCAACTCACGAATAATAGTTCAAATAAAATAACACAAAAATGCTAGGTCTAGGACTATTTCAGATGATATAAATAAAAGGTGTTACTAAATAGGTTTAAATAATTTAAGTAGTTTTCCGTAATCTAATATGGAATCGCACACAGGATTCAGGAGTTATCTAGGCGAAGATTCATTTAATCTGTCGTTGTCACGGTGCACAGTCAGTTATACCCATCACTTCAGTGTCCATGTAAAGCGAAGAGTCAAACATGAGAAATGCCTCCACAATCACGTAACATCTACAAACGCTGTCCATAAACACGTTTCCTAAGAATTATATAAGCTTGCTCAGCATTTTCCTCAAGTACGAGGTCGCGATTACTGGAACTAACTACCTACTAACACTAGATTATAGGAATTTGAGGAATCGTTTTGTCATTGGCATTTTCAAATTTGTTGTTTCTCACGATTAACACTAATTTTGCGGGGTAGATATAAGTACAATGGCTGTGTGAGTTTTCGTGCTAAAAAAGCAAATGATTGAAAACTAGTAAAGAGCGATAATACGTGACAAGAAATATTTTTGAAAATGAAGAAAAGTACGAATTAGAGAAGTTCAGCTGCATTATTATTATTATTATTATTATTATTATTATTATTATTATTATTATTATTATTATTATTATTATTATTATTACAGGAGTAAATGTTGTGTGCGACTGGGCATATTGGTACGAGTTGTTGAATTGGGGAAAGAAATGCTGTGTTATGGGATCGTCTGTCTGATCTCTAATGGAATGATCAACTACTGACTTTCAATTTTGCAGATAAGCAGGTGATTTTTTCCTGAAGACGATATATACGAATTATATTCGTATGAAAATTAGTGAAATATTAACAAAAATTACGATTAGCAATTTTGACTGTGCAGTTGCAAACCTCCAGTTCGAAGAGATAGTAGGTTTCAAGAATTGAACCACATTGCAAATTTGAAGGAAATGATTTAATGAAGAAATTGGCCTCAAGTAAGTAACGGAAGGAATAATAATCATTCCAATAATCGTCATAAATTCAGCTGAATTTCAAAAGTATATATTATATTCCGCATTATTTAATAACCGACAAAAAGGAGAATAATTACTAGGGGCGGATTTTGAAGAGCTAAGACATCGCCAAATATGATAAATAAAATATTTTAAAATGCCCTAAAAGGAAAGACACTGACGTAAATATTTTTTATCAGAAGAACATCTTAAGCTGTTGGATATGTTACTGATGTAATCCAGGTTTCTTTCTTTCCTTCACGTAAACTCAGTTCGCAAACGTTTGGTTTGGGCTGTTCTTTACGAGGAAATCTTTGTCTTTATTTATCGACAGAACAGATAACGGCGCTGATAGGCGCCCAAGGAACCTTGGATTGTATACTCGCAATGGCTGACATTACAATAGAGCGAATAAATAGAATAGGCTGCTCAAGAACTTGTATCTTGTAAATATTATTTGAAGCAAGTACTATTAAAATGATAGTAAACTCAGGAAAATGTTCTTTGAAAAGGTGACGATATAAGGTAATATGTGACTTCTTCGTCGAAATCGACGAAAAATGCAAATAAAGAAAACAGTTATATGCAACTGGGTTATTTTCATTTGTTACAGCATAAAATTATGTCTGTACTGAAAGGCACTACTAAAGGAAAAAGAAAAAGGCTTTTCTTTAAAATCCGCCCATTATAATCACGTTCAAAGAAAATTATGCCCCAACCACCATTTCGTAACCAGAATTAACCGTTCGAGTTCACCGACTCAAGCCTAATACATTCTCCATTTCTTCAACCTGCCCGTTTCAAGACGCTGTCCCCCCCTCGCGGGGATGGCCCGATCAATTCCGTCCGCTACCGAATCACGCACTGTAAAGCTCCGAGCGGATGGGCGCGGCGCGGGGGGGGGGGCGTGGCGGCGGCGGCGGTGGCGGTGGCGGCGGGGCGCGTGGGTGGATGGGGGGTCAGGGGAGGGAGGGGAGGGGAGGGGGTGGCGCGCTCGTCGCGTGCCCCCGCCTCGCCACGTGGCTGGGACTCGCGCCCCCACCCCCGCCCCCGCTCGCTTCGTCACGTGCGCCGTGTTTTCCGTCACGTCAGCGCAACGCGCCATTGACCGCCGCGTGGAGAAGTGGGGTGGGGTGGGGGAGTGCGATTCTGCTTTACGTGGCGTGTTATCGGTTTAAATTTTTAACCAACGAAGAGGAGTTCATTTTATCTATGCGCTGTCTTGGAGAGTCTTTATTACGATTAAGCGATTGGTCCTTTTCCACTTTTTTTTGTGGCGTGATGAGTCCTACAAGTACTTTTACGTTTCTCATTAGTACCTCTAGAACTTCAATCAAACATAATTGAACCATCGGTAGTATAATATTGAGAATGTAATATTGTAGAATAGCAGAAAGCAAATATTTTTCTTTTATCCTCGGGCTTCAAACATTAGCGATTTAAATAAACTCTGGGTTCGATACGGATATACTGAAAAGAACGACAGATTTTTCACTGTCTTTGCCTTATTAAATTCAGATCTCTAGTTGTTTAAAATGTATCGTACGTTCCAATTATTATTACTTACCTGTCGCACTTTTTGTGAAAATTAATATTTTCCATGACTTTGCGATAAACCATCTATCTGCTTCTATATTAAAAACTAGCCCAATACGTGGCGTTGCTCGGAATTTCTTCATCCCGGGAGGGATCAATTGTAAGTAAACCACGGTGCTAAAGATTATTATTTTTAATGTAATTAGTTCAAATTTTAATAAAATACAAACATTGATTTTCATTTTATTATTCAATACATTACCATGAGATTAAAAATGTTTATCGTACGCACTCTTACTGGCTTCGAGACAATGTATTTGGTTGCAGTTTTGCTGCAGTGCTTCTGGCCTCTGGGGGGTTATTACTTTTTTTCACAAGGAGGAAATATGCTCCTAGGGACATGCAAAAAATAATTATCGTGGTGTATGTACCAACACATTATTTAAATTATTTATTTTCCGCATTTATGTTATATTAATCTTTACCAAACTCTGCAAGGACAATGCAACAATCCTGAAGAAGAACCTGTACTAACTTCGTAACTATTGATATACAATTTTTTGTAGTATCGATGACCATGACATGTCGTTGAATTCAATTTTAATTGTGTAGATTCATTAGTAGGGTAGTGGCTCGCCACGGGATGGCTGTTAGAGGGCCAGACTCAACACCCCTTTTATGCAAAAATATGTTTAGATTAAATGTTTTTCTCAGTCAATTAATAAATTAAAAATAGTAAAGTAGTTTCTAGTAAATTTATCCCAATGTGTTTCACTGCGTTATTCATGCTACAGCTTGATATCACGCATGGTTCCATTCCACCCCCCCCCTCCCAATTTTAGATCAGCTGGACAAACTGCCGATATCACAGAACGGAGAAGTCAGGGGTGGATGGCCCGAGTAATGAAAACATGGCCCGCAACCATGCCCCGCAACCAAACGCAACCAAACCATGCACCGCAACCATGTACCGCAACCATGCACCGCAACCATGCACCGCAACCATGCACCGCAACCATGCACCGCAACCATGCACCGCAACCATGCACCGCAACCATGCACCGCAACCATGCACCGCAACCATGCACCGCAACCATGCACTGCAACCATGCACCGCAACCATGCACAGCAACCATGTAAAACAACCATGTAAAACAACCATGCACCGCAACCATGCACTGCAAACGATGCCCGCAACCAAACCCGCAACATGTTAGATGGAGCCCTTGACGCCTTGTTATTTGGACATCCGTGGTATAGATGACAATTTGCAGTAAGGTCAAACGGAACTTTTCCAAAAGAAAGCGCTTGTGCGAGTGAGGCTTGCGCAGTTCCTCCTGCAGCCCTCAGCGCAGCCCGCCGCCCGCCGCCCGCCGCGCCGCGCCACGCCGCTGCACGCGCGCGAGCCGCGAATTCGACCGTGTCCTCTCCCCCCCTCCTTCTCCTCCGTCTCCTCGCTCGCGCGGCGCGGCGAATCCACCGCAACTGGTTGACTTTCCGAACGCAGAGGATCTCGCATGAGCTGCGGCGCACGCGAGTGTGTAGCGGCGCAAAACGGGAACAAAACGGTACACAGCCATAAAATTCGGTCGCCGCTGCTGTTGCAGGTTCCGTAGACAACCGCCGCCGCCGTCGCCGTCGCCGCCGCCGCTGCACCTGCCACGCGTGGGGTGTCTGAGAAGTGTGTCTGCTCCCGAGCGGGTAGCTCGGCGGGGAACGGGAGGTAGATGCACCGATGCGAACCGGGTCATCTTGCGGCTTTTCGCTCACGCCGCAATCCGCGAGCCGCGGAGAATGGAGGCGGGGACCGGACGGGTGGTAGCGAGCGAGAGTGTTCGGAGTGGTGAGGAGGGACAGGCTGAGAGGACGGTGGGCGATGGAGAGGGATGGGTGACAAGGGTGCTGAGAGAATTGAATTGAATTGAATTAATGTCTTATTTTACGTGGCGAGACTCAGGCCATTAGGCCTGCTCTTCCGTCTGACCACGTAAATTTCGCTACGCTCCTTTCACCAACTAGCAGAGAAAGGAGGTATTTCTTGGGCGAGAAACAGGCGATTTGAATTTAGCTCAGAGGCGTCATTTAGGCTTGAGGGTCTTTTACATGCAAGTAAATCTACTAACATGGGACAGCCGGCTTTACTTCCCCTCCGAAGGAAGGCGTACGAAGGATTTTTTCGCGAGAGATGGTGATTGGTGGTGGAAGAGATGGGATTGGTTGGCGATTGACGTTTCCTGCAACTGCTATGGTCATTATTCCCATTTGTGTAGTGAATATTATATCTCGGCACGTGGGGGTGATTTCCCCCTGCTGGATAGTGAGATCCGACACCGACCAACACGTCTATTAGCGCATTACCTCCTCCAGATTCACACCAAGCGAGGAACCGCTAGAGACGGGACAAGCTCTACGCTCCGACTGGTCATTCGACCTGTCTGGTAGTGCAGTGTATGTTCGTGCGTGTGCGAGTAAGGGACAGAAGAGGACAAGGAAAAGTAACGAAAGATATCGCGCGGTCCATGGTCTGTTTGTTAGGGTACTGCTCCGGCCATCGTCTGGCACTGAAGAAAGGGCACTTGGAGAAACCATGATAAAGTATTGATCAGAGAAGTCGGCAGAATTCTTCTCTAGGCTGAATTCGATCTAGCTATTTATCAAGTTCAGCTTGGCTTCACTCAGGCTTCAGCAAGTCGCAGCGGTGGGTGATGAAGACAAGTATGTAATGGCGAGCAGTAGGTAATAGAGAGCAGAGGGTGAAAATGCAAATTGGTAAATGGCGAGTAATGTTACGGTGGAAAACAATAGAGATTAAATAGTTAATGAAAAGGTGATAATGAGTCATGAGAGATAAAGGGCAATGGATAGTTGAGAGAAATTCAATATGGACAGTGATTAGAGATGAAGAGTGACAATGACAGAGAGTTGGGTGAGCGATTACGTACTCTTAATATTGAACTCAGAGCCTCAAGATGAGAAGTATATACTATGGAGTATTGGGCCTGCATTTAATAGTGAATGGAAAGTAATTGGGGAAATGGGCGAAGCCATTTTATGATGGGTAATAATAGGTAGGAAGCTGCTGAGAGACGCAATAATGGAGTGTCAACGGATCGACAGTCAGGCGGCACAGACGAAAATGATGAGCTGGCACATTTTGGCTGAGATAACGAAACTCAGAGTAACTCACTGTTTTCCTTTGCCCAGAGCGCTGTCATCGCTCAAGAGATTGGATATCAGCGGCGCGGGCGAAGGCAATGCACTGTACGAGTACCACCTAGCGGAGTACGAACTATAATAACTCGAGACCTGATTCTTATGAAATCACTTATTTTTTGTCTTCCAATGTTCAGTCCTCAAAATTGTGAGCTTGAAGAATAGTGGCTATCCTAATATAATATTAATTTTTTTTCTATTTTGTATTATATTACATATTTTACATTTTTTTCATTACACATTTTCATACATTACACATTTTGCAAAACTTTATATTTGTCTACCTATTTTCCTGAAATTCATTTGGCTATTTAATGAATTTCCTATAGTAGTTTTTGTTTCAAAAATCGACATTTTTGTCTCACATAAATTAAGAATTGCGTGCTGACGACGGGAGGAGCCCTAGTCAGATGCACGGTGTCTGTTTGGCTAAACCTCGGCTGCACGCCAAATATATTGCGGCAAATGCGTGGTGTGCGCCGAGAGTATTATTCCTATGTGTGGAAAGTATCAATGATGTCATATTTCTTGATGTTTAATCCCAATGACCGTGAAATATTGGTCGTCGCAACCCTACGAACACAATGCTACAGTGATTGTTTGCATGTCATTTAGTTCTCACGTGAGTAGGTTGGGTATCATTGTTCTCAAAGATAAAAATGTACTTTTAGAATAGATAATATAGCAGGCCAAGCAATATTTATTTCCAACTTTTTTTGTTGTAAATAATTTTAAAAATGTAATTTTAATTTGTGTAATTTTATTTTCTTTAATTGTAACAGTTCATTACATTTTATATTAGATAATTATATACCTTTTTACATCTTTGTTATGTATTCCTTTGGTATTCAGTATATATTTTGGTACGTATTTTGCAGTTTTCATACTACATATTTTCCGAACTCTCTCGAGTCAGGAAATACCTCTTCAAATAGTTTATAAAAGTGGTATCGTAATAAGATGGAGTTTGGGAAATTGTATATGGGAATATTTCGATTCACTGTGTAGCCAGAACCACAATTATCCGGGCATCTGTTGCTGTAGATGTGGCAACGATTCCGTGGATATTGTCTTCGTCGGTATATTTAAGGTTGCGACCAAATGTATTCCTTCTGAGGTCGGCGGCGGTAACGTGCTAATCAGTAAAAGAAGTTCTCCAATGTCGTGAAGGCCCAGTGTGAGATCATAACTAAGATTATGGACTGACCCTGAATGGGTATTAGTCTGCATGCGTTTTGTAAAAACTTGTGTATGATATTTTTCTATTCGCAAATGAAAAAAAAAGAATGATAATACTTAATTACTGCGTAATTTTTAGACAAAAATAAATATATGAGAATTTTAAGTTTGATTTCTGCTTAAAGACCTACTGAAAAGAAAAGCAGTATCGATGTTGAATTTATTAGAGAACGTCGCTCGTAAAGCAATCATCTCAATCCCGAAATAATGTTTCAAAATACCTTCTGTAATTTCATTTAAAACCACACGGTTTTCCTGCTCAAATGAGACAAATCACGCAGCTATTAAAATATTAATTTGTAATGCACACGACTTCCCTTTCTCTCTCTCTCGCTCTCTCTCCCTCTCTCTCTGTCTCTCTCTGTCTCCCTCTGTCTCTCTCTGTCTCCCTCTGTCTCCCTCTGTCTCTCTCTGTCTCTCTCTGTCTCTCTCTGTCTCTCTCTGTCTCTCTCTGTCTCTCTCTGTCTCTCTCTGTCTCCCTTTCTTTCCGTTTCTAACCCTTTCTTTCTCTCTTTCTATCCTTTTTTCCCTCTTTCTCACTCTTTCTCTCCTCTTCATTCGTTTCACCGTCATTTTTGTAGTATGTAAATGAAATTACAGATCACGCTCACCATCGCTCGTCCGGTGAACGAGGTGCCAATGAGCGAGACCGCCGGGGCGTTTTGCTCAACATGCACCTCGACGTAAATTCATTAGAGTTTGATAACAAACCTCTTTTGAGGGATTAATTGAACATTCTTGATAAAACCAAATTAATCAGACACAAAATGGTAATAGTAAGGATTAGTATGTTTAAGCGTGACATATTTCATGCCACACGTGGATTCACGATTGCCGAGTGGATTGGTGGTTAAGGTAGTAAGCGAGTCAGCATCGTCTACAACTTCATTCAAAGTTCCCATCGACGACGTTCCCGTTGCGTAGCTTCGCCTGCCCTCCATCCCCAAACAATGCGCCAACATTTTCCCCGTAATTGCACGGCCCCACGCCATCGACATCGTAAACCAAAGGAGACGGCAGACAAACGCCCGCTCCTTCTCTCTCTCGTAATACGCCCAAATTACGCTCACGCGGGCGAAACGGAGTCGAGGAGCGAACGAACGTCTCGGGGGCGGGGGGTGGAGGGGGAGGGGGAGAGGAAGGTGGGAGGGGAGGGGCGTGGGCGGGGGCAGCGCCGTGCGACTGCGGGCGAGCGGCGGGTCGCACGGGCGACTCCCACCGGCCGCTGCCACACAGTGGCCCCTTGTGGCTCCCGCCGCCCCGCCCCGCCCCCTCCCCCGCCCCGACCGCACCACGCCCACTCACCGCTCGTCCGGTAGTCGAGGTGCCAACCACCCAGACCGCCCGGGACGTTCCGCTCAACACGCACCCCGGAAGAAGTCGGCGCCACTCTTTTCCATTGCCTACAATAAAATGTGCTGAAGGTGCACCTCGGAAGAGCTGTATGTGAAGGAATGAATATACTATGGATATTACAGCCAATTAATTAATTAAAATTAAAATAAAATTATACCTAGAACGTTTTAAGAATATTATTTACGTGTTCTGTTTATGGTTATTTTCAAATTCAGACTGTATGTAGCCCTTAAATTGAAGTCAGAAAATTATATAACTATTTTATATCAATGTTACATGTGACACATAATAACACAAATTAACGTTTCAGAAAATACTTATTTCCATTATGAGGCATAATGTCAAAAACAAAGTTTTCTTGCTGTTATTATGTATCACACGTAGCATTGATATAAAGCAGATATATAATTTTCTGACTTTAAATTAAGGACCAAATACTGTCTGACCTAGCACTTGTATCTTTTGAACAATTACTAATAAAAACCGATTGAAATGGATATGAAATCAGAATATCTAAACAAATCTAGGAATATTCGGGTGTACCCATTTCTTTCGTGTATAAAATGTCCTGTGGCTTCGCAAGTGCAATGATTGCTTGGATCCACAGGCTATTTGCTGACTGTTAATTGGATATTCGGTACGGGTGGATGTATTTTAGAATAAGCAAGTGCACATTCTCTACGACTCTCTACTACTCTCTACGACGACAAGTTCCCAACGCCTCCTTCGCGTTACGTTGGCCTTCCCTCCAGCTACGAGATATTTCGTATTCGAGATATTTCTGCTGCTCTAGGACAGGCGTGAAGTTATTGGACGCATCATCACGAACGGACGGAATCAATTGATTGATAAATGATCGCCAGCTACACGCATATTTCATTTTACACTGTTTACAAAATATCAGTTTTGGGTCAAAATTACGTATTAATAAACATTCGATTGTGAACTCTGACGTGTTCTGGGTAATCAATTTGTATGAAGTTTGTGAGTGTTTCAAAATATTACTTTTGAGCTGCATTAAAATTTGGGCACTCAGTGCGAATGATTAAATACACTGATAATAAATTTTAAATTGCACCATTTACATTGTAATAAATTTATTATAGCTGACATTGCAAAGATGCATTGAGTAGTATATTTAGTAAACTATTTTGCACCACACGACCAATATGTGCCTCCACAATCGACAAAATTACAATGCCCAAGAATAATTGGAAGATGCTACCTTACAAAGCTACACGGAACTATCATAATATGCAAATTAATGAAAAAAACTGAAAGAATCAAGGATTCGAAGAAATCATCAATTGAAAGTTCCTGAGTGTCTATAAAAAGATATTTTCTAATCTAATGTAAGGTTTTGACTTTTAATAAAACTAAATATCCAGTTACCGAAATATGCAGTAACAGGCATGTTAACAAATATTTTGTTAAGAGGTGTTAGATCTAATCCTGCAGTCGTACAATTAATGTTTTTGCTGCTTCTAGTCGTAATTTTCTTATTGAAATAAAACCTATCTTTATCCGAGTCAAAGTTCGTGTGAGAAACAGTGGCACGTGGATACTAGGTTTGCACAAGAACAATCTACGTGTGTTACGTCACGAGTATGTTGCACAGCGACAGCAAAATTGTTAGATAACTGGTTTCCCACATCCGCAGTTAACACTCGCCTCTCCCACCATGAAAAGGCGTCAAGAGTTCCAAAGCTGCTCTTGGCCGAGGCGTGACATTCAGTTGTTCAACACTTCCGGCGAGGTTATGACTAGGAATCATCTCGAGTTCTGCAGCTCTCACTGAAACACTCATCGCACTGAACGCGAGAATTTGTATTCAACTTACTCAGCAGATCCTCACCTAAATTTTTGGATTTTGATTGATAATTTTGTATTCGGCTCGTCCACTTCTGTTGCCATTAGACCCGAACTTGAAGATATTTTATGTCTTGGATAACGGCGATGCGCCTAAAAAAATCGAAAATTATTGAATTTTTTACAGGACAAATAAAGATATTGAAATTTTCAGTTCGTGCTGTTGTATGTATTTTACTGTATATATTAATAAAATCAATCATTGTTGAGAAATTCTATTTAATTTCGACATCTCCGGATATAGTGACCCTCTGATATAGTGAACCAATAATGTCGGTCCCCAGAAGTTCACTTTAACCAGAGTCGACTGAATATTGATCATACTCGATAAAGAGAGATATTCAAAGTACACATTGCATTTTTGTGGCGTCTTCATTTTTATTGATTTTTAATATGTGACTTTGTTTTATGGTGAATTAAAAGAAATACTTATGCGTGCCAAATGTGACCCATAGGCTGCCTTTGAGAAGTCTTAGCACAGATATCAGCGAAAACGCATGGAGTCAACATTTGAAACGTATTTAAGAACTAGACCAAGGCCAAATGCGGGAAGCATCGCTGACGAACACTCCTGTGCGTCGGTTTTGTGCAGGCGCGCAACCACCGTCAAATACCTTACAAACACCTTTGCGAACTCACTATTTCTGTTACAGCCTTCTAAAACTCGAAATCATTTGAATTTTACTCTGTGCCGTTTTTTTGATAGTCTATAGGGGCGCGGATCCACGGAGGGGGGTGAGGGAACACCCCCCTACAATTTTTCAGTAACTATTAATTTTCACTTGTCACGAAACTTTTAAGCTAAGACATTTTCGGATAATCATTAAAACGAATAAAATCGTAGCCCGGCGTGAGCTGAGTGTGTCCTGCGAAATTTTACAAATTCTCCAATATGACACATTCAACCAAAACATTTTTAATTTCTCCCTCCAAAATTTGTCTCTGGGTCCGACCTTGGACTATCTCGTACTCGTCACAGAGAAATCTGTGTGATACGTTCCTGCGAAAGAGAATGCGGCAATCACATCGATGTGGAGTCAACACAGCACGAGAGAGAGAGAGAGAACCGAATATGAATATTTAACAATATTCAAAACATCATATTATTGACATTCACAGTTATGACGACATTCTATATCATGTTTATAAATTTACATAATGAAAACACATTTTAGAGAAACTTTTAATGACCAATTTTATTGACGATTTATTAACTGAAATTGAAACTCTGTAATGAATGATGAGTGGCATTTTCGAATAAGCAAACAATTTTAGAATTTATAGAATACCAACGAGCTTCAAAAGCTATTATTTTACCGTGTATTTACAGAAAAGAAATCGCATTAAATGCGCGTTCAGAGATTGTATTTTGCGTTGTACATATTTGGATTAAAGATCTCAATTATTGATCAAAAACGTCCCTCACGCGCGTTGCAAATATTAATTAAAATATTGATTATTACAGTTGGTTCTTATGTGAGGTTAAGAATAAGCTGTATGTCGTAAAAAATAGTTCTCAAAATTTGAGAGGTACTATAGGAACTTTAGATATTATGAAATTCTAGAAGAAAATGGAATATTAGAGTTTCTCTTTGGTAAAGTTCACTCAAGCAGCAATAGTATTAGATTCTTTAGAACCAACTCAGGGTCCCTGTTTAACCATGTCATTTATATCTCTTGTCTGTTAAAATGCTAATTACTTCGAGTTAACCAATTTGACCAGAGCCCATTAGTTTTTCCTTATTATTCTCCTTATCTTTTATAAAAGCGTACTAAAATTGCAATGCCTATTATAAACGCGTGTTAAAATAGCCAAAATTAAATATTTCAACATTCTTAGATCTAAAGTTTTTGAGGATGTGTACTGATTAACTTATTTTTAATTCTAATTAAAATATTTTGAATTAGATTTTCTATAGTCAGCATGATATTCCTCAGCAACTATGAATGAAGGCTTTGCAATATTGAATGACATACAGCGTGTTGATGGTGGAAGTATAGTCTGTTCAATCTACAAACTTTAAATGTAACGCCAGTATTCCAATAACGTAACAATCTGAATTTTAATGCACATAGAAAAATCAGCAAAAACAGAAAACAAATCGCGGCGAGGACGCAACGGTGAACCGGGGACCTCCGCAAAGGTGTTGACGCGGGACCACGTGAGAGCCGCGCAGGCGGCACGGCGGTGGCGACCCGCTGCACGCCACGGCGCGCCACTCCACGTAGCAACAGATCGGCCCGGCGCGGCCCGGCCCCCGCCCCCTTCCGTCACCCGCGCCACGGCGCGCTCCGCCCCGCCCCGTCCCTCGCGCCTCGGCGCGCCTAGCTCCGCCCCGCCCCGCCCCGTTCCGTCCACCGCCCCGCCCCGCCCCGCCCCGCCCCGCCCCGCCCCGCCCCGCCCCGCCCCGCCCCGCCCCGTCCCGTCCCGTCCCGTCCCGTCCCGTCCCGTCCCGTCCCGTCCCGTCCGTCCCGTCCGACCCGTCCCGTCCCGTCCCGTCCGTCCCATCCCGTCCCGCCCCCCGCGCCCCCGCCCCCCGCGCTCCGCCCCCCGCCCCTCGCCCCGCCCCGCCCCCCGCCCCGCCCCCCGCCCCCCCGCCCCCGCCCCGCCCCGCCCCGCCCCGCCCCGCCCCGCCCCGCCCCGCCCCGCCCCTCCCCTCCCCGCCCCGCCCCGCCCCGCCCCGCCCCCCGCGCCGTGGCGCACCTCGGCGTGCCCCGGCCGACCCGTCCCGACCCGCGGCCGCCGCGTCGGTGACATAGTTACGTCGGGAGGTCACGCCGCCTCCCGGAGGCGACGGCAAGGTCTCCGGCGGCGCATGCGCAGTGCTCGCCCGGCCGCTCTGGGCCGTGTGCGCTACGCGGTGCTCGCTGGGCGGCGCTCGGCGCGCGGCAGGGCCGGAACTAGGCCCGGGGCAATGCTGAAACCTAGCCCCCTCCCTTGAAACATTGAAACGTTGTATCAATAAACTATATCAGTTATTTTCATTTATTTCAACAAAAAACACAAATTTCAACACTCAACTAGAAAACGTGTTTGAAATGTATTTTGAGTAATAGTTTAAAGTAAAAGTATTTAGTGACCAAATAATACGTCATGCTGAGTCGAAGACACTAAAAAAATGTTATTTAGTTAGTATTTAATATGATCTCTCGCTAAATACATCAAACAATAATTATGAATTTCAGTGGAACGTATTTTAACGTTAGCGTCATTTGATTCATTTCGTAGAGTCCTACCTTGTAATTAATGACTATAATTAACTATCGAAAGTCAACATTTAATTGAAACTTTCATGACATATCTTCACACTGTATCGCAACTGATAAAATTACGATAACGATTTTCTGTAGTTCAATATCTTTTCCAATTTTTTTACTTATTTTTTCCCGTCGTCGGGCCCCTTGACTTGCAGGGCTCCGGGCGATCGCTCAGTCTGCCCATGCCTGGCGCTGTCACTGGATTATATTGTAGAACTTTTTTTCCTTCTTTTTTTGTTATTTAAGGTCGCATCAACTACTAGGTCATAACGACCATTATTGCTTGTAACGGTATGGTAACTATGAGGATGACACGATATGATGATGATGATGATGATGATGATGATAGGTGTGTGAAAGGACAAACACAATACAAACATGCTCGAGGCGGGACTCCAACCCGTGAATCTTCGGTCCGAGATCGCTACGGCACTACTGCCTTAGCGATCTCGGCCGTCCGGACCGGCATTGTAGAACATTGTACAGAACAAATAGTTACGAAAATGAACAGAGGCTTCTTGGTTCATCTCGAATACACATATTCAAAAAGAACTTCATATGGAGCCACTAATCTAACAAATAAGAAAGAACTGTGACAATTTTTTTTACACATTTTCCATCATCTCCTTGCAGTATAAAATTTACAATGGAGAAAACATTAAACTATCCTAAGAGAATACGCTCACGACATATGAAAGATATATTAAAACACCCATGAAAATAAATATTAACTAAAAATAATGTATATTATAATTTGTAAATTTTCATTTGTATATAATTTTTAAATGTGTAGACAGTATCTAAATTTAAGAATGAATAATGTATCGTAAAATTCTGTATTGTAAGTAAATTGTTTAGAAGAATGTTGAAATATAAGTATGAAATTCGTAAATTAGCTAGTAGTAAGATACAAGCGTGAGAGGTTAAATGCTCAAATGTTATATGTTAAAAATTATAATGTATAAACCCCTGAAAGGCAGAACTGCCGAGCAGGAAGAAAATAAAATTTAAAAAAAGTAGATTTTGATCTTACTCCTTGGTGATGACCATGGTTCGGATTCTGAGAACCTAAAAAATTCGTTGAAAATGACTTCTAAAATTACTTAAAAATACGGAGAAAATGACCTACTAAAATACTCCAAAATTTGTATGGATCTGTTTATTTATTTAAAGAATTTTACAATTTTATATAAAATTTATTTAAATAAAATCGTATTTAATATAGTCTTTAATTTAGGAAGAAATGTAATTCTTAGCTCCGATCTTCCAACCGTCAGTGTTCAAAGATCGAGGAGGTTACGGAAGAGCTGTATAATTTTGAGAGTTCAAAAAAAACAGAGTCCACTGCCCTAGTGAGTTTTGTCATAAACTAATAATACAATATATAAATTGTATTATCAGGATAATTTATTGTATTGTTGTAGCAAAATAATACAATAAAACATTGTTTTAATGTGTTATTATAAATTCACTAAATTCACTAACAAAGAAACGAAAAAGAAACAAAATGTCAAAAATGACAAAAATGTCTCTAACATACATCTCTATCACCTATTCGCTGTCATAAACATTCATTTACAAGTTAGCTACGTCTAGAATGCACCAATGAATAGATGACATGTCATCAAATTCGAACCCTGGGGATGATCTTGACGAAGAACTATTATTCTTTATGTTGGTACTAGATTTTTGTATCTCTCAGATCGCTTTTCTTTAGGTTGCTACTATACGTGTTTTTTCTTTCTTTATTCTCCAATGATCGTTACTAATTTCGAAAAGAAAGAAACAAATATTGTTAACTGAGCCACAGTTTTTAACAAAGAATTTATAATTTTATAATTTACTTATGACACAGTATTTTTTGTGAAGTAACATTTCAGATATTGGTAAGTCACATTTACACTTACTATTCTCTAACCCGACTTGTATATTGTTCCTAATGTTTGTTAATAATATAGATCTGATCATGAATCTGTTTGTATTTGGTTTATTCAGCATTGAAATTGTTATCGGTTCAACAACACGAAACGTCAACTATTCATGAAACAAAAGCAATAAAAATAGAACCCAAGGAATACTACGTATTCACAATCATTTCAATCCTACAAATCAACTAGTTCATCAATAGGGATTAGAGACAATGTAATCACTTTCGTGATGCTTCACTGTCAAATCGGCCTACTGCAACCAAACTGGAGATCAAAAATCCAGTCATAACGGCCGGTGTCCGGTTAAGCGGTTTTTAAACGGCCGCCGTCTCTGAAGAGCGAGTGATACAAATGAGTTGTATCAAAGGTGGCGTGTAAGTGTTCCTATCACAGAAAAGGTTCTATGATCTTTTCGTACACGAAAATATTTTATGAATGTATTGAACGACATGGGCGATGTAACAAGTAACAGTCATGTTGTTTTTTTTTATCCTCAACTGCGTCATTTATTTGCTCTTTATCCGCCATACGACGATAATAACTTCGCAACGTGCGATAATAACTGAACCTGAAGGGATATAGCACTTTCTTCTTTCTTTTGTGATACTTTTGTTATATCGAGTATGAGTTCTGTGATAAACCAACCACATATAAACAGCGTCCACTTGTGACTTATAGGAAGCTTTTCTTTGCAAAGATTGTTTTTGAGCGTTACACGGAATGAAACTTTTAACACTACATTAAACTTGCAACACTCTTAAGTGCTAAGGACCATATAAGCACCGACCTGGCTATGCAAGTAGTTACAGGTTCTTGCGAACTTATGTTCGGTAAAGAACATTTTGAGGAATGGAACAGTTTATGAGTGCAGCATTATTACAGTCCAGGAAATCAAAAATAAGTTCTCATAGTGTAACTCTTTCAGATGTCAAAATGTGAACCACAATTATATATTTTATTGTCACTAGCGTGTCACCATTTTTGAACGCATTGACGCTCGGAAATATGTTTTGCAATAGTAAAGAAATCCAAGTTGCGACCATGATATTAAGTAACAAATGTAACACATCGAATACTGTGAATTCGAATATTCATAATGACATTAAATTATGAATGTCATTTATGAATGTCAGTTCTACGAAGGTCAAGAACTGGAGAGAACACGTCACTGATAGACAATACAATCAAACGAGGTCGTATGGTGATAGTTGGTGTGTTTCACGATAATAAAAAATAGTTTTATTATTATTAAAATTAAAATAAGTTTTTCACTTTATTTGATTAATATTCTTAATATTCTCCATGCACATTATCCTTTGGTTCAACTTTGAATTCAGCACTTGAGCCAAATAATTACCTCCAAACCGTCGCGTATGTAACCGTCGCCTAAAGGTGGAGATGATGGGTGCCATCTCCACCTTTCTTGGGTCGAGTCTTCGTCGTCCCTTCTTTGAGAAAAGAGTGATTACGGTAGTGAACGATCATTCTCGATAGAATGGTGCTCCTGGTGGATACGAAGGGTATGGTAAGCCAAACACGCCCCAACCGAGGGCGAAAAAACCGCATGCGATATATGGGCCTGCACTTCAGCGTACGACGGCTGGCAGCCTTCGACTCAGCGTAATCGGCGGTCACTCTTCACGCACCTCACGCGCAATTTTAGAAATCACAACTTCAACCGCAAAAATTCCACATCGCGCATTCGGCCTCATCTTATAATCGAAAACTCCATGTTAAATTCCCCTCTTTGGAGTTATTCTGCCCGCCGGGGAAAGACCCCCTGGGGTCGAAGCCCAGCCTAGTCTACTGTTCGATAAAGCGAGGGTGAGTCACCACCGGCATTCGCCTGGAAACTATTCAAGCCGCAAATGAGCAATTTCACAAAGTCGGCAACCAGATAGAGGGGGCCGACATGAAGTGTCGTCTATCGTTTCTCGCCTTCACGGCCACTGCTCCCGTGACCGGCGCGGCAAATGCCTGGCGTGCAGCGGTGGCAGGCCCGGTTGCAGTTGCTGCGTGTCCTCGGCCGGGCGAGGCGCGTCGCCTCCCCGCCACGGCCACGCCTCCTCCCACTCCGACGCCCTCCGACCGCCGCGCCCGCACTGACTCACGACCCGCGCCGTACCCGCGAGAGGAGTCGTCACTTCATTAGGGATGCGACATCCATTACCATGGTTTCAAAATATCGATGTTTTTGAAAAAAAAAAAAATTATTAAAATGATAATGACCGACCAGATGGCCGAGATCTCTAAGACGGTAGTGCCGTAGCGGACTCGGAACAGAAGATGGGTTCGATTTTCGCTTCGGACATGAGTTTATTTGTGTGTGTCTGTATGTGTGTGTGTCTATGTGTGTGTCTGCATGTGTGTGTTTGCATGTGTGTGTCTGCATGTGTGTGTCTGCATGTGTGTGTCTGCATGTGTGTGTCTGCATGTGTGGGTCTGCATGTGTGTGTGTTCTTTCATTCCTCATCATCATTTAATCTTCCATACCCCCAGGGCTAACAAACCTGGGGTATAAAAATCGGATCCAGCTAAAATACTGATTCCCAGATAAAATTACACGCACCCTGCCAACGAGATAATGGTTCTGAGCCCCGGAAAATGCAGGGTGCATGCACGCGTGGTCGAAGTCGGCATATTCACGAGCAAAAAAAAAAAAAAAAAAAAAAAAAAAAAAAAAAAAAAAAAAAAACAACAACAAAAACAACTCAATGTCACTCAATCATAAGGTCACATAATGAAAAACATGTAACGTGCGGGACGTATTGCCGACGTAATGCCTGTTGCTATGCCTACGTGCTAGGTTGGTGACAAGTATTAAATAACGGGAAAAATATTAAATTACAAGCATATGAAAACGTTCAGAGTATTGGTCGTCTCAGTAGCTCACTATTTATATTTAGATTTATTCAGATTTAGATTTATTCAGTCAAAAGAAGCCAGTAAAAAATGTATATGACGTAGGGGGGAAAATATTATCTGCGCACGTTTTCTTGAGTTCTAGAACCCCTTCCCGTCATTTTAACTATCAAGAGTTGAAAGATGGGGAAAAGTTTAGCATAAATAAAAATAAATTTTAAAAATCGCAAGATTAGTAATATTTGAAAAATAGTCATTTTCGTTTGATATTAGAAAGTGATAGAAAAATTATTTGCACTGGTACACGAATTTCAAGAATGATTTTTCTGCATTGCTAACAAAATAGAAACTCGCTCTTACCTCTACTCTTACCATTACAACCAAAAGGAGAGTTCAACAAACCGTGCGCGTAGTGAAGCTACATTTAAGTCCAGAAGCAAAACAAGGGGCCATGTCAGAATGTGCTCGATGGATAAGGGAAACTGGACAAAAACCTGATCTAGATGGGGTCATTGACCCGGAAGTTGAAGTACATTACATGTGTACAATTTGTTAGAAACATATTAAGTCTTTTAAAAAAATATGCAATACAAATGTAAACTACTTCATTAGAATTAGAACAACAGGACGTAAACCACGAGAGTTACATAGACTTCCCGTCCTGTTTGATCAATTATTTGAACAATTTTAATTATGTTTATTCCACTGATTTAAACAATAATAGTATCTATGTAAGTTCCATCAGTAAAATGCTATTCTGAACGCTATTTACATCTTGCTACAAACATATTCAAAAGGACATTACTTCCAATCGGCGCCCCTCAAAATGTAATCTCGATTTTTGATCCTATATATTTCTTTTACGCTCCCATACTTTCATATTATTTTCCCCTTTTTATTTCCATGTTATAGAATAAACCCACTGTAGATGGGAAAAATATTTCCCGAAGGTTAACTTTGGGATGTGTTAATAAATATTAAAACTCTTATTGTTGTGGTTGATAATTTCCTAACTCAAAATTCAACATGTTCAAATGATTTAATTTCCCGACCGGGAAGAGACCCGGGTTCGATTCGCGGTAAACAACAGCAGGTATCCAAACTAAGCATCGAGACAAATAGGGGCCGCGCCAAGGAGACTCGCCGACCTTACTGACACCGCCGCCGCTAGAGGGAGAGATAGTAATCACAGGAACAATAAATCAAATAAGATCATATTCCCATTCAAACAAACAGAATCGTTAGTAATATCAAAACAGCATGAAGCCCGACGATGTCGATTCTTCTTTTACTGATATCGTATCAAAAATATCCGAATCTTTTCTTTTCATAAAGGATGCATTGTATGTCTCCAACTAATGATCCCTCTGACCTTTTAATCACTTACAGCTAAATCACAACATTTCCGGTGTGCTTTCTGTTTATTCTTTTATACTGTTATTCAAAACCGTAGCTCCGACACGCAGCCACTCCCACTCCGATCCATTTTAACACCACCTCCGCCCTGGCCGTCGCCGCTTCGAATGCCGCCTCCGCCCTCGCTAACGAGGCTGCGGGCGCCGCCCACGAGCGCCCGCGCGCCCTCTCGCGGTGGTGGGCGAGCGCCTTGCACGCGGCCCGCGGCCGATAATTGGGCAGCGCCGCGGAGGGGGGTGGGAGGTCGCTCGCGGGAACCGCCTCAGGTGCTCGTAAATCGGATATCGCGGCGACGAATGGCCGTTTCTTATTCGGATGACGATACGTTGGTCACTCGAAGAAGTCAAAAAGTACATACTACATCGAAACATCTACACGGCATACCAGCCCAGAGGAAGACCACGACTGGATGGTCGAAACGTCGGCAACACAGCCTTCGACGCGGCGTCACCCGGACACCCCAGATCACGCACATGACTCTGGCCGCGGAAGCCTACGACTTCATGACCTAACCAGATCCACAACATATGTTTGTCAACATATCAGTGGTTTTCATTAATTTACTGTAAGCTGTAACCTCCAGACTGGTCTGCCGTCTAGTGTGGTAGTGCAGTGCACGTGAGTGTAAGAGTCTGTAAGTAAGGGGTGAGGATAGGACAAGGAAGAGGAAGGGAAGATCGCGCGCGGTCCGTGGCCCGTTTTGGGGTTTACTGCTCCGTCATCCACCTGCTGTTGATTGGAGAAACTATGGAAAACTACCGATCACAGCAGCCAGCCGCTAGAAATCCCCTCCAAACAGCGGCCTAACTGACTAGCTAGTGTCGAAATTCCTGCCTCCGTCGGTACTCGAATCCAAGGACCTCCCGGTCAGAGGTAATGCAGTGCCGTAAGTTGATGCCGTGATCCACTTTTGCCGGCACGCACATGTGAGGCGTCGCGAAAAGTGCATGTCCTGGGCATCGTAAAAGAAGATCCCCCGAGTGCCCTGACCTGCCCGTCGCGGAAGGTGGAAAGTCGCCGCCGCTGCCGTCGCTCGCGCGTCCGCCTGGCCGACCGCCGGATGTGGGTCGGAGGGGAGAGCCGGGAGGTGGTAAGTGCAAACCCGCGTTTCCACGGCACACGGCCTCTTCCGAACGCTCTACGCTTCGGAGCCATTTCGCTCGGCGGGCTCGCCTGCGCACAGACGCTTGAAAGTAGACCCAGGAAATGAGGGGAGAAATGAAAGCAGGTTGCAATGTTCCGATTATGCCCGAATCGCTGGCGTAACTATGGACGATCAGAGAAGACACTTCTTCGTAGCCTCTCGCTGACAGAACCTCTCGCTGACAATATGAACGAAGACGTTGCAATGGGTTTACGAAATCTATGGGAAAAATGCATAGTGTAGTTCAATTCATAGTGCAGGAAGGGCGTGAGAAGTTAACAAGAACGAATTTCAATTTTTTACCATAAAAATGTTTCGAGTGTCATCTGGATACCAAATTCCGCTTAGAGACACAGTGTTTTCTTAAATGTATGGAAAATGTGGGCAAAGGCGAGGGCGAAGGCGAGGGCGAGGGCAAGGGCGAGGGCGAGGGCGAGGGCGAGGGCGAGGGC
The DNA here is from genome assembly GCA_038098605.1 of Gryllus longicercus. Lineage (NCBI taxonomy): Eukaryota > Metazoa > Arthropoda > Insecta > Orthoptera > Gryllidae > Gryllus > Gryllus longicercus. The sequence goes on from JAZDUA010000140.1 coordinate 465,643, forward strand.
GAGGGCGAGGGCGAGGGCGATGGTGAGGGCGAGGGCGGGGGCGAGGGCGGGGGCGAGGGCGAGGGCGAGGACGAGGGCGGGACGAGGGCGTGGGCGATGGCGAGAGCAAGGGAGTGGGCGAGGGCGTGGGTGAGAGCGAGGACGTGGGCGTGGGCGTGGGCAAAGGCGAGGGCGTGGGCGAAGGCATAACCGAGGGCGAGGGCGTGGGGAAGGCGAGGGCGAGGGCGAGGGCGAGGGCGAGGGCGAGGGCGAGGGTGAGGGCGAGGGTGAGGGCGAGGGCGAGGGCGAGGGCGTGGGCGAGGGCGTGGGCGTGGGCGTGGGCGAGGGCGAGGGCGATGGCGAGAGCAAGGGCGTGGGCGTGGGCGTGGGCGTGGGCGTGAGCATGGGCGAGGGGGAGGACGAAGACGAGGGAGAGGTCGAAGGCGAGGACGCGCGAGCGTGGGAGGACTTCGCCCGGGCGCACGTGCGAGCGCAGATGGAGACGCGATAACCGCGCGGGGGCGGAGGTGCGGAGGAGGAGGCGGCTGCTGCGAGGTATCCCGTGGGCGTTATCGCGCGCCGCAGTCTGTGGGAGGTCGCTGATAGCTCTTCAAACACAGCAGCCTCTGCACACGTACGCACCGTGGCAGAAAGCGACAGATTTTAGACTTAACGCGTGGTGACGAGATTGGCACGACCACAACGTACTGATATTTTCGTGAAGAAAAAACAAAAATATTTTTCGATACATCAGTATATTGAAAAGTCTTCACTCTAGGGGGCAAGCATTGCACTAATATATAATCTTCTGGAAAAATTCAAAAACTACCTAAAAAAAGAAGCTAAAGAAAGTAGAGGTAAAACTGAAGAAAGATGGAGTGACATAGAGAGCAGAGCATAATAGAGCAGTGAGTTAACTAATGATACTACAGAATGGCACAGACTTTCATCCAGTACTTAGATTACTTATCTCTTTGTTGTAAGTGAAATTTTCGGTACTCCCCCACCATCTTCCTAGCTGCAAACTCTCTGGTGCCTAAAAGTCAATTTTTTACATATCCTTAATTTCTCGTTTTCCTAATAGTAGAATTGATATAAGATTTGATATATATAAAACGATATTATAGAAGTGTAAAACGTGGTTTAATATGCAAAGTTTCATTCAACAATTCGGAACTGTTTCTGAGAAAATATCATTTGAGCGTTTCTTAATATACGAAATTTTGAGCACATTTTCATAGAAAACTTTTGAAGTTTTGAGAAACTTCATAAGAAATTATATGAAGCACTTGTACTCACAAATGCAATAATGTATACAAATATCCATAATGTAAAATATTAGCGAGTGAGAATCGCATAATTACGTAAAACTATTCATATTTTGAAAAAATAACTGTGCATGACCTTATTTAATGATCTAATATCGAAGATAAGATTTTATTAAGAAGATAAACCTCCTTCTTCTTTATTGTAGTTATAGAAAGGCGCCAGAAAAGTCAATTTTTTCAATTTTCGGAAATTGACCAAAAATTAGATTTGCGTCATAGTAATACTTAGCGTACTTGGCTCTACCTCATAATAATCTCAAATTATTTTTTTTGAAAAATAAATTGAATTTTTGATAAAATACTGCAAATGGTTTAGACGCTAGCGTTGTTCACACACAGAGCAGGACGGAGAGGAGTTTTGTCACAAACGAAGATTTTGCCATCAAGGACCCGTAAAACTTCTGACCACACAATCTGTTAGAGAAGTAATGAATGAGATTTAACCACAGTATCGGGGACCTACAATACATGATTGTCTCCCGAAAATCGCTGCAGTATTACATAACATACTCTATACTACATATAGTATGCGAGAAAAGTATCTTGACAGAGAAGATATAGAGAGCGAGTCATTTCGGACGAGCGAAGGACAAACAGAGATGAACCAAAGATGAATTGAGTGGCTTTCAAATGAAGTGTTGATAGCACTCCTGATTAGAGTGGCGAGAGAAGGCTTCAGTTTACAGATATGTTACAAAGTTATATTATACTAGTATTCAGCAAGTGTGTTATGAATTACCTTAGAATTAATCCACAGATAAGAATTTGATTATTTGTGTGTCGTAGACTAGAATATCATTATTTCGATTCCAAAGCATAGTTCATTGGTACTCTTAAAGTACATTAATAATTTGAAATCACTGTTTTGAAAGAAAACTTTAGGATCACTTTACTGACACTAAATTTATTTAGCAAATAAAACGATCAAAGTTAATGGACCATATAACAGCATGGAACGTTTCTCTCTATTAGAGTTGATGAACAACTACAAATACGTGCAAGATTTAGTACGTTGCAAAAAGCTAGTAAATACTCCCTTTGATTTAGAGTTGCAATTAAATCATCAACATTATTGACAGTAACAGACAAGAGACGTCGTAAGTAACATTCCGATGGGAAAAAGTAAGTTAAGGGAAATAAAAAAGGGAAAAATATGAAGTAACATATAAACTGAGAAACGAGAGCTTTCACATTTTACAAATACACAAACCAGCCGCGTCACCTAAACGGTCATAGTTGGCAGTATTACGACAGATAACACAGATTCAGCGTCAAGGCAAATATCCCTAGACAAGTCAGCGGAGCGGACTGGTTCCCGGGCACGACAACCTCGCAGCTGCCCTGGCGCCTCGCCGGGCCCGCGACCGCCCGGGCTCCTACCAAGACGCCGCGCCGCGTTGCGCCGCAAGCATTTTTATGGGAGAGATTTATACGGCCATTTGCTTTTCATGGCTGCTCCGGGAGGAACGAGGTGCTGGTTCGCTCGCGGCCCGCCCGCGGCGCCACCTGCGCTGATAAGCCCGCGCGCTCGCCCACCCGCTCGTCTGCGCCTTTCGCCGCCGCCGCCGCCGCGCTTCATCACGGCCACCGACGGATGCGCCCGGCGCGACGAGGAGGGAAGGGAGGGGAGGGGAGGGCGAGGCAGGGATGGAGGGGAGTTGGGGCGCGAAGAGGCCTGAAAGGCAGCGCGTTCCGTTCATATGTCATTTCATACGTTCCCCATACGTTATTTCGCTCTCTTCTTGAGCTCTTTCTGTCCCCTTCTTGGTCTCCTCAAATTTTCTCGTCTCTTCCTTCGTCTTACCCTCCAGTTTCTCCCCCTCTTCATTTTCTCCACTTTCGTCTTCTTCTATTGCTTTTCTTCGTTTATTCCTTACATCCGTACCTTTCTCTCCCGCCGTTATCTTCTTCCACCCCACTTCGTCTTCACCTCCGCTTTCGCCTTCGTATTCCGTTTCCCCTTCTCCTTCCCTTTCGTCTTCTCTTCCTCCCCTTCCGTCTTCTTTCCCTCCTCTTGCATCACAATCCTCCCCTTTCGTAATTGCCTTTCCTCCTCTGGTTTCGTTTTCGTATCTTTCACCATCCCCTTGCCTACGTCATTATTGTGTCCTTCAATTATCATTAATACAATAAATAACAATTTACTATGTAAAGTGATTCTAAATTGCCGTGGGACCTCCATACGTAAACTGCGTCAACATGTAAGTCGTGTGTGATATTCTGATCTTGCGAAATCGTAAATGTATTCCAGCCAACGGACAACACTGACGCTCTCACATACATCGTTGCAAGGTGCCATCACTATGAAGGAAAAACCTTCCCTGTGCCACAGCGATGATCCTGTGGGTGATGAAACGCTGAATGCGGCGCGTGTAGCATTGATTACGCGCAACACAGTGAATCATATTCTGGTGGCATTGTTAGGGTTAATAATTTAAATATCGATACATATTGTAATTTAAAGGAGAGTAATTTCAGTACGTATACATTAAATTGAGTCAACAAGAGTTCAGCGAGCTAATATGAGCAATCTTTTATATCGTAAGCCAGTGTTTCATCAACCTCTGATTCGGTGTCAGCATAATTTTTTTTGAAAATTTAAAAACGACGACAACTTTATTTTTTGTAATAACATCATCATGGATATCAAAAGACTACTCCACAAGTTCGAATACAATTTTAAATCACCTGATATTATCCTTCATCTCTTAAGCATCGTTATCTGTTTTCCACCCTCACAGCTAGTAAAGATCTCCCCAATACTACCAGGGCTTCAATTATGTTCTCTGAAATAAATGAGCTATGCAGAGCAAAAGTGGTGTAAGTTAAATTTTAGAAGATTTGGGTTAGATCCACTGGAGGGTGTTTTTAACATTGTTCCATCACAGGTTAAAATTGTGCGAGTCCAACTTCGATATTTCTTCGCTAAGGGCACCTACAATGCATAAGTACCCAGCAAGTTGCTTACACCACTGCATGCAATTGCGGTGTAAGTCACAAGTGGGACGGAACAATAGTTTCCAGGGGTCCAAGAAATAGCTTCTTGTTTACCTGTACCCATCCCAGAAGAAGCATCACGAAAAAAACACACAAGTAATTAAATTTACATAATTTATCCTATCAAGAGGATAAATTTTTTATCCCTTTTTGAGGCATTTCGTTAATTTATTTAATGTAAGTTTTGTAAAGCTCAATTAATGTATATTAATTAGGATTTATTGGATAGAATTAATATTAGGAATAATAAAACATCAATAAAAATTAGGGAGCATAATATTTTTTTTTTTTTTTTTGGATTTAGATTGTGCTCTCGTACGGATCAATGTTATATTATTCCCTTGTTATATATGATCTTATATATAATCTACTGATTATATTAGCGAGACGTGTACAGGTCAAAATCGCAATTTCAAAATTGCTCTCTTTTCGATGAAAATCCTGACAAAAACCAATAATTTAAACAATATTGATCATATTTTTTATATAAGGGTATCGGGGCTCTCATATACGAAAAATAACTCCGATTTTGGTAATAGAGCAGCCAGCAAAAATAAAATTCGTATGTTCCCTCTGGCTGGTATAATACCATCCGTTCAGCGCGGAAGAACAGCGCGTGAAATGGTCCAAGCAGATTTCAATTCTACTTTGCAGCTCGAAAAAGCAATTGAAAGAAATATTCATAATGCAGGACTAAATTGTCTGCAAATACAGCGAATGCGGTTCCTTAGAGAAGAACGTAACTGTAGCTGTAGTAAAAAAAAAGACTTGACTGAACTTCTGGAAAACGTACCTCCAGTGCACCAAAATTACTTCAAGTAACTAAAATCATTCCTACTTGAGGAAGGTATAGAAATATATCATCAAAGTGAGCACTGCTGTCAAAACCATCACCGAATACCCTTCACCAAAATCTTAGTGGCTTAATGTAAAACTTGTAATAATAGTAAACAAACTTTTATTTATATTAAAATGCATTGTGCATAAACTTATATTAAAATGCATTGTGTAGATTGTTCTTTTATTTTTGTATTAATTTCACTCCATTTCCCTATTTTTCCATCACATTTCTATTGCAAACGAAAATTATGCATGCCAACTATTTCAATGTAAGTCAGTTTTCAGAAACGATATGTGCAAAAGTTCTGTAAGTCAACAAAATAGTTAATTACTTGATTAATTAGCAATGTTTCATTCCAAAGTACCTGTAGTAAGTTAAAAGAATAACTCCCAACACGTTCATAACGCTTTAGGTCATTTATTTCTAAACATTCTAGTTTTACAGCGTTTTTCGTTTACATGTCATTTTCCGGAAAGTGTGGTTTTTGGCTTAAACCACGTTTGCTCTTATCGGCTCAAATTCTACAAAACACCAGCGTCAAGGACTGAACTAATAAAAGAATCTACCACTTCTCACACTAATGTAAAAGAGAGTTTTATGTAAAAGTTCATTTAATTGTAGATTAACAACAGCTTCAAGGAATAATGACTTTTTGTGACTTTCAAGGCACTATCATACCTTCACCCTTGCCGGAATTGGACCAGAGATTGATCAGAATTTCAAACTACGGTGATTACACGTGAAATGAGATTCGCAATCACCCGTTTACGAATTGGTCTCAAATCCCTTTCCTTTCTCTTTATTCTGTCCCCCAGATCATCATCCTATTACTATACTTTACATTTTAATACGCCAAGGAAAGGTGAGGTTTTGTAGTATTTGTAAATAACCATCGACACCAAACCCTGCTTAGGCCATTACCACAAACGCCCACACCAAATATTTTCGAAAGAAAAAAGTTTGTGGAATCAATTCAGAGGCGCTGCTTATTTTATTCATTCTAAAAAAAATAAAACAATTATTTTGTAATGGTTACTGGCACTTTCATTAAACATTACTTCATTCGGGGGCTGCAATAGTGGCATAACTAAAAAACTCCGGTGTTGAGATATTCGTAAATGTGTTTAAAGTTTTCACCTAGTATGAAATGCATGATTCTTCTATTCACACTTTCGCCATTTGCTGGTAGAATACTGTACTGTAAGATGTACTCCTGGAAGGTGTATCAATTTGCAATTCTGCACAGTGCATTAACTCAAAATTCGTATTTTTGTAAAATTGTGTTACTATTGCAACCCACGAGCGATTTAGTGCAGTGTTTTTAGTGGCGCTGCGCAGTTGCTCAGCTGATTTATTTCTCCTATCTCTTGTCTCATCAGGGCACCATCAAACACAATCGTGCCCTTTTTGCTATGTCAGAGTTTGATACACAGAGTGTGTATTGGTTCAATAACATAAAGTGGTAATTTTGCTTACCATTCCACTCTATGTAAGAGAAATCATACATGACAAAACATAATTTTGAAAATTATAATCGCGCAATGTTTTCTCTACATAGGTATTCAATACGAAAATATGTAGTTATAGAATGATTGTCTTTTTTAACGAACTAATCAACCCAGATATGTTTGACAATGTATCGTTAACTACAGATGATTTTCCAAATGTCAAGGTTATAGATTTTGGAGAAATTTGGAACATTCGTTGATTTCCAGATTCACGACAGATGTGTCAAGAAGAGAATATAAGAAAAAAACCCACGTAGACGCACGGAAATGCACGTATTAGTAGTCAAATTGGTAAAAATGCGATAAGTACATACCTATCCCTTATCAGATAAGATGCACCTGCACAGCTCCTGGAAAAAGAAAGATCGTACTCAGTGTATAATCTCATCTGTCGCGGCGTTTAGAAATAACATTTTATTACAATTTACTACAGAGCAGAAATAAGCAGAAATAATCTTGTAATCATTCCCTAATCAGACAATTTCAATCATGCTCTGTACTTCTTGATAACATTTCTGCACTTCAACCTCTGTAGTCCGAGTCAAGGCAACCAGAACGGAAAGTGCACACGACGTCAGAGTCCAAACACTATGAGACTTGTTATCAAGAGATGTTAAATCTCGAAGATCAGTTTCAGGAAATCATTCGTCCTCAAACTCGCAGTTATTGCTGAAATGTTTACTTTTCTGCTAAATATTATGATGTGAAGAATACTGATAAAGCATTATCTCTGCAAATGAGCATTGCATTCTAAGTAAACATGCATTGTAAATAATTTTGTTATTGGGCATCTTTTTAAAAAATAGACCTAAACAATTTTGACTAGTTTTAGAATATTTCAAACTCTTTATGACATGTGTATAATGTGTTTACATGTTAAGACATATTCATTCTAGAATCTAGAAGACTATTGTATGTGTCCACACACTTTTTTGTGGAGAGACAGATGTTTTTTAATTTCACATTAGTATAATAGTGTCACTGATTCAAAATGTATGAAATGCATTTTTCAAGATAAGTAGCCAAGGTAATGTGTAGCCAAGTACTTGTTCAGTTGTTTTCAATATTTGTCGAGAAACAATCGAATTAAAATCGAAAAAATATATGCAATTTTGTTATATTTTCTTCATTTTTCTTAATTAGCTGCAGTTGTATTTCATTTTGACCGCTGCCTAAACTGTCTCAAGCTGTTTTTGCCTTTTCAATCTTTGACCTGTAACAAAGTCCAAAATTCCAAAACACAGAAGTGCTTCTTGCATACCATTCAATGGTTCTGATTACTCTTTTCTCATGCTGAAGTTCAATTCTCTTTCTTTTCAGACACGTGCAAAATTATTGTTTCTTTGACTTTTGGAACGGTGATCTTTGATCGAAAATTTCTGAAAGATCACGAACGTAACACACATTTTCAAGCGAAAAAGTGGAGGGGTATCGGGTACGCTAAATTTCGTGCTCCATATCAAGAGATTTGAAGAATTTTACTTTCCTTTGTTACTCCTGACCAAAAAAAACGTCTAATCTGTATCTAGAAACATGAAAACTAATTTTATGACACACTGTTTTTAGTGACAGCAAGAAAATAAGACAATGAATTCCTTGCTTTAGTATAAAAGATGCAAGGTTTGGAAATGTTATGACCATAAAATTTTGAAAATAATTAGTTAAAAATATAAGATCATGTTTCACATTTTTAAAACCATAAGCTTTCCTTTCAAAAATGATGAACTTAGGAGCCTTCCTTCAAACATGTTTTAAATACGAGTAGTAGCATAAAATAGATGGAAAAGATGTATCAAATTCAGAGGATTCTACATTTAAACTGATAGTTGGCAGAATATAAGTGAGGAAAAACTAATGTAAGATTGAAAGGCATGGATTGTTCAAACTGGACATGACGCGTAAATGGACATAGAGACTGACGACATTCAGGCAGCCAGCCAGATGTAGAAAGTGACAGTAAGTCACTGACTGAAGAAGAGACAGCCGGACAGGTTGGCCAACAGGCAGACATGTAGTCAAGCAGAAAGGTATACAAGCTTATACGAAGACAGACGGACAGGTGGGCAAATTGACAGGGAAACAGTGAACCAAAACTCAACAATAACAACAACAAACAAAACATTCTTATTCATAAATAAAAAGAAAAAAACAGACTGTAATATCAATAGATAGACGAGTAATTAGGCACAACAAAAATCAGTAGTTTGTCGCCAAGATATAATTTTTAAGCGTCAAAGACGAGAATTTGCACGAAAATCACCCGTGCCTTTTCGCAAAAAACACGCTTTCCATCAGGAAATTGCAAAACCAAAGTGCTTTACACGGCGACTTGCCGCTGAGCATTAACTGAAGGCGCCGGGATGCACGACTTGGCACGCACGCACACCCGCCCGCCCGCACGCGGCGGTGGCGGCGGCGGCGGCGGCGGCGGCGCCGACGCGACGTCGCCAGGTCGAACAGGTGAGCGCGTTATCAAGGGCGATATCTCCACCGCTCCCCGACGTCACCGGGCGTCGCCGCGTCACGCGACCCGACGCCGCGCGTCGCGTCGGCCGCCGCCGCCGCCGCGCTCGCTCCCGCCAGATGGCAGCTCCGGTCGCGCGCCGCCACCCGCCGCTTCGATTTGACTCAACAGTCGTGTTTCATTCGCGCACGCTTTCTTGAGCCCCGCGCCGGCAAAGGGGGCCCAGGGCATCAAATGATGTCACTGCAGAACGGGAGGTCCTAGGGGTCCACTTCCGTCGGTGGCAGGATGTTTCGACACTAGCTTCTCAGCTGGGTCAGATGTATAGAGAGATTTTTTTATAAGAATGGACCGTTTAAAATATAAAAAAAAAATCATATTAAACCATGAGTAAAAACAACATTAGAATAAATAGATTAATAATAATTTAAAATGTAGAAAATAGAATAAACATTATAAGAACTGAAAGAATGAAGGATAGGGGGTGTTAAATCATTATATATTACAAGAAAGTGAATGAAATTGAATTTGAACATATGAAATGTGGAAATGTGATGGCTAAGCCAACGAAAGCTGCTATTGCAATAAACAAAATTGTTGGCAATGACGACTCATATTATTATTTCATTGTAAATGCCAACTATAACTCACCAGAATACCAATACGTTTGCAGTTGGCTAACTTGTAAATGGCTTCGTCGCTTCCGTTTGTGATATCCTCGTCCGACGGAAATAAAGTTCACTGCGAGATGTAATTGAAATTAGAAAGTGCAGTGCTACTGTGCTCTTCTGTAAAAATTCTTTTTTATTTAAACATTAGATTGAATTCACTTTTTGTGCGATAAATATTATGTTTATTTGAAAACCGAGTCTTGAATGTTCAACGCGGTACGAGCGCACGAGTTTCCTGCTCCTGTGCGGTAAAGTGGCGAGCTGTTATCGAGAATGTTCCGTGGTTTGCGTTGTATCAATTTATTTTTTATATCTTATAATTACACGGCTGTGAACCATGAGAAGCCATGATGTCTTAACCGGAGCCATGTACAAACATTAACACCTTACGAAGAGGCGTGACTGAACAGCAGTCGCGGCAGAGGGATACTTCTTCGAACTTCATGTGAAGTTCACTAGTTCTGCAAACTGCCATTTAGGCTCTTTCTTAGGCGGATTCGTCTATAGCAGCTGTCTGGAGCAGGGTTCTAGCGGTGGACTGCTGTCGGTAGTTTTCCGTGGTGTTTCCGAACAACACCAGGCGAGAAGAACCCTATTAAACGGGCCACAGAACAAATTGCGAATTAATTAAAGGAAATAAATAATAAATTTAAGAAGTAATATTACATGTATTTTGCAATATATTTTATAATTTTTTTACAAGTTTGTGTTAAAATATTTGCAATTTATGAGTTATGGTCATAAATATTTTGATTTTTTTATCTTCTTGAGGTTCTTTTCGCGAGAACACAGAAGGCCACGTCCATTTTTGGAGAACTACTTTGACATACACCACGCCGCTCTAAATGCACAACTTTCTCTACATCGACAGATACTGAAATAAGGTTAGGGATAGGTCGTGTTAATGGATAGGTCTGGCTGAAAGTGAACCCCGAAATTTCTATGATGCGATTACGTATGGCGACAGTTGAATTAGTTTACTTAACATCCGATACATGTTGAAAAATAATACTATCACATAGCTTTAGTAAAGATTAATAATTAAAGTTTTACATGAAAGTTCTACATAAAAAAGACAGAGGCAGTAACATATGTTACGTCTCAATCGACAGAAGTCACACGTACGTCATCGAGGTCACGTCGTTCGCACACGTACATTTCGGCGTCATGATCTATTCCAAGCAGAGAAATCGAAGAAGTCTTAGGAATCCGATCGCCCGGAGGGTGAAAGTCATTTCACAAAATAGACGCTAGAGTTTCAAATAAATGTTCGATTTCATAAAAATTTAAAACTATATTTAATTCTGCGATTCGCCGCTGCATTTTTAACTAAACTGAGATAAATGCACAATTTACAATACACATGATAAGTCATTACAGGTAAAAAATAATTCATCACTGTCGTCTTCTCAATTAGATGAACAAATGTTTCTTCTGGAATTTTGCTGAGAAACGCGTCGTTTCAACACAGAAGTTTAGTAACGATTTGTCTTTACATAACATTCAGAAGGTTGTGATTATAGTAAGTCGAAGCTCTGAGGATGGTTCTAAATATTACTGAAGAAAAAATCTAGACTTTGTTTTGTACACAAACGAAAAAAAACGCAAATGTATGAATTGATGGATTTACAGTGCAAATTACGACCATCGTATACCGAGCGATAGCACGCCATATTAGACCGTCACGATCTTAGCCCGCCAGGAGTTGTCACGATTGCAGTGTACTCGCTGTTCACAAACGTTGCTAAGGACCTACCGAAGCTACAACAGTCGAGCTTTGGAAATGTTCGTAAAGTGATTACACCTTAATCGAAAAATCACTTATACACGCACACGCGGGCGCAAACTCTTTCTATTGGAATCTATTCTTCTGAAACCAAAAGGTAAAGGTATAATTTATTCTTAATATGGGAAATAAAAAAGCAGCTATGTTTTCACATAAAATGGCTCACACAATACAGAGCGTCCGGGGAAGAACGGTCGAAACTTCACTAATAAGCTCTTAAGACAATTTTAAGCATATTTTGTTTAATAAACTACTGTGATATTCCGAATGGTTGAGCCGCAATAAGCACTCAAAAGTTGTTGTTGTTGTTTTTTTTTCCTAGGCAAAAATTTGCATTGCAGAAGCATAGAATCACTCCAAAAAATGTAAGTTGTTTATTATTTACAAAAGAAATGAATATACATGTTCGGAAAGAAAAATGAACCCAGAAATTAAAAAAAAAAAACAGACGCGTAAATTGGGTACTTTGTTTTTGTATGTTACTTTTTTCCTGGGAACAAATTTGTTCACTTTGTTAATCAATTTCATCAATTTTGCCTAGAAAGCATTTTTTCAAACCAACTTTTTAGGGTTTATAACGGCTTAGCCATTCGGAATATTCAAGTGTTTCATTAGATAAAATATGTTGAAAATTGTCTTAAGAATTTATTTGCGAAGTCTCCACGTTTCCTCCCCGGACATTTGAAACGCAAACAAATTCTTTCTATTGGAATCTATCCTTCAGAGACCAAAACGGCGAAGGTATAATTTATTGCTAATTTTATAAATAAAAAAGCTGTATTTTTTTTCCTTCACCTATAATGACTCACACTATATATACGTGACAGTGAGTAGCAGTGAGGGAGCGCAACTTTTGAGTGCTTATTGCGGCTCAACCATTCGGAACATCACAGTAGTTTATTAAACAAAAAATACTTAAAATTGTCTTAAGAGCTTATTAGTGAAGTTTAGACCATTCTTCCCAGGACACTCTGTATTGTGTGAGCCATTTTATGCGAAAACATACCTGCTTTTTTATTTATCATATTAAGAATAGTGCCCTCCAATTCCGTGTAGGCAGAATCTATATTAGGCACCCGGATTGCGAGGAAAGCGGGGGGGGGGGCGAGGGGGGGCGGGCAAGCCGGCCATTCCGCGACAGGAGCGCGGGAGTTCACTTTCGCCGGCGCGCCGGCCGCCAGGAATCTCGTCTTCCTTGGGCCGCGATGTCTCAATGCGACTCTCTTAACACCGTTTCCCCGCCGCGCTAAAGGACACTCCTCGGCTTGCGTGCATTTTTCGCCGCGGCCCCTCCGAGGCCGCGTGCGCGCCGGTGCCGCTCTCTCGGCCGCACCGCCCCCACCCCGCCACGCCCCCGCCCTACTGCGCGCGAAGGCCATGCGGGTTGCATACGCCGGCGGCGGCCAGAATGCCACGCGCTATCCTCAACCCCGGATTTATTTCCACGGCGCTCTGGGCGTCGAGCGGTCTAAATACGGGACTGCCCAACCCGCGAACAGGCGGAAAGAGGAGATTTCTACCAAGTGAGGTGGGACGAGGTAGAGCGGAATTGTTTGTAGTAGGACACTGAGGAGTAGAGCGAGAACGACACAGAAGAGAGAAGATGAGACGGGGATGAGTTGGGCGGGGCGGAGTGAGGCGGGGTGGAGTGAGGTGGGCAGGAGTGAGGCGGGGTGGAGTGAGGTGGGCAGAAAGGAGGCGGGGTGGAGTGAGGTGGGCAGGAGTGAGGTGGGTGGAGTGAGGCGGGGTGGAGTTGGGCGGGGCGAAGTGAGGCGGGGTGGATTGAGGTGGGCAGGAATGAGGCGGGGTGGAGTGAGGTGGGCAGGAATGAGGTGGGTGGAGTGAGGCGGGGTGGAGTTGGGCTGGGCGAAGTGAGGCGGGAAGGAGTGAGGCGGGGTGGAGTGAGGTGGGTGGAATGAGGTGGGGTGGAGTGGGGCGGAGCGGATTGGAGCGGGGTGGCGTGGGGAAGAGTGGACTGTTGTCGAGTTGAATGCGATGGAGTGGAGTAGGAAGGTGGTGAGAGGGGGAAGGGCAGGGAGGAATGAGACAGGAGGAGACGTAGCGCGTAGGAGTGGGACGCGAGAAGTGGGGCGGGAAAATAATGAAATGGAATGGAAAAGACCGAAGAGGACGAAAGGGGCAAAAGGAATTAGAGGAAGGGTCGGACGAGGACGGGGATGGGCCAAGAAGAAGTGTGGTAGTACGCTTGGAGCGATAAAGGTGACCTGGTGGCGGAAGAAGTGATACGGTGCTTGAGACTACAAATTTAAGAGAGTAGTCAAAGACGAAAAATCCTGTTTCCAATTCAATTTTAACATTGAAAACGTACGGTCGTACGCATTAAATATTGTACCATCACCCACTTCTGCATTGACTTTAATGTCGCGATTGTTTGATTTCAATCAATCAGTGGCACGTGAAAAAACCTAGGGTGTAACTGGTTTACATGGACAAAGATATGAATTATGCCAGTTTATGAATAATGTTAGTGTTACTATGTCGCGTCGTGTATACACGCAATTAATATGGTGTTTTAACAAAGGGAATTAGTGATGTTCTACTTAATGTACGTTAGATGCAAACGTCCTCCTGCCTGACCATGACTGCAAATGAGCTGCAAAGAGTATATGTTCTAAAAGACACGAAATACTTCAAAATTGCTACTGAACTAATAAGTTAGCGTTGCTGCTCAGAAATATTGGAGCCAGACACCTCTAAGCTTTAACAAATTTAATATAAATATCATCTATTTTAAATCACTCGATATTACACTCCCACATGAAAGTGATTTCTATCAGTGCCTGAATAATTTACTTAAATGATATTTAAAAAATTAAACTGAAATGTTCAACAACAAAAAGTATGGATATATTTAGTATTATAAAAATACGAATATACTAGTATGCAAAATATGTTCACACTATAAAATACTCTCAACATATTAGCTCCTCGAAACGAAGTTCACTCTTAGAGAGATCATATATCTAAAGATAATGTTAATTCCAGAATTTTTGACAAAAATCGGACCTTTGAAATCGGTCAGAGCAGGTCTCGGCGGAATTACTAGGACCTGGGAGCCTCTAGAAGGGCGGGTCAGGGAAGGATGGGATGTGTCTGGCAGTATGGTATGGGATGGGAGATGGGCAGCTCCGATTAGGGTGCGGGGTAGAAGGGCTTTGTGGAGAGGGAAGAGCAGGACGGGATGGGTCGCCGCGAGGACAGGCGTTGCGTTTCGTGGCGGGCATGAGGGGACGGGGCGGGGCAGGTGGGGTGGGGAGGGATGGGCCAGCCAATATGGTATGGGGAGGGAGCTGGGCAGGTCCAATCAGGGTGCGGAATATAGTGTAGAGGGGCTTTGTGTAGAGGAACGCGGCGGGATGGGTCGGCGCGAGGAAAGACGTCACGTGGCGTGGCGGGACGTGGGAGGACGGGGACTGATGGGCCAGCTAATGTGGTATGGGGAGGGAGCTGGGTAGGTCTTATTAGGGTGTGGAGTGGAGTGTAGAGGGCTTTGTGTGGAGGAACGCTCAGGGCGGGATGGGTCGGCGTGAGGACGGACGTTACGTGGCGTGGCGGGGCACGGGAGGATCGGGACTGATGGGCCAGCGAATACGGTATGGGGAGGGAGCTGGGCACGTCCAATTAGGATGCGGAGTGTAGTGTAGAGGGGTTTTGTGTAGAGGAACGCTCAGGGCGGGATGGGACGCCGCGAGGACGGACGTTGCGTGGCGGCGCGGGGTCGTCGCGAGTCGTCGCGAGGCCGAGCGGTGCGCCGCGGCGTGGGCGGAGGCGGCGGCGGCGGCGTCCCGTGTGAACGGGCGCGAGTGCGAGAGGCGCGTGCGCCGCTGACCGCGTGGCCTTGACACGCCGCCGGCTCCCACGGCCACGCCGCCCCCCTCCCCACCGCCCGCGTCTCCCCCACCCCATTCGCACTCGCCTAGCGGTGCCACGAAGCGCCCCACCCCCCGCCCCGCACGCGCCCGCCCATTCAGAGGAGACGCTGCGCCGCGGCGGCGGCGGCGACGCAGCCACAGCGGTCTACGCCGAGGAGCAGTGGCCACATGTCACGGCTGTCGCTCTAGACTGCTCTGCACGGAAGTTTTTTACTTCTTTCAGTGTTGAATCATCCTATTTTGAGAAGTAAAGGACAGGTTCGAGTTAGAGAGAGGTTCGAGTTAGAGAGAGGCTCGTGTTAGGGAGATTCGTGCTAGAGAGATAAACTAATGAGAAATACGTTCGAGTTAGAGGTGTCACGACTCTCTCTCTCTCTCTCTCTCTCTCTCTCTCTCTCTCTCTCTCTCTCTCTCTCTCTCTCTCTCTCTCAAGGATGCACTCGAAGTAACTTTTTGGTCATAAGATCATCATGATCTTGCATGATCATCGGAAGTTCTCTGTAGCCCGCGAATACCTCTGCATACGCGGTTGCCTGCGCAAACGTCCTGTATAGGAGCGGATTGTAATGAAATACCATTTTTACTTTTTTCTTTTGACTTTAGAGTGATGCCGTTTTTACACGTTTCGTTGCATTTTCCGTCGACTAATAAGTCATTTTTTAACTTTTCCATCATTATTCGAAGCAGTTTTCGCAATTTCAACTATTTCAATATAATTTTAATGTCACTCGTTTCAAATAATATTTACGAGATGCAACACATGTTCATGCAATTTGATTTCCTCGCTCGGAAATTTTAATGTGAGCCGTGCTGTGAGAATGTAACCTGTGGGACCTGTGACGCCTAACAGCGCCATTGTCCGTTCAGACGATTTCGGGATAACTAAAGACAAATATTTCCTGGTAAAGGAAAGTCCAAACCAAATTTTGCAAGCTGAGTTTATTTGAACGAAAGGAATCGATTACATCCGTAACATATCCAACATCTTGAGTTGTTTATCTGAACTGGTTTTCATAATATTTTAAGTCATTTTTCTTTGTTTTTATTGCATTTAAAAATAATTGAACCATTTTATTGACTATTTTTTGTGATGTTTTACTTCATCAAAATCCGTCCCCTAATCATGTGTAAGTCCGACATAGTATGGTTACATGAAATTTCCCACTGCACGTTAATAGGCAAAAAGTGATAATTTTCAACCTCTCTGCATCCCCAAGAACTTTATAACATTTATTCTGAGACTTTCTATGGAGAGAAAAGCTCTTTGGACGCGAAATAAACGAGGTTTCTCAATATAAAATTTTCGTCTTGCAACATAATATTCTTTTGATGTGCCACATTTCTTCTGCATCGGCAGTGTCTCAAACAAAACGTAATGTGTAGACGACAAGCGGTTGTTTTGAATGAATTAATTGAGATTCGACAAACTAGCAAAATACATGATGATTTGGACCTTGTATGCAATCAAGACAATCAGTCTTTCCAGATCATTCTTGAACGACGACACAAAGCCTTTGCAGCAAGAGCAAAGAATGACATATACAGTCAACAGTTTGATGGGCATCACATTAACAAGTTGTCGGTTTTAAAATAGTTGAATATTATTACGCACATTTTACTTCTTGAAATAAACGCACATCCCTGTCGAAACTCCTTCGTCAGTTTGTTTGGGATCACTTCTACATATGTGCTTCAGAGACTTTGCCAGCGCTGTATAAATAGAGAAGAAGAATTGAATTACGTACCAGAAAGCATAAATCGATCATTAATCTTCCGGAATAATTTCGAATAGGCAGGGCTTATTCTGGAGTATTTCTTTGGTTTTGACTCGTTTTTCTTCACGCTTCTTCTTCACGTCCTTCTAATAGTAAACATAATATAACTATAAAATTATTTAATACATTAATGGATAAGTAAAAACCCTGATATAGGGAAACGTTAATATAAAGCCAATAGAGGGATGCTGCAATGAAGATAATCATGGTACAAAGTAAGAAAAATCAATATTTATTCCATTTTTTGAATTGAAATAAAAAAGAAAGGAAAAACTCAATTTACAATTATTCCTTAGCATTTAACATAATCGTTCACCGATTCGAGAGTCAACAACTTCTTGAGGTTGGTACATCAAACGATTTCTTCTATATCAATGTAAATTTCACTTAATCCATGCGGAACTTGCAGTAAATAATGTGTTCGCGGGTTTTCTGAGAATTGTCCTGCCTCTACTCTACCAACATATAATCAGCGTGCACTCACTACAATTTTTATTCATGTATTTAAATGCTTTTATAAATATCGATTATTCGATCTGTGATGATTTTGAACTTCAGACTGCACGTGATTTGAAATGTCATTTAATGAAGGCCAGCAAACACATACTGACTAGCTCGATTAGCCTACAAAGTGCTTTCATTTGCTTACCAGATTTTGTTTAAACACGTCATCACAGAGAACGCCTAACAATAGCAATTACGGAAACCTGCAAATCATTCTTTCTGCACTCTACGTTGACTGCACATTAGGTAAGAATTGAATACCACAAAAAAATCACGTTAAATTGTTTTTAGGAATTCTTTTTTAGAATCCTGTGAGATATTTTTTTTTGCCAAGATGAAAATAAGAATCTAATATTTCCATTATTTTCTCCTACTTCCATTCATCTGAAATCGAGAATTTTTAATCCTTAATTTTAATCTGTATGCACAATTTTCATCGTCACACATAGGACATGTACGATAAAATTTAAGCATCAAAATTTAAAGATTGAAATTCATTACGTCTGAACAATCCTGTCCTCAACTTAACTAACATATTATCCAACACTCCGAGTAAAGAAAAAATGTTATTTTATCCACTTATTGATTTTTTTGCATGTAAGGCAGCGAAATTTTCAAACTGCCCCTTCAAATCTCACTCGTCAACATTCCCATTCCGCGTAACTTTTCCGGTCGTCTCCCATTGCACATTTACGGCCGCGTAGCACGTCCCAGCGCAACCACGCGTAATCCGACCTCGTGCGCAGACCCCCCCCCCTCTCAGCTCCTCGATCTGCGGCTGGGCGCGTGGGCGGAGGGGCAGGCGGGGGCGGCCGCGGAGGCCCAGGGGCGCGGGCGCGGCGCTGCGCCGCCCTGTTTGGCGCGCCAAGGCCGGCGGCGGGCACGGCAGGCAGGCAGGCAGGCAGGCAGGCGGGCGGGCGGGCACGGCCCCACGGCAGGGCGGCGCGGCGCGGCGCGGCTGCTCGCGGCAAGCGGCAAGTGAAGTGGCCAGGTCGTATGAATTAACATGAAGCCGCGGGGACGACAGCCAGCCCGAGCCGCCGCCGCCGCCGCCGCCGCCGCCGCCACCACGCGCACTTATATGGCGGCGGCGGCCGGCGCGCGCCTTACTTGGAGGCCGCACCTCCGCCATCGCCGCCGCCGCCGCGCCCGCCCCCGCAGCCTCGCGGGGCCCTACTCCTCCTCCCCTTCCTCCACCTTCTACCCCTCCTCCTTCTCCTTTTTGCCACGTGTCCACCTCATCCTCCTCCTCCTGCTAATGGTCCTCCTCCGCTTGATCGCGACGTGTCCTCCTCCTCTTCCTCCTCCTACTGGTCCTCCTCCTCTTCGCCCTGATCGTGACGTGTCCTCCTCCTCGTCTTCCTCC
Organism: Gryllus longicercus; assembly: GCA_038098605.1. NCBI lineage: Eukaryota > Metazoa > Arthropoda > Insecta > Orthoptera > Gryllidae > Gryllus > Gryllus longicercus. The sequence continues at coordinate 484,755 of JAZDUA010000140.1, forward strand.
TCCTCCTCCTCCTCCTCCTCCTCCTCCTCCTCGTCTTCCTCCTCCTCCTCCTCCTCGTCTTCCTCCTCCTCCTCCTGCTCCTCCTCCTCCTCGTCTTCCTCCTCCTCCTCCTCCTCCTCGTCTTCCTCCTCCTCCTCCTCCTCCTCCTCCTCCTCCTCGTCTTCCTCCTCCTCCTCGTCCTCCTCCTCCTCGTCCTCGTCTTCCTCCTCCTCCTCGTCCTTCTCCTCCTCGTTCTCCTCCTCCTCCTCGTTCTCCTCCTCCTCGTTCTCCTCCTCCTCCTCGTCCTTCTCCTCCTCGTTCTCCTCCTCGTCCTCCTGCTGCTGCTCCTGCTCCTCCGTGGGCTGTTCGCGACGCCACGCCACGCCACGCGACGCGGACGCGCCCAGGAAATGACGTTCTGCCCTTTGCTCGTCACGGCCCCCGCGCTGCGCCGATTGCGCGCACGGGACGGCGGCGGGCGGCGCTGGCGGAGCGGCTCCGCGCCCGTTGCGGGGCGGCGGCGGTGGAGGAGCCGCGAGATCGAACCGCGCAAGAAACATTATGCATGAGGGAAGACGCATTCCAGTTCCTCCAGAAACATAGAAATATCCTCAACGTAGGGTATTTTTGAAAATTATTTTTATTCTTGGAGATCTGTGCTTTTATAAATATCCTACTTAACAGATCGTATTTTATTGGGTAGGAAAAATATTCAAGAACTCTTCAAAATTCGAAATCTAGGGGGAAAATATAACTTTATTAGTTAGTTTACTAGTGTTAGAGGTACGGTGCTTTTTAAATATTGTTTTAAGATTCTAATCTAATATCATGTTTTAACTTCTTCTTAATAAAAAACTTTTGTCTTGCATATTTCCCTACATGCATCTATGAAAATTACAAAATGAATTTACAGCAATAACAATCAAAAATAGTATACTGAATTTCTTTCTAATATTTCTATCATTTCTAACATACGCTGCTCTACACAGAATAGGTCGTTCTTGCTTTGAAACAGTAGTAAATTAGTACACCTTCAAAGCAGTTTTTGACCTTTTGTAAATCCTAATTTATCATACATTATTTTTTTCATTATTACCTATTTATATTACGTCGCTCATCATCAATTACAACTGAATATTTTCCTCACATAACACACAAGTCAATAACAATCCCTGTGCTATTGGATATCAGATACAACAGTACACATGAAACAGTATTTTCCAAGAATTGAAATAGGTTGTTTTCACTCTATTATACGCATTTTAAAATAAAAGAAGTGAACCTAAGAGCCCACTAAGCATGAGTGAGCTCGAGTGAACCGCGTCGAGTCCAGGAAGGACGGATTTCGCCTCAAAATGACGATCGTTGTCCGCCTCGCGCCGCCAACAGCGCCGCGCTCCGCGAGAAGCGAGATTTCCCAAGCGCGTGACTTTCTCTCTCACGATCACGTAACGCACATGCAACGTCGCCCGCGCTCTCGGCCGCCGGGAAACAGGGCGGCGGCGCCGCGGACACCTCGCCGCCGCACAGTGACTGCGATTAGAGAGATTTACTAAAAAGTTCAGCTTGAGTTCAGCAGTACTAACAGTTACAATACGAATAAAGCAAATTATTTCTTATATATTTCAAAATACGTCTGTACAGTGTGTTTTACATAATGAATGTCTCGATAATTAAAATTCAAGACGTCTGATGACTCCACATCGCTTCATTTCACATCACTTCGAGAACAAAAAGAAATCAATAGACACAAAATATTGGAAGAACAATTCCTTTGCACAAAAGGAAATGTGCTGAAAAACTTAAGACGGACAAATACGTAAAATATACATTTTAATTCGGTAACTAATGGTTCATCAAGCCATTCATACTTACTTTTGCTACAGGCGTTAGGGGGTCCATGGAGTGTGAATTTAGTTAAGTTTTTGTGACAAGGATACAGATTATTATTGTTATTCTTAAATTATCAAAACTAACAGAAAAAACGAGAGTGACAGTCACAGTATCATCAGCAATTCTTAAAGAGGTTATCATTTTGAGTGTAATTGTAAGGTAAATGAAATCCATGTAGACAAATTTCACAGTGGGCGTAAATCTTGTACATTCGGTGTACACTCTTGTTTAAAAAAATCACAGTGAATATTGATGTGAATTATTGATGGATGCCGCCATCCTAATTAAAAATAGAAATGATTAAATTTCCATACGAGATTCTTCTGTTTGAATGGAAACTATACTATTTTTTCAGTATTCTACTATTATATTTTAGCATCATCAACTCTAATATAATTTCCCTACAAAAATAATATATTACTTGTTTTTTTGACAACCTGATATTGGGAAAATAGTAAATTCTCGAAACGATGGTCAATCAGGATTGTTGTCATTTAACGTGTCCAAGTTCTTGTGAATACATCAATGAAATTTGTATTCATGAAATATAATACAATGCTAATGAATTTTTAATTTTATTCTCATGCGTCATTTTACTACACATGTTTCTGGTTTGATCGTCCAAGCCTGTTGTTTTCTTAACTGCGCATAATCCACTTCCTTCATTCATGCTCTGTATGTGAAGGATCGAGGTCTTCAGGTGGGATGACTTGCGATCGTAAAGCGTCAGGCGCACCTTTTCTCTTCCTAGAAGATGCCAAATACGTTCTTGAGGTTGCCTTCGAATCCATTTGCATTCTTCGATGGCAGAACGAGTATTAATAAGCTACGTCTAATAGATCGTAGGGAATATTCTTGATATCGACTCGGCCGTCTCATCTCGCTGTTAAAGCGCCCAAGGTTGACACGCTGTGGTTAGAATCTCAAGACAGATTTGCGGAGAAAGAGGAGACGTGTAGCAAAATGCGAATCAAGAAGCCGTGGCGTACATGAAAATGGAAGGTATTACTTTGTCTCAAAAGCGCGGAAAACGTCAGAGGAATAAAGTAGGAAAATCCTGAAGTATATATTTCATTTTCAATGAGATAACTTAAACCTTGATCTTTTGTTTTAATTTCTGGAGAACCTCATAACAATCTTCGTATTTGAATAATGAAGAATTGCACTCGATTCATTTTCTAACAATGTTAATATGACCAAATAGTGACTTCACCATACATACTTATACAGAGAAATCCTACAATAGTTGAGGGAAAATTCATGATGTGTACACTACACGCGGATACATTGAATCAGGAAATAACTTAAAAAGGCATTTCAGAAATCTATTTTTCAGCAGCCTCATTAAACTGCATTATATTATTTTGTTAATAAGCAGTAAGAAAAAATAATTTTTAGCATCTTTACTAACAATCATAATTTCTTATTAATGAATAGCCAACATTAGCATGGTTTTCAACCTTCATAAAATGAACTACTTCATTTAATTATTTTGCTTGTTTGAAGAAACCTAGTACCCACTCATCATTAATAGAGACATACGTAACGAGTTACTATTTTTTCCAAAAAATATATTACCGTTTTCTAAAACTTATTCTACTCTGTATAACTATCTCTAAAATTTATGAGTGAATATACACTGCGTGAGACATTCGGAAAGTAAGCTTTTGCAAACAGTTACTGACCGAAAGAAAAGAAATGGATCTTGAAACATGATTGCTAGAACACATCATATACCACAATGGAGTAAGATTGAAACAGAATTAAAACACAATTGAGATGTGTTTAAAATTAGTCTTAATATAAATAATATTTCTTATGTAGCATTTCTAAGGCAATTAGAAGTATATCCTTCATTCCTTTTCAACTGCGAAATTTTTATCTAATCGCGGTATAGAAAATGCGATCTCAAAATCATTCAGTGATATACAAATACCTTGAAGTGTACATGTATACGCAATTTAAAAGCACCGGATAGTGTGCGTTTAGAATCAAAGCAGTTATGAAGTTCCATGCAAAATACATAAGCATTATTATAATAATTAATAATTTATTTCTTATAATAACTAGGAGCTTAACATTCAAATCAAGGTTCTTAAGCGCCCCATACGCCAAGAGTATACTTATAACACACCTTTCTTCAAAATAATTTATCTAATAAGTACATCGTCTTGTGCGTGAATCATCAGTTTCGCATATAATACGGGACATAATATGAAATATTCCACAACTAGTTCCAATATTTCAGATCGTCGTTAAGTTACAGTTTGGAAATAGTTTCGCGAAAGCAGACGCCGCCGCCACCGCCTCCCAGACATTTTAGTTCCGGTAAATTTTGCTAGGTCAGTTGTAGAGTTTGGGGAAGTAGTAGCGCGAAAGCATACGCCATCTCCTCCATCGCAACCACCACCGCCCTCGCCGCCCTCGCCGCCCTCGTCGCCCTCGTCGCCCTCGTCGCCCTCGTCGCCCTCGTCGCCCTCACTGCCCTCGCTACCCTCGCCGCCCTCGCCGCCCTCGCCGCCCTCGCTGCCCTCACCGCCATCTCCGCCCTCACCGCCATCTCCGCCCTCACCGCCATCTCCACCCTCACCGCCATCTCCGCCCTCACCGCCATCTCCGCCCTCACCGCCATCTCCGCCCTCACCGCCATCTCCGCCATCACCGCCATCTCCGCCCTCACCGCCATCTCCGCCCTCACCGCCATCTCCGCCCTCACCGCCATCTCCGCCCTCGCGGCCATCGTCGCCCTCGTCGCCCTCGTCGCTCTCGTCGCCCTCGCCACCCTCGCCGCCCTCGCCGCTTCCGCTTGGTCGGCGCTCCCGCCCCGCCGTTCCTATCTTCGCTCCCGCCTCCGCCCCCGCCCTGCCCCAGCCGTTACTGCAGCTTCTGCCCGTCGCGAGTTCCGCGTGCGGCGCGGACCGGCCGATTGAACGGTTCCTTGTCCGAGTGGCGTGGCATGGCGGGCGGGCGGACGGGCGGACGCGCGCATGGGAGCGCAGCCGCGATGCGCCGCCGCCGCCGCCGCCGCCTGCACCGGTGCTAATAACGGCGCCCGCAGCGGCCGCGAGCGCGCGCTCTATTGTAATGGGGTCGCCCCGCGAGCAACGCAAGCGCTGGAACATTGCGTCTTCCGGCTTCGCTTCTGTAAGCGCCCGCCCGTTCGTTCGCTCGCTCGCTCGCGATCCTGCCGCGCCGACTCGCGCGCCTCGCCGCTCTTTTTAGCGGTTTGTTTCTCTCGTTGCTCTCGCAGAGCAGCGCGCTGGCTTTCGACCGCGACGCGGGTTTTGTCCTTTGCTAAGATCTAGAAAAGGCATCCCACAATCCGTTCTCTACAATGTTTCTGTATCTGTGATCTGTTTACGATAATGTTTTATTTTCTGCGCGTGCCGAATTTTTTTCGTTCGTAAGTGTCCATAAAAATATTTCCTTGTGATTATTATTATTATTATTATTATTATTATTATTATTATTATTATTATTATTATTATTATTATTATCATTATTATTATTATTATTATTACTATAATTATTATTATTGTTATTTACTATTATTATTGTTGTTATTTATTATATTAATAATGCCATTCCCGTTTCCCGATCGCACGTGAGCGATGTCTAGGTTTTCATCGCTTATGGTTCTTACAAGGAGCGATTGACGATCAAAGACCATCGATTAAAATGGGATACACTAGTGAGAGAAAATAATCACGCCACAACCATTTATGGAAAGCACCTGCCTCACACGGGACTCGAGACTTCAATGTTTGAGTCCGTGCACTTGAACGAAGCTCGCCGAGGTCGCCTTCGTCTTTCTATGTATTCTTAATTCATCGTTTGGCATTCAGTATAAACCTAATAATCAGTTACTACAGGTGAAACAATAAGTTGAAATGCCGGTCCGGATGCCCGAGATCGCTAAGACCGTAGTACTGTAGTAATCTCGGACCGAAGGATGGTGGATTCGAGTCCCGCCTCGGGCATGGTTGTATTGTGATCCTCCTTTCACACCCCTATCATCATCATCATATTATGACATACTCATAGTTACCATACCGTTACACGCAATAGTGGTCGCTAATGACCTAGTAGTTGATGCGACCTTAAATAACAAAAGCTGAAATGCTTCGCTGGAGATAGCCTTGCGCCATATCGAGTTCATTATGTGAAATTAGAATTCAATTCACATATGATTGAAAGAAGATTTCAATGCCACTTCCTTGGCCACAGAGAAAAGGACAAATATTTTCATAGCACGAAATTTGTTACGCCACTATCCCAATACTTTCATTATGTTAAGAGGATTATCAGAATGATGGCGAATGAATTTCTGGAGCCAACTTCATGTAGTGTCTCTACTCAAAAACAATGGATGCACTATTAGAACAAGATATTTATGACCAACATTTTATCAGACCAGATTCCAAGCGAATTCAAAATTTTCTCGTCGCATAGGGCATTTTATTCGACGCAACATAGCACATAACAAAAACCGATCGTACAAGTCGACAAATAAGCGGAAAGTACGAACGTGAAGTTAAAAATTGAAATTGTATTTTTTCTTTGATGGCCAATTGATTAATCCACCCAAAATGTCTCTATATAGCGCGGACATTAATAAGGTTTTCACTAATTTATTGTATTAACCTATAGTTCCCGACATACTATATTTATGAGCTGTGGGTTTGGTAATATGTTTGGTTAATAGTGAGTCCAATACAGATTATCCACATCACTAGTCTATTGTCTAGCACAAATGCTGTCACGACCCTATTCAACTGCTTAATAAATGCACGGAAACGCACCATAAATTAAAAATTAATGTACATATTTGGCATCATACGTAAACCTAACAGTGAATTAATTTGATAATTAAACCTATAATATCATCCAGATAGAAAATAATAAAAAATAATATTGAAAACGTCCAAGTGCGTGTCAATTTGAGAAACTAATCTTGGACATGCACTTTGAAGTCTTCGTCCTGTAACTGGACATGTACTAAATAGAATTGGAAACAACAAAATCTCTAAATATGCTTTTTCAAGGAAATGAAAACGATCAATTAAAAAAAAAAAAGAAATACATTTTAACGGACAAAATGATCGATTATCGTCGTATAATTTGGAAGAACTACGTACATTTAGTACTTTCAACCCAGAAGCGCCCCGCCAGCTGACAGCGGTTCACATGGTCCCCTCTGGGTCTCCGAGTATTCACAGACCTTCGAATTATGCTGCGATGCCTTTGTCTCCTGGGAATTATCATAGGCGGGGAGTCATGTCCACGCGTGTCGCCGCCATCATTTCCTCCTCCTCCGCCGCCGCCACCAACGTCTCAGACTCGTTCGGCTCCCTCCCCTCGCTTACGGTGTCGTCTCCATGCACGCCCCTTCCGCACCGCCCACCTCGCACAGTGCGCAGAAACCGTATCCAGTGGAACCTCTGTGTTTCGTGATGAATGCGTTCGACGACCTCTGACGGAAAGTAAATGAACGAAACTGGAAGCAATATTTTCAACGAGAAATAGTGGAAGTCCCAATAATCAGTTCCAGTCCTGAAAAACGTATTAACCAAAATTACATTTTATGACGTAGGCTCCCGCGGCCAGAGTCAGAATCTGGGCTGTCCGGGTGACGCTGTGTCGATGGCTGAGGTGCCGTAAGAGGGACTCCTCGAAGGTACCTCTGCCTTCGATGCGGCGTCACCCGGACGGCCCAGATCAAATAACCCTTGACTTCACAAATTATATCTAGTTTCTTTCCTTTTTTAACAAAGGGCTGGCATTGGAATCTTTCTTATGCTGCGCGGTGGCTGCATCAGTCGCTTTCAACAAACAGTGGAATAATACTCAATTCTGGGAGGTGGTGTAATTAAATGAAATAACTGAAGTCTTCATCAACTTACTAGATGTAATCAGAGAGCCGGCTTTCGACGGCTTTGCCGTCATCATCAGTCCATAAATAATTGGGGAGTATTTATTTCTAAGGCAGTGAAGAATTTTGCTAAGGGAAGGAAATCGGGAGTGAAAGAGGGATGAAGAGAAAGAAAGAGAATAGTGTATTGATACATCTCTTATTTACACACCCTTCCAGGGCCGGATTTTCCTTCAAGCAAAACAAGCAAATGCTTGGGGGCTCCCATCCATGCTGCTTCGAAATAATATTCATAATAGATTTCGTAAGAAAATGTATCTAATGTAATAAATATGTGTAAAGTTTTATATAAAAATGTTAATTTTCATTTATAAATGTACAGAAAGTACTTGTATTAACATAAGTTTTTTATTTAATAAAGATGGAGCTATTTTTACGAGGGGGGGGGGCAACACAATTTTGTACTTGGAGGTACCGCAATACTTAAATTCGACCCTGCACCTTTCGATGCCCTAAGTTTTGGCACGGATCGTTTCATTATGTTATGTTACAGTCAGAGAACTTTCCGTTCAGGTCATCTCTGTTACTTTGAACTCGTTTCATTGTGTTTTGAACCGTTGCGCTAAGTTGTTAGATTACGTGTCTAATTACGACCATTCAAGTTACAATTCATTACGTTAAATAACGTAACTGCGCGTTCTTTCTCGCCGTCCGTCTGCGCTGCCCGTATTAGTGGGACCGGCTCGTCGCGAAGGCAGGGGCATGTGTGTGCGTGTGTGTGTGTGTGTGTGCGTGCGTGCGTGTGTCCGAGTGTGCGTGTGCGTCCGGGGCACGTGCCGTCTTGGGCTCGGCATCCGTCGGACCTATCCAAACAATCAAAGCAGGAGGAGGAGGAGGAGGAGGAGAACAGACGACGAGGACGAAGAACACAATTATGGTGAAGAAAAAGAATGGGGAGGAGAAGAAGTAGAAGAGGGGGATGAAAGGGAAGGAGAGGAGAGGGAGGGAAGAAAGAGAAGAGGATGAGGGGGAGGAGGTGAAGATGTCGATGAAAGGGAGAAGAAGAAGAATGAGAAGGAAGAGACGACGAAAGAGAAGAAGGAGGAGAAGAAGAACGAGGAGGAGAAGAAGGAGGAGGAGAAGAAGGAGGAGAAGAAGGAGGAGAAGAAGAAGAGGAAGAAGAAGAAGGAGAAGAAGGAGGAGAAGGATGAGGAGGAGGAGGAGAAGAAGATGGAGGAAAAGAAGAAAAAGGAGGAGGAGGAGAAGGAGGAGGAGGAGAAGAAGAATAAGAGGAGGGACAGGAGGCGCAGGGGAAGAAGAAGAAGAAGAAGAAGAAGAAGAAGAAGAAGAAGGAGCAAGGAGGAGGAGCAGGAGGAAGGCAGGAGAGAGGAGACGATATTGCCCATCGGTGGCTGCGGTGCAGTGTGGCGCGAGCGGTGAGCCCCGAGCGGGGCGCGGGGCGGCGCGTAGCCTTGATGCGTAAAAAAGGAAGGCGAGGCCGCTGGCGGGTGGGCCAGGTGGGGCGGTCGCCCGCCGACGCCATGTGACCGCGACGCACGCGTCGCACGCACCGAGACGCTGGGAACGCGTTTTCGCGACAGGCCAACAAAGAAATACTCATCGAACTCAATTCAAACAATTATTTTTCTTTAATAAAGACTGTTCTTAATCATCAGGCCTAGAGGAGTTAATTCAAACAATGGTTATTAGATTTTACTTTTTACTAGGCTTGCTAATTCCAAGTACAATTTAATTTACACAAGGCTTCGAATGGACTGTGACTCTTTTCAGCAGGTGCACATTAAAAATGCACAGTATAACACTAAAATATTGTGGGAAATGAACCTGAAAACGTAAATAAAAGTAAAAAGGGAAAAAATGTATATTCTGAGTATTAGTAGAGGTGTGCGGACGTATGGAAATAATTCGTATTAATTTCCCCAACGTTAGCAAATTTGTGCTGGGGCTGTACAACTCCCTACTATTTTGTCATTTTTAATTTTTCGCTACTGCAAGCGCAGTAGACAGAAAGTTGCGCGAAAAAAACGGTCATTTTTCGGCAGAAAAACATATTACAGGGCCCTGGTAAAAAGTGAATAAATCCAGTGCTAAATTTAAAAAAAAAAAAAATTCTCTAATGCATGGTTTAGCCAAAATCCATGTTTTGCGGGTCCTTCATACTGCAAAATCGAATGACGGCAAAAAGTCTGTCTGTCCGTCCGTCTATGAACAACGCTAGCGGCTAAACCGTTCAGCCTATTTTCTTCAAAATTGATATTACCCAACCGATTGGCTTGATATCGCGACCCCTTGAATTTGAAACCAATATTTTATTTTTTGGGGGTGTTTTAAATGAAGCCCTTGGGACATTTTCAAAATTAAAGAAATGACCTAATCGTTTTTTATTAAATTTTGTTGTTGATTGTGTAAAAGACGTTTAAGAGAATGGCAAAAGTCTGAAATTCGTTAGAAACTCTGATTTTTCGAAAATTGCAAACTTTTTTGGGGCGTCGTCCTACAATTACAAGATAGAGATTTTTCTCTTAATGAAATTTGTTCCTTAAAGATATATTTTGAAACATGGTCATGTGCATTTTTTCGAAATTCAAGTATTTTTGCATGAAATTACGAACGAGAAAGTAGATTCTGCTTTAGCACCACTAGTTTAATTGGAGAAAGTTCGCATGAAAATTTATCACGTCACATCTCAAGAAAAGTGCACTTCAAAATTTCTGTTTAAAGAAATATTATTTACATGTATTATTCTTTGATTACTATGCTATGCACGATCATGATAAGAAGAATCGGGCTCACGCGATAAAAACGTGATATGAATAGATCATGATAAAAAGGTGCAGCTCCTTTGATATTCGGCAATTGTGTGTTCTCCTTGGACATACATGGCCTTTCATTACAACTCTACCAGATAAACCATTTTAATATTCTTTTTACCAATTTTTTACTAATACCAAAATTTAATATTCGCCACATTCGTCGTAGAAACATCGGAACACTTTCGAGGGGTATCACCTGGCGCTCTGTTCTATTTGACTGGCGGACACTAGTTTGCGAGGAGCGGTGCGGAATGTTGGAGATGCCCAATTGTTTTAGTCTGTCAGAAAAAGTCTGTGTTTGGCCCACACCAGCTGCAACAGGTTTTACTTTCTCGCCCTTACGAAGTAACTTCAGCACTTAAGTACTTCCTACGTACTGACCAAGGTATTTCGTAAGAAGAGGAAGTTACGTAATCGTGTACCGAAAAACGGTGAATTTTCGGCAGAAAAACTCTTATTGCCGAGCCCTGGTAACGAAAACGTAGATACAACCTGTTGGTAAATATAGAAAGAAAAATCCTCTAACACGTGGTGTAGGCTGAATTTGTCGGTTCTTAATGCCCAAAAATCGACTGATTGCAAAACGCGTCTATTCCTCTGACTGGCACTCTGTGGTCTACGCTAGCGCCTAAATCGTTAAGTCGATTTTCTTCAAAATTGATATTCCCCAATCGATATGAATGAACTCAAAACTTTAGGACTTTCAGATGGATATTTTAATGTTTGAGGATACTTTGCTTAAGCCTCAAAAGTATGTCCAAAAGTTTTTGGGAAAAAGGCAACAAATTGTTTGGTCAAACTCAGTCTGCGGATTGCGTACAGTACATGTAAGATAATAGTGCAGATCTCACGTTCCACGGTGGGGCCAAATGCCAAAAAGCTGGCCAAAAGTCCAAAAAAAAGTTACTAGATAGGGATTTTGTCGTTGCTACTTCAATAGGTTGGTATTTGGGCCGTTGAATTCCGCAATTAGTAACGGTTTCTCTCTTATACTTGAGGTAAGAGATCAGTTCAAAGTTGGGCCTCGAGCGATCGATATCGGTCAGCTGTGAAACGTGTTTTCAGAACCTTTGTGTTTCGAAGGATAGAGAAGCGTGCAGTCGGCCGAATTCAATAAAACAAAATGGAATCTGTTCCTGAGAGTAAGTAGAAACATAATATGTATACTTAATTTTTAAAAAATAATTTGTTAATGTAATAATTAACGTTGATTGTTGGCGAAAAATGAAAATGCTATAATCAAAAATTTGTGTTTAAAATGAAAAATAACTATGTGCACCGTCGTGCGGGGCTAAAAACTTAACATGACATTATTCGAAATGTTATTCTCTGTGAGAATCACAAAAAAACAGCTGCCCGTAGCTGCCGTTTTAGTGCCTGTGACAAATTTTCGTAGCGCGTGCAACATGTAGAAATACAAACTTTTGATGATTTTGTTCGCCATATTGGTCCGCCATTTTGTTTTTTTAGCATTTTTATTCAATATTTATTAATCAGCATGCTTATAAACCCAAATCAACTCATTTTTAATTATAAACACGATCATTTCGTGTTAAAAATGGAAAAAATTGATGATTTGGTCCGCCATATTAGTCCGCCATTTTCATTCAAGGTTATTAATTAGCATCCTTAAAAATTCAAACTAACTCTTCTTTACTTATAAACATAATAATGTTGTGTTAAAAATACAAACTTATGGTAATTTTGTCCGCCATATTGGTCCGCCATTTTGTTTTTTTATGCATTTTTATTTAATATTATTAATCAGCATGCTTATAAACCCGAATGAACTCATTTTTAATTTTAAACACGATCATTTTGTGTTAAAAATGAAGAAAATGATGATTTTGTCCGCCATATTGGTCCGCCATTTTGTTTTTTTGGCATTTTCATTCAAGATTATTAATCAGCATCCTTAAAAACCCGAATGAACTCATTTTTACTTATAAGTATGATCATTTTGTGTTAAAAATACAAAATTTTGATAATTTTATCCGCCATATTGGTCCGCCATTTTGTTTTTCGGAATTTTTATTACAGATTATTAATTAGAATGATCATAAACCTCTGAATACAAAGTTTCAGTCAAATCGTACAACGCTTTCGACTTTTGACCAGCTTTTTGGCATTTGGCCCCACCGTGCGTTCGTTGAAATCCCAGATTTTTCTAAACCTGCAAAATTGGCTGTCTTCCTACAACTAAAATATTGACGATAGAGATTTTTTCCTTAATGAAATCTATCCTTCAAAAACGATTCTTTAAATATGTTCCAAATTTACCATTTCGAAAATATGAGCAGTTTTTGTGTAATTTGCCGATTGACAATTAAAATAAAGTTTTAAACATTTTTTCTCAAAAAACGCAATGGTTACATTAGTTTTCAATGGTTTTAATGAAGCGCTACTTCAGTCAAACTTCACACGGGCGGTCTCGAAGTCGGTGGTCCTTAGTGCATCGTTCGAATCCTATGTATTGCGTGGGTGACTTCACCATTTGATTTTGGAGTGGTTAGCATTTAATAATATAAGTAGGAGCTCTGAATTCTCAACATATAAGTGACCATTTTATTTTTGCAAATATTCTTACTTCACCTAATAAACATTACGAGTTTTGGAACATTGCAAATTTTCTCCATCTTAAGTCGACAAACTGACATTTTCCTTGGAAATTGCTGCAAGTCAGAATAATATTACAAAATTTGTTTCACTTTTAACATTTGAATGCATCCATGTACTGAGAGGGTTCAGCGGAAACACGTTGTAAAAAATGTAATATTCTCTCCTAGTCAGACAACTTCGTGCCTACCTCTCAAATTGAGAGGTTGATCTTTTTTTTCTTTTCAGATCACACTCTCGTAATTTCGCAGACATCGTTTTTCAAGAATATTCTAGTAAGAAAATATCCCAGACTACCAACGTTCTCTCGAGTTACGCGTTCATGCGCGCTTTGCTCTTACTCTGATCGCATCTGCGAGTGATTGCATTTCGCGATTTACAGTTCTGTTTGTTCGCGGAGTTCTAAGTGCGTGTCTCACAACTTCCGGTTCTTCTGACTTTATTCCGTAAGGGAAAATGCTGAGCTTGCTCTTTGTTAGAATCGATTCACCTGGCTTTTTGCCAGCGCTCTATTATTCGAATATGTTGATCGCCGCATTAACCTCAAAAAGATCCTCGTATGTCCTAGACCGAGTTTGGCTGAGTGCTTTTGTAAGCTGTCATGGTTTCTTTGTGTCACTGATTTACCTACCATAACTACGTTATAGGTGAGGCTGAGTTTGAATCAAGAGATAAGAGTCGCTGGTCATACTTTTGGGTCAGTCGTATCTAATCTCCTTATCTGATATTTTCAACATTTCGCGGAAAGTCCGATTGGTTCTGTTCTGGCACGAGCAATACCTCATCTTATCAATAATTTAGCTCTAATACTATGTGTTCATGGTCACACCAAAAACAGAAATGACAATGCAAACATAATCTTGTAAACGATAAGCACGGTATGCTCTTTTTCACAAGCAATACTGTACAAATTACACATTCAATAACTTTTTTTTAATCTGAACCAAAGCTTTAAATGCCGTATATCCCTTGATATCAGCAATCAAAAGTAATAAATCTCGCTCTCTCAGCTGGAAAACCAAGGTCCTCTCAAGGTAACAATGATCTCTTCCTGTTGATCAACGATTTAAATTTCTTTGTGGGTACGATGGCGAGTACTATACGAGTGCAATTCTGGGCCAATATTGGATCCCTAGGGCGAGGGGTGAATCCAGAACGTATTTCAGGATGGGGGTCCATCTTCTGTTCGCACAACCTCCACCAAAAATGACATCGATATATAATTTTTTGGCAAATGTTAGCTTAAAAGTTTTGAAAAATGTATATTTTTACTGGGTAATACTTAAGACATGATGTGATAAATTCATGGTAACTGTCATGAATAAATTGAGTCAAATTACAAAAAGTTTCGAGGGTGGACATGGCACCCGCTTTTTAGATCCGCGCCAATCTAGACGGACCCAATTTCTGAGATGTCCACAATAGTAATTTTCCATTGTCTTCAACTGGATAGTGATCCGGACGATCAAGAGGCGCACACGATGCTTAGAGACGACTAGTTGAAGATGAGATCATGGTTGAGATAAAGCATTGTATCTATGTTATAAGACAGAAAACACGCCACAAGTTCACGTTTAAAACACGCACCGGCGTTTTGGACACTGCCTTAATTCACTTCGACGTCGAGGGTTACGCCAGCAAACATTCGTGTTGCAGAAGATCGGTGACGGTTACTGAAGTCTGCTGTTCCTTGATTCGTTGATTAGTGTTTCCCGGTGCGTCTACTGATAAGGTTAATAGTCCCATACGTGTAATGTCTGTCCCATAAGTAGTAATGCATGTTTCTATCGCAGGAGGGAGCGCTTATCTTCCCCCGATGGATTGCGATTTCGGCGCCGACCTATACGATGGCTTGCGGGATTTTCCCCAACTAGGTATCTCCAACCAGCGAAGCACCGCTCTAAGCTTTCGTCTGGTCCCTCGACATGTGTGGTAGTGTAATGCATGTAAGGGTGTGTGTAGGGAGGGGAGAATAGAAAAAGGAAGAGGAAGAAGTAATCGCGGACATTCCGTTGTCCGTTTGTGAGGGTACTGCTCCGGCATACGCATGGCGTTATTGAAAGAAGCCGATGAAAACAACAGATCAGAGCAGTTGGCCGCTAGAATTCCCCTCCAGACAGCGACTGCATTCGACTTAGCTGACGAGCTGGTAACGAAAACCCTGCCACCATCGGGTCTCGTACGGGAGGACTTCCTTGCCAGAGGCACTGCAGTGACATCAAAGAGCTTTGCCTGCCCTTAGCCATTAAATATTACGCAAAGATCAGAAAAATATGCGTTACACTAGATCGGCGTCAGCTATTGGCGTGTGCGGTTCTGCGATGGCCAGCCGTGCGTGCGGCGGGCGGGCGCGCGCGTGCGGGCGTGCCGGCTGCCAGGACACGCACACGCGTGCCACCGCATCCTCCTAGGCGCGTCGCGGAGGCGGCCTCGGCGGCGGTGGTCTCCGATCGCATCTCGAGGCCCCCCGCCCATCTCTCTCGGCCGCGCACGCGGGTAAGGGATCACACGCCGCTGTGAGAGCCTGGGCTTCAGCGGCAGGAGTCAGTAGCTGCATAGCTATTGATTCATTCATATGATTATGATTACAGAACGCTAATCCGAATATCACTAATCCTAATCCCGCTAATTCAAACCCCACAAATTCGAATCCCGCTAATTCAAACCCCGCTAATTCGAATCCCGCTAATTCGAATCCAGCTAATTCAAACCCCGCTAATTCGAATCCAGCTATTTCAAACCCCGCTAATTCGAATCCCGCTAATTCGAATCCCGCTAATTCGAATCCCGCTAATTCGAATCCCGCTAATTCGAATCCCGCTAATTCGAATCCCGCTAATTCGAATCCCGCTAATTCGAATCCCGCTAATTCGAATCCCGCTAATTCGAATCCCGCTAATTCGAATCCCGCTAATTCGAATCCCGCTAATTCGAATCCCGCTAATTCGAATCCCGCTAATTCGAATCCCGCTAATTCGAATCCCGCTAATTCGAATCCCGCTAATTCGAATCCCGCTAATTCGAATCCCGCTAATTCGAATCCCGCTAATTCGAATCCCGCTAATTCGAATCCCGCTAATTCGAATCCCGCTAATTCGAATCCCGCTAATTCGAATCCCGCTAATTCGAATCCCGCTAATTCGAATCCCGCTACTTCGAATCCCGCTACTTCGAATCCCGCTACTTCGAATCCCGCTACTTCGAATCCCGCTACTTCGAATCCCGCTACTTCGAATCCCGCTACTTCGAATCCCGCTACTTCGAATCCCGCTACTTCGAATCCCGCTACTTCGAATCCCGCTACTTCGAATCCCGCTACTTCGAATCCCGCTACTTCGAATCCCGCTACTTCGAATCCCGCTACTTCGAATCCCGCTACTTCGAATCCCGCTACTTCGAATCCCGCTACTTCGAATCCCGCTACTTCGAATCCCGCTACTTCGAATCCCGCTCATTCGAATCCCGCTCATTCGAATCCCGCTCATTCGAATCCCGCTCATTCGAATCCCGCTCATTCGAATCCCGCTCATTCGAATCCCGCTCATTCGAATCCCGCTCATTCGAATCCCGCTCATTCGAATCCCGCTCATTCGAATCCCGCTCATTCGAATCCCGCTCATTCGAATCCCGCTCATTCGAATCCCGCTCATTCGAATCCCGCTCATTCGAATCCCGCTCATTCGAATCCCGCTCATTCGAATCCCGCTCATTCGAATCCCGCTCATTCGAATCCCGCTCATTCGAATCCCGCTCATTCGAATCCCGCTCATTCGAATCCCGCTCATTCGAATCCCGCTCATTCGAATCCCGCTCATTCGAATCCCGCTCATTCGAATCCCGCTCATTCGAATCCCGCTCATTCGAATCCCGCTCATTCGAATCCCGCTAATTCGAATCCCGCTAATTCGAATCCCGCTAATTCGAAATCCGCTAATTCGAAATCCGCTAATTCGAAATCCGCTAATTCGAAATCCGCTAATTCGAATCACGCTAATTCGAAATCCGCTAATTCGAATCCCGCTAATTCGAAATCCGGAAATTCAAATCCCGCTAAATCGAACCCCGCTAATTTGAACCCCGCTAATTTGAATCCCGCTAATTCGAGCCCCGCTAATTCGAACCCCGCTAATTCGAACCCCGCTAATTCGAACCCCGCTAATTCGAACCCTGCTAATTGGAACCCCGCTAATTGGAACCTCGCTAATTCGAATCCCGCTAATTCGTTTCCCGCTAATTCGAATCCCGCTAATTCGAATCCCGCTAATTCGAACCCCACTAATTCGAACCCCGCTAATTCAAACCCCGCTAATTCGAACCCCGCTAATGCAATCCCTGCTAATTCGAACCCCGCTCATTCGTACCCCGCTCATTCGTACCCCGCTCATTCGTACCCCGCTCATTCGTACCCCGCTCATTCGTACCCCGCTCATTCGTACCCCGCTCATTCGTACCCCGCTCATTCGTACCCCGCTCATTCCAACCCCGCTCATTCGAATCCCGCTAATTCGAATTCCGCTAATTCGAATCCCGCTAATTTGAATTTCGCTAATTCGAAATTCGCTAATTTGAATCCCGCTAATTCGAAATCCGCTAATTTGAATCCCGCTAATTCAAATCCTGATAATTCGAAACCTGATAATTCGAACCCTGGTAATTCGAATCGCGCAAATACGAACCCCGTTATTCCTAATACCACTAATTCGAACCCCGCTATTTCGAATCGCGATAAATCGAACCCAGCTAAATCGAACCCAGCTAAATCGAATCATGCTAATTCGAACCCCTGTAATTCGAATCCTCCTAATTCGTACCCCGCTAATTTGAACGCCGGTAATTTGAATCCCACTAATCCGATCCCCGCTAATCCGATCCCCGCCAATCTGATCCCCGCTAATCCGAACCACGCTAATCTAAAATTTTGAATAATCCAAACAAAATTTAGAATAGTTTTGATGTCGAAGCTTATGACTATTTTACATAAAGTAATGTACCAGTAAGAAATTAAAATATATTTTCGAAAATAATTTGAATTAGCTATACACCAATAATTTCTATTAATTTACCTCAATTTCAACGTATATGTATCAACTTTGTTTGTATCACGTTTGTTCTATTGTGAATGAAAATATATTATGAAATATTTTTGAATATCTTGCAAGTGTACAGAATATTTCTCTCATTGTTGTAGCCAATCCTTTCAAGCTAGAAGTCTTAAATTTTACCATATCTACTTACTACAATGTTAATCAAATACTGAAATATGAAAAACATTAAAGAACCTACCCTTCAAAATCCAAACATTTTGGATGGAAATACCCTATAGTTTAAATCGGAGGATACTTGGCTGCCCGAGAGACGCCGTGTCAAAGGCACGTGTCTTTTCGCCCTGAGACAAACGTGCCGACGTATCGGGTGCCATTCTGCCATCTTCCTCAGGGCGAAATGCCACATTTTGCCCTGAGCAACGCAGAAACGTTGGCACCTGTGCCTAGGACGCGGTGTCTCCCGGACAGCAAAGTGGCCACTCACGTCGCTGTCCTGCTTGTGAGGACGTGCTGGCGGAAAAGAGCATCAAGGATTCTTGGAATTCTCTACCGTAGGTACGAAAGAAGAAAAAAACAACGATTTCTTTCATCTCCACTTTTCGATGCTTTCTACATTTCCTTCAGGCAGTACGAATATTCATGTAGATAATTTCAACACTCGTCCCCACCTACACATAGTATATATTTTCTTACAACTCAAATAGTACACCACACTACATTATACAAACAATAATCGATTGTAACGTTATCTACGCGTACGGTTTTCATCCATCTCACATCCCGAAGGTCACATTGGGGGCCATGGAATTTTCGAAAATGTATTTTGATTTCTTACTGGGTACATTAGATTATATAAAATAGTCATATGCTTCGTCTTCGAAGATAGGGACATTTTAGATTCGATTGCTGCCGAAGGAGAATTTTCGACAGAGGCTAATATCTCGGTCTTATGACCCTGGTGTATAGACACGGATTATGAAGTCTCTCCGATTAGGTCAGCTCCATGGCTTCCTCGAAAGAATCTCAGGCAAATTATGAGACTGTATCTTAAATATGAGGCTACTAACCGCGAGTCTCCTTCCTTCTTCAAACTGCCCGCCTTCTCAACCTCAGAAGCAGTCTCTCTGATAGTCCTCTCTCCTCAAGAATATCACCCTACGTGATGTAGAGCCAAGAGATACTCGAACTTTATTGTGAGATCGTGCATGTCAAAGTCATGTCTGAATCTGTTTGTAGTGGTTTAGGAATAAAATCTATTCTTTTCCGGACGAAAGCCACCGACGAGTGAACCCTAGACTTGAATGCCGCAAAAATGCGAATTGTGCACATTTAACTTGGTTAACCGTCCCAACAGCGTCATCCACGTACCCCTCAAGTTATTTTACACCATAGACCAGACGCCGCAAAACGCAATCATTGACGGCGTTGTCGACCATATCTTGCGTCAGGTCTATTTCTTGATTGCAGAATTACATGTAGGCGGATGTGGTCACTAAAGAAGAAGGAAATGATTAAAATTTTCAGCGCTAGGTTTGCCACACGTGGTTATCAGGAGGTTTGTTTTTAATTTTATATGTTTCCATAAATAAACTGCATCTAATTTAATTTTGTTTTTATGAAATGGCATGCGATCATTTCACAAATATTTTTTGTACATGGGGCAATCCCACCTTCCAACATGAGAATTCGTACTACATTTCTGGCACTATTTATCCCATCACATTTGAGGTATTATAACTGAGGGGGAGTATCATAATCTTACTTATAAAAGTATGCTGCAAAAAGTGTAGTTGAGTTTGGTAGCTCTTTCAATAGATATATCTCGTATGGCTCAAAGCTCTTGATATGATACCAGCACTTCCAAGGCTGTATGGGTCTCATGTTGCCTTCAAAGATCAGACTTGTTACGAACGTCATCTTTTGATTCAACTAGCTCTCCCTTGAGGCGCATACAACCCGTGTAAGCACGAGGTGGAGATATTAAAAAAAACTCGTACATATATATTTTCATTTGATCTATACTTTCCGACATTATTTCTTGACCGATAATATCCAAATCTGCACATGTGATCGCTGAATTTCATTGAATTTTAACATTCGTAATAACATAATAACATAAAAGTAACGTGAATTAATATTCCCTGGTAGAAAACGGTACATTATTCAATTCTTTACACTCAAAATAGCAGTCCAGCGTTGATGGCGCATTGCGATATTGTATGAAAATAACATAACAGATGAGACTGTACACTAGTTGACCGACAGGTGCATGCTAATATAGCATGCAAGTTATTATTGTAGTAAGTTTTGACACACAGGGCAATACTATCTCCGACCTATGAATATTTGTCTTGGGCCCTGAATGGTTGTTATTATTAAAATAATTGATAGTATATTATTGTGACAAAAGAGGAACTTCGGTCGCGGATTACCTGACGTTCTGTCCCAGATTAAGTATTTATTTTTATATTTCATTTTGGAGTAATGTGGAAAAACTATATGCTGAGACATCAGATCGTTTTTGTCGACCGGGAGTTTTCAAACTTTTTTCTTCCACGCCTCCCTTGACCTCTACGAACCTTCCCGCGGCTCCACTGGTAACAATAAGTTTCAAGTAGTTAACGTGGGCCTACTAATGATTCATCACAAATGAGTAAGTGATGTACTAGGCTATTTCATTTTTACCATTTTAATTAGGTATTAAAATAAATAACACGTTTTATTCAACTTTTAATTTTATGCCAAAATTCTTCACAAAATTAACGCGGAAAACGAGCTTGCTTCATCATCAATTATTCACCACTGGGTTCAATATTTGAAACTGCGACTAGCTTTCTATTTATTTTATTTATTTATTTAAATTATTCATTCATTTATTTAAATTATTTATTCATTCATTCATTCATTCATTCATTTATTCATTCATTTATTCATTCATTCATTCATCATTCATTCATTCATTCATTCATTTTATCTTGTCGGTCTCAACCAAACACAGGTTGGGCGCAGCTCGCGTGGGCCAAAAGATTAAAAATCCCTGGCCGCGACGCGCGAATAAAGTCTAAAGATCATTTTTTTTAAATCACCGCGACGTCCCTACCATATGGTTGCGAAGCCCCTGGGAGCCGCGACACACAGTTTGAAAACCCCTGTTGTAGACCACTGTAGTGAGCAGATAAATATTCTTTTACAACACTGTGTTTCATGTGATATTCATTAGAGTTATAACGAAACTTGTGAAGGTTACATAATTGTCCGTGAAAGATCTCGTCTTACTGGGCAGGAATGATGGTGCAATTCTGAAAGTTCGCGCTAAATTCCTCTTGTCTGGGACGTCCTTCAAGCTGATAAAAGTCGAAGTTTGCCTCCATGTCCGCGAGTTCCCTGGAAAAACATTACAAACCAACAAACTTCTCGTCAACCTTGTACATTACTAAACAAGAAACATACTTTGGGGATTTAGTAGTGAATTGAACTTTCGCAACCGTTCGACGTTAAGAATTATCTGCACTCTTTTCTCCATTTGCTAGAGACCAGACACACACACGCGAACACAGTCGAAATCAAGAGAGCAAAACTTCCCAAAGGAGGATCGCGTTCCTATCTTGTCTTGTCTATATCTCAGAGAAACAGACCAGTTGAAGTTCCAAGAATTCTGCCATAGGGAAGGGAGCCCGCGAGGCTGCTGTCAGAGTCGTTATCGCGGGGGGACGTCGCCAGATGCGGCGCGGGAGCTGGAAACCGATCGCTGCGCCACCAGGCCCTACACAACCCCTCCCCTGGGGCAGGCAGTGCTGCAGCGGCCAGGCCAGCGTCCACCTTATCAGTAGGAGCAATGCCTTTTTTTTTCACTTTAGAAAAATGCCGTTTAGCATAGAAATTCATTTTATGTTATGACAAAACAAAATGACGCATTTTTATGTGCCATTTTCTTTGCATTTTCGTCGATTTCACTAATAAGTCATTATTTACCTTTTTGCGTCAGTCTTAATGCATTGTTCTCTGATTTCATCGATTTTAATGTCATTTTAAAGGCGGGGCGGGGCGGGAAGGGGCTGGTCCAGACGAAACGGGCCGGAACGGGCCGGAACGGGCCGGAACGGGCCGGAACGGGCCGGAACGGGCCGGAACGGGCCGGAACGGGCCGGAACGGGCCGGAACGGGCCGGAACGGGCCGGAACGGGCCGGAACGGGCCGGAACGGGCCGGAACGGGCCGGAACGGGCCGGAACGGGCCGGAACGGGCCGGAACGGGCCGGAACGGGCCGGAACGGGCCGGAACGGGCCGGGCCGGGCCGGGCCGGGCCGGGCCGGGCCGGGCCGGGCCGGGCCGGGCCGGGCCGGGCCGGGCCGGGCCGGGCCGGGCCGGGCCGGGCCGGGCCGGGCCGGGCCGGGCCGGGCCGGGCCGGGCCGGGCCGGGCCGGGCCGGGCCGGGCCGGGCCGGGCCGGGCCGGGCCTGGACGGGCCGGGACGGGGTGGGACGGGGTGGGGCGGGGCGCGGCGGGGGAGCGGGGGCGGGACGGGACTCACGGGGGAAGCCGGGCTAGGCCGGGCCGGGCCTATCCGAGACGCTGTCCAAGCGGAACGAGCGAAAGTCCACCCCAGGGCGGCGGCAGCGCCCGGCACTTCCCGCTCGCGACGATAAGATAGCGCGCGAACGGCACTGGTTATCGCCGGCGAAAACGGGCGTATCGCGTATCGCGCGCCAATTGCCCGCACGCTGGCTGCTGTCCCCGCCGCGGCCGCCGCCGCCGCCGCCGCCGCCGCCAACAGCGCGAGCCACCAACCGCCGCCGCGTGGAGCGCCAGCTGCCGCGCGCCCTCACCGCCGCGCCGAGATACGAAGACCAGAGGCTATTGCTCCGAACGCTACTGCCCACTCAACTAGGGTGTAAATACGTACCTACATTCATACAGGCTGAAGTGGCTCAGGACATTTACTGATCAGGAGGACCTGGGGTTCGAGTCCCGACTGTTCAATTGCAGGATTTTCGAAGCTAGCAAGATATTTATTTATACCGAATTCAGGCGCTGTCTTGTGGAAAATGCAAGCGGTATGATGCTCTGATCGATAGTTTTCCGTGGCACTTAAATTTACTTAGTGAACTCTCTTTATAGCAGAAATTCTTATTCACGGGTGGGACCATGAATGCCTTCACCGCAAATCCGGTTGCGGTAAACGTGTAATCTAAACGAATTTATATTCTAAGGCTAATGCGAAAAGGGGATTTTTTAAATATATTTTTATTTCGTTATTTTTCTTCAATTAACACATTTTTATTATTTTCTTATATAAATATGTTGTCTGAAAAATTAATTTATATCTAGAACTTCTGAGAAATCCAACAGGATATGAACATTCAAAATTAGCTATTATAGTAGGTTCAATTGCGAGAACGATCTTCTTTGACAAATTGTTAACAAATGTATTGTGGTATTCGCAATATTACATACTACATTGAAATTATATAATTCATTGATTTACATCATATCCATGCATTTCAACGATAATCTACCCACAAACACGAAGTAAATTAGGCAGAAATTTGAAAGTGCACCAACAGATTACATTGCCCCGAAGGCTGACTCTCGGACAAAGAAGCGAATCGAAAGCAGTTTCAAAAAGTTTTTAGATTTGTGCTTCAGTAGCGGCGCGTATTTAGTGAGTATTGCCTTGTTTTATTGAGGAAAGAGGTAGGCTAATATTTTAATTTATTTAGTTTGATAGTGAACTTATATTTACAGTTTTACATGTGTATTGATCTACTTTTTATGAATGAAAGTCACCTTCGGGATGTGTTTCATTACTGAAGTTAGATTAAATATTGATACTCGAATTGACTTTGCTGTAATTACAAATATCTATGTAGGGCTTTCGCACAGTTCGAAAATTTCCAAATGACAAAAAAATATTACTCAATATTACTTCTTGGACGACTTAGATTCCATAGAAATCTCAATAATTTTAGTTCTTATTTATTAATAGCTAACTGGGAGTGTCGGACATAAGCTATTCTATAACATTTTTGATCTTGAGACTAAAAGGGTTGTATTTCAAGCGAATACAGCATAATCAAATCTCTTCATTAATTCTATATGCTGTACGTATCTTATCTTCAGATATCATGCTTTTTTCTTTAGTTCAGTTAACACTATTGATTATGTGGATGAGTTCCTTTGACTAAAATCTCGCAAAGACAGAGTCTGTGGAATAACATATAGACATAATTGATAAAGAACCACCTATATATGACACAAAGAAAGATTACAAAAGACAAATTACAGTCATCTGGCGTCTCTCATATTTCTCAAATATATCTATAATTGTGTAGAGTAAAACGAAACAGTTAAACGAACCAGATGAAAATTCAACACCTCTGTTAGATTGAACAGAACAGAATTACTTTATCATTGAGACAACATACAAGATTTTCATTTCCATGAATATAACCAATGTGAATTACATTATACAAGGAAATTTATTTTGAATACATTTAGCCTCTTGAATGTTTAATACATAAGCTAGGGGAAATGAGAAGACATCTTCCCAGAAAGTAACGTCTTCCATGGAGTCATGGTTTCTCGAATTGTAACTCTTCGCACTAGAATGAATATAATTATTCCACGCATTATATTCCAAAAGGAGAGTAAAGGGCAGAGTGGCCTTCCTCGTCATTTGAAACCACAGGTTGGAAATTATGTCCTCAAAACTCTTTCCTTGCCTTTATCTCCTGCAGATATTTCTCTTTTCCTCAAAGATATCCTAAAATCCAGGGACACTCTGAAGGAAGTGGAGACGTGTTACATTGAATGAAAATATAGTCAAAGCTTTATGAGATTAGACATATCGTTTCAAATCTAATTTTTCAACTATTTTATATATATATATATATATATATATATATATATATATATATATATACATATATATATATATATATATATATATATATATATATATATATATATATATATGTATATATATATATATATATATATATATATATATAACTTATATAATCACGATCGTAACGTAAAGGGATGGTGTTCAAAGCTTTGCAATTCATGGGCTAGCTTTTCATAATCATTAATGCAACACGAAAGGGTAAAAAGGATCATTATTATTAATTAATATTTTTAGAATGCACTCATATGAAGCTAGACTGTACCATTTCTATTAGTCGCGCAGTAATGAAGTGTTCAAATTTCAGTAGATTTTAATAATGCTATCGTTTTCATTTAACATGAGGCAATTATTACATTACAAACTATTCTCCAACTATTAACGATAATTATTCCATAGAATCAATCTAGAATCAATTAAATCCTCTCATATAAGCAGCAAGCTCGGTTTATCTCTTACAGCGCGTTCCTGTTGATCGCTACGAGCCGAGTCCTGTTGCCAACGGCTGCCACCATGACACGCGGAGAAGCTGTCTCGTGGGTCGATCACGCGTCTAACAGGACCGTTGTCATTTAAAGCGCTTGCTTCTGGTTTTAAAGGTACCTCGAGGACGTTTAACGCGTCCCGGTCGAGCAGCAGACGACGCGACGCCTTCATGAATTTCACGGCGGAACGCGCGCGTCGCCCACTGCCAAACGAGCGCGGAGGAGGAGGGGGGGAGGGGGAGCGCGGGCAGCGACGCCCAAGGAGCGACGGCAGATGCGTTGCAATGTGGACAGCGGACATGCGGAGGGATCCACCGTTATGCATTGCGGTAATGGTACGCGGTTCATGGTCCGTGTTGGTGTTTGAAACGGCTGGGACGGCTCCCAGGAAAGGTGTTGCTTCTGCAATGCCTCTAACCGGGTGGTCCTAGGGTGTCGGTTCCAGTTCCAGAGACCCAGAGCTGCATTTTCGACTGATAGCTATAGAGAGCTAGGTCGAATTCAGACCCTGTCTGGAAGAGATTTCTATCAGCTAGCATATCGGGCGAAGGATGGAGAGCAGTGGCAACTAGGACACGGACCGCGCGATCTTTCCGTCCTGATCCTCCACTCTTTTTACACACACAGAAATACACATACACACAAACACACACACACACACAAACATACACACACAAACACACACACACACAAACATACACACACAAACATACACACACAAACACACACACACAAACACACACACACAAACACACACACACAAACACACACACAAACACACACACACAAACACACACACACAAACACAAACACACACACACAAACACACACACACAAGCACACACACAAACACACACACACAAACACACACACAAACACACACACAAACACACACACAAACACACACACAAACACACACAAACACACACACAAACACACACACACACACAAACACACACACAAACAAACACACACACAAACACACACACAAACACACACACAAACACACACACAAACACACACACAAACACACACACAAACACACACACAAACACACACACAAACACACACACAAAAACACACACAAAACACACACACACAAAAACACACACAAAAACACACACACACAAAAACACACACACAAAAACACACACACAAACACACACAAAAACACACACACAAACACACACACACAAACACACACACAAACACAAACACACACACATATACTCACATATTTTCTTGTTCTACATTACTAGATACATATGGGAGTCCAGTTAGGAGCTCTCAGTACGGTGCCCGCTGGCAAAGACATCTGGAGGGCAGACGGTGACGTGTAGGTCTGTGCCGGGTCTCACGTTACATCCTCTGTGACGGTGACAGTGACGGCAACGGTTGGAATACAACACGCACTACATCTGTGTATCTAATTACCAAAGCAGTTAATTCACCGCAGCAAAACAGTTAATTGTGAGAAAGCTGTTATTACCCATAATTTTACGGGATGAAATAGAACTCCAAGACAAGTATTCTGATGATTTAAAATTGACTTCAGACCCCAAACTCAGATGCGTGTAGATAAGTTCAGCCATGCATGACATGTTCTTGTGAAATCGCAAGCAAATTCCTGCGGGCAAAAAACCATTATGCACCTAGTGGTGGCAGACAGAGGGCGCCGCCTCAGTTCGGTGTTGCGAAGGGGAACCTTTCCCTAGAACACTACGACTATTTTGACATGGCGAAAGTTCCTTGCTAAATATTGATTGTGCTGCACAATGTGCTGCAAAATACTGTCTGCATTAGACTGCGTTTGATGTTTAAGGTGTCAAAAGTTTATCCAATGTATACATTATCGTACGGTCGCATAAATGGCAGCGGGTTAATATGGTAAATGCCCTCTAATATAAGGCAGTGTTTTATAAGCTTTACATTCTACGTAAATTGATAATATAATCTTCATTTTATAATTTCAAAAATCGGCGACTTCCAAGTTCCTCGTATAAAATTAGATGAGTGAAAATGTTAATGATCAATGCTAGTGTTTTGGTAATAAGTGAATCATTGCATACTTATTTACTCAGAGTTATTTAACTAATGGAGAATTGATTGATAATTAGTTCATATTAATAGTGTTAAATAGCAGTGTAGGGAAATACATCAGCAATTACAACAAGATTATTCTATAAATAATCACTTCTCGCACTCGTAGGAACGGGAACTGTACGTGCACTGCAAACTGCGTTAGTTAATTTTTGTTGATTGCGGGCGCGCCAACTACTTAGATCATAAGTCCTGTAATTATAGTGCATGGTAAACTCTTGGAGATTATGGTGTCCATCCGGTACGGACATAACCATCAGCTTGCGACCGGTTTTTCCCCTTCCTCGAATCTCCCCAATGGGCTACTGCCCCAACCGGGACATGTTCTAAGCTCCCGTCATGTATGGTAGTATAGTTCATTCAAATGTGTGTGTGCGTGCGTGGGGGCGTATGAAAAGTTGAAAAGGAGCAGTATGAGGATCAAAATATAGTGATTAGTCTCTAGCTCGCTCATTCGAGTACTTCTCCACTATTCTCCTTGTATTGATAACGAAAACCATAGAAAACTTACCGATCAGAGAACCCGGACGCTAGAATTCTTCAGTCAATAGTTGAATTCATTACTTCAATGCTGTCCGGGTGACGCCGCGTCGTTGGCAGATAGGCCGACGTCACCCGGACAGCATTGAAGTAATGGACTCGAGCCGCGGAAGCCTACGTGTACAAATAGTTGAATTCAACGCAGCAGAGTAGCTAGAGTCGAAAATCCTCAACGTCAGAACGCAAAACCTAGAACCTCCCGGTCAATGACCCTGCAGACACAATGTGGTGGTGCTGAGTCATCTCAGCCCATAAACCGTGTTAGTGATATACCACAGAATGGTCCGAGTCGCAGATGAATCTTAGACGCGCGTGCACGAAAAGTTAATGAAAATTATTTCGAAAGCTCGGCTACGACCAAGAAACCTCGTGAGTGGTGACGAAAGAGCTGGAGGCTGTGGACAAAGCGCTGTTCAAAGATTCAGGAAATTGCAAACTTATTTTAAGTAATTAGGTTTCTGAAAATGAACTCATAGGGCTACTATTAAAACTAATATTAAAGTCAACTTCATTTAGAAAAATTATATTCCTTAACCGCTTTCCGTTTGAAGCCTTGCTAAATCTCAAGGAAAAGATCGAATTGGGATTGGGGTACCGAGCATTGTTTGGCAGTGAAGATTGGATGCGGCAGGGTGAGGAAGAAAGGATGGATCGCGCGCTGTCTTATGACTCATTTAAGATAGTGCTATTAGGATAGTGATGTTTAGGATTGTGTTATTAGGATAGTGATGTTTAGGATTGTGTTATTGGGATAGTGATGTTTAGGATTGTGTTATTGGGATAGTGATGTTTAGGATTGTGTTATTAGGATGGTGATGTTTAGGCTTGTGTTATAAAAGGACATTAGAGAATCGCCTAATCGAAACAGCTGTCCCGTAGAATTTTCAGCCAGGCAGTCGTCCCCCATTCAGCTATTTAGCTGGTGTCGAAAACCCGCGCACGGTTGGAACCTTATTCTAGGACATCTTGGTCTACGAACCTCTAGACAGACGGACGATTAGTACTTTTACGTCCACGTATGATATGGATAGGATATAAACAAAATTCTTCCAAGACTTGATAACAACTATCTTCTAATAAAATGTCAATCAAGAGAAGTAAATCACGTACCTTTCTTCTAATATAAAATTAAGTCACATTCGGAAAGAAAACGAACATTAGGGGAAAAATCGATTCTTGTATTTTCTACTTTCCTACATTCTCCCCCTCTCAGAAAAATAAGGAAAAGATTTTGGTTAAAAGAATTTTTAGGAAAGATCCTGGAAAGCCAAATCTTCGACGCAAAAACACGGAAGATGAGGTCCGGCGACGGTGAGGTCTGGGGGACGAGCAGCGACCATGGCCTGTTACAGGAAAATCACGCCTGCTCTGGTGTTCGTACCCGCCGCGGCGCCACCGTTTCTCGTTTACTAGGGCCTCCGGACGCAAATGCCAATGCGTCCATAGACATACTTAATGTAACTGTGGCACTCCACAGTCACTTCAAATGGATGCAGATGAGCACCCTACTTACTTACCCAACTGTTCTCACTCATACAAGAAAACGTACTCTCCCCAACACACACACACACACACACACACACACTCACGAAACTACTCTCATGATGTTCACGTGGCATTTCCAAAATTCTTTGGAAGGGTTTATTTAAATCATACTCGCAGACAAGAACCGTTCTTATAAAGGAACATAAAATATAGCCTGTCATTACGTGATTTCAAAAATAAAGTAGAAGTTGACATCTACACGTATATTGTTATCGTTCTCCGTTTACTTTTAGACTACCTTACTTATATTCTTCATACGTAGACAACTTCAAACATGTGAAAATGCAAGAATAAATGGGGGTATTTATAGTTACTTGAACATGTTTTTAAAATAATTTCATAGTCTATTTTAAATAAATGGCTCTATGATCTTTAAAATATGAAGTATGAAGTTGATGATTTCTTCAAAAATAAGCAAGTGATATGCTGCTCAAAAGTATTAAAGTGGAGAGTGAAGAACAGTCTTTCCAAGAACTGATCTTCCAAATTTTCAATTATTTGTACAGAGAGTAGTAAAGATGTTGACTTTGTCGACGGTTTCACATTAAGAAATTCTTGTTATTATTATTATTATTATTATTATTATTATTATTATTATTATTATTATTATTATTATTATTATTACGTATTAAAATATGTAGTCGATTTCGCGTTTAAATCAATTCATATTTTCTTGCAAAACTCGAATAAAATTCTGAGTACAACATTACTGGAAGGAGAGGAAGCGTCAGGAATGTTGCATTTGAATCCTTTAACATTTAGCATTGAATATTGAATCATTTAACACAAGGAAAGAGGACGAGGTCGGAAAACACGCGAGGGGCTACCATCCAGGACGTACGCAACACAGCGCGAGCTTCGTGGAGTTGCGCGCCGAGTCTGAGAAAGATCTCCCTTCACGCGAAGTGCGCGGCGGCGGCGGCGGCGCGGGCGATCGCGGAAAAGAAACCACCGCGAGAGGCCGCGGGCGGCGACCTCGGCGGCGGCGGCGTGGAGGAAGGGGGCAGGCGGGGGAGGAGGGGGTGGTGGGGGGCTCTCTGCGTTCCGGGGCGGGAGGCGCGAAAGGAGAGCACTGCGGAAGGAGATCGCCGGCGGGGCCGCGCGACGGATCACCTGACGCCCCCGGCGGCGGTGGCGGTGGCGGCGGCGGCGGTGGCGGTGGCGGTGGCGGTGGCGGCGGCGGTGGCGGCGGCGGCGACGAAGGCGGTGGCGGCGGCGGCGACGGCGGCGGTGGCGGCGGTGGTGGCGGCGGCGGCGGTGGCGGCGGCGGCGACGTGGATGTCTCCGTGCCCGAGTTCCGTGTCTCGGCCGGCATGAAGCACGCGGCGCGGCAGAGGGGGAGATGGAGAGAAGAGAGGGGGAGATGGAGAAAAAATGAGAAGGAGGAAGAAGAGAATAATGAAGGGGAGGAAGAGCTGTGAAAGAGGATACTAAGAAGAAGTTGAAAGGGAGCAAGGGAATATTGAAGAGGAGGGAGGAGGAAGAGGGAAAAGAGGATACGTAAGAAGAGGTGCAAGAGGGTAGGAGGAAGAAGATAATAAGGAAAAAAAGGAGAAAGGAGGGAACACGATAACATTGATGAAGAAGAGGGGGAAGATGAGGGCATACAAGAGGAGAATGAATTGAGGAGAGGGAAACGAAGAGATTAAGGAAGAAGACGAGACGTAAGAAGGGAATAAAGAGAGGAGGAGGGTGAAGAGAACAAAGAAGAGGATGAAGAGAACCAGGAAGAAGAAGAGAAGAAGAGGAGGAAGAAGAGGAAAAGAACGATGATGATTACCAAGGGAGAGGAGAGAAAACAAAACATGCTAGAAGGGAAGAAAATAGGGAATGAAGTGGAGAAATAAGGAGAGGATAAAGAGGTGAGAGGAGGAAGAAGAACACGTAGAGGAGGAGGAAGAGGGTGCGAACGGAGGCGGCTTTCGCCCACCGCGAGCCGATGCGCTCTTACCGCCCCCGCTAACGCCCCC
The DNA here is from genome assembly GCA_038098605.1 of Gryllus longicercus. Classification (NCBI taxonomy): domain Eukaryota; kingdom Metazoa; phylum Arthropoda; class Insecta; order Orthoptera; family Gryllidae; genus Gryllus; species Gryllus longicercus. The sequence goes on from JAZDUA010000140.1 coordinate 516,536, forward strand.
CTCCACCCCCGCTACAACCGCCTACGCCACCCCGGCCGCACTCAGTCACCGGGTGAGGGAGAAAAATCACACATTTTTGTATCTCTTTAATATAAATTGCTTAAAAAGATTCAAGTTCTCACTTGATTAAAACTGGATATATTTGGTTTTGTCAGACGAATCAAAATCGAACTTATCGTAATCATTTAACAGCTCCTCCTTTTATACTGTTTTTAAAAAAAGGAAGTGCTATTTCTCGACGAATTTCGGGTAGGGTTTATTTGTACGAATGGAATACATACATGCAGATTTAATGAAAAAAGTACTTTGATCTTTTGAACCGTATCATAATCCTCTCACAAGCTACCAACATTTAATCTTTTATTACTTTTCAAATGTAAAATACAAGTAAATATACCTTATCAGTTTTTAATACTTCTTTGTCCAAATAAATCTGCTTTACTCGTGCGTTGCATGTTTTATGTAATTTTTTTTTTTTTTAATTTCTGGAGGTTTGCTAAATACGAGCTACCTGACAAACACTTTCATATTCAAATTACTACGTACCTTTCATCCTTACCCCAATATTAAAAGTTTTTTCTCGACGTTTTTCCTTCATGCGTTGTAGGATGTATCCAAACCGAAATACCAAACAATCCCAAGTACCTCATTGTTTCCGCGAATAACATCTGGCTCATCAATGCGGGAGTTCCTCGTCAGCCGACAGATAGTATTGCAGTGCGCCGTTTTAAACGAAACGAAGCTTTCATTTTTCGAATCCCTTTTTAGGTACAGATCATTTACAATTTAGGTACAAATCAAGTAAAAGTGTTAAATAAATTATTTCGTGCCAACTCCTTGAGAGGTTCCATTTCAGGGAGTTATGTTTTTCGTACTAAGACATGACAGCCAAAACTAGATCGTCCTTGACAAGATGAAAAATATTGACACAATTTAAATAATGTTTAATTTCTTCCGTACTTCATGTCTATCCTTAAAAATTACGAGTATATATTTACTTGTTTATACTTGCGTCTTACAACGTGATTACAACTACTATTCATTTGCAGTTTCTCACAATCAGGAATGTTATCAAAAACGTATGTCTATTATTAAACATTATACGAGGTAATAAGCAGTGTTTAACCATTTAATAAAGGAATATAAAGAGAAATGTTCAAGAAATTGAGTGCCAAGTGTATCAGTTATTCAGAATTTTGCTACAATGCGTACAAAGTAGTGAGTACAATGAGTACGATTTATCGAGATTCCGCTGTAGAATTCTGTAAGTCGATTTCCTGAGCGTGACAGCTCCTCCCACCAGGACCCACTGTCGTCGGCGCGTGGGCGGAACACAGCGCGGCGCGCGCTTGCACAGGGAAAAGGGATGCGACATCGACAACGAAACATCCATGTTCAAAATTAATACATCGATGTATAAAAAACACATCGTCCAAACATCATCGATGATTTTAAACATCGATGTTTTGACGTTGCTTTCGTGGCTCTAACCTTAAATTTGTGCGCAACAAAAAATATAATTTAACAGTTGCCGTGAATAATTAATTTATAATTAAAATTGGTTTGGAAACATAGTTAAAAATGCCTCTTCAACTGCGAAACACGTGAGAAAAAGTTAAGGAAATACCAGGGCATTAAAATTATCTCGGGGAACGGAATCGGTCTGTCCGAAGGAACTCTGTACAAATAATTGAAAAGGTATTGGTTATTGGATTAGTGTTGGATTAGGTATTGTAATGGCTTAAAGGCCTTCGGCCTAGCCACATAGGATCAAGTAAGCTAATTTGTGTATAATAATTACCAATAAATAAAATAAAATAAAATAATTGAAAATTTGGAAGAGCACTTCTTGGAAAGACTGTTCTTCACTCTCCACTTTAATACTTTTGAGCAGCAAATCACTTGCTTATTTTTGAAGATCATCAACTTTATACTTCATATTTTAAGGATCATAGAGCCATTTATTTAAAATACACTATGAAATTATTTTAAAAACATGTTCAAGTAACTATAAATATCCCCATTTATTCTTGCATTTTCACATTTTGAAGTTGTCTACGTATGAAGAATATGGTAGTCTAAAAGTAAATGGAAAACGACAATAATATACGTGTAGATGTCAACTTCTACTTTATTTTTGAAATCACGTAATGACAGGCTATATTTTATGTTCCTTTATAAGAACGGTTCTTGTCTGCGAGTATGATTTAAATAAACCCTTCCAAAGAATTTTGGAAATGCCACGTGAACATCATGAGAGTAGTTTCGTGAGTGTGTGTGTGTGTGTGTGTGTTGGGGAGAGTACGTTTTCTTGTATGAGTGAGAACAGTTGGGTAAGTAAGTAGGGTGCTCATCTGCATCCATTTGAAGTGACTGTGGAGTGCCACAGATACATTAAGTATGTCTATGAACGCATTGGCATTTGCATCCGGAGGCCCTAGTAAACGAGAAACGGTGGCGCCGCGGCGGGTACGAACACCAGAGCAGGCGTGATTTTCCTGTAACAGGCCATGGTCGCTGCTCGTCCCCCAGACCTCGCCGTCGCTGGACCTCATCTTCCGTGTTTTTGCGTCGAAGATTTGGCTTTCCAGGATCTTCCCTAAAAATTGTTTTAACCAAAATCTTTTCCTTATTTTTCTGCGAGGGGGAGAATGTAGGAAAGTAGAAAATACAAGAATCGATTTTTCCGAATGTGACTTAATTTTATATTAGAAGAAAGGTACGTGATTTACTTCTCTTGATTGACATTTTATTAGAAGATAGTTCTGATCAAGTCGTGGAAGAATTTTGTTTATATCCTATCCATATCACACGTGGACGTAAAAGTACTAATCGTCCGTCTGTCTAGAGGTTCGTAGACCAAGATGTCCTAGAATAGGGTTCCGACCGTGCGCGGGTTCTCGACACCAGCTAAATAGCTGAATGGGGGACGACTGCCTGGATGAAACTTCTACGGGACAGCTGTTTCGATTAGGCGATTCTCTAATGTCCTCTTATAACACAATCCTAAATATCACTATCCTAATAACACAATGCTCAACATCACTATCGTAAACATCACTATCCTACTAACACAATCATAAACATCACTATCCTAATAATACAATCCTAAAACAATTTAACAAAATTACATGTATCTAATTAAATAACAACAACAACAACAACAACAACAAAAGAATACAGCAAAATTAATTCTGTCATCATAAACAGTGCAATTAGCACTATCCGTTGGAAAGGTTTGAAGAAAAAGTTTGGTGCCATTTTAGGAACATGGTGTTTCAGTGTTCCTGTAAATGCGGAATTTGAGCTCAATGCGGAATATGCCATGCGTTTATGCCATCTTATAGAGTGCATTTTGTACTATCGCTACCAAAAGTTTAAAGAAAAAAATTGGAGTAGTTTTTGAAAACTCTTGTTTGAACTTTTAAAATTTTCAAAAAAATGTACATGTCATTATTGAAAGAACTAAATAAGGAGAACAATCTTTATTTGAAGGAGAAATCTTGTTCAGTTTTGTAGTTATACGAAGACGCGGAAAGAAAATGCAAATTTTCAATTTTCGAAAATTCAGAGTTAACCGTGAAAATCGAACCTGTGCTTGTAAGTTTATTTTACTCTATTCATGCAAGAAATTTTTTAAAAATGGAGTATTTTTTGAGAAAATTTTGAAAATGAGTTTCATGTAAAGTACTCCCCAATTTTAAAGAATGTTTTTCAAAATATCAAAGCTTCGACTTGAACCAGGACAGCGGTTTCTTCAATTTGGAAAAAAATCTACGTGCGGTTTAGGTGCTAGTAGTGTTTATAGACGGACGGACTAACGGAAGGTACAAACGGACAGATAAACAAACGGACGGACTTATTGAAAAGAAGCGGTATCAGGGGACCCCAAAACGTGTATTTCTGTTGGAATCTCAAAACCTATTTTCTTCAGTATAACATAACTTTCCCTACATTACATGCAAGTATCTAGTATACAAGTATCTTGTACACGTATGTCTACAAGTCCCTATATACGTATGTATACGAGAAAGTAATAATTCAGTGTCACATTTTACGTAGGGTTACTTAACTGACTTGCCGTTATCTACTTGCAATGCTATTACATTTGTTAGAAATTCAAAATAATAAGCTTTCTGAAAGTCTAGACAATTGATTTATCCGCAAATACCGCAAAATTATTCAGCTGATTGGAGATTAGTGTGGACTTCAGTTTACTCTGGCAGTTTTCAACTGTCCTAGAATTTTAGTTGTTCGGGGAATTGAATAGTGGTTTAGCAAATACCGTACATTACAGTTTACCACAAATTGCACACACCAGGAATTAATTATTGAGGGTTTAAGGACACATTTCATCAGTTTCTGCGAAAGAAAGTTAATGATATATACTCACAAATATTTTCACTTCTCGTGAATACGGATTATCAGAAAAATGCGTATTAACTGAACATTCAAAATATCCACCCGTTGTGCCTGTTAATTACATTATTTTCAAGAATAATTACTGAAACACTAGCATTACAAGACACGAAAAGTGTTCACATATTCAACCACCACCTGTATTGTTCAGATATTTATAATAATTGATTTCGTATGTTATTCTCGAAAGTGTTTTGAATAAAACACTGATATATCAAGATACGAATTAATAAAAACTACTAATATTGCAACAGAATTTCGACAGAATACTTTTTTTGCTCCTGGAATAATGTGTCTCCAGATATTTGAACAAATTGGCAGTAGCACCCTTGGATCAGCCAAACGATTAGTTACTTGAGATATGCTGTACTACTACTGGCATTGGTAATTCCGATGACTGGACCTGTGAAGGAAAAGTATCTAGAAAGGAAATTCCTCGTCAGACTTTTAAGAACCATCTCCTACTTGACTCGAAACGGAATGGATCACTCTATGTATAAGAAAATATATTTCAAAGCATTCACAGTTTATGTTTTTGTAAACTGTTACTGGAAATGCCGTAACGTTCGTACTCTCTGTTTTTTATCAAAAAACCTCAAGCAATTTCCTGTCTTGAGAGACAGAAATTAAATAATTTGTTTATTCTTCATTAAGGAGAAACACAACAAGCAAATACACAATCAAGCTTTTCGCAGAATGTCTCTCGCAACTTTCGATTTTCTACTGTTTTCTTGACTTCAGTCCCACAGATGTTTCATTAATTTGTTGAAAAATTGTATTTCTAAAGACCATGTACTTTTCCGGTGTAATTCTAGTTTATACTATAGTTGCCTTGTGTTGTATGAGTGGAAGCAAGAGTTAAATTTGTAGAGAGTATCATTATTGGTTAAATTCTTCTAAAAATGAGAACTTCGTATATGAATTTGGACTTTAGAAAGACTTGTTTAAATTATGGTCACCAGGAATCTGTTGCGTTAGTGTTTGTTATACTTTTCGCACTTTTGGGTGTGGTTGAAGTCTTACACAATTCAGTAATAAGTAAAATAATGAGGATGTGGATGATCTTATTGGATAATGTACAGCATTGCCTTTCAATCCTCAATGACGAAATGAAATCATCATCCCTTCTATATTATGAGGTTTAACTTCATTCAATAATGCCAAAACATTCAAAACAAAATATTGAATGATTTTTCTGTTGCATGCGATGCTACACACATTAGTTCAATTTACGACGTTTTTTATTTCGACGGTAATTGAAAATACTATTTTTGCAACATCTGCTCATCATAACCATGAACTGCTTGAACATCAGGCGGAATTGTTTTCAGGAGAGCCTTAAATCCCCGAGCCCTCCGTAGTTGCTAGGTTTTTGAACCAAATCCTGAGGGCGTTCACTATCATGCATCTGCTTGCAGTTGCATACCTGGTTTACATAACTGGTTGGCCATGTAAGGCAAAAGCTGGGTTGTTATTTTCGTCAGGGGCAAGACATGTCCAACACATGTTTTACTACGTTACTAAATGTATCTTGGAAACTTCCGATTTTCAATTTTTGTCCCCATGAATTTTATACTACACGATTAGGCGGAAATGCGGTCCTGATGGCCCGTCTCGCCACATCCACGAAGACGTTATTATTATTATTATTATTATTATTATTATTATTATTATTATTATTATTATTATTATTATTATTATTATTCCTTGGACGCGAAAAAGTCAATGTCGAAGAAAATTATTTTCTTATATATGCAACCAAGACAAATATAGTAAAGTATGAATATAGACTACTTCAAATCGTTGATGTTCACAGAAAAATGTTGAATGTTGTATTCAAATTTTGTTAAAAGGGAATATAGTCTATTTATTACTAAAGTCTGTATCTAACACTCCTGTTTTAAGTACAAAGTAGTGAGGAAATCGTTTGATTGTGAATTCCATCGCATAATCAGAAAATACGAGTAACAGAGTAATTCTATGAAAAAATTGATTAACCACATAGATCGAGTACATACACGTATTGTGAGTGTCGAGTCCATCTCATCCTCAGTTTCATTTCTGCAAACGAAAAATATAAGAGAGGGATAAGAGGTAGTGAGAAAATCGTGAAAGAAGAAAAGGTAAACGGAGGGTATGAGAAAAGAGCTTCAGCGTTAGCAACTCCTACACCGGGCGAAGCGTGCGATATGAAGTAGCCATCGCAACACACATGTTCTCTAATAACAGTCGCATTGATCCATGGGGGTGGACGGGCCCGCTGACCCACCTTCTCTCCCTCACTCCAGAACCTCTCACTCTCCGCACCATGTTACACCCCCCCCCGTGCCTCTCCCTGCCCCGCCCTTCCCCTCTCCACCCTGTCAGGTAGCTCTGTGCCTCCCCGCTGCACCTCGGCCAGCGCCCACCCTCACCACCTCATCACGCTTCCCCTTGCCCGACCCACTCCACCCCCTTTCAACCCCACTCCCTACCCACCTGCTCCACACCAAAATCAGCCCGTTTCAGTCCGTCCCACCTCACCGACCCAGCTCCACTGCGCACACAGCGGTGCCCGGCCCGAACCGCGAAATTACAACGCTCTTCTCGTTTTTTTAGGGGAAAATTGCATCACACTTGTCCCTCCCCTCTCTTCCACCCCCAATTCGAAACTTCGAAAAAGCCGATATTATAAAACTTTGCCCTCTCGCGGCTTATTGAAAGCGTCACGTACCCAGAGCTCTGTAATTTGCTCCATCTGTTAACGAGGTAATCGAGGAAGGGGACCTAAGTATTTCCGGGAGCCACGATAAAAACGCGTGCCTTTATTTACATAAAACTCATTAAAGAGACTCCAGGACGCGAATCGGGGGTGAAATTTAACCTGCACAGGAAGGTGGCAGCTCTGGGAACATGGATCTCGCCCGGCTGAATCCTGAAGGCGATGAAACTTCGCTGTGCGAGGCGACGAAAAGTTAATTATAAAAGTGTAATTATTCTTGTTTTCTCTTCATCGCGCCACACATATTAATATTGACTTCAGTGGTGTTATTTGGATGATGCATGCATGGAAATAATACGAGACTTTTTCATTAAAGCGCCAAGTAACAGAAAAAAATCTTGATCTGAAAACTTTTCATGAAGCACGATTGTTTTGCATTAACTGTACATGAAGCTGCTGTGATTAACGAACTTTTTGAAAAATTCTAAACTATATTAGCATCCATTTGGGAATGAAATAATGAATTGCGGTTTGTATGGGTTGCAGAAATAAAAGAAATAAAGTTTGGCGCAGGTCAATAAAGAGAGATTCATGTTTCTGACAGTTTCATATTTGCAGTCGAAAATTCTGTCAACCAATGTTTGAGAGAATCGTTTGACATGTGTTGAAAACGAAGCCACTATATAATTAATTAAATGTAAAACTTTTGACATCGTTATAACAGGGTCAAAGTTGTTGGCATGATAAATGAATCCTGGAAAAAAACTCAAAATAAATGAACTGTCTTCTCGTGTTTTACTTTTCCTTGAGTATTTATGCAAGAATGCATGATATCAATATGCATATTCCACAATTTTAATAAACGTTAAAAGCTGTAATAATATCCAAGTACTCAATAATGCGCACGTAGAATATGAACAAAGGAGGAAAAGAGAAAATGCAATATTTATAGAAGAGAAGAAATAAATAAGACAAGAAAAGTCTACCTACGTAAGAAAAATGGCCATACGATTTCTTTCAACAACTGTTTACAATATTCTTGCAAACATTATGAAACATTTTTCAACAAAATCGTTTCATGAAAATTAAAAAAGTTAATCAAAACAGATGCAATTGAGAAAAAGTGTTCCATTTTCATCACGCAACACTTCTCTAACTGTCGCAAGGTCTCTATGAAAATAAAAGAGTTACAGAAGAGGGTAACACAACTAATTACATTTTCGGACAGTGTCACCTGTCGTCAAATAAAGTTTCATAACAACTGAGGCCAAGGGACTATTGCTTCAAATTGTACTTCAAATCACTCATAAATATAGAAGTGGAATTCTATAAAAGAGTTTTAATTGAAAATATGACAAAAACTGGAGATTTCTTTAACGCTAGAAACGGTTGGCCGTTAAACAACACATGATCCTTCCCGTATTTCTTCCCCTATCCTCGCCAATTATGATTGAACGAATTAAGAATGTCTGTGGTGGGTGGTGTTTGGTTACTTATTACCAGAAATCAGGTCGCAGGGAATAGCGTAGGAAAACATGCCTTCTGGTAGATTCCCCCACTGAGAAACCCACATGTATTGACCGCTATTCGATTGACTGATTGATACTTCAGGGCGTGTCAACTGCTAAGGTCATTAACCCCATATGTGTAGCGCATGATTTTATCGCTGGAGGTGGCGGTGATCTTCCTGTGTTGGATGGCAGATCCAGCGCCGACTTGCGTCGGCTTGCGGGAATTATCCCCAAGCTGCTATGTCCCACCAGCTCAGCGGGGCACCGGCCCAGACGGGACAAGCTCTAAGCTCTCGACTGCGGGCCCGACAAGTGTGGTAGAGTAGTGGGAGTACGTTTAAGAGAGTGAAGGTTAGGGGCGAGGAAAGGACGAGTAAGTGGAAGGAAAGGTCGCACGCCGTCCGTGACCCGTTTGTTCGAGTACTGCTCCCGCTTTCGCTCGGTATTGATCGGAGAAACCACGGAAAACTACCGATCAGAGCAGCCGGCCACCAGCATTTTCCACCAGACATCGGCTGAATAGCCATGTAGGTAGTTAGTGTCGAAAATCCTGCGACCGTCAGGACTGGAACCCTAGAACCTCCCATCGTGGCACTGCACTTGAGTTGATGCCCTGAGCCACCTTTACCGCGATTCGAAACGCTCTAAGCAATGCGTCACGGGGGCGCGATTGTCCTGTTCCTCCGAGAGGACAGGGGGCACAACCGTCCACTGTGCGGTCTGTAGGCCGCACTGCCACCAAGAGGCCTCTCCTTTCCGTCTCGCCTTCTCGGCGCGGCAGCCGCCTCTGCCGCCCGGCGATCCGCCTTTCAACTCCTTCCTTCACAGCCGCCGCCGCTGCACTGTGGTCCGGAGTCACGAAAATGCGAACGAAAATAACTTCCTTCGACTTTGTAGAGAGAAAATTATTATTTACCCAAGGCGGTTTTTCGAAACTAGGTGGCAGAACACTATACTTTACATACAATGAAACATATTTATATATTAATATAATATACTTTAACATTTGTTTTAATAATAATAATAATAATATAATAATAATAAATATAGTATAATGGGTCGGTTGATATTATAACGGGACATTCTTCCCGATGTGCATCAGTCTGATGCGCGAGATGATAGGGTGATGTGGATTGTGATGATAATGATGATGGGAAGAGAATGAGAAGGAAAAATTGCACGTGGGCCATGGAACTAATTTACTTCGGTGCTCCGACATTCGCCTTGAAGCGTTCAAGGAAACCATGAAATGTTTTATCAGAGCAGTCAGCCTAAGAAATCCATTCCGGCAAGCGCTACAACCTCACCCATATACAACGCATCAAGTACATTTCTGGCACATTGCCGGGATCGAACCGGCGAACTCCCAATCACTGGGGCGCTCCATTCCAAAGGCGTTCGCCGCTACTGTGTAGGTACAAAATAGCTTTCTTAAAAGGAAATTCTCAGCTATAGCTTCGCATCTTAGCCTGTCGTTGAAGGCGGTATCGGGTTTCGGACACTTGCTTAAAGTTGGGTCAAATATAACCATTGCTTGAATGATAATTACACGGACGTCCAATTCCGTTGTTGTTAGGAATATAGTTAGAAATTCAGGACTCACATTAATTGTATGGTGAGCGAGGAATGACCCCCCGCATTGAGCGAAATCAGGACCTCGAATAAAAAACTATATTTATGTTGGTAGTAACCAGATCACTGGGAAACGAGTGAAGAAGACAACACTTCCAGCATCTATTATGTATATGGTGAGTACACAGTTGTACCCACAGTTCAACCCGCAGTTCATGCTACCAACATAATTTCTGTTGCATATAAATAATGAAACCAATGTGTCAGAATAATCTGAATCGAAAGCAACTATTTTCTTAAATAGTCTCTAAGCCTTATACACTAATAAGGACAAGAAAAATGGTCTGTGACATAAATCAGACGAAACTATTATTAAATATTTATTAAATGAATATAAGAAATACATAAATTAACCGGGCGAAGTGGCTCAATGCCTTGCGTGCTGGATTTGCAGTCGGGAGGTCCGGGTCCGATCTCCGGGCCGACTATCCTGACCGGGGTTTTGTTTTTGGTCAAAATCCCACGAACTCCTCTCACCTCCCACTACCTCACCTAACACTTTCTACCATCATCCTAGTCCTTTCACCCGTCAATACCCTATAATAATAATAATAATAATGAAGATAATCATGATAATAATAAAAAAAGGATTCTGAACTTATTCCTGCCCCAAGAGTTCCAATGACTGCAACGGGCAGTTTCGTGGCTGCGAGTTTTGACCGGTCGTGGGGCGTTTCGGCGCACCGTGCTCGAGCGCCGCCGCCGCCGTCTCGCCGCCCGCGCTAACAAGGCTGCCATAAGCGCGGAGGAGCGCGTCACCTCGCAGCGGCCTCCGCCGCGCGCGCCGCCGCGCCCCGCCGCTCCCCGCCTCGCCCCGCTCCGCTCCACGCTCGGCCGGAGGCGCGGGCGGCGCGCGTGGGGGCGACGGCCACCGCCAGACGGCACGCAGGAGCGCCTCCTCCGCCTCCGCCTCCTACCCTCTCCCCTTTCCCCGCATCGCGCCGCCGCGCCACGCCGCCGCCGCCGCCGCCGCGCCCGCCCGTGTCGCTGTCTGGTCGCCCGGAGAGGCGCGATCTGGGCTGCTTCAGTCGGCGGGGATGACGACAATGTCGATGGGGATTGGGATGGGGTCTGGGGACAGGGAAGTCGGCGGGGTCTGAAGCTTCGATGGAGGTGGGAGCTTCGGTGGAGACGGGAGCGTGGGTGGAGGCAGGGTCGGCGACGTCGGTAGGGACGAGAGCATCGATAGGGAAGGGGGTTCGTGAGAAATAGGGCGTCGGTAGGGACGAAAGTATCGATAGGGAAGGGGCGTCGGTGAGGTCTAGGATATATGTAGGGACGAGAGCATCGATAGGGAAGGGGCTTCGGTGAGAACTAGGGCGTCGATAGGGACGAAAGTATCGATAGGGAAGGGGCGTCGGTGTGGTGTAGGGTATTGGTAGGGACGAAAGTATCGATAGGGAAGGGGCGTCGGTGAGAACTAGGACGTTGGTAGGAACGAAAGCATCGATAGGAAAGGGGCGACGGTGTGGACTAGGGCGTGGCTAAGGACGGAGATGTTGGTGGGGACGGGAGAGACGCGGGGACAGAGGCGGGGGCGGTGGCAGAGGTGGAAAGGAAGGAGGAGCTGAGATCGGGAAACTAGGCTGGGGCGGGAATGGAGGCGCGAGCGGGGAAGGGAGTCGGCAGTTGGAAGGGTGACGGGGGCGTGTGCGGAGGTTGGGTTGGGGTGGGGATTGGGCAACGGTGACGTGGTTGGTAACGGTGACGTCTTTGGTAACGGAGATTTCGTCGACAACCGATGATACCGTTGGCAACGGTGACTTCACAGTATCGGTGACTCGACAATGATGCTGCAGTAGCTGACACTGTGACAGCAGCTGTGAGAGTGACAACGACTATCATACACGAACGCGGTTTCAGTGAGGATAAATGACGATTGTGATATTGGGGTTCTGCAGTTGTTACCAGTGGCGCGGCCATGTCAGTAATGGGCGCTTCCAGCCCTGCCGCCGGTGGCAGTGGGCTGCGGGCGAAGGCGTCCCCGACTTCCCACTATGTGACCTCGCTCCCATGCAGCTGTCAGACCCAATGCGCGTTTCATCGCTTCACGTCTCGCTTTAAAAGCAGCCGAAATAACGTGGCCAACGCTTTAGCATCAGGAGGATCATTGTTACTGTGTTTTGTTCAGGTTGTCTTCGTGGATAGACGCACCGACGGTAGCGTTTTGGAATCTTTCACAAATGATACTTCAAAACGCGGTGAAACATCAGGCACGAAAAACGTAAAAAACGTGTCAATAAAGATGTTTGATTGTTACGAATGTACACTGGAACATTTATGAAGCGACATTACCTTCGCTTTCCTGAAAGTAATCAAGTGTCGAATGCCTATTAAATGATTGGCGGAGCGGTGGTGTCTTTTTGGTGTATTACTTTTGGCCAATTCCTCGGCTTCCTCATTTTCTCGGCATCTTACAATTCTTCCATAATACATAATTACAATACTCATAAGATAATGTAATTCAAAAGGATTCTAGTTTTGATCGCATTCCTTAAATTTTCCACTTTTATACTATTACGTACATATGAAATACCATTGCCCACAAGCGATCGTCATGGGTAACATCAGAAGGTATTTCCCACTTTAGATTCTTTTTACGCACTTAATTCCACACATTATTCACATTTTTCCCTTCAAATATTAATATCAAGTACGGAGATTATTCTATGAGATTATACTTCAGATATAATACAAATCGTTTTGAAATGTACCACAATCTGTTGACAGAACTTCAAATTTCTAATTAAATGTCTTATCATTAAGGACAGAATTTATAAGCACTAATGATCTAAAAAATATGTATGAATTTATGCAGTAATAACCTGGAAAATATGCACTAAATATACCCTATAAGATATATTTACCCACCATAACATAATAATTTTTGCTTAAGCTTTTCTCATTGTACATCCATGCGATATATTACCCTTACCGTACTGCTCTACGAACTTCCAAAGAGCAGTATTAGTAACAGTTTCCACAATTGAATGTCTGTCCTAAATATATTTAAAAATTAATTCTAAAAGAGTGTTTGAACCCAATTCCTAGATCCCCTAACAATCGAAAAGGAAGTTACAATATTTTCTTACATGCGTCTAGTTTCCTTCTCATTTGTAATGGAAGCTCCCACCATGACTTCTGAGTATTCAAATCATTTGTTCCAGTTCATTGGCATTATCGATTTTGAAGATGAACTGGACGGCACGCAATACTCGAAACAATAATGATTTTCCTGTTAAATGTCATACAATATTCAGATCAGAAAATTGATATTATCTACTCAGAATCACGTTTATAGAAACAAATTACAAAATTAAATTTATTCAAATGTAGTGAATAAATATGAGTATCAATAAACGTTTTCAAGCAAAATATGCAGAATAATTAGTAATTTGCAGACATTCGATGCTTATTAATCAAATTCACAAACCATGCTTAAATAACAGAAAACTGAGCGATTCCAACGCATAGTAGGCTTTCTTTCTGAATAAAATTATGCATGTGCTTGAAAATCCGGTCCCTATTTATCAGTTTCCAGTTCGTGTCAATAAGATCTCAAAAGTAAAGCATTATCTCCTCTTAGGCGCAACCACCAAACAAGTGTAGACAATATCCCTACATTGAGTATCGAACGCTAGTAAAAGGCGAGCCATAAAAGTATTAGGTCTGCGAATGGTCAGCACTTTCACATCACGAACGTTAAAACAGAAACGACCAGATGCACAGCTCCAGGAAGCAAATCACAGTCATCATTCGCCAAATTGCGCAGGAAATCCTGAAAGCCCGCTATTGCTGCCGTCACAACCGCCGATCTGACGGACCGGGCGTTTTATAAGCAACGTAAAAGCCACGAGGCGAGTCGCGAATTTCGCATTGGGGCGTTACTTTCGACTGCAAATCGCCGATGACTATTCCATTGACTCGCGTGGACGCGGAAAGACGTTGCCACACGAAGGCAAGGTCAACAATCCAAGGCTGTTTCTGTTCACAGACCCAAATCGCATTTTAAAACAAAATTCACAGTTTCTTTAAAGCATACAGTGGACATGGACAAACATACGGAATGACAATAACAACACGCACATTACTGTTATATTATTAATTCAATTATAGCAGGGTTGGGCAGATTTAGGATATGGTTATACTTCAGTTTCATTACGCTTAATATTTTCCATTAATAAGTGATGGAGCAATTATTTCAGTTACTTCAAATACCCCCGGAAAATCGCTCAACCAGAAATAATTTTCTAATTGATTTTTTCTTTCAATTGGTGAATAATTATGTGGGATCACTTAACTAAGGTAGCCTGAAATTGGTTTTGCCTCGTCATCTTCATTCTAGTGCCGTAGGTAACGAGATCGTGAAACCTTAACCTTCATCTTCGGCTTCGTCTACCTGGGCATGCATGCAAATCACGGGGTTGCTTTAACCTCTAAGAATTTTTACATCAATACAAAATTTTAATATCAAACCTTTATTCAACAAGACGTCAAGGCATTTCCAGAATATCGAACATTCGTGTTTCTAGTATCTTTCTTTACTGACGCAGCAAGGCAATCCACTTCCCCAACATTAAACATGTATATATTACAACATCAATCAATCAATGAATCAATTATCCCTTATTTTACGGGGCGAGACTTAGGCCATCAGGCCTGCTCTTTCGTCTGATCACACAAATTTCGCGACACTCCTTTCATTATCTAGCGGATAAAGAAGATATCAAGCAGCGATTTTAAATTAAGCTCAGAAACTTCTTTTAGGATTTAGGATATTTTGCATGCAGTAAATCTACAACTTGAAACAGCCGGTTTTACTTCCCCTCCAACGTACGAAGGACGTTTTCTCACCCTTAAAACTTCACGTCTTCGATCGGGTTTCAATCCGCAAACTTGGGTATAACAGCCCAGGTACACGGTATACGCTAACCGGTATACCACTGAGGGATTCCATATCCCCAAAGATCCCGTGTTTCCCGCACCTTCGTGCGCCGATGCACGGGGAGCCGATGCAGGGGCCCGATACCTTAGGGGGCGGTGACAGGTGCGACGCCAGGGGGCGCGGTGTTTCGCCTGCAAATTGCCAGGCAGCGCCGCTCGGCCCTCGTCGCACACAGCGGTTAGCGGTCATTTGGACCATTTGCAGAAGGGGCCCCAATCTCCAACGCCGACCCTGTGGTTTTCGCTCGCGCGGCACCCCGCAAGGTGGTGAAATGGGACGGGCGCAGTCGCATAAAACCAAGAGACGCGATCCGCAATGTCGGATCGGCGTGGAAAATCAACCACCGAGAACCGCTTGTGTCTCGAACGTTTTCTACAAATTTATTACGAAATTATGTCCTCCGCTCATAACGTTGTTACTTGCGCCTTGGGATTAAGACGTTTAGGGCTGTAATAAAGTTGACGCCCGGGTGTGGCCGCGGTCATCAGGGGGACGGCATGGCATAGAGACGCAGATTGAGGGTGAAATTGACGGGACGTGTTCCTGAATGGTCTTTCAATAAGCTGTCATGCGATGTAATGGAAGAGTTGAGTTGGAAAGGAAGGTTTGTTCGTAAAGGCTTTAACAGTTGACCAACTTGCGCGGTATTACAATGAGAGACAGTGGAAACTGCACATTCCAATGAGGAGCTTAGGAAACAACTGCATCGTCTTTTGGTGTAGCTGCAAGTTGATAAAATATTTTGTGAAAAAGATGTTGAAATGTCCCAAATCCAGAGAAATAGCTGAGTAATCAATTTTATCTTGGGTGACAAAGACAGGATTTGATAATCTATTTCAATTTTTTTGAAATACTGAAAATAAAACATCGATTAACCACAATCTCATTGTATCTTAGTTAAAAGGTGCAGATTTAAAAATTTTATACGATTATACATTTCAATTTTCTAAAATATATTTAATAAATCCAGAACTGCCAAACAATTGTAATGATACAAACTACACCGAAACCAAAGGTGGTTAAGAAGAAATGAATTTGTGCTCCAGGTTGTATTACTTATATCTATGTTCCTCTCCGTCTTACATATGTGGGGATATAGGAGGTCTGGTTTCAGCCTATATAAATTGAGGATTTCAAATGATTAAGGTTTTATTTTTACTTTCTTCATTCAATCCAGGTTTGTCGAAATACTTCGATAACCCCGGTTAAATGGACTGCATATTCATATATCATGAGAATGGGATGTAGAGAGTTCATGCACACCCACATATTCTACAGTTCGCACATCATACATGATTGTTATCTTTGCAATAGCTCGATCAATCACGCAAGTTTCCAATACATCACAATGTTCACTTAATACATCAGCGGAAATAGAAAAGTTCAGTAATCTGACGATATATGGAATTGACAATCTGTTAAAATGAACTAGTGAGATAGAAATCCATATTGCTTTTTCCTTTATCACAGCGCATCTGTGGTTAATAATTTCACATGCATGTCGATTTTAAGATTTAAATTACGATGTAGCAGATATTTACTCCACTTCTTTCTCTTTCGTATTTCGTTATTGTCCAAATAAAAAGTATTTGTCAAGAGAGAGATTTCGAGAAAACATTGGAATCCCAGAGATTTGATTTGAAATCACCCCAGAATTTTGCTTATTAATCTAGATCAAGTTACAAAGTAGTGACAGATTAAGTAGCTGGGTCCAAACATCCCAATTTTGTAACAACAGAAGATGGGACTGCTATGAGAAAGAGGACGTCAGACTGCTATGACAAAGATTGGAGATACATAAATCATGTTTACTCTCTCTGACAAGATGTAGCTCATATATTTTACGAGAATGAAATTACAATAGATTTCTCGTTTGTAGAATTCCTATGAATATATCAAAATCAGCGTATTCTTTACTTGACGAGATGAACCATTTCTACTTCACTTTCCAAATGGTCTTTATTTATCAAAGAAATAATTTTGGAAAATATGACGATAATCAACTCAAACATTTCATTTTAGCATATTCTTCTGATACAACATTTTGTAATTTAAAGAACTAAAGACGGAAAGAATCTTACGTACCACCGTTCATTACTAATGATACAATGAAGTCTTAAGATTGCACCACTCTGTAGCCATCAACATGCTAAAAAACAACTTTAAAATCTCTCGACAGCAACGTCAACTCGAAAGTAGTGATGGAGAACCAATTACAGGAATTTCAAACTGTGTATTACGTGCATTTTTCTCGGAAACTGTAATAACACGAAACGTTCGGAAAATATGAGAATTAAATTTGTTTGCAGACGGCTCTAATGATGAGAGTCCTACGTGGTGCATTCACGATATCTCCGATTGCTCGCCGCAAGTGCATGCACCGTGCCTCACAAAACGTTGCTCCGCGGTCTGCCAAGTTCTATAATGTGTGAGGAAACAGAACGTCAAAAAACGAAATGGCCGCGATTGCTTCTCTCGGTGGCCTCTCCGCTCGGGAAGCGTGAACGGGGGAGCGCGAGTCGCCTCTCTGTTCCTCAACGTTCTCCGCATCGAACACACAAAAGCCTTCTCTACCACTTCAATGGGCCAGTTACGGCAAACGGTACGTTGTTCCGAGGGGACGCAACGCACTAAATGCCCACGACGGCGGAGTCGAGAAGTTCGGTTTCATCCAATTTACAAGTTTATGCGCCGCTTACCATTACGGGACGAACGCTCAAGAGCAGTCTCATCTTTTCGAGTCACCGCGTGCGCACGGGCGGCGCTTAATAGAGTGGACTTTACTTCGACGCGCCCAATTGCCGTTTGTTTACCCGTAAGACAAATTTCAAAGCTCAATGCTACAAGTCAACCGAGCATAAACGACTTCATGAAGTCTCGTATTTTCAGAAGTTACGATAGATAACGATGACTATCCGCAAAAACAAAATAAAATTGCCAAAATAAATAAATAGTAATAACAAAGTAATAAAAATATCTAATAACTTGTATAAAGTACTATATAATAAATATTATACTTTGTAGGGTTATTACCACAATATAACAACATACATTGAATAAATTGAGAAAGTAGTGGAGCTAGAGAATGGCGCAGACTTTTCCGCATTAGTTTTCTATTTCCTTTGCTATTTCCGCGCTAGCTATTCGGACTTGCCACATACTCTTGCCAGCTGCTAGCTGCCATCTATACGAGTGAATCTGAAAATTGGACATATGCCACCTTTGTAAGTGTATTTTACTCTATTATTACAAGAAATTTAAAGAAAAACTTTGGAGCCGTTTGTGAGAAAAGTTTGAAAAAGTCCGGAAAGCTTCATGTAAAGTATCCCCAAATATTAACAATTTTTTTTTCAAAATTGCAAAGCTTCGACTTGGGCCAGATAGACACGCGTTGCTTCATTTTGGAAAAAAAATCTTAGGTATGGTTTAGGCGCTAATGGTGTTCACAGACGGATGATCAGGCAGACGGAAGTTTTGGAAAAAAAAACACTTTTTCGGTATCAGAGAACTCTAAAACGTTCCGTTGAAATCTCGCAATCGATTTTCGGCAGCATTACGTAATTTTCCCTATATTACGTATAAGACTCTGCAGAAACGTACGTACAGGGGAAAGTAAGAAAATAAGCAGGTGAGTTGGACCCTGACACCATAAACAACACTTGTTTTCTCTTGTGATTGAAACAAAATTCGTATCACTATAGCTACTATATGTTATAATCTTCTCATTGCCTCGGGATCCAAACTTTCCACATGATAATATTTTTTTATTTTATTCTCTTATATTATAAATTACTACAACTTTAACAAATGTGCTTATGAAACTTTTTCATTCACAAAAAAAATCGTAGAAAAAGGTAAAACACAACCAGCACAAAACATCAATGTAAAAAAATAGACTTGAATCTATCGATGTTTAAAACATGCGGCACGGATGTCACATCCTCAGGGTCCACCGGCCGGGCGTCGCAGTGCACTCGGGCGAGGGCAGCGCGGTGGGTGAGGCAGTGGCCGGTGACGCAAACACACTTGTTGATTACGCCGTGACGTCAGTGCGTTCTTTGGGCCCCGCGCCGCCGCGTCGCCGTCTGCCCCTGGACGCGAGCACATCGGGCATTTAAATGCGCCCGCGTCCCATGCAGGGTCCGACAACTCTCCATTAAAATTGGGGACAAAACTAGAGGTTGCTACTATAGGATGCGCTAGTGTCGCCGGATACAGCTGCTGGTAAGGCTCGCCAACTTTCGCACATAAAAATTGGTTAAGAAATACGAATACACTTTGATTTGTGAAATAAATTACAATAGAAGTTAAATAATATGTGTTTATCTTCTAAAATTCATTTATTCATAATAATACACGCATGAAAGAAAAGGTAGCGCGAACAGCGGCGCGATCTTTTGTATCAAGCGCGTGTGTTTGCGTCCCGCGAACCCACGCACGTTTTAAATAACGTTGGTAGCAGAACGCATTCTACTTCGTGCAACGAGTTGATGATCTAGAGCGCGCCACTGTAATGGTTCCCACCACGTTATATGGGAGTTATAGGGACCTGGTCCCCTGGGAGACTTATCGTCTCCGCGAAGCTCCCCACGCCCCTGCGGGCGGAGTTCGTGAACCGCCTTCCACTACCGTTCTTCATCTAGGGCAGCGACCGAGCTTCTTGAGGCAGGATTTGCTACAGTTGAGCATTTCTGAAATTCCTGCGTCGCCCTGCAAAGTATTTTCTTCCGGCTGCCAGATGAGACGTAGCGATAGCTGATAGGCCTCTGTCACCAGCTATTTTTACATTTTATTTTTGATCACTGCTAAGCCATAAGGCTTTATATGTGATGGTTTGAGAAAATCACATATTGTTACCTTGATAAATGACTGAAGATATTGTCCGGTATCAAAACTTTTTAATCAACTTATGATCATTTCGATCGCGTTGCGATCATCATCAGAGCTTGCAGCTTCTGGGCCGAAAACAAAGTTCAAAGCAGAACTTTGTTTTCGGCCCAGAAGCTGCAAGCTCTGATGATGATCGCAACGCGATCGAAATGATCATAAGTTGATTAAAAAGTTTTGATACCGGACAATATCTTTAGTCATTTATCATAATAAAAAGGTATCTACATCACCAACAATCCAATTAATATTGTTACCTATTTACGTTTGAGGTTAACCCAATACGGCTCCCCTGCTTTCTTATTTGTGAGTTTTTTGTACTTCTGGGGGTTGTCGATGGTGGAGTGGGTTACAGGAAAAGGGAATTATTGTTTTATTTCATCATGGAGTTATGGTTTCTTAATACTTGGAAAGCTTGAGAATGTTTTTCCTAGAGGAATTAGGGTTAAGGGTGGGGCTGAAAGGAGGCATAGAAAAATATCGCGGTTTAATTGTTTTATGATTGATATCAGAGACTGAATGCCAAGAAGGCGGTGAAGTTGATTATTTTGGACAAAGGAGGACGTCAGTGATTTTGCAGAGAAATGTATTATGAAATGTTTGAAGGCGATTGAGATTAGTATGTAATGCTGTAAACCATTTTTGGGAAGCGTAAGTTAAGTGGATATATTGATAGTTTTGTATAATAGAACGACATTTGTGAGTAAGTAAAGTAATGATGATCCATTGAGTAACGGATATAGTCAGAATGATGTTCCGCAGACCATATTTATAACTGAGTTGATGTGATAAATGCAATGTACTTCTATCGCCAGAGAGTGCAATTAGAGACTGGGAGAAGTTGCTGGGTTATTTTGTCCGATTCAGTCACAAAAACGATTGAGAGAATTGAATCTAGTCTTGTCGAAAATTATACGAGAATATGAAAGTGAATTCTCTGATAGAAAATTTACGAGTGAATCCAATCATGTCCAAGTGATTATGTAGCTATCTCACCGTTATCGAAAAACAAGAAAGTCCGAGATCTTTGCTTGTATCACCTTTCAATTAAACTCGCAATAGACTCTCCGATCACATTTGGCGTTAATGGGTGTCAAACAAAATTGATCACATGAATAGAATTATTTCCATTTCGGTAACTCGCAGGACTTCAAGGGCTAATGAGGATAGACGATGGTCCATGGTCCGATCTCCATATTAAACTTGAAGCGGAATTTCTTCCCAGCGTTTTCAGTGTTACAGAAAAGAAGACCCTTGTTCGGGTGAGAATAAGGTTGAAAGATGAGACACGAGGAAGAAGCAAACATTGGTAACTTAGTTACATTCAGAGAAGAGACTATCTGGAAACAATAAAATGTATAAATAAATAATTAACTTTATTAATTTTGTTATTTCTACTGAACCTTATGGTGCCTGATTAAATGGATTAACGTTTGTAATTCAATGAAAAGACATAGGGCTGCGTTCGCCTTAATTTAGGCCGTGCGGAACAACCCTGGCCGATATGAATTTTTCCGCCTTGGGTTTCTAGCTATTCGCAAATTCAGGAAGAGAACAAAGCAAATTTCTGTGCACTTTGAACCCAGTAAATTATCATCTCGATTTAATATCAATTGGACCAGAAAACCCTAAGCAGAGGGTTCCTGAGGATATTGGGTAGTTAGTTCAAGGGCATTTTGTAAACTAGAACGAGATCAGTCGCCAACATGAATTTCAATGGACTAAAGTAATGGGTGTTCGTGTAATAGAAGTTCGTGTTATCCGTAATACTGTATTAATTCGTTTTATATCCGTATTTCTATATTTCTTTGTCAGGATCCAAATTCTGCTGTGTTACGGTGAAATTCGTGTTAAGTGAGTGATAACGAGGAGTTTCTTAAATTAGATTTAATTTAAAATAGCTGATGCAGTTTTCTTCCCTCCACTTTTTTGAGTTCACCTGTAAGTTCCTTTTTGACTAGAAATTTCTTTCTTGTCACGTTAAAACAAATGCAAAAGATCTCACACATGTTTATGTTTGCTTCTGATATTTTACGCTTTCTTTGGCTGGTGCAATCATGAACTGTTGGTTCGGAAGGCGAATATAAAACAATTTGAAAAAAACTATCATTCAGAAACTTTGACAGGGTTTACTATTGTAAATTAATTTCAGAAATTGATTCCATATTTTAGAAAGTATTGAACGAACGGACTATTGGAATGCGAAGAATTAATATGTTTACGACTAAATGGAATTAGATAAAACTAAACTCTGAAACTTATCTTGATTTACTTCCTTGTTTCGTAAAACATTGTATCATGAGAGTGTGACACAATAATTACAATTAATAGCAAATCATTTGAGCAAAAAATTTTAAAAAATGATCAAAATGTTAAGAAATACTTTACTGAACTTGATGATACGAAACAACATTAACGACATGTAATTTCTGTGTCAACTCTATTAATGTCAACGATAAAAAATCATGTCAAAAAATCATTGATTTAACTATTATATGCTTAAAAGCCTAACAGTAAGCATCACGCACACTGTTCCAAGTCATAAATAATTATACCTACGACTACTTTAGTGTGCTTTGTGCAGAGTCAAATGTCACTGCAGTACTTATTTCCAGTTGAATGTTAACAACGCATTGTTTCGAAGATAACAACTTACCAGGCTGCAAAGTAAAATCTCTGGATAGTGACTTTGTACAAACAAAAATACAATATGTTTTGAAGAATAGAAATCTTCGCTTTATAAACATTCATTATATTTTTCATTAATTAACAGTTAATGTCTAGATTAAACCGTATATAGAGTTTAAACGTATTTTCCGTATAATTATTAGTTTTTTCTCTCAATTTAATTTTTTGAATGTTGTTCACATTTTCATTTTTGTCACAGCTCGTTCATCACACTAACTAATACATATTGCAGCACCATTTCCTGCAACATGCTCCTAGTATTTATTTAGAGAAAGGCATGGGTGATAAAATAGGTGCATGATCATCCAAAGTTATGTTTTGTAGAAAATGAAGTAAATAAATGTATGGCATCTTTTTTGAGGTGCTTAAGCTCTACAAATACTATATTATAATCTTCATAAATGAAAATTTCTCTACACCTATTTTCTCGTTTTTATCTTACATTTGCACAAATTTACTAAAACATTTCAAGTACTTAAACAAGAATCACAATATTCATTTCGCATCCATATGGTGCGTCAGTGTCTCTGACCGGCAGGTCCTACGGTTGAAATCTCCCGACGGAGGCAGGAATTTCGACACTAGCTACACAGCTAGGTCGAATTCAGCCACTGTGCTGTCTGAAGAATAATTCTAGTGGCCTGCAGCTCTCTTCGTGAGTTTTCCGTAGTTTCACCGATGATCACCAGGCGAATATCTCGACCCTGTAGCCCAGGTGCTAAGAAATGGGCCACGGACCGCGTGAGATCTTTCCTTCCTCTTCCTTGTCCTATCCTCATCCCTTACTTTCAAACACGTGCATTACACTACCTCACATGCCAGGAGATCATTCAGAGCATAGAGTTTATTCTGGCTGGGGTGGTGCCACACTGGTGGGAGATAGCTGGTTAGGGAAATTCCCGCAAGCCTACATCGGTCGGCACCCGATCTCGCCAACAACGGAAGGAAGATCATCGTCACTACCTGCGATAAAAACATGCACTACACTTACGGGACTAATGACTTTTTTTTTAGCCGTTGGCGCACCCAGAACCACTAATCAATTGAGTTGTGTAATCAAATACTTTACTGGATCCTTCACAAATTAACATTTCTCTACAGCTATTTTCGCGGTTTTTTATCTTCCAATTACGAAAATGAACAGTATTTTTAGTTCACAAAAGATCCTCAACTTTCGCAGTGACTTAACCTCGTGCATTTCGCATCCGTTCGCGGGGCGCGGCCGCCAGAGCGCGAGCGATCGTCCGCCGCCGGGCCAGGGCTGTCCAAGAGCGCCCCCGAGCGGGTCCACACTCATTACCGCGTCGGTTCATTTATCATCCCATCAACGCAGATTCGCCGCAAAACTGCCGTCGTCGACCCATTAACTTGACACGTGCGTGATAGAGACATTATATTAATCTGGTTCCCGGATCAGCTCGGTCGCCGCTGCCACCCGCAGCCCTAACGTCGCACCGCAGCTCAGAGAGAGTGGGAGGGGGGGGGGGTGAGGGCAAACATGTTTGCCGAAGTTGGTATTCCAACCACGTGTTCTACTAATTTGCGGTAGGCAAATGCGTGTAGTCATTTATAATTATAAAGAAATGCTTGGATAACTATGCAGGGTGCTCTAAAAGGGTTTTATAGGAAGTATTCCAACTAATCATATCCTGAATAGCTCCTGAAAAATGACGACTACATACGACTACATAACAATAGCACGCCTTGTATAAAATGCGGTTACGTAGATGCTAAAGATTGGAGATGTGTATGAAATATGTCCTCCTAAATACATCCGTTTAGTCGAAATGTATTTAGCGGGTATGCTTTCATATAAGTCACTTAATAAAATGAATATTAAATTCAACAATTTATACTTCTGGTGACACCCTTAACACGAACTAGTAAAATGTATTTTATTTCATTATTATCGAATTCAAAGAATTGTATCTAACCCCCCACCCGCCCAATTGAATTTCTATGTACTCCCAAGGACAACTAGTAATTGCTTTGACAACTTAGAAAAACTGTTTGACAATGCAGGCGCAAAAAATAGCAGAGAAAGGTTTTCACTTTGTGACAATTCTCCACCTGAAGATGCGTAAGATCGCCATAGGTTTCAATAGAAAAGAAGGTCTAGTTTGGCCCGACTGTGCTTCCAGCAGGTGTTGCGAAAGGTGAATGAAAGGGCGAATCTGCTTTGTCAGCCGCTTTTCTTCATCAAAACTACATACACCGCTCGGTTAATATTATCCGATTGAGGCCGAAGAGACACGAGCGCACTTTAACTGACGTTAAAAATACGTCGGTTGGACAATTTAGAGATGCGAATTTGATGGCAACCGAGCGCACTGTGCGATGTCTTCGAGTTCTGCAAGTGTGCCCGGAGTACCGACGTCCGGTAAAATACGGACGTTGTAACGTCCGTTACGTGACGCTCGTGTACCTGCAGCCGTAAGTAGAGTGAGTTGCGACAAATCAGCTGGACCCGATTATCCAATCAGGAGCTTCGTTTCGTCTTTAATATTTGGTATTGAAATTCCTGATTGAATAACCGCGTCCCAGTTGATGATATGCCACAAGTCACCCTATTTAAATCGGACAATAGTACTGGGAGGGGTAGCTCAGGGCATCCACTGATGTCACTGCAGTGCCTCTAACTGGGAGTTCCTAGGTTCGATAGCTGACGGTGGCAGAATTTTCGACATTAGTTTGTCTGCAGAATAATTCTAATGACCCGTTCCTCTGATCGGTAGGTTTCGGTAGTTTCTCCGATCAATACCAGGCAAATGCCGGAACAGTATCCTAACAAACGGGCCACGGACCACGCGCGGATATTCCTTCTCCTACCTTGTCCTATCCTTATCCCTGCTTACACACAACTCTCATGAACTACACTACCACCATGCCGAGAAACCAGTCGGGAGCTTAGAGTTTGTCCCGCTAATGGGAGAAACCGTAGGCGATGCCCCGATAATGGGAGATACCTGGTTATGGGGTGGGAAACCCCGCTAGCCGACGGTAGGTCACCATCCAGCGGGGCAAGATTACCGCCACCCCTTAGCAAAAACATGCCCTACACCCACGGCACGAATAACCTTAGCAGTTAACGCATGCGGAATCACTGGTAATGAATGAATCAATGTATTTAAATCGGGCAAAAGTGGCTAAGGCACGCCCCGCCCTCGGCTGTTTTTCCAAAGACGTCGACCTGTATCTGTCCCATTGTACGTCGCCGCCCCCTGAGGCCCAGGCGCCGCTGAAGAGGACGCGCGCTTCCCAGAAGGCCGCGGAGTCACCGCCGCCGCCGGCACCTGTGGCCGCCACGCGTGGGCGGGGCCGCGCCGCGTGACTCACGCGTCGCCGCGCCGAGCTGCGTGCGGCCCACGGGTTGAGACGGCGCGCGCCGCCAGCGGCTGCGCTGCTCACGCGCCGCCTAAATTAGGCCTCGGATCTACTGATGCGAATACGCGACTTTCGCCGATTCCAAAGTGCCTTAAAAAACAACTATAGAATGGATATTAGAATGGTGTAGAGAGAAATAAGGGATTTTTTTGGTTTGAAACTGATTTACTGATTTGCGGGAATATTGAGTTCTTCGCTTTTCATTTCGTTCAAAACTCGTGATACGGTAACAATTACAAACATGCAGTATTCAAAAATATTTAAAGAAAAAATACCGCTGTGAAGTATTCGATCGAATGATCTGGTGGTAGCAGTCATTAAAAGTAATGTATGAAATAGAGTTAAATTATATATAATGAATATAAACTTCAATGTTAATTTTAATTATGTAAACATTTTACTAAAATTTTAAGAATGTTTTTGATAATACAACTATTTCTGTCCATATTTTAAAGAAAGAGTCGACCGCATTGGGAAGTTGACATTTTGGTTAGGTAATATCGAACGTTGTGCTGATGTAGATGCGCAATACCCTATCGCAACATCCCTACTGGTGCTCTGCCTCACTGGTGTGGGATCAAATCAAGTCAAAAAATGATGTTTTTAACTTTTTAGGGAGGAGCAGAGGAAAATCGTCGTTTTCTGTGCCTGTTTTCTGACGCTTGGATTTCAGTGACATGAGGTTTTGAATAATTATATGTTTTGATGTCGAACAGAGAGGAATGATATTCTGAAAATTAAAGTTAAAATTTTCTTTTACGATCATAATATTGAAGAATTAAAAAATATTAACCAATGTAGGGAACATAATATCTCGGTTTTTAAATCAAGTGAGTTCAAACGACACTCTTCACGGCATGGCACTTCATGGCATTTCTTCAGTTTCTGGAGACTGAAATATTTGGTAGAGATTTTTAGTCAATAAGTCAATTTGAGTATTTTATAGTAACAAATATTGAGTCATGAATTTTCAAAATAGTAATATAATTTGTCAGCCATCATTTGTTCAACAATTGGGCATTAATTATTTTAAATGTTTTAAATTTATAATAGAGGTTTTATTAAGATAAAGTTACTTAGAATTGAAGAGGTTTTCAAATTGAAGTGGTTGAAGTTAATTAGTATTGAAAGAACTTATTAAGACAGTTATTGAAGTAACTGGCAGTTATGAAAATAATTACGTACATCAAGAACTGGACGTCTAAATTGTCAAACAAAAGATAATGATATCGTCAATTTATTTGTGCACCAAGTGCAGTAATACGTACGATGGGAAAGCATTGCATCAATAGTGTATGCCTGTTGAGATTTTGAAGTGTAGCTTGAATTTTCAGTATATTCATCCCACGGCTCGAATTCCAATAGGAGTATCGTAAAGGCTTTCATTACTCATATGTCTGATCAATATGGAAATAATATTGTATTTTAATTGTTTTTGACCGCTCTGGAATTGTTACCATATTAAGGGACCGCGATGTTAATACTGTGAGAGTTATAACCGTGCAATTATGTGTGGGTTAGTGTCTCATAGTATAGTATCAGCGTGCATCTGTCTATCATATTGACAATCAAGCATAAAACATGTGTTGCATGTGCACCTTGTATGCACAACCAAATTACTGGTTTAAGTGTGTGCACAATTTACAACATTTTATCCAATACACTCGAAGCTATAGGGGTCTTCGTATGGATAATTTATTATAATTTTGACATCACATGCATCTTTTACAGGGTACGGCTTCTGTATTAGTTGAAGACAAGTTACACGCTTCGGCATCGTTCCCCAAAGGCAACAAAATCTCGACATTTTCCGCTCGAGCAGCTTGCCCGGGCCTCCGAAAGAGCATCCGGAGAGAGAACCTGGCCGAGAACAAACAAATGAACGGCCGGGCGGGCTGGCGACTGGTCGAGCGGTTGGGCGGTTGGGCGGTCGGGCGGGCGGGCGACCGCTTTGGGCGGCATCGACGCGCGGGCGAAGGGGCGGTGCGGAGCGGTGCGGGGCGGGGCGGGCGAGGGGGCGGGTGAGGGGGCGGGGCAGAGGCGAGGCGAGGCGTGGACCAAGGCCACGCAGCGGCCGACGAAAGAAAAGCGAACCCCAAAAAGACGAGGCGGAGAGAGGAAGAAATGAGGCGCAGGGGGCCTTCGGAGATGTCGGCTCGTCCGCAGGCGCTCCGCGTGGCGGGAGGCGCAGCGAGCCACAGCGCTTGCTTTATATTCCTATGTGACTGCCTTCTCGGGCGTACAGTGGAAAATAATAGAGAGCAGCCCCGACTTTTCCAAATCCCAAAAATCTCAATCGATTTGGGGAGATAAAAACAAATGGTGTTAAATTGGCAAAATCTACTTAAATACTACAAATATTTATTTATGCATTATATATATACATATATATATATATATGTATATATGTATATATGTATATGTATATATGTATATATATATACATATATACATATACATATACATATATACATATATACATATACATACACACACTTGTGTGTCTGTTTATTTTGTTATCTCGTTAAACTAACGTAATTTCCCCCCACACACAACACACACACACACAAAAAAAAATGATTTTTTAGTTACTAAAAATATATGCATTATCCTCTGAAAATATCTTTTAGTTGACAATACTGGGAAAAGGGTTGTTGCTTCGCATAAGCATTTACATTTGAAACACCGCAGTTGCATCATTACAGAAGCAGTGTTTGGGATCTCACGCTTAAACTACATTTCACGAATTAAGGTTAACCTTTTTCAATGTGTGACGTCTTTTTTCCTTAATTTTGGTGCTTTACCCAATTATTCTACTTTCTACATATCAGAAGAATACGATCCCCGTTTAATACGAATAATTCGAATAAACGAATAATTGCTGTGGAATTGATCAATGATCACGTACATTGTCTACAGTCGACTCATTTAGACAATGATGTGGCCTGCTAAAATCACGATCTGAGACCTGTTTTTAACAGCCACTTCGATGCAACAAATTCTTGAGACTCATGACATGGGGAGAATCGATAACACATGCATGGAGTTGATACATTTTAAAATCTTATTTTATATACAGGAACGATGTTCATGCTTTCAAATCATAATTTCAAACCATAGTCTAGTAATAGGAACAACAGAAATTTAGTTCTTTACACTATTGCGGTTATTTTAGCTGTCGTTTCGTTGAGACGAATGCAAGCTCAAGTTATCAGGGCACGCATCAATGATTGTGCCTTTGGGGTAATTTTAAAGCTAAAGGTAATTTTATGTATATACAATTTACATTACTTTATACTGATATAGTACATATAATATTTATTTATAAATAATATGAATGATGGGGCAAAGTGAGTCAATGGTCAGAGAAAAACACGTTCTTCGAACCAACTTTATCCATCACAAATTTCACATGGGTCAACCGTGTTTTCAAGCACAATTCCCAGAAACGGGATGGTAGCGCCCTGGCAAAAGGCTGTGCCACGCGCCGCCCGTGGCGAATATACAGGAGAAATAAAAGCTTTAATGTTCCACGGGTGCAGTCAATAGACACTTGGCTATTTGGGAGACGCCGCGTCCTAGGCATAGTTGCTTAGGAAGGAAGGAATACTGAGCAGCTACACCTAAGAAGCGACGTCACACGGAAACGAAGTTCCTACTGAGAATACGGCAGTCCTATTTGTGAGTGTTCGAACCACCAATCCACCCAAAATCAATATTAATAAACTGGAACATGTCCAACCCGCCTTCATTTGTTATCACTTCTCAAACCCCGAATGCTGCCTGGCGGGCATCGTGAAATTCCTAGAACATCGCAGAGTTCCTAGATACAGAGAATATTAAACCCTCTTACCCTCCAGGTAGCGAACAGGCGTTGAGCAGAAATGACAACACATGAAGGTATGATAGAGGTTTTCGAGAAAATTAATACTGGTTTTAGGTAGATCGTTCGTTCCCAACCCACGTTTCGAACTCCCCATCAACTGCATATGAAATGACGGACTCGTCGGCGCAAAGGAAGTCGCTGCGCCGCGTATCTAGGATCACTAGGCCGACGCGACGGGCAGCTTTGAGCGTTCTTTTGATGTTGCGCACGCGGAGGCTGCAAGTGGCGGCGTCGCCCCAACCCCCTCCCTCTGCCCCGCCCTCTCGCCCTGCGCTGCCATGAGTGCTGCCGCTGTGCCGCCGCACAGCGCCGTCGCCGCAGGGGACGTTTTTTGTGCGCGCTGACCGTCCGCTGGAATCTAATCGTCCATTCCAGAAGAGAGGCAGAGGTCGCGTGGGGCGGCGCCGGCCAGCCGCCCTGCCATGCCATGCCCTGGCGTGGCGTGGTGGGGCGTGGCGAAGCGGTGTGTGTGTGTGTGTGTGTGTGTGTGTGTGATGTGTGAAATACGCTGCATGATGTGATATGGTATGCTGTGGTGAAATACCATTATGATGTGGAATGGTGTGCCAGTGTATGTGTGTGTGTGTGTGTGTGACTGTGTGTGTGTGTGTGATTTGTGAAATACGGTGCATGATGTGATATGGTATGCTGCGGCAAAATACCATTATGATGTGGAATCGTGTGCCGGTGTGTGTGTGTGTGTGTGTGTGTGTGTGTGTGACGTGTGAAATACGGTGCATGATGTGCTATGGTATGGTGTGGTGAAATACCATTATGATGTGGAATGGTGTACCGGTGTGTGTGTGTGTGTGTGTGTGTGCGCGTGTGTGTGCGTGCGTGTGTGTGTGACGTGTGAAATACGGTGCATGATGTGCTATGGTATGCTGTCGTGAAATACCATTATGATGTGGAATGGTGTACCGGTGTGTGTGTGTGTGTGTGTGACGTGTGAAATACGGTGCATGATGTGATATGGTATGCTGTGGTGAAATATCATTATGATGTGGAATGGTGTGCCGGTGTGTGTGTGTGTGTGATGTGTGAAATGCATTGTGTGATGTGATATGGTGTGCTGTAGTGAGATACCATTATGATGTGGACTGGTGTGCCGGGTCGTATGGCTCGCAAAGTGTTGAGGTGTCAGAAGTGGAACGGTGTGCGATGTAGAATGGCGTGCGTTGTGGTAGGGAATGTGATATGGTGTGTGATGGGGTGTGATGTACGACTTCATGTAGTGTGTGATGTGTGATACGTGACGCATGGAACATTGGATAGTACGTCAGATATGGTGTGTAGTGTGAAGTAGAGCGCGATTTGATGTAGAGTGACATATGAAGTTTGAGTGACATGGTGTGATGTTTGGTATGAAGGTTCTGATTTATTTGATTTATTTACGTAAATGAAGAGAAACTATTTGACGTACAGAGAGAAAGTATAATCTGCGCACGTGTTCTTGAGTTCCAGAAACCATCTCTCTTTCCTCTCTTACATAGTATATTAACGTAATTAAAATATATACAGTTGAATAATAAAGGAAAGTAGCAACAAAGCGAGATTAGCAACATTTGTAATCTAGACTGTTTGCTCACGAGTAATAGAA
The DNA here is from genome assembly GCA_038098605.1 of Gryllus longicercus. NCBI lineage: Eukaryota > Metazoa > Arthropoda > Insecta > Orthoptera > Gryllidae > Gryllus > Gryllus longicercus. The sequence continues at coordinate 548,189 of JAZDUA010000140.1, forward strand.
AATTCATTTTCATTAGAAAACGAACAATAGATTTGATTTTATAAAAGCGAACAGATTAGCAACCTTCATCCCTGGCTTTATTCTAACAAAACTAGAAAAAAGAAGGCAAAACATGTGTGCATTTGTGCATAGTGAAGCTACATTATATCATGTCCAGAAGGGAAACAAGGGACCAAGTCACCATTCGCTCGACGGATCAAGAGAAACTGGACGAAAAACCTAATTGTGATATTTCTGGCATGTTGAAGCGTGGCGTTTGTCGCCGTTATGGCATCAATTCCAACACATCATTTTTTAAGATAGTTTCATGGAAGTGAATACTAGCATTGCGAACGTAATGTAACCTTTGGTAAGAACTTGGCTAACTATATGCACACTTCTCTGGTTCGAAGCAGGCGTTAAAAAAGTGATCGAATGTGAATTAAAAGTATTACGTTCAATGAAAACAAACTCGATATACTTACCCAACACAGACACTGGACTGATTATGTGCCACTTCAATAAATTACAGAATCATTTCATTTTTACTTTGATACATTCATTTTTCTATCTACGACTCCCAACCACAAAATATAATGGAATGTTTATTATTACTTTTATAAAACTGCTACCTTTGGCAATGTCAACATCTGAGGAAAAGTGTTCTGGAATCTCCAAGATGTGACAGAGGTTACATTTTTATTGGGAGTCAATTAGATCAAAACAAATGGCGTCGAGGGATAATCACACGCAGTGGAAGAAACACTCAAGCATAAATCTAGAGTTCTAATACCCTTCTAGATGTTATTCCACGCGCTCTTTGTACCTTTAAATACCTCAAAAAGGATTCGAATTTCAAGATATTAGTAACTAGGGCATAGGCGAGGAATAGCTTACAAACACTACCAAAATGGCGTGTCCATGGAAGAGCATAGGAACTCGTAGTTCTGAACAAGATTTCTAGGCTGTATTATCCTTAGGTGGACAAAATTACTGGCGGTCCGCACACGTCTACACTACATGTCAGGGTACTGCGATATACGATAGCCCAGGATAATAACGCATATACGTTATAAATATTTGAGGAAAATAATAGCATTATACAAACGACACAGTTACGATGAATTGAAAATTCGATTACTAAAACTATTTAATGATAGAGTTTATGGCTTCGCAAAAAAACAATCAATTCCTGTAAAAACTCATGATTAAAATAATTTTCCTTCACTTACTCTTTTTTCTACTCCCGTTATATAATTAAATGGTTGAAGCTTGTTTTATAAGGATAGTCTTTATGATGCAGCTTCATTATACTACTAGCAGCCATCATATTCACAGCGATATTTGGAAACAACTCATTTAGACACAACTCATCAAAAGTTTTGGTTCTACTATAGATTTCGTTGCATTGAGATGATCCGCAAGTAAATGGTGGGAACCGTAACAACTAATAAAATATTTGCACGTTAACTGGCATTAACATCGCTTGCATGAAATAAACACCAATCGTGTATGACGTTCAGTCAGGCACGAATCCACGGGGAGGAAAATGAGGGAAATCCCCCCTAAAATTGTTCAGTAACTTGACAAGAAACTTTCAAGGAAAAAGTATTTTTGGATAATCATTAAAACGACTACAATCTTTTCGCAGCACGAGTCGAGTGTAGCCTCTGAAATTTTACAAAATCGGTAATATCAACCAAAAAAGTTTGAATTTCCCCTTCCAAAATTCGTAATGCGCTTCATGGTCGCATATTAATACCCATAATTACATAATCGTTTTACAGTATACTTTGATTTTCCATCTAGTTCATAAGTTAATACCCGTTTAAACCACTTCTAAAATTCCTTCACTTAGGAACCACACGCATCATCTGCTCCGAGAGTGCGTTTTGATTCTATTTTCGGAAGATGCACGTTTCACTTCAACTCATGAAAAACCCATGTAAAACTCAATATTGTTTATTACAAAAGCAGCTACCGATGGCTTAGCCATCATCATCAGTTTTCTGCTGTATGGAAGCCACAAAAACGACTACATGGCTGGCTTCCATACAGCAGAAAACTGATGATGATGATGATGATGATGGCTAAGCCATCGAAGCTGCTATTGTAATAAACAATATTGTCGGCAATGACAACTCATAATTATTTCATTGTAAATGCCAACGAAAACTCGCCACAATTCCAAAGTGCTTATAACCAATAGTGAAAAAATCTGCTTTCATTATTTACTTTTATAGAATTAAGACTGTAACCAAACCCAAATGAATTTCTTACGTTAGTTGATTTAGAAACAGGGTTAATAAGCTGCCGAATCTTTGTTCTGAAAGATTCGGCAGCTTAAAATCCGAAAAAAATCTTTGTTCTGAAAGATGCTGTTTTTATTCTTTTATTGCATCAACTATAGCAAAGTATCAAGTAATTAATATTTCTTACAATCGCAAAACTCAGCCTAAAAATAGGCCCTCTTTATCCTGGGCCCGACCGTTATACCACTGGTGACAGCGCAAATTGGCAGCCTCCCGCCCCATTGACTATCCTGTTTCGCTGAGCGAGAGGGCGCTGCACTGACTATCCGGGTGAGCCCCCGCGCCTCGCCGCCCGCAGCGACATCTGCCGGGCGCGGAGGGAAACTCGTTCTCCTCTCGCGGGAGCGGCAACCGCGTAATTTATGGCGCGGTTATTAGGCTCGATATTGATGAAATGCTCGTATTAATATTTGGACAACGATAAATATATAATTTTCTGCTTACGTTGCTTTTTCTCCCATAAATCGTGCGGTGTCATCCGATTACACGCAGTTTGTTTTGTACTACACGCCTGTAATAGATGAGCGGCGTCGTGTAATAGCTACAAGTTCGGGAACAGGCGTTTAGTGGTTTGTGCGAAGCGCGCAACATGGCTTCTTGAGCTTTCGACCTGCTGAGCAGCAACGGCGGCGGCGGCGGCGCGGCGGCAACGAAGAAGCCGAGTGAGTGGTTATAGGAGGAGTATTGCTTTGGTCATAAATTGCTCTCTCTTACTCGTCCGTGGGAAGACGCTGTTTCGAACTTCGCGAAGCAATTTAGTAGGTATTCTTTTGCTTCTGTTCATTATCGTCTTTAGTAATTTAACGAACACGTAGATTTACTTACGAAATATATACTGGGGTTAATATATAGCTATTATGTTTGAGTATTTCAGTAAGTGAGAAATGTGGAAATAAAAAAGTGAAGAGGGAAAGAGAGGAAAATATAACAAAGAGAAGAAGAAAGAAAAGAAAATAATAGGGGTGGGAGAAATTTATGGTGTGCGTACAAGAGAGGATGTAGGAACAGATTACTTGCTTCCTCTCTAGGCAGTGTGCTACTGATATGATAAATTGATTGTATTTCGCAGTCAGATGGAAAGAACCAAAGAAATCCAAATTCTGCAACACGTAACTCTGTATTGTTCTTTTCTAACTTTTTTCCTCTTGTGGGTACTAGAGTTCATAACTAGGATTTGATAGTTCAATAAAGTTGATAAAATAAAGTGATTAAGTTGTGATGGTGAAAGGTCTCATAATAAAATTAGGAGTGCCTCTTGAAAACTGTGAACTCTCTTTATTTACTCTGGTCTCGACTGGAATGGAATTTCAACCTCAATTTACAAAGAAACGTGGCGAGGTTGATGTTGCACTGATTACAAGTAGCTATTAGAGATCCCAATCCTTTTTACCAATCACGAAAACACTATTAGTTGGAGTGAATAATTCGCTTCTCCTTGCCAACAATGAAGGTTCAAAATTATAAATTTATCATGCCATTTTCTAAGTCTTATAGCGACTGGACGTGGACGAATGATTTTCATGAACAGGTGATTACATTATTATATTGATGATGAAATAATATCGTATTGACTGTACGCATAACTTGGTAACCCCGAGAAAATTTGGAGGACTACACACTTCCTTACCATACTATCTTAGCTATCCTTCCAGCACACACTTACTCTAACCATCACAAATTCTTCATAGACCGTCCGAGATACGAACTCTAGTACCCACAAGAGGAAGAAGAATAATCTGACTATTATATGGCCGGCTTATCGGTGGAAATTTGATTTTGTTTTATGTGCTTCGTTAAAACGAAAAAAAAAAACTGTCTGAGACATACGGGGAAGAAGTATAAATCTGAGCCAAATTTCCTTGAGATTTAGAATCCCCTACCTACCCTTTAAGTATAAATAGTTGGAATGAATTTTCGTTCCTGAGACATAGAAAAACTTCCCTGGATCAGCCAACAAACTACATATTATATTTTATTTTACAGAATTGCTAACAAAATAGCAACACACACCCCGGCTCTACTCCTTTCAAAAGGAGCGCTCAACCCAGTGTAGGGAATCGCCGGCGGTCTGTCTTGTCCACTGTGTGTGTGTGTGCCAGACCGGTTGTCGGCACTGACCTCTGAGGGCAGGTAGTGAGAAGCGCTTCGCACGGGCCGCGTCGTGGTGCGCAGATTCCAATATCGGCAACGCTCCTGCCCGCGCCGGCACGGCGCGGCGCGGCCAGGAATTTAGAGCAGTCGTAAAGCGGGCAAGGCCTAAGGGCACAATGCTCGCACGCGCCTCCCCACACTCGCCCCTCCCCACGTTCGGTTTCACGTCTCGGCGTGCGCGGGCGTCAGATTGAGGATTGGATTCGTTCAGAAACCATCAATCAGGTGTAGTGGCATCACTCTACAGGCGGCTCCACACATTCGGCATTCGCCGAGCAGCGACCTCCTGCTCGCCCAATCCCGAGCAGCTGGTGTGTTCGGCGAATGTTCGCTTACTTCGATGTGTCCTAAAGGCCGATACGTGGTAGGTAGGGCGAATGCCGAATGTTCGTCGCTCAACGAATCCCAAGCAAACCAACCACACTACACGATATTCGGCAAGCGGTTGCTCGGGATTCGCCGAATGCCGCATGTGTGGAGCCGCCGTAAGATGGGACCAGTTTGACATGACGGGAAACAATGACATTCATGCAGGGTGATGCCATTTTAAGAAATTTATGAAGCCATTCACAAATGAGCTAACTGTAAAAGAACACACAGACAAAATGAGTGCAAGGAGGTAACTTGATGTTATATTGCCAGAAATGGCTAAGCAGTATCTGTCAAAGCGATTTCTTCTTATGTCACTTTTTCTCAATACAATGAGAATTAATTGGATATAAAGTGTAATTAATGTGAAACACTACAATTTTTACAATCAACTGCCGGTAATCTTTTATAAATTGGTAGCATATATACGCTTCAGAGGCGAAACCAATTCTTAATCTAACGCAATTCGTTACACGTGTACAAGAGGCGGATGCAGAGGCAGAATTTTAGGAAGGGAAATTCAAATGTTTTTCGGTCTTATGTAATATATTAAATATCTTGTAAATCGCTGCAGGATACACTCAGTTCTTGCGGCTATACGATGATATTCGTTTTATTACTATCCGAAAATATTTTTGCTTAAAAGTTTCGTGACAAGTTAAAATTAATAGTTATGAAAAATTTTAGGTGGGGGATTTCCCTCACTTCTATCCCCGTGGATACTCGCCTGCGTGTAGCAAGAACTACTATTATCGTCAACGGTCAGCAAGTATATTAGTATTTGACAACGTTTTTGTTTTCAAAATAAGGATATCTAAGCTTTACGTGGGACAACGAGTTCCAGTTGCATTACAAGCGACATTGAAATAAAAGTACACATTGCTCTGTCACTGAGCCAGAGTTAATGTCACGAGTTGGATACAATAAAAACACAAGCATTTATGTACATTTATTGATTACAATGAGATAAAATAAGCATGTAAATTTATACGAATCTGTGTTTTCCTATCAATAATTCACAAAATAACTAATTCGTTGAGAAAAAAAGTTTTATACAAATTACATTTATTAACCAGATCAAATGAAAGAGAAAGTGATGTTATCAATATTTAAGCTCCGTCTAAAAGAGGCAAAAAAAAAAAATATCTGCGAGCAGAGAGCGACGGAGAACAATGCGGGTCCCTTCTGTTCATAGCCCGAGCACACAACGCCGCTCCACCACCCGCCGCTCTTTTTGGTCGTCGCTTCGTCGCAGGTTCTGCAATGTTCCTGCCGCTAACGCGTACAGTATATTACTACCGCAGTGGCCAGCGCACGGGCAGGGCGCCGGCGCGTTTGCAGTGAATAAATCAGAGGCCCCCGCCGGGCGTCCCGCCCCGCCTCGCAGTCCCTCCCCATCCCTCGCTCCGCCCCGCCGCGCTCCGTTCTCCCCCCGCCATGCTCGGTCCAGCCCTGCCGCGCTCCGCCTTGCCGCGCCCCGCTCGGTCCTCCCCGACCTGCCTGTCCCGTCCCGCCCTCCCCCCTGCCACGCCTCGCCCACCCCGCCCGCCGCGCTCCGCCCCGCTGCGCTCCACCCTCCCCCGCCGCGTTCGGCCTGCCTTCCTCTACCCCCGCGCGTCAACCCCATCCACTATCCTCGTCTCCTCCCCGGCGCGCTCCCCACGCCCCACCACACTCCCGTGTCCTGCGCGCGGGCCTGCGGCTGCCTCGGGCGGGTGGGAGGCGTGGTTGGGGGGCGGGTGGGAGTCTGTGAAGGGGCGACGCGCCGGCGGCGGCGGCGGCAGGGCGAGAGCGCGACGCCGGCATCGATCCCCGGACCTCCAGAAGCAGCGCGCACAGCCGAGCAAGAGGGTCGACGTGGCGGGACGCGGCGAGGCAAAGGGGCAGGGTGGTGACGGGTGAGAGTGTGTGTGGGGGGGGGGGGGCTAGAGGTGGTCCCCTCATTACGCGCCAGCGGCGGCGCCAATCGATGCAAATCGGCGCCCAGAGCGGACGGACGGACGGCAGCGGAGGTGGTGAAGCGGCGTGAGCTCTGGGGTCTGCGGAGGAGGCGGGGTGGTGGGCGGCGGGGGCGGCTGGCGTAGTGGGGGCGGTGGGCGTGGCGGGGGCGGGAGGCGGGGTGGCGGGGGTGGTGGGGGCGGCGGGGGAGGCGGGGTGGCGGGGGTGGTGGAGGCGGCGGGGGTGGCGGGGCGGCGGGGGCGGCGGGGGAGGCGGGGCGGCGGGGGTGGCGAGGGTGGCGGAGGTGGCGGAGGTGGCGGGGTGGCGGGGCGGCGGGGCGGCGGGGGTGGCGAGGGTGGCGGGGGTGGCGGGGGTGGCGGGGGTTGTGAGAGCTGCGGGGGTGCGTGGGTGACGGGATAGAGAGCTTGGCGCGGGCAACGACGGTGGCATGTCCGGCAAGGACCATTGGACCGGGCGCTGTCACCGACCAGCCATTCGCCGCAACGGATGCCGCGTCCTGTCAGATATGACGGCGGCGGTGTTGAGATTGGGGTACGGAAGGATAGGAGTCAAGAAGAGAGCAAACGCGATGAAAGCTGTTCATTGAGTGAAAGTAATTTGATGTTCATTGGTCTAACTTAGGAAGAACATGTTGGAATGAACAAAGGATCTAGAGTTGAAAGAGCTGGGTTTCGGAATAAAACCGCAAGTAATGTATCTCGAAATGCAATGAGAAGAATGTTCGCAAAATAATAAAATGTAACTTCCATTGGGGATAAAGGTTTTCTTTTTTTATAGGAAATCACTTAAATTTTCGTTGCTCTCCTCGAGTTTATAAAGCAAAGAAATAAAAGAAATCGAATCTTACGAGTTCGTAGGTACTAAATTGAATTTTCAGATACATATTCGTCCTGTTTCTCGTAGTGCAAGCCTATCGTTTCCTCAAACTTCCTAAAGTTTCATATAACGTTAATAGTCGAACTCACCATCTTTATAAACGAAGTTTTCTGCGAATTATCTATAATGGAGTTTTAGTTTGGTTTCATCGTGCAATAATTAGAAGAAAATAATTCTATTTTCAAACCAACGAAAAGATCTTTCAGCTCTGACAGGAGACTGAACAAACACTGAATAAATTCTAAGAATTATGCACACTGAACAAATTCTAAGAATGTTTTACAAGTTCACACCGGATTGATGTCTCTTGATTTAAAACTTCAAAAATTTACTACTGGCAAATATACAAGTACACATCAATAACACGAAAAATGTTGGAAATATTTTTCTAAAAAAGAAGCGTCACGAAATTATTAACACACTTTGGCCAGACAGGAGTAATTTCAGTTTAACACGTGCCCTACATTATTTTCTTTCTCGTGTCGACATTTTGGTAAAAAGAATGTTTTCTTCCGTTAAGGAAGTCAATTTACTGGAAGAGAATCTACACGGAATTTATCAGAAAATAAATTCTCTACAATATTTCATGGAAATCTCTCAGTTTCACAATTCACTGACGAGTTCGTTTTGCCGCTTTTGGGCATTACAATACCTAACGTCAACAATAAAAATTTACTGGAGGTCGGAATGCAATACTGCCTCATTCAACGTGAACTTTATTCGAATACTAAATTGTGTTTGGCCCTTTTTTCAGAAATCTCAGAATATTCAGGAATAAAAATATTACAAATCCATCCTTCTTAATATTCAAAGCTCAAATACGTTTCAATTGAACGAGGACAAATTAACTATCCACATACTTAATTTCTCTCATAATTAATATCAAAATTCATTACTGTATATTTAAAGAAGTGTGTGAACCGAGATGCCATGATCTAAAATATGGTGTCAGGTAGCAGAAACAAGCAAAGGATTGCTGAAAACATAATTAAGGAGATACAGGTTAAAAAAACTGTAAAACTGTGATTAGACGTTCTACAATTATATACTTTTAATAAAATATTATTTAATGAAAATGGAAAGAAAGTGACCAGCAGAACCAACAAGAAAGTAGAATATTGTAGTTATTTATATCAATGAAATAATTACAATTGTTCAAGTACAGGAGACAGTAAAACTTATGTAAACTTAAACGAGGTTCAGGATTAACTGACAAAACTGTAAAGGATCTTTTTACCAAATAAGTCAAATTTAAATGTAAAAATAAACTAAAGTAACAAATTTCCAAGACCTTACACAAAGTTAATAAAAAAAAAGATTTATTTGGAAGTAGATCGCGACAAAAATTAATGTATAAAGTACATATTATAATACATAAAATAAATATATTATTTTGGAATGTGAGACAATAATTCAGATTATTATTATTATTATTATTATTATTATTATTATTATTATTATTATTATTATTATTATTATTATTATTATTATTATTAGCGTTTAGACCAATACTGATCACGCTTCACGATTGACGTGTGTAATTTTTCCAGGATCAGCTTTTCAGCTGTATCCCTCAATACGACAAGGCTGTTACGTCTTGAAGTGTGAATTATGAGATGGATAGGATGATGAAAGTGATATGAAGGTGAAAGGACAATCACAAATACGACCATGTCTACGCAGGACTCGAACCTGCATCCTCCTTGGAACAGACGACGGCTGCCGCAGCCGTCCGCGCCTCGGGGTCGACTAATAATAATAATAATAATAATAATAATAATAATAATAATAATAATAATAATAATAATAATAATAATAATAATAATAATAACAATATAATTTTTGACGCTAGAAGAAGAAATAAAAGTACCGCAATCTTATGACCATCTGATTTAGTGAAGCACGATTCCGTTGCCCTTGGTAATCAACCCAGAGAGTCGGTGCACGAGCGCTCTCCCTCTCATTGCCAGTGGCTTCTCTCTCCGCCGCTCCGCGAGCCGAGCGGAAACTGTGGTTCAGAGGGCGCGCTTCCGGCCAGCGTAGGCGGTGGGGACGAGGGGGGGAGGACACTTTCACTGTGGCCTTTTTAGGCGGCGCTCGTCGCGGCTGCGCGGCGCCGGCGTCGGCGTCGCGCCCCCCCCCCTCCCGCCCCGCGCCGCGCCGCCCGGAGAGAGAGCCTCCGGAAGCGAGAAGAAAGCGCTTCGGAGGGTCTCGCACCGATTTCAGCTCCGCCGCCGCCACTCGCGCCGCGCCGGTGAAATTGCTAGCAACGGCGTCACCAATTGTCTTCTCCCCTGTTGTTTTCTCGCGGCGGCGCAGAGGATAAAGCATCCCGGCCGAATATTTTTTTCAGGAAAGTAATGTAATTGGTTTGTTAGCGGATGTGGTTGGTTTACGATTCGGAGAACGGAAGGTTCAACATTCGCTTCTCTTCAATGCCGAATTTTTCGACATCTGTTGATATTGGTCGTACTTTGACTGCGTTGATACAAAGTCGAAATGAGAACACTAAAAATACCTGCTGCTTTAGGAAAGGTATAAGGCGACTTTGTTGGTGAATTCAAAAAGTCGACAAAATACATTGAGAAGGTCTACGAACTCGGTAGCATATTTCTGACGCCAGCCTTCGACCTGCAACGGAGGATGCCAATACCTTGATTGACTTTCCAAATCATGTTTACTAGTTACCTCCAATCAATCACAAGCGGCCTCCAAAACAATATGTTTAACAACAGGTCCAGCCTCCTTACTGCTCATTCTGCCCCTACTCAACCGTACGACAAATAGCCTTTATGACTTACAAAACATGAGGCAATGCTGGGCCTAAGAGAATGTTAAGCTTAAGTTCGAAGTTCATAGGAAGGAAAAGATATAAAGAGAGACTCGCGCTAGTTTCATAGGTTAATTTCACCGACGCTAGCGCATGCGACACTAGCGCGTGAAACAACGCCGGAGAAATTCTTTTCCACGGCTGCGCGACATCATGAATCTTCTTTTCTCATTTAGTTTTGTTTCGTTCCCTAAGTGAATAATACATTTCATCAGGATATCCGTCGGGGTTTGGATGGCCTCTTACTGTACGTAGCTGCGAATCCCGACAGAAGTCCCGGAAGGTCCTAAATTCGAGAACTGTCGATGGCGGATTTTCGTCACCCCCTGAACCTACAATAACTATGTCGGACCCGATCTCAACTTAAACGACAATTCTACAGACATTGTAAGAACGAACCTTCCTCCCTTGCATTTCCTCCACTCACATCCTTACATCAGATGTGATCTCTCACTCGACGCATCTGATCACCTACGTCTCCGAAGAGTTGGGCAGTCATATATCCCACATTATACCTGTTGCGATATCTAGCTCATTAACCGGTTGGTCCTGGATTTCAGTCCCTTTAGAGGAAGAATTTCCCACATCAGTGAAATAGTAGCTGGTTTGAAACGTACCAGTGACCGGATGAGACTTCTAGAGACCGGCTGCTTAGATCATTTCCTTCATTTCCGGTCATTTGCTGGAGGATTACAGGCCGTCCAAGGCGAGCGCGTCAAACTCCCTTCCCCGTCCCATCCTTATTCTCATCCACAGGGTCGAGCATTGTGATGAGCTACTATCTTCGTAAGACACCCCCCCCCCATTGATTCAAGAAAAAAATATCAAATGGTCGAAAATCCGAGTAGCAGCGAGTGGTTCTCGAAGACCCTAGACACTAAATGTGTCTCGAGAGATGAAATATTCAGAATAATAATCTTCAACATTATTCTCTATATCTTGGAAATAATATCGTAAATTTGGAGCCACTGAAGCAAGATATAAAGTGTTTTTTTCCTTCATATCATTACTTACGGTTTACGGATACTCTGCCAAGAAAGATTTCTTGGAGAGAACAAGTCCCATAAACATTAAAAAATTAAAAACTGGCGGGCTCGATTCAAAACGTGTACTATAGTAACGTCATCTGGGAATAAAATTCGGCAGCTTCATTGGCGCGCAATTCCGTTTCGCAGTGTGAGTGAGTGGGTGTAGAAGAGGGCGTCCATTGCTCTTGCACGTTTGTACAGGAAGTCGGCACTGCGCGGACGCTCCAGAAATCGCACTCTTCGGAACTTGAGGTTTACGGAGTCAGAAGTTTTAAATATCCCCAGCCACGATGAGCACAAGAGATGTACTTTAGTGATTTGGGAAGAGCCATAGGAATTGAATTGTAAAGGTATTGCCATGCTCAATAATTTCACTATCAATTACTAAAATACCAAGCACTGATTTAAGAAAAACATATGTTATAGAATAAAAATACATTTTGAAAGATAAATAAACGATGAAATTACATATTAAAAATACGACCAGCAGGAGAGGCCAACTCTGAAGAAATGAGACCGAGCGACTCGCTCACGAGGCAGAGAAATGGCCGCGATACCTGCACGTAAGAGCGATTTCTGGAAACACAGTGGAGCTGACGTTCGATACACACGCTATTGGATTTAGAGAACGCAGTGTGTATAAACCACTTTGACAAATTCACAACGTAGTACATTCGATTTCTTCATTGGCCATGATAAGGAGCGGCAAATAGTGCAAACTTTCACCAAATAGTTAATTTAAATCGTTTATTTAAAATTAAAGAAATTAAATTGTGTGTTTATATTCACAATAATGAATTATTAATATTCCAGTTTGATTTCGTCCCATCATTTTTGACGAGTTACCTCCAGAAAAATTTATAGTTCGTATAAGATCATACTGAAATTCTATTTGTCAATCCCAAAATCGATATTTATTTTGGATTTACTCCACAAAATTAGATTATTAGTAACAGCAGAGTTGTAAAAGAATCTTGTAATTTTTCAACTAGTGTCACTGCAGTGCCTCTGCCCGAAAGGTCTAAGATTTGAATCAAGTCGGTGGCAGGAGTTTCGACTCTTCCTACGTAGATAGTTCGAAATCAGCTGCTGGCAGGGGTAGAATTCTAGGGGCCGGCTGCTCTTATCGATGATTTTCCACGGCTTCTTCGATCAACTCCACGCGAATGCCAGATCAGTACCTTAACAAAAGGGCCACAGACCGAACGATTTTCCTTCCTCTTCCTTGTCCTATCTTCACCCCTTACCTACACACACGCAAGAACACACACACACACACACACACACACTACCCCACATGTCTAGAGACCAGTCGGGCGCTTAGATCTTGTCGTGGCTGGGGCGGTGTCCCGCATGTGGAATGATTGTGAAAATGTAAAAACACTCTAAAAAGAACAACACAATGATTTCTCTTGTTTATTAAAAACCATAAGTTACATTACCAGTATTTTACTTCCTGACAAACACAAATGAATGTGCACCCATGAGACTAACAAAGATGGAAACGAATGAAGAAATGGGAGAGTGAAAAACGGCGCCTTGTAACCGAGGCATATGCAAGAAAGTCTTCGGAGAGTCTGCCCAACACAAATTGAATTTCTTGATTTTCATTTTGTTTATTGGGTCAAATTCATACGCAACTTTCTTTTTCGGAATAATTTCGATCTTTTATAAAAAAAGTCGCCTCATGGTTAGCTCTTGGTCAGAGTGCTCGTTTTCCACTACTCGAACCCGGGTTCGAATCTCGGTCAGGCAACATTATAGTGTACGACTTCCTTGCAATGTCTCAGAATATGTTGCTGTGTGGCGATGAGAAAATTCACTTCTCAGGTTGATAATACCGAAATACGACGTGGGGATGTCCACGTGCTAATCACACGTATCCCCATAACCCATGGCCGCGAGGCAGGGACGTCGCCGGTAGGCCTCAGCCCGTTCAGGGGCTGTCGCATAAGTACATACATACATAAAAATCAATATTAAAAAAATGATTAATATTTATTTTAATATCAATCGCAAAGTAATTAATGTTAGATGAATATTCTGCCGCAATCCTTTCATTACGGCCTTTGTACTGAAAAGAAATGTATTAAAGGACGAGTAGTATTTATTAGGAAACAAAGTTTCCTTCAGTTCAAATTCTCTTTTTTCATTAGATAATCTTCAATTAATTATCTTATATTCCCTATATATCTTAGTCTCATATTTACAACAACGAAAATGTCATACCAACTATTATTTTTACGAATTTTATTCTACTCGTAATCACTTAATTTTTGCTGTTTCCGTCAGCTTCAGTGAGTAACAAATTAAAACATAACAAGAAATTCAATGAGTAGAATTCAAAAAAGAGCTCTAGATATACTGCCGTACTGACTGCTTGCGAAAAGTTCGCCCCTCGTGCATCATCTTTCTGAGAAACTGAATGACGCACGGAAACCCCTGCATTATGCCGGGCCGCAACCCGCCATACATTCATGGAGCGCTGGTCGCTCCCTTCACGGCTATTCCTGAGCATTCGTTCACGTTTTGTTTTTGCGAACGTCTTTATGCTATGAAACTTTTTTCGATTTTGTTAATCTTGAATTTATTACATGTATTGTCAAAAGATTATTAAGTTATCAGGTAGTATATTTTTGTTCCTAAAAAAAAATACAAGTTGGTTGGTGTTAATGATATTTGCGAGCGCAAACTATTCGAACTATTAGCTTCTTTGATCCAAGAAACCCGCAAACACGCAAGTTCAGCCCCTTTAATTTTTTGCCCGGTTGCTTTTCGAACTGTTGTACCTAAATATTAGATAAAAAAGCGTTTAAGCATAAACAGATCAAATAATAAGCTACATGTGTGGGTAGCGGATAAGCTTAGACGAAGAAAATGACGAACAACAGGGATGCTTAAATGCAAGAATTGGAGCCACTTTGCTCACAATGATCCGCGTGCCTCTCACCTTTCACCAGACTAGATCCGATTGCGCCCAAACAATTCCCCTTCTTCTCTCGTCGAGCTGACTCAACAAACAGCTGAGTTCATCAGACAAACGCTGCGCCAGGGGACGTCAACTTCCACTTGAGCAGCCGGGACGTGGACAATTTTTACTCACACTTTTAAAACAACACTTTAAATATAACTTATTTCATTAAAAAATATAAATGACGCACATTGAAAGAGTTCTAGTTCTTTAGCAGACATTGATATCAACATTTTTAAAAAATATAAATTTCTTCGTATTTACGAGATAAATCTGAATTTTTAATTAGAGAAAGATGACTTCAATGTATCACGAGTTTTAATTAGCAATTCGGTGTGCCGTAGGTTGAACAATGTTTGACATTCAGCCAGGTCAGAACGAATCTCGCACATCTGAAGGTCAAGTGTCGCAACCTCAAGGGGTTGATGGCCGTCCCTCGAAGCTGCGCGGCGGATTACCTGGCGAGCAACCGTTGCCCTTCACAGGGGGCACGCACAGGCGCTCTCCAGCGAAGCGGAGACGGGGGCAGGGCGACGGTTGGGGACCGCGGCGCGAGGGCGGAGGAGGAGGGACGGAGGAGGAGGGACGGCGGCGGGGGATGGCGGCAGGGGGACGACGGCTATGCGACGAAGGCAGGGTGACAGCGGCGGGGTGACGACGGCGAAGCGATGGCGGGAGCCGGGGGACGGCGGTGAAGGGCGGAAGATGAAGGGGGCGGAAGATGCAGCGGCGAAGGGATATTGGTGGGGGACAGCGGCGGGGGACAGCGGCGGGGGACAGCGGCGGGGGACAGCGGCGGGCGACAGCGGCGGGCGACAGCGGCGGGCGACAGCGGCGGGCAACAGCGGCGGGCGACAGCGGCGGGCGACAACGGCGGGCGACAGCGGCGGGCGACAGCGGCGGGCGACAGCGGCGGGCGACAGCGGCGGGCGACAGCGGCGGGCGACAGCGGCGGGCGACAGCGGCGGGCGACAGCGGCGGGCGACAGCGGCGGGCGACAGCGGCGGGCGACAGCGGCGGGCGACAGCGGCGGGCGACAGCGGCGGGCGACAGCGGCGGGCGACAGCGGCGGGCGACAGCGGCGGGCGACAGCGGCGGGCGACAGCGGCGGGCGACAGCGGCGGGCGACAGCGGCGGGGGACAGCGGCGGGGGACAGCGGCGGGGGACAGCGGCGGGGGACAGCGGCGGGGGACAGCGGCGGGGGACAGCGGCGGGGGACAGCGGCGGGGGACAGCGGCGGGGGACAGCGGCGGGGGACAGCGGCAGGGGACAGCGGCGGGGGACAGCGGCGGGGGACAGCGGCGGGGGACAGCGGCGGGGGACAGCGGCGGGGGACAGCGGCGGGGGGCAGCGGCGGGGGACAGCGGCGGGGGACAGCGGCGGGGGACAGCGGCGGGGGACAGCGGCGGGGGACAGCGGCGGGGGACAGCGGCGGGGGACAGCGGCGGGGGACAGCGGCGGGGGACAGCGGCGGAGGACAGCGGCGGAGGACAGCGGCGGAGGACAGCGGCGGAGGACAGCGGCGGAGGTCAGCGGCGGAGGTCAGCGGCGGAGGTCAGCGGCGGAGGACAGCGGCGGAGGACAGCGGCGGGGGACAGCGGCGGGGGACAGCAGCGGGGGACAGCGGCGGGAGGACGGTGTGGGCGGATGCGAAGGCAGCGGCGATGGAGCGCAGGAGATGTTGGCGGGCGACCGTGGAGGTTGTGGCGACAACGGCACAGGAGAAGGATGAGGTGGTGGTGGTGGTTGTGGAGCTCTGACCTCTGACCTCTGGGCAGCTACGTCCGCCTCCCGATGCCTGCGGCCAGTCCCCGGCCAGGTTCTGTCCCTTGCGGGGGCGCTTTCCGCTGCGACCGTTCGCCCTAATGCCCGCCCCCGTTGCAGCATTTCGCCCTTCGGGACTCGGCAACCTCGGCCTCTACGGAGCGTCACTCTCCAAGCAAAACCAAACTGTGCCTGTCTTCCAATAGCTGTTTTTTTATATTCCTTCTCCGCTGTCATTTGGCTTAATTTCGTACGATTTTGGTCAATTTTTTTCCTTTATCAACCACTTCATTCTTCAGTTTTACTCTCTCCCTCTGTCTCATGACAATCGAATCTCTCCGTGACATATTTCTCTTGTCCCTACCTCCTCCCTGAGTTATTCGTTTCTCTTTCTCTCTCAGCAGTTTATATTGTTTGTGAATTATGATCTCTTTCTCTCCAACGTTTCTTTATTTCTCTGCATGTCACATTTTCTAAGTAATTCGCTTCACTTCCGCTAGATCCCTGTTATTGTAACAATTCTTTCAGCTCTTTATTGACCCTTCCTTCATATACACCATTTTTATTTCTGAATCCCTTTGTTTATATTCCATATTTTATTCCTAATTTGATTTTAATTGTTGAGTCATTAGTTTTGCCTCACTGTTCTCGTAGAAAAAAGAACGATGTCGCCTCTGCTAATTGATTTATCACTTCGCTTCTTTCCGGATTTTTGAAATATCGACTGCCAATGTCTACTCATTCAGGGCGAGTCTCGTTTGCTCTGAAATTCATTGCAGCCTCCTTCGAGACAGAGGCTTCATCTCTCATTTTCTTCTCAACTTTTCCAGACGCGCTCCGCTCTGCTCCGCTCCCTGCCGACTCAACCGTCTCCGTTAATCACACGGAGCGCGCTGCTCTCATTCCCTTCAACCTTTATCGATCTTTCCTCAGCTCACTCTCTATCTCCCTCTCTCTCCTTTTCTCGTGCACCATTTTTTCTGTCACCGGCGCCGTTTCCTCGGCCTGCCCCGTCCCCTTCCCAGTCGTCAGCAGCTCGACGCTGCCGCGGCGCCTGCCTTGCCTTAGCTCTCGTCGCCTCCGCCTTGCCGCCTTCTATTCGACCACCTCCGCCCGCCCGCCCGCCCGCCGCGCCTCGGCCTTCTGTGCTCCGCGCCCTTTTGCCAGACACGTCGGCGCGTCTCGTGGCGGGCACTTCGCCGAGAGAGAGAGAGAGAGAGAGAGAGAGGGTGGGGCGGGAGAGAGAGGGAGAGAGAGGGAGAAGGCAGCCTCTTCGGGTGTGCGCCGTGGGCGCCGCGCCGGGGACGAAGGCGGTCAGTGGGGTGAGGCGCGCTGAGGGAGGGGGGTCGGGGGGTCGTAGGGGTGGCCGGGGGCGGGAAGGGGCGTGTTGTGGCGACGGCGCGGCGGGCGCGGTGAGGACGCTGCCCCTGGATTAAGAGCGGTCGGCATACAGACCATCATTTTTACACGGCGTTAAAGGTCAGAGGCTATTGATTGAGGGCGACGGACGGCGGCGTTCGCCCGGGGAGGGCGAGAGCGTGGGTGCGGGCAGGCGCCGTCACCGCGTTAATGAGGAGGCGCCGCCCACGCTGCCCACTCAGCGGCGACCTTTCGCCCGCTCCCGCGCCGCTCGTCTCGGCTCGGCCCCGGGCCGGGCGCCCAAGCCGACGTCAGCCCCTCCGGCCGCGGCGCCGTGCGGCCGAGTGCGGGAGGAGGAGGCGGCGGTGGGCGGGTCTCACCGCGGGGACGAGGAGGTGGCAGGGGCGATTGCAGAGGAGGCGTAGTCGGAGGAGGCCGTCGCGGCGCCGGCGATGGTGGAGACGGCGGGGTGGGGCGGGGATTGGCGGAGGTGACGGTGGTGGTATCGTTGACGGTGGCGGAAGCGGAGGCGGAGGCGGAGGCGGAGGCGGAGGCGGAGGCGGAGGCGGTGGCGGTGGCGGTGGCGGTGGCGGTGGCGGTGGCGGTGGCGGTGGCGGTGGCGGTGACGGTGGCGGTGGCGGTGGCGGTGGCGGTGGCGGTGGCGGTGGCGGTGGCGGTGGCGGTGGCGGTGGCAATGGCGGTGGCGGTGGCGGTGGCGGTGGCGGTGGCGGGAGCGGTGGCGGTGGCGGTGGCGGTGGCGGTGGCGGTGGCGGTGGCGGTGGCGAGGGTGGCGGCGAAGGTGGCAGTGGTGGCAGTGGCGGTGCGACGGTGGCAGTGGTGGCAGTGGCGGTGCGACGGTGGCAGCGGTGCGACGGTGGCAGCGGTGGCGGAGGCGGAGGCACAGGAGGAGAATTAATGGGGAGGGAGAGAATGGGGGTAGAGCAAGTGGTGGAGGCCAAGCAGGGAAATGGTGTCTGTTGGAAGATAAAGTTCGTTAAAAGCGGGAGATTCTAAGTGAGAGTTCACATGAGGTTAGAAAAAAATGTTTGAATGTAATGTTGTCAGATATCTCTGAAGTACCCAGAATATAATGAATTCTTCGTAATTCATCCTTTCCTGTGATCTTCGACTCATATGCTCTTTGTATCTCACAATTTCATAGAATACTTTCAATGAAGTTCTATCAATTAAAAAAAAAATGGTTCAGGATATGTGACAGGAGTCACCCCTCGTTTCTTCATGTTGACTACTTTGCTCGAACATTTAATAATCTGTTCTACACTTTCATGTCGCGTATTTAAATCTTTCGTGTTTTAATATAGTGTGTTAATCAATATGAGCCTAGGAAATTAGTTGAAGCTAATGATTGATTGATAATTTCCGAACACATAAAGTGCTATGTTTATTAATACCGATATTTGAAGTCAGTGTTTATAAGCGTGGATGTAAAGGTGTTTCTCCCACTCTGGATGGTGTGATTGGGCGGAGACCTACAGATCGACTTGAGAGGGGTTTTCTCACCCAGATATCTCCCTTGCAGATAAGCACCAAAGCCAGGTTCTAAGCTTCTGACATTTGTGGTATTGTAGTGTATGTAAATTTGTGTGTGTGTGTGTGTGTAGGTAAAGAGAGGATAGGACACGGAAGAGGAAGGATACATCGCGCGCGGTCCGTTTGTTGGAGTACTGCTACGGCATTCGCCTGGTATTGATCGGAGAAACTATGAAACTACTCAGCGGCTGGAACCAACTTAGCTATAGATGTCGAGAGAATCGGCCTCCGTCATGACTCGAACCTAGGGTCTCACGCGAGGGGATATCCCTAGACCTTGTAGCTCGAAGAACTAGAATCACATTTCAATTTCTAGTGCCATCCGCACCTGTCAGTGTTCTACATATGTTGAAGTTAGTGCACTAACATTTTGCTTGAAAAGTAATATTCAACTGCAGGCCAAAGCGTTTTGGTTGTAATACAAGTCGACGATGTTTTATTACTCTAATTGGCCGTGGATCGACGGCCTCATGCCTTGCACTTGCTCATGTTCATCAGGTATTTTGCTATCTCCATAACTAATCACTTACTCTCTAACGATATGCAAGTACTATAGTGAACCCGTGCATCGCCTCTACTTTATTGGCATTCAAATTCTCTTTCAATCAATCTGATCTGTTACTTTTGTGCAGGTATACAAAACTACAAAGCCGTTAACAGCAAAAGCGATTGAAACCTAGTGGACATTTTATGGCTATTTACTTGCTAATTAATTACTATAAAATTAATGTAATTGTCGTTTATTTTAAAAAAACAACGCAGTGTTTTTCCAGCTTGATATCAAGGTAGCAAACCACTTACGGTTTCTACTTCCTTAAACAACAAAAACTACTAAATATTTTTGGCTATTTAATTGCTAATTAACTACCAAGAAATGTATTTAATTGCACTTTATTAAAAAAGAAACGCAGTGTTTTTCTAACTTGATATCAAGGTAGACCAATTGACTGAATTTTATGACTTTGTCATAGAAATTAATAAAACTGCAAAAACTCATACTTTGATTTGACAAAAATCGATAAAAGAGCCTAAATTCGCCTAAAAAGCAAGGGTTTTTTCAAAACGTCATATCGTAGTTATTTTTCATCCAAATTACATGCATTTTTTTAAACGATTAGTTTTTGACTGAATTTTATGATCCTGACCACTTTTTAGACCAAAAAGGTGGCACCATCTATTGGGTGCTTAAATGGGTTATAACTAGGTTGATATTGAAATCAAAATAGAGATTCAAGCCTTTTGGACACTTTTCTTTTCTTTAATTTCCGATGACTATTACGGAAGTTATGATAATTTGAAAATCACCGAAAAATAGCCTCCAAAACCTGAACTTTCTTATTGCGTATATAATGTTCTTTGACAAGATAATGAGATTTGATATATTAAACGATTTTGCTGTCAGTAATTAAATCGCAGTCAATTTCTGTTTACTCCAGGACATGAAATCTACACAGCCAAATACATTCTACTTTGTTTTGCTAGGGTAATTAATTGTATTTTCTTATCATGTATATAATGTTTTTTGACAAAATAGGGCACTCTTAAAACAGAAATTGTAAATATTTTGCTGCCCTGTTGATTAAGTTGTAAAAGCAAAAAGTAAACTATTTTATTAAGTTAATTTATTGGTAATTAATTAGCAATTAAACGGCAAAAAATTGTGGTAGTTTTAGTTATTGAAGGGGGTAAAAACCACAAATATTTTGCTCCCTTGATATCAAGTTAGAAAAACACCGCGTTTATTTTTTTATAAAGTGCAATTTAATAAATTTCTTGGTAATTAATTATCAATTAAATAGCTCAAAAAATTAAGTACTTTTTGTTGTTTAAAGAAGTAGAAAGCATGAATGTTTTGCTACCTTGATATCAAGCTGGGAAAACACTGCGTTTTTAAAAATAAATGGCAATTAAATTAATTTTATGGTAATTATTTAGCAATTAAATGGCCAAAAATGCCCACTAGGTTTCACTCGGTTTTGCTGTTAATGACTTTGTAGTTTTATATACCTCCTTTTTACATAATTTCATACCTGCCTTCTCAAACAACAGCCTGCAGAATCACATTCGTCACATTCTATAAGACCACTTTCGCGCCAGACTGTCACTAGCACCTGTTTTACGTTCCCCGTTTTATATTTCTCTCTCTTCTCTCTCTCTCCTAAACACACTCGATAGCATTATCTTACTGTCACTCTGCTCATTTCTCTTATCTCTCCAGAGAACCTTCTCCAAACTACCCTCTCCAAACTACCCTCTCCAAACTACCCTCTCCAAACTACCCTCTCCAAACTACCCTCTCCAAACAACCCTCTCCAAACAACCCTCTCCAAACAACCCTCTCCAAACAACCCTCTCCAAACAACCCTCTCCAAACAACCCTCTCCAAACAACCCTCTCCAAACAACCCTCTCCAAACAACCCTCTCCAAACAACCCTCTCCAAACAACCCTCTCCAAACAACCCTCTCCATCAACCCTCTCCAAACAACCCTCTCCAAACAACCCTCTCCAAACAACCCTCTCCAAACAACCCTCTCCAAACAACCCTCTCCAAACAACCCTCTCCAAACAACCCTCTCCAAACAACCCTCTCCAAACAACCCTCTCCAAACAACCCTCTCCAAACAACCCTCTCCAAACAACCCTCTCCAAACAACCCTCTCCAAACAACCCTCTCCAAACAACCCTCTCCAAACAACCCTCTCCAAACAACCCTCTCCAAACAACCCTCTCCAAACAACCCTCTCCAAACAACCCTCTCCAAACAACCCTCTCCAAACAACCCTCTCTCTCCAACTTCTGCCACTCTTACTCTCTTACTCTCCATCCCCTTCTCCTTCTCTAGCCGTGACTCTATCTTCTTTACAAACGCGCGCGCTCAAACACACACACACACACACACACGCGCGCTCAAACACACACACACACACACACACGCACACACACACACGCACACACACACACACCTTATCACTAAATTCCAACTTCCCAATCCTCCCGTACCCGGATGCAAGCAGGGTCCCCCTCACGTCCCCTTCCCCGTCCACTCCACTCATCCGCCCGCTCGGCACTCGATCGGTCACCAACCCGCGCGTGCGGCGCGACGCCGCGAAAGCCCAACCGGTGGCGGCGGTGGCGGCGGTCCGATTCAGGGGCCAACAATGCGGCGCGCGCTGTCCCACGCTCCCTAACCGCCCACTTTCTCCCCCCTCCCTCCCCCGCCCCAACACCCACCGCCGACGCCACCACCGGCCGGTGGCGTTGGCGGCGGCGGCGGGAGGGTAATCGGTCGGCGCGCGGGGCGAGAGCGCGCGCGGGGGCGCTTCGCGGCCGACCGACCAATCGCGCGGCGCGTTGCAAGGGCGCCAGAGCCACGCGCGCCCATTGGCGCTCGCCCCCTACCCGCGCGCCACAAAAATCGAGCGCAGCGGAGACGCGCTCGCAGCCGCCGTGGGCGACGCGGCCGGCCGCACGGGCGCCCGCGCGCGCCTGCGACGCCACCCCACGGCTGGGGTGCGCGGCGCGCTCGCCACGTAACTGCCGGATGACGTCACCGGGCGTCATGACGCAACGGAAAGCCACAATAACAATATTATTCTTTAGTCGAGGTCGCTAAGGGTGAAGGACCGAGACTGCCTTTTTGTAAGACTGCCGGTTTGAAGAGTCGCACGTTCCAATACAGCAAGACTGCTAGTGTGTGTTCATGTTGCCCCCAATGTGCGTTCCCCTCACCGATACCCAAAACGATGAAAAATAATACTGGTCACTAAATGACCAGAGTATTCGCAAAGCGACATTAAATTTTAAAAAAGATATCCTTATTCTATGTAAAACTTCTTTTCGTTTATCTTTTTTTATTTCATCTGTTAGTTTAGTCACACCTGGACTTCAAGTCATTAATCTGCTCTGTATGGTATATGTAGAGGTGCATTTTGGCAGGTGCTCCAAGCTTTCGGATGACGTAACGAGGAGCAACTTCCACTTCTATCCAGCCTGAATTTAACATTGGTCTTTTGGGTAAATCGAATACACGTTTTACTTCATTTTCAATTTCTTCTGCTAGTATACTCACTCAGCTATTCTTTCTTTCACTTGTTTTCAATGTCATTTGAAGAAGCGCTTTGCCCGAACTCCACGATATAGAGAAAACAGCTGCTAATATTTACCATCAAAAATTCCACGTTTATTCATTTGTCGCTTCGAGTCCTCTCTTAATTATTATTAACTAAATAATAATTAATTATGATTTCCAATTCGACCTGATGGTTTTAGTCACTCATCTTCCCTCAAGGTTTTCGTATCCTTCATAAGCACTTTAAAGAGTCGTGCCAGACGTTCAATACTAAGTCATATTTAGTTAAAGACTTGTATTATTAATTTAGTTCGTGATTTTTAACGGTTCGCAATATTTTCTTTTAAATAGTTTAACTTGTATCCCCCGAAACCAGTACATTTGTTGAGTTTGCACGTTTTCCACTAGTCGGTGACCGTTTCATTCGTTTATTTATCGACTTTCTAATTCCAGATAATAAGGAATGATCTACAAGATACGACATTATGGAAAGTTGTCTGTCAATGTCTAAAAAGAACTGCAGAGATCAACCAATAGACAGATTTGGTAAAAGGAGCTTTTGAGGGAAGCCACTGAATACTGATAATAATCACATAGACTGGAAAAAAGAAAAATAGTAAGTAAAAAGACATTCACTTCTCTTTCTACTTTCTCGCATATTACACACGCAGAAAAGGTTGCGATTACACAATAAGGACGTAGATAACGCAGAAAAACTTAACTTTTGTGTGTGATTAATGAAGGTAAATATGTTCAAAATACACATAAGCGGTTATATTACTAATCACAGATCAAAAAAAGAGAAAATGCAAAATATATAATCGGCACAGAAGTGGGTTATACAATAAAAATTTTAGACTTTAAATACTTTTAGAAGTCAAGAAAGTAGTTGATGGCTTATTGTATAGTTTCGTTGTTAGAGCGCACTCTCCTGTAATTCATTTATCACTTTACCAACCATGAGTCAAGTGGTAGATGAATGCACAAAGCTTCACCTAGACACAAATACGCACGCACAGACTAGAAACAGACGTACACACGCACACTTGTTTATCAAGCTGTAGAGAGACTCATCGCAGCATTTAAAAAAGTATTTTTGAGATAGATACATAGATTTATGGCCCGTTGTTAATGTACTCTACATGGAAATTTAATACGATATTTTTCTCTGCAGTACAGTTGTCTGAAATTGCAATCTTTCCTCATTTTTTCATTATAATTTCCGGCTACAAAATTGATGAAACGAAGAAGAATCACACAAAATAAGAAAATGAATGAGTGAAACTACCCGGAAACTGAAATAATGCTATGAATAGTAATATTTAATAAATTGTAACAACGAAAGGAAGAATGCGGTAAGCCCAATTATTTAGAAAATGAGGTCGGCTTGGAATCGAAATCAAGCCATCACAGAGTCGTGACAAGTTTATGACAGTTTATTTGAATAAAGCGAAAGAAAATAAAAATGAATCCATTACCAGTATATGCGAGAACAACGAGCGCAGATACAGAGCTGTGAGAACATGGTATAAGTCGTTCAAGTGAAGAAGCATAGGACTAAACATTCAGACGAAAAGAGGAGAAACTTTCGCACACGAAGTGCTGCCTGCAAAGAAGGAAGGCGTGGAGGAGGGGACCGTGGCGGCGACAGACGTTTAGAGAGAAGGAAGCATGGTGAGGAGAAATCGTTGCGAATATGGAGCGAGGCGAGGAGGGAGAATGGCGTGGAATGAGCGTAGTTGAGATGGATCTGGGCGGGGAGGGGCGTGGAGGGGACTGAGCGAGGTTGGGTCGGGCGTGATGGAGCATGAGTGAGGCGGGAAAAGACCCCTATGGATGGAGCATGGATCGTGGCGGAGATAGAGGTATGGACGGCGGAGATGGAAGGAAAGGAGCATTTGGTGGGAATGGAGAGTGGCAGGATGATGGAGCGTGGCGGGGATAGAGCGTGGCGGGGATAGAGCGTGGCGGGGATAGAGCGTGGCGGGGATAGAGCGTGGCGGGGATAGAGCGTGGCGGGGATAGAGCGTGGCGGGGATAGAGCGTGGCGGGGATAGAGCGTGGCGGGGATAGAGCGTGGCGAAGATAGAGCGTGGCGGGGATAGAGCATGGCGGGGATAGAGCATGGCGGGGATAGAGCGTGGCGGGGATAGAGCGTGGCGGGGGTAGAGCGTGGCGGGGGTAGAGAGTGGCGGGGATAGAGCGTGGCGGGGGTAGAGCGTGGCGGGGATACAGCGTGCCGGGGATACAGCGTGCCGGGGATACAGCGTGCCGGGGATACAGTGTGCCGGGGATACAGCTTGGCGGGAATGGAGCATTTGGTGGGCACAGAGCGTGGCTAAGATGGAGCAGGGTGAGGATGGAACGTGGCGGGGATGGAGCGTGGCTCAGATGGAGCATGCCAGGGATTGAGCATGCAGGAGATGCAGTGGGCCGGGGATGGAGCGTGGCGTATTTGCAGAGTTGCGGGAATGGAGTGCGTCAGGGAGGAAGAATGGTGCAAATGTTGAACGGATCGCGTCGCGAGAATTGAGGCTTGTGAGATTTGCAGAGAAGCGGCGAGAAGGGAAGAGGATGCCGGGAAAGAGCAGAGCAGTGGGCATCAAATGAAGGCAGAAGGAAAGTGTGAGGGAGGCGTGTCGAGGGAGGCGCGGAGCCAGGCACGTGCGCTGGCGAGGGAGGATAACGGAAGAGCGATAAAAGAACAAAACACGACTGCGGAGGCGGTGTACGCGGCGCGGAGATGCGGCAGGCGTCTCCTTCTTCTCTCCCCTCTCTCTCCCCCTTTCCCTCACTCTCCCTCTCCCTCCTGCCTTCCCCTTTCTCCCTCTCCCTCCTCCTCCTCTCTCCCCCCTCCCCCTATCTCCTCCCTCTCCCATTACCTCACTCTCCCTCCTCTCTCCCTCTTCCTCCTCCCTCGTCCCTCCCCCTCCCCTCTCTCCTCCCTCCCCTCTCTCCTCTCTCCCCTATTTCCTCCCTCCCTCCCTCTCCGCCTTCATCTCTCCTCCCTTCCCCCTCTCCCCTCCCTCTCCCTTCCCCCTTTCACTCTGCCATCTCTTCTGTCCAAAGTTCAAGCGTTTCCTCCCACGTCTTTCAATCATTTCTAAATGAGATCCGATTACCGGCTTCCGCACTTGATTACATACGTAAGACATTCTCGACTCTCCCTCCATTCGCTCTATTGCTTTCCTTTGACTCTTTCAGTTTCTTACCTCTATGGGAAAAAACAGCTTATATTCACTAGAAACAACTCTTGGATTTACACCGCATGTCTTTTTAATTCGTTCACTTCGATTTTTGGGGGAATCCAAGTTGCATTAGACACTAGCCTACATAACCAAATTTTTTCCACTCGAGTTTTATTATCTCTCTTCTTTCTATCCATTCTCTGCGTGAGCAACCCCGTCGCGAGCGGCGTTGGACGGCGCGGCTAAGAACGAGAAACAAAAAGACGGGGCCGGGTGGTGGCGGCGGCGGCGGCGAGGCGATGTAGTCGGAGCAGGCATGACAAAAGAAAGAAAGCTGCGCGACGCGCCGTAATAAAAACAAACAGACGCGAATCTCGGGGCGGGGCGTTACGCGGTCGGTCGCGATGGCGGTGGCAACGGCGACGCCACCAGTGGCGGGGCAGACTTTGGAAGCTGCGGGAGCGGTGGACATGTTACGATGGCAGTAACGTTAATGTACTCTGAGGCGCTAGCTTGGTCTGCAAGTCTGGCCCTAGACCGCGACTGTGGCTGTTATACACGTTGACGTTGAAAATATCACGTGTTTTAGTGTGATACTGACACGGTAAATGACGATGGTAAATGACGATGGTAACGATGGTAAGGATAGTAAATCACGTGCAAGCGAGTGACATTACCGTGAAGAAAATTAGGTTACCATTTTGAAAACGTGGTACCATTTTGAAAACGTGATACCATTTTGAAAACGTGATACCATTTTGAAAACGTGATACCATTTTGAAAACGTGATACCATTTTGAAAACGTGATACCATTTTGAAAACGTGATACCATTTTGAAAACGTGATACCATTTTGAAAACGTGATACCATTTTGAAAACGTGATACCATTTTGAAAACGTGATACCATTTTGAAAACGTGGTACCATTTTGAAAACGTGGTACCATTTTGAAAACGTGGTACCATTTTGAAAACGTGGTACCATTTTGAAAACGTGGTACCATTTTGAAAACGTGGTACCATTTTGAAAACGTGGTACCATTTTGAAAACGTGGTACCATTTTGAAAACGTGGTACCATTTTGAAAACGTGGTACCATTTTGAAAACGTGGTACCATTTTGAAAACGTGGTACCATTTTGAAAACGTGGTACCATTTTGAAAACGTGGTACCATTTTGAAAACGTGGTACCATTTTGAAAACGTGGTACCATTTTGAAAACGTGGTACCATTTTGAAAACGTGGTACCATTTTGAAAGCGTGGTACCATTTTGAAAACGAGGTACCATTTTGAAAGCGTGGTACCATTTTGAAAGCGTGGTACCATTTTGAAAGCGTGGTACCATTTTGAAAGCGTGGTACCATTTTGAAAGCGTGGTACCATTTTGAAAGCGTGGTAACATTTTGAAAACGTGGTACCATTTTGAAAACGTGGTACCATTTTGAAAACGTGGTACCATTTTGAAAACGTGGTACCATTTTGAAAACGTGGTACCATTTTGAAAACGTGGTACCATTTTGAAAGCGTGGTACCATTTTGAAAGCGTGGTACCATTTTGAAAGCGTGGTACCATTTTGAAAGCGTGGTACCATTTTGAAAGCGTGGTACCATTTTGAAAGCGTGGTAACATTTTGAAAACGTGGTACCATTTTGAAAACGTGGTACCATTTTGAAAACGTACCATTTTGAAAACATGGTACTACTTTTAATATAGGGTACTACTTTTAATATAAGGTACTGCCTTTAATATAAGGTACTGCTGTTAATATAATGTACTACTTTTAATACAAGATTTAAAAATTTTCACAAATGAGTTACCATGATACAATGTTACTATGTATGTTGAGGAATTAATAGTGCCTGAGCAATATTGGTACTGACAGACCTGTTCTGACGTGGGCAGCCCCATACTGACCCTGTCATCACAATGTCGACGGTGTCGATGCCATGTTGGCGTTGATACTTCTTAGTGGAGCAACTCCGACTGCAATGTCCACGAGAGACAGCGACAAAGGAGAGTTTAGAAGAGGCAAAGGTAGCAATGCGAGACGTGGCTATAGCGACAGAAAACAAATTGGACCCCCAACAAAGTAGCAGCGCTGGCGGCGAAAACCGAGTCGGGGGATGTGACGTCGGGGCAATAGATGGGACGCAAGCAAGTGGATATGGCAAGTGGAGTATCCACTCGGCAGAATACCAAGACGCCGGCGAAGGCGTTGCTTCCGAACAATGAAGGGGAACCGCGCGCCGAGCGCCGCGCGCGACCACCTGCCCCTGCGACGGCGGACAAAGAGGCGAAGAGGCGAGGGCGCAAAAACGGACGAGGAATGGCGCAAAAGGGCCAGACACTGCGGACTTCGTGCGGGTGGTAGGGGACCAACTGAAACGAAGCACATGTAGCGAAAAGAGAAAAGTGTAACACAAACAATTTTAAACTTACGTTCACTTACTACCATGTAAGGTAAATATTGCGAGTAGAAATGAAACTAACAACAATGCAGAAATATATTTGAACAAGCAAATTATACAAGAAGAGCTAATTTCAAAAGGCTGAAACTGAAAAACCTTTTCACTAGGAACTGGGATGAAAACGCTTGTGGCCTTTTGGCAGAAAGATGAATTCGGAAGATTAAGTGAGAATTATTCGGATTGCAATGAAATTACGATTCAAGTGCAAAAGTTAGG
Source organism: Gryllus longicercus (assembly GCA_038098605.1). Taxonomy (NCBI): domain Eukaryota; kingdom Metazoa; phylum Arthropoda; class Insecta; order Orthoptera; family Gryllidae; genus Gryllus; species Gryllus longicercus. The sequence goes on from JAZDUA010000140.1 coordinate 577,284, forward strand.
AAAGTAGAACCATCTCCACAGCTATAAATGTGTAAAACGTGTAACAGTAGGTAATCATGTAGAAAATTATAACATTAACAGAAGGTAGACTGTTAAGAAATATAACAATATAATTACAATGGGCGGCTTATTGATCTTAAAACCAAGTTTACAGAAGGGAAGGAAAAGATTTGATTGAAATCCAGCGATGTGTGATTTCCGAAAGAATAACTGACAATAGTGGGATGACAACAATATACCCCACCCGACAACTCTAAAAATAAGTGAGAAAAAAATTAGGATGCATAATTACGACTCTAGCTGAGTCTGAAGGAACTTAGTTTGTGTACTGAAGTGGAAATCGGGATGACGAGCAAAACAAACTAAATTGTGGTTACAGAAGTGAAGAAAAAAGTTGCGGAGAACGCTGAAAAGAAGGAACAAATAATCGAACACTCAAGGCAAATGACATTTTGTTAAGAATATTTAAATTTCCACAATAGAACAGCGAAACAGAAGAATCACTGCAAAGTTCCCTCTTTTGTTCATGACGATGCAGCAAGGGTACGGGAGTAGGAGACAGAGGAGTAAGGGGTGAAAAGAAGACTAATGAGCAAGAGGTAGGGAAAAAGGAAACGTGAAAGAGGACAAGAGAATGGAGAAGTAAAAATGGTAGGAGAGGAGAGAGAAGGAATGGCAAGAAGATAGAAGGGTGAGAGTATAGAAATGAAACAGAGAGACAGGAGAGAAAAACGAAAAGAGAGAGAAAAGGAATGGAGAGGAGAGAAGAAGGAAAGGAAAGAGAGAAGAGAAAATGAAGATAGAGAGAGAGGAGAGAAAAGTAAGATAGAGAGACAGAGAAGAGAAAAGTAAGATAGAGAGAGCAAAGAAAAGTAAGATAGAGCAAAGAAAAGTAAGATAGAGAGAGAGCAAAGAAAAGTAAGATAGAGAGAGAGCAAAGAAAAGTAAGATAGAGAGCAAAGAAAAGTAAGATAGAGAGAGAGCAAAGAAAAGTAAGCGAGAGGAGTGAAAGGTAAGAGAGAGAGGAGAGAAAAGTGAGAGAGAGAGAGAGGAGGGAAAAGTGAGAGAGGAGAGCAAAGGAAGAGAGAGAGGAGAGCAAATGAAGAGAGAGGAGAGCAAAGGAAGAGAGAGAGGAGAGCAAAGGAAGAGAGAGAGGAGAGCAAAGGAAGAGAGAGAGAGGAGAGCAAAGGAAGAGAGAGAGGGGGGGAGATCAAGGTTCAAAGAGATTGTGTGCGTGTGTGTGTGTGAAAGAGGGACAAAATTAGAAAGAGAGAGAAGGGGGAGAGAGACGGCGGGACAGAGTGATGTCGGGCCGACGGAACAGGAGAATGTGGGGCGGCGGGACGGCGGCAGACGGAAGGGCGAGCGCCTGCGCCGGGCCGCGCCGCGCCGTCCCCGTCCCCGTCACACTACCGCCGCCGCCGCCGCCGCCGCCGCCGCCGCCACCGGCCGGCGGGTGCGGGTCAATAATAGCGGGAAGAGAGAGGAGGCAGCCAGCTTGCCGAGTACAGTATTGATCAGCCTGCAGGATATCAGGGAGGGGCGACCGCTGCCAGCCCTCACCCGGCCGCGCAGCGCGCCTGCCTGCCACTCCACTGCCCGCCCCTCCACATCCCCGCCCACTCCACACCCCGCTCCGCACCCCCGCGCCGCGCCACGCCGCGTCCCGGCGCGAAGCTGCGTTGGTTACTGCTCCCGCTGCGAGTCACTTGCGGCGCGGCGGCGGTAGCGGCGGCGGCGGCGGCGTCTGTTCCGCAGCCCTTGCCACCCTCCGCCCCCCAACTGCCACCCCTCGCGCCTGCGCTTGCACCCGCCGCCACACGCTACGGCATCTGCCCGGAGAGTCACCGTTCTCCACCTCCCCTCACTTCCCCTACTTGCCATTCTGCATAACTTGCGCGCCGTCCTCATACTCATCGTTGCCGGCTTCATTCTATTATTCGCCGCCTTCATCCTCATCGCCCTCACACTCCTCCTCATCGCCCTCACACTCAACCTCATCGCCCTCACACTCAACCTCATCGCCCTCACACTCAACCTCATCGCCCTCACACTCAACCTCATCGCCCTCACACTCAACCTCATCGCCCTCACACTCAACCTCATCGCACTCACACTCAACCTCATCGCACTCACACTCAACCTCATCGCACTCACACTCAACCTCATCACAATCACATTCAATTTAATCGATGCAATCATTGTGATCATCACCAATATCCTCCTCATCCTAATCGCCGTCCACGCCTTCATCCTCTCCGCCAATGTCATCCCCGCCATCCTTATCCTCTTCGCCCACGTTCTCATTCGCGTATTCCTCCTCATCCTCATAATTTTCATCGATATCATCTATATCCTCATCTCCCTCATCTCCATCCCTTTCGCCCTCATCTCCATCCCTTTCGCCCTCATCTCCATCCCTTTCGCCCTCATCTCCATCCCTTTCGCCCTCATCTCCATCCCTTTCGCCCTCATCTCCATCCCTTTCGCCCTCATCTCCATCCCTTTCGCCCTCATCTCCATCCCTTTCGCCCTCATCTCCATCCCTTTCGCCCTCATCTCCATCCCTTTCGCCCTCATCTCCATCCCTTTCGCCCTCATCTCCATCCCTTTCGCCCTCATCTCCATCCCTTTCGCCCTCATCTCCATCCCTTTCGCCCTCATCTCCATCCCTTTCGCCCTCATCTCCATCCCTTTCGCCCTCATCTCCATCCCTTTCGCCCTCATCTCCATCCCTTTCGCCCTCATCTCCATCCCTTTCGCCCTCATCTCCATCCCTTTCGCCCTCATCTCCATCCCTTTCGCCCTCATCTCCATCCTCACAGATCTTCTCCCCATCCCCATCGCCCTTATCTCTAATACGCACTGCCCTCATATCCATCCTCATCCCCATCATCTCTATCCTGGGTGCCATGATCCTCATTTGCCGCCATTATTGTTCAATATTGCCGTCATCATCCTCTTCCTCATCATCGCCAGCTTAAACGCCACCATCATCATCTTGCCACGCTTATCCACGTGCTATAACTCTCACCTTCGCCGCCCTCATCCGCACCGTCGTCATTCTCAACTGTGCCGTCCTCACCCTCATCCGCGGCGAACTCCTCCTCATCCGCGGCGTCCTCGTCCTCATCAGCGCCGCCCTCATCCGCATTCGCTCTGTTCTCATTCTCATCCGTGTCGCGCTCATTTTCATCCGTGCCGCACTCATGCTCATCCTCACCACCCTCATCCTCATCCCCACTGCCCTCATCTTCATCAGGGTCGCTTCTACTTCACCGCTACATCTTCAATGCTCTATCCACAATCCCTATGTCATCCATTCCGTCCTGTCCTCAATCCTCTCACTTTGTTTACAACACAGCCCCGTCATTATTCGCTGCTCGTTTCCTGTTTTTATCTGCGAGTCCGCATCCCACGTTCAATGCACCATGATGGCGTAGATTCGCGTCCCGACGGATCGGGGATTTTCGTCACTTGCTAAATAACTGGGTTAATGGCAGCCACGGTCCGGGTGGTTGCTCTGATCAGGCTTCTCCCTAGTTTCCTCCGATCAATTTCGCAGTTTTCTCCAACACCAGCGTGGTACGTAAATAACGGGTGACGAAGCGCGCGATTCTTTCTGCAGCATTTAGTCTGTATCCCATTCTCGGTGTCAAGCGTAAGCCAAATGGCTCACTAAAAAAAATCTTAATTCACTTACAAAATTAAAATAAAGTCTCAATGATCTGCCCTCATCTCCCACACTCGCATTTTGCAAACATTCAACATATCCCCATAGACCACATTGGCTCATCAAAACGACTCCTTCCACCTCTTGACTTCGCTATACATGTGAATCACATTTTTCATCTACTCACAACTGGTCTTCTCCGTCCAAATGTTTCCACCAATCGGCCAAAGTTGTCCAGTTTACGGGAATTCATTCACTACCTGATCACTTTTTCATTTTACCCGAAACTTACCCGAAATTTCCCGAAAGGATTGTTTTTTCGCATTGCCTTTACACTCTCTGTTTTCTGTCGCCGAATTTCCGTCTTCGTTTCCCTTACATTGCCTCTCCGAGTCTTCGTAATTCTCTGAATTTTTCTATTCTCCGAATCGCTAACAAGAATATTTCAGAATTCCTTGCCCTTTCTCAGGTGCAGTTCGCTAGCATAAACGCTCTCCGTCCTCTCCCTCTATCGTTTTGATTACGGTTTTCCACGAATTTCCATCTTTCCATCAGACCCCTATGAAGGCTCGAAACTCGTCGTCTATTCGTAACTATTTATTAACATTCAAAGAATGGAGGACTCAAAAGACTACGAGACAATTACAACGTGCGATATTTTTGTTATAAGAAATAATGAAGGGGTGAAAAGAAAATGCAACATTCAGAAGCTAATAAAATGGGCGACCAGAGGAAGACAGTAACGTATGAAACTTTAAGCTAATACGCTGCTGCGTGTTATTGGAGATGTCGTTTTCAGAGGCAGAACGTCGCCAGGAACACCGGCATTGCAAAGAAATGGAAAAGATACGAGGATTCTTAAACTTTATGTGACCGTGCACCTAACATAAATGTTTAACAATGCACAGATTCAACAATGTACGAATACGTATTTTACTTAATGATCCGTATTGGTACGTTAATTTTCGTATGGCCAAATGTGTGGACACTTTTTCTCCAAAATTGTCATTCAAAAATAGTTTTTAATATATCTTTTTAATTTAACCCTTCTGAGATTGAAAATGATATTTTGATTTTTGGAGGGGTCTCAACAACACGATTAAAATTTTTCCAAAAATGGCTCCAACTTTTTGAATTAAACTTTGGCTTCGGATAGCGTAAAGGACGCTTAAAAGAATGGTGCACATCTCATTTGTCTATAAAATCTCCAATTTTTGCCCAAAGTTGCAAAAGTACACAATTTTACGGCGTCTTCCTACAACTACTATTAAATATAGACTTGTTTTTTGGTTAATTTTGATTTGAAGATAAGGCAAATTATAAAAGAAAGAGTTACGTACTGTTATAGCACCATTAGTTTCTTTTGATGGCCCTAGCTTGTTAATATTTTCAACATCCTATAGAGATAGTTGTGAATATTATCGGCATTGCTGGATGGAGAAGGCGAATACACATTGTGAGATCAACTGAATGCGTAGACAGAGAATGCTGGAGGATGAGAGAAATCGTTGTGAAGTGTAGAGTAATGCGTTGCACATGAGAGTCAACAAGCAGTTCGGACATCGAACATCGGAGACATGCTGTTTTCAGGCCAAGGCCGACGGATCGTGTGGTTTGCACGATGATGTATGTACTTGCATGTATGAAGGATGTAATTGCCCTCAGATACAAGATAGCTATATCGATTGTGGTTTTCGCCAACGTTTCCTAACGATCCTTGTAGCGAATGCGAAGACTAAAATTAGTGTCTGGTCATCACAATAGACTTCCCCAATCAAGCCAAGTGTCAAATGTAGTGTACATTTTACTAGCGTAACTAGAGGATCCAGCAAAACTCCGCTATTACTATGCACTTCATATGCTATTCATACGCTACGTGATTGTTAATCACGTTTTACAAAACCCTATGCTGAACTTTTAATACACCAAAGATCTCTCGCAACTAAGGGTTTGTTCTATATCCTGGTTTGGAGAAATGGAGAAATTTGATTTATTTGTCCGAGAGAAGGGTCAAGTAATAATTTAGGCCGATATTTCACAATCGCAGGGGCAGAATATGCATGTGCGTTAGAGTGTGTTGGCCGGTAGGTGGGCGCGCGCGTGGTACGTTAGCAAATGCATTAGCATGCGCGTGGTACGTTAGCAAATGCGTTAGCACGCGCACTGGCGATAGTGTTCGCGTGTGTGTGTGCGTATGCGTATGTGTTAGTGCGTGCGTTCGCGTGTGCCTTAGTGCGTGCGTTCGCGTGTGCCTTAGTGCGTGCGTTCGCGTGTGCCTTAGTGCGTGCGTTTGCGTGTGCCTTAGTGCGTTCGCGTGTGCGTTAGTGCGTACGTTTGCGTTTGCCTGTACGTTAGTGCGTACGTTCCCGTATGCGTTGGGGCGTATGTTGTTACGTGTTTTAATGTAAGCAAGAAGTGCGTTGACGTGTGCATTCGCTCATGAGTTAGTGGGGGCTTTGGCATGGCTCTGGCGTGTGCGCGGGCGTTGGTTCGTGCGTTGGCGCGAACTTTAGCGTACGTTAAGGAGTGACTTGGCGTTTGCGTTAGATGCGTTATAGTATGATTAGTGCGTTAGTGGATGAGACACGGTGTGTGCGTTTGGGTATGACAATTTAATAATTGCTATACGTGTGATTGGATTAATGACGAGAAGCACTATTTCCTACAGTGCAACCGCCGTCTCGTCTACGCCACGAGGTCCAACAAGAGAAAAATCTTCAATAACGTATTCTGTCAACCTCTTGTTTCTCCCTAAACACCAACCGCTTTGGCAACGCACTGAAGATGAATTAGGCTTCTCCGCAGGCCTCATCACAGCCTCCAGCGGCGAATTAAGATTTCATTAGGCCGCTGGAGGCGTTGCGTGCGACTGTGGTCACTCGCAGTAAAAGCCTCTGACAAAAGCCTAACGAGAGGCGTCACCCTAAGCGCCCCCCCCCCCACTTTGCCTTCGCGTCCTCATCACTCGACCTCATCGCAGTTATCTCGTTATGTCCCCGGGCCGAGAGCCTGGGCTACGCTCTGCGCTCACGATTTGATTTCTTTTTCTCGGATAATTGCGAGCTACTTTGCCCATTCGTCTTCGTCAACACATCACGCTGCTGAAGTTAATATCACCCATCTGGGCTAATGAAGCAACATCATGAGGCGATTGTCATCACGGATCACTTTGAATCCCTGTTTTGATTGCGCAGACGAAAATAGTATTTGATTTTCAAGTCTATTTTGTAATTAATTACTGTTATAAAGGGAATGAGGCAACATCGACCCGGCTTGTCGTGTCCAACCATACCTATAATTCCGGGGCTAAATTGACACTAACGCTTAAACAGGTTACACAGGCCAATTCTCTATATTTAATCAACAACTTGGTAAATAAAGTTAGAAGGCAAACTTGCACAAGCAATCCACGCAAATGACACCCGCGACTAAACGCAATTAAACGACCATGGAACGGTATTCGTTTCGCAAATAGCCCAAGTTAGAATCGTTCTATACATGAACATGCTGTATTTGAAATGTTTTCAAGTGTCATCCCCATAATTGGGGTTAGTTACCTTAATATCGCCATGCAAGATAAGTTGAAATCAAAGATTACATTTCTGAATGTATAAATCTGAGAATTGCTAGTTCAATATCTGCCTGTTTAAATGATTGATTACCTCAATGGGTGGCTGACAGAATGAATTAATAAATTGATGGAATAAATAAATAGTTATCGTACTGACAAATCCAACAGTCTATACAATTCTGTTACGAAAAAAATTAAAACAATATGCTCTTATGGAAAGCTTGTTCCATTAATTCTCTTAACTTTGATAAAGGATTAAAATGAATTAGTAAATCAAGAATACGTTTTTCGTTTGTTAGTGAATTAATCTTTATTTATAAAAACCTTGATGTTGAGTAGTACCGAAACTGAAAACACCTGAAAGTAAAGGATGTAAAGAAGAAATGAAAAGATGATCGACAAATAAAAGAAACCGAGGATGAGTTAATGACTAATTAAATAAACAAATGGTGTGAATAATATTGTAACATAATTCCCTGCTTCCTGACAATTATATCGTAAAGTTTGAGAAACTCAAGGAAAACCGAAACATAAGCTTTTTTGCATGTTATTACTTAAGGTTTAAGAATATGCTGCCAAAAGAGATTTTTGGATACTACGTCTCCAAAAGTAATAGGATTTAAAAGCAATTCGAATGTTTAACGGTGCGCAACTTCTGCAACTCGGTTTCGCAATTTCAATGAATTTGATATTAGATAGTCATGGACACTCAAGTTGCAAAATACAGCAGCACTGAGTAATCTTTCCTCAGCACTGAGCATGCTCGGATTTGTCCGGCGGTTCAGAACAAAAACTACATTAATAATACCACATCATTGTATGGCGGTCTCTTTCGATTTTTAGATGTCTCCTGTTAAATAAACTGCAATTAGACTAGTTTTAGAAAAATATTGGTAAACTATTGGAGAACTGTGACGTAGACATAAAAACAAAGATAGAGATATACTACATAAAGATAAATATAGAATCACATGGCTGAAACGCAATATATGGTTGATTGTTTACAAAATACAAAGACGTCTGGGAAGACATTGAACCTAATACTCAATACAGACGCCGCCGCATCAAAAGAACTAAATTGGATTGCCCCAAGGGACATGGCAAACAGTGATAATAATCGCAATTAGCACAAACATTTCCCCTGGTAGCCTCTTTAGATCTCCCTAAAATCGTTTTGCGGTCCTCTAGACACCCGCGGTTAGAATATATTATTAGTAATAAGGAAATTTTGAAATGAAAAAAATTAATGTAATAATAAAGAAATTAAATTTATTCTACTATTCATTATAATGAATTATTAATTTGGGAGTTTGATTTCGTTCCGTCAAGTTTGATGGAATACCCCTAATTTTTGATGGAATGTTTGATGGAATAAATTAAGTAACTAAGCGGTGTTATTGACAGCATTCTTACGGAAAATCCAGATTTCATGAACACTGAAACTAACATCTTTCGGTCACACGAAAATCCCCCTCGTCTCAGACAACTGCTGTGCCACCTGGGCCGTTGGTTCAATGAAAGGGGTAGTGTATTGCTATTGACACTCGGTTGCCTCCTACGACAGAGCGCCTCCCATCGCAAGCAAGCTGTTTCCGCATTGGCAGGTAAGGCCATCAGTTCATTCCTTGTCCACCCCACCCTTTACCCACATAAAATGTATCAAACGCCCGTTTGTCCGCTACGAGACTGGTTTCCTTTCGTATTCTCGTCTAAATGTTCCGTTCATAGTCGATGGAACACTAGTGTTCACGTGAAAAAACAGAGGCTAATGGAACACACACTCAGGGTCGTTGACATTACCAAAAGCACTAAAACATTCCTCAATCACTGAGAATACTACCATCTAAAGCAGTGATTTGCATAATCTTAAGATCAACAAGCGGATATATCAAACATATTATACTTTTCCACGGGAGGTCGAAAGACGTGTGTACTTTTAATACACTTTTTTACAATAACCGATGTTGTTTTGATCCAAGGAAAAAAAACTGTGGTCTTTAAATGATCCACATTCTGTTTTCATTCGCTTAGCAGGATTCGCAGTTAGTAAAATTAAATCTGCTTAAATTAATTGATATTTGCTTTAAAATATAGGTAAATGGTTTAAGGTTTAAGGTAAATGGTAATTTAATGGGAAAACTTTATGGAGATGGCAACCGATCGAAATGCATAGGGGTGACTCCTATTCATAAATACGCATCTTGAAACATGGATCCTAAAGCACAAGGATACAATACAGGTCAAATTGGCATTTATAATACAAGATTTCATTAATTGAGTCTTATTGCCGAGAAATAGTACTTTGCATTTCAAAGGTGTATGACTTACAGTTACGAATTATAAGATGTCAAAAGGTATGACTCCAATAAAATTATCTAGAATATCCTGCTTCTAATATTGTTTACGTCATTCATCAATCGATTCTGAGTGTTTCTGCTTTATTAGAGCATTCATGCCTATTTATTACAAATAATCGTAAGACCTCACTCACAATCGACTCAAATCAAATTATTGTCTCTTTATAATAGTGCCAGCATTAATGGTCTGATAACTGTAAAATTGCGTCCTTTTTCGATTATGAAAAAGGACAAAATTCCAAAATTGATATATTGAATGAATTTCGAACCAAAGTCTCATGAAAATTTGCAAATTACCCATAAAACAAATACCGTAACTCATCTACCAACACGCCAGAAGTTGAGAAGATCAATAAAAATATATACTAAAACTGACAATATTCCAAATACACTCTCCATCAATGTATTATTCAATAGGTTATCACTCGCACATCTTAAATGGGCTCACCTTTCAAATCTTCCAGGCAAAATGTGATACATTCAATTTAATTTATAAATTTATTTCATTTTATTTGTGTATTTTCAGTAAAACAAGTCTCAATATCTACAGCGCTTGAGAAGAAATTAGTGCATAACATATTAAGAAAGCCACTCTATATTCACAAATATGCAGTAAGTTAAACGTCAGTTATCGGAAGACCGCAGTGTCTTGACAAATTTAATTTACTTTCGTGAATAGTATTATACTGTATAGTAATATATTTTTAACGCTATTACAATTTTTCAAATATATCAATATATGATCTAAATAAATTGGAATAATCATATTTCACCACATCCAAGACAAATAATATGCCAAAATTCTGAGTTAATTTCTTTTAAAGCGTCTATCACTCAATATACTACCACTGTCTCACGGCAATATGTAATAAGATAGTAAAGAGAAAGTATTGAAAGTATTGTAATGCAGCAGCGGGAAGTGGAGCTTTTTCTTCAGGACTACCCGGTTTGTAAATCCCTGATATCGTGGATAAATCTTATTCGTATATCTAGTTAAACACTTCCAAAAAACTAGAATGATGATAATAGTTTCTCTTTAATGAAATCTGTCCTAAAAAATAAACCTTCAAATTGGGCCATTAACTATTTTTTGAAAAAAACGAGCAGTTTTTGCGACTTTTGTGTTTGAGGTATAGGCAATTTATAATTTGATTCTTAAAATCCTCACATAATTTTCCCTTTAATTTTCTTCTGGCGTAGAGCAAAGAACACTGAAATAAAACGGTGGTGATCTTATTTAGTGAAGCTTCCTGACTTTTTTTTCAAATTTGCAAATACTTTCTGAAAGAATGTGTTGTTGTAGCACCATTAGTTCTATGATGCTACGTAACTCTATAAAATTTGATGTCAATTTCATTTATTTCTTCAGAATGTGACGCAACAACTTTTTAATATTAAATATATTTTAATACACGATTACTTAAGCTCCCACGGGTATGATATTTTGTAACATTTATTTAAATTCCATTCTCACAAAATTATAACTGTGAAACAAAAAATCAGCCATGTGTCCTCATGAATCGTAAGCCTAAGTCTAAGGAAATTAGCAGTGCGTTAAAACTGAAATAAAATGCAAGCGCGAATTGCTTTCAATTATGGAAATTAGAATTAATCAACTATTGCTTAGCGTATATCTCTTATTTTTCATATGGTGCAAGTGATAACACAACTTCCTTTATCTATTTTAGTCATTTCTTTAAAATGAACAGTACGTGAAGAAATGAATGAAAACTTATATGTAACATTACACAATTTATATAATGTTTAATAATTATCATTGACACTAATAATGTGAATACAAAAAATCCGTTCGCACTGTGTATATATTCTCCGTTTGCTACCAAGTGCAGTTGCTTGGAAAGTTACCAGTAGAATCAAATTGAACCAAAACAGAAGCGCGGTTTGCGTGTGTCGGAATACTTCAGGTAGTTCCCCCCCGGTGGGGCTCAGTCGATAGGACAGTGCGCAGTAAGGCTTTCTGACGCCTTTTCCCCCTTATATCGAGCAAACGAACGCAAGTACAGCTCGATAATACCAAACAAGAACATAATTCTCCCGTCAACAGAGAACCACGTGTTACTGGAGGCTTCCAGAAAATGTACGGATAAACTAACGCTTGGATAAACTAAGACAACGTCGACATCAGTGTTATTATCGTAAGAATCATTGGTGTCATCGTCATCTGTATCATCATCATCAGTTATTTCGCCAATTCACGGGTTTCCGTATGGTTTTCATTCTCAGTGCCTAGATTTTGTTTTCATCTTCTCACGTTCTAAATTCTAACGCAGTAAAGAGTACTGTTTACGGAAAAATCTATGTCTGTCCGTCTCTGTCCAACACAGCCGCCTAAACAATTCAATTTTCTCCAAACCTGATATTCCGCAATCGATCTAGTAAAAACTTGAGTTCCCATGTTTGAAACGGATATTTTGATTTTTGAGGGTTTTCACGTGGCTTTCAAGTTGTACACCTTCAATATTGATGTTAAATATTTATTTCTTAATGCAATTTATTTCCCAATATTAGAACTTAAAAAAATTTCTGGTAGACTTTTTTCAGAACATTATTAATCTCCATGTAATTTTAAGTTATATAATTTCCATTTTTGAGTGATAATTCAAGTGTTAGTAGGATTGTAGGAAAAAATAAAAAATAGAGGCCATACTGTTCAACAACGGAATACAGAGAATATTCTCAAAGAGTTTCTATTCATTTTTACTACATTTAGTTTGTACCCAGGCCTATGATTCTAACTACCTCATCGACTTTCTGCCCAGCCATTGCGATAATCACCAAAAAAAACTGCTTTCCCTTGTAGGGTCACTTGAAAAAAGGTCTTCAAAGTATATTGCCGATCAAGGTGCACAGTTTTGATTATATGCTTTAAATAAAACAACTTTTATAATTAGTAATTTGCCTTTTATTTCTGAGCCTTTGAAATATTCTTTCTTAGTTCTTAATTACACACGTTTTCATTTGTAATGATTCGGAGTCTTAAACAAGTTTGTTACTAGACTTATGTTTATTATTTCAGAACATTTTGCGCTATTTAATATTCATCTCCTTCATTAAGAGTTAATATGTCAATGTTTTTCTCAAATCTCGTCACAAAAACAATTTTATGGTAGAATATAGTTCCTTATAGCCTACGGATAGAGATATGAATAAGGGTTTTCGCGGTCGTCCCTCGACGGATGTAGAACCTGCAATCTACTCCACCGCGCAGGGCCAACGCAACAGAACACAGTGATCTGTAAGCTCAATGAAGTCGTGGGCTTCCGCGGCCAGTGTCATGTGGGTGATCTGGGCTGTCCGGGTGACGCCGCGTCGAAGGCTGAGTTGCCGACGTTTCGTCCATCCTGTCGTGGTCTTCCTCAGGGCTGGTATGCGTACCCGGACCCGGACAGCCCAGATCAACCGATCTGTAAGCTCGTTTTCCTTGCGGTTTTGGCTACATATTCAGTGTCGGGGTAAGTTGTTAAAACACTACATTTCGCATAATAGTAAGTTACGTAACTAGGGCGCTAAGAAGGTGGAGTTTGTCGGTGAGTAGAATACAGGCGCCAATCACCTCGCGAACTTGTTGCATATATCATTTTTTAAATATGTCATGTGTGAAAAGACGCTTTGGGATCTTCCGCGGACACTGTAATGCTTTGCTTACTATTTGTTAGAATGGAAAAAAATTACTGTCTATAAAAGTGGAAAAAGTACATGAAAAACTGTGATTCTCACATTACGTGTTAAAATATTATTATTATGACTATTATTATTAATATTATTACTACTACTATGGCACAGGGTAAAAGTATATGCTTTTCAGAAGGGATCCCCAACTTTTTCGTTCATCAACCCCTTTAAAGGAATTTTTGGCTTCATCGACCCCCTCACATTATTATTTTTTTTCTACAAGGTGATTCAATCCTTGTTGCTAATACGCCACACACATATCACACATGTAATGTAGAGACTTTATTAGCTAAATTGGATACTTTAGGTCGTTCAGTTTTGTAACTAATTAACGTGAAACTTTGGATTTTGCGCTTGCTCCCGTGTAACACGGGCTATGGCATTTGAGCGAGAGGCTGCACTTTGCGTTAAGGATCGCCACTTCTCTGGAAAACTCAGTTAATAATACTATCCGCTAAGACGTGACAGCGGGCGCAAGGCAAATAGCGCACGCGTCAACGCATCACAGTCACTTGGGGAACAATTCCTGCAGAGAGATTTCGACCTTTTCGTTTCCAAGCGGGTGCAGCATTTGAGTAGGATGACCAATAGAGACTTACGTCGTTCTGAGACTTACGTCGGACCTCGAAGCATTTGCTGCGCAAAGGCATGAAAAATCGGGAATTTCCGAAACCGTTCTTTGAACTGATGAAGCGTGTTTGAAAAGAAATGGAACAATTAATATGCATCATTTGTATTTGCGGGCCGAGAAAAACCCACGTTCACTTCGCGTAACTCAGCAAGAATGATTCTCTATAATTATGTGGATGAAGTTACCGTCGACTTCTTACCCGAGTGTTTGAGAGGCGTTCAGTATCTGAATTTTATAACTCAGGTGCGAGTACCCCCTAAGCTTTTGGAGGTCCTTCCGTTTAATGTGCGGGCACAGATATAGTATCAGCATAAAGGCAAACCCCTGCCCCCTTATTATCACAGTTTGGAAATTGAAAATCTGGGTATTCCCGGATAGGAGATTCAGACGAGGAGGCCCTGTAGCACGGCCACCTCGGTCTCCGGGTATTGAATCTGCTGGACCATTTTTTTTTTCTCGGGGTTATTGAAAGACCGCACTTATGCTACTGTGGTCGCGGTTCGTGATGGCTTCTTCCACGCATTGAAAGCGTGGCGGCAGAAATAAAGGGACGACTCGGCAGAGTTGTGCGCGTCACGGACGCCGTGTGGCGCAGATGCCGATCTTGCCTTCACGCAAGAGGAGGTCATTTTGAACCCCTGCAGAGCCCCTGTTACACGCGGTGAAAATGAGGAACGATATTTAATGTAATATTTGGGCTACCTTCATGCAAAAAATGACCACTGACAAAAAAACCTATTTTTGTTTTCGAAAATTTGAATAGTGTGAACACTATTTTTTTGCACTTAATATACTGTATCACAGGGTCCTGTATGTGCAACGAGGACTGAATCACCCTGTATATCATTCGTAATCATTATTCAAAGAAGTGCACATAACAGTCTTAAAGTTGATAATTTAGTACACCAATATTTTCGTAAAGATCTAGATTTTCAATAATTGAGTCACGTAAACCATCAGAAAAAATGCGGGCGTGCTGAAACATTTTTAATCAACTTCATCACTCATCATACAGTCTTCCTCCATGGATATTTCTGAACATTCCGTGTCCGATACAGATCATCAAAGCAATAGAATTAACTTAATCAATTACATTGTACGAGCCTTTTGACCAACCTGTCGCCAATAAACAGAATTCAGTATGAAGGGTATTTCTACAAAAAAAATGACACTTCGACCTTTTGTTCGCGAAGAGGCGTTTTAAAACCATCCAAAAAGCCATAAGTGAGAAAAGAACACGAAGGCAGAATTATTCCGTCAGAGATAACGCCATTTTCAAATTCCCACAGCCGCGACAAACGCACCGACACAAAGCGCTCAACGGGAAGCGCGTGGAGCCGAGAGCGGGGGCTGGGGGGAGGGGGGAGGGGGAACAGCTGTCGGGCGCGTTTACTCAGGCCGCGTCGCCCCGCAGGCGCGCGTTTGCGCCTGAAAAATTCAGTTATGAATCGATGGGGCGGCCGCGCGGATTGGTTCCGTCCGCGCGCTGCCCGGGCCGGGTCAGCCGCCAGAGCGTTGGGGGAGGGGGGGTAGCAGTTTCGGGGCAGTGGTGTGACAGTGGCGTGGCAGTGGCGGGACGGTGATAAGAGGCGGGATGGTGGGCGGTGCGGGGGCAGGGTGGGTCGACGCCGTGGCGCGGCAGAGGCGGGGCGGGGCGAAGCGGGGCGGGGCAAAGCGGGGCGGGGCGGGGCAAGGCGGGGCGGGGCAAAGCGGGGCGGGGCGGGGCAAAGCGGGGCGGGGCGGGGCAAGGCGGGGCGGGGCAAAGCGGGGCGGGGCGGGGCGGGGCATAGCGGGGCGGGGCGGGGCGAAGCGGGGCGGGGAGAAGCGGGGCGGGGAGAAGCGGGGCGGGGCGAAGCGGGGCGGGGACAGCGAGGCGGGACGGGACGAGCCGAACAGGGGCGGGGCGGGGCGGGGTGAGGTGGAGTGAGGTGAGGTGAGGCGCGTTGAGGCGCGTTGAGGCGGGGTGAGGCGGGGTGAGGCGGGGTGAGGCGGGGTGAGGCGGGGTGAGGCCGGGTGAGGCCGGGTGAGGCCGGGTGAGGCGAGGTGAGGCGAGGTGAGGCGAGGTGAGGCCGGGTGAGGCCGGGTGAGGCCGGGTGAGGCGGGGTGAGGCGGGGTGAGGCGAGGTGAGGCGAGGCGAGGTGAGGTGGGGTGAGGCGGGGTGAGGCGGGGTGGGGCGGGGTGGGGCGGGGTGAGGCGGGGTGGGGCGGGGTGGGGCGGGGCGGGGCGGGGAGGGGAGGAGCGGAACGTGACGTGACATGATGTGACGTGACGTGATGTGACGGGACGTAACGGGACAGGCGGGACGGGAGGCGGAGCGGTGCCGCCGGCACTACGCGGGAGGCATCGCGGGGATGGTACGGGGGGTGGCGGGGATGTGACGTAGCACTGGTCGACGTAGCGGTGGCGGAAGGATGGCAAGGCGGGGACGGGGCGGTGCAGGGTGAGGGCGGCCGTGTATGTGAGCGGGTGGGGCGGAACGGGGGAACCTCGAGGGCGGTGAAAGTGTGGAGCGTGGGCGGCGAGTCGGAAGCGCGAGGGGTCGGTTAGATTATGATGAACGTGTTGGTAATGAGTGGGGTGCTTTGGAACTGTGATTTTGCTGGTGATCGTTAGAGGAGGGGGTGATTGTGGTTGATGGAGTGATTGCAGGTGAAGAAACGGAAGGTGGGGGGGGGGGCGGTGACATTCGGAGCAAGGGGGACGATGCTGTTGTGGATGTTACGCCCGTGTTGGCGCAACAAAGGTGGCGCGACGATGAAAACATAAACAGGCAGTGTCGCGTGATGGTGATGCGATATGGTGATGAAATAGTAGCGCACCAATGGTAAGGAGACGCTGGTGACATGGCAACGATAAACAATGTAAACCCATAAATGTATTGCGATGGTTTGGTGAACATGTTTTGATGATTAAGGTGAACATATCTTGGTGGTGATTTTTGTTCCCGTTCAATTGATTGTGGTAGTGGTGACTGTTGAGATGGCCTTGGCGGTTGTGATTATAGCACCGGTTGTGATAATTATCGACGTTTGTGATAATTATTGTTGCGGTGATAGTTGGGACTGTGTCGAGGGGGATCACCAGGGAAGGGTTAATATATCGTAATCTATCGTGCGTTATTGACGACAGCCGAGTGGCAATGTATTCAGTAATCTTAGTTTTTGTATGTATAAGATCATGGTGTTTATTTTGCCATTTTTTTGTTTTCAAATTTAGTGCGATTGTGATGCAAAAGCGATGGTTTGTACCAATGATAATATTATTGATCTTATTAATTTTATTTTTCCATTTTATTCTTTATTATAAAAATGAAAGTTTCTTTTGTGACTGATGGTTAGAGTTATTCGAGTGACGTCAACGTTGCAAATTTTAAAATAAGCAGCAATAATTTTGAACTTTCCGCATTGGGAGGAAAAAGTTGAAGGATCAATTATGTTGAACGGAGGCCACGTCTGAGAAATAGTGAGATGATTGAAATTTTTGGATGAATTTCAAATTTTCGAAAGTATTCAAAAAGATAATCGCGATACATTTTTGAATCAAAATGTAGTCTTTACTCCATAATTGTACAAACGACAAGGGCAGCGACTGATCGACCGCCGCATTCGATCGCTTGGGTCGAGGCGAGTATCGATCGGAAGGCTCGCGGTCGATCCGACGAAGAGACTGAGAGGGCGGGCGGTCACCTCCCGCTCAACCAGCGACGTGGACGGAGGCGCCGGAATGGAAGGCGAAACGCACAAACGAAAACGAAGGCGCGCAGTTAACGTTGTGGAAGGAAAGAAGGAATGGCGGATGTTGAGGAAACCATTACGTCAGAGAGGAAATAATCGATAAGGAACAAGGGAGTTGAAGGTATGTTTGATGGACGAACAAAATCGACAGGAAAGTCGCGAATATGACATTTTATCCAACTGATTTGTGAATAACTCAGTTTTGCTTACTTTCAGCTGATGGTCAATTCAATTCATGTGCGTTGTTTACTTTACAGATTACTTGTTTCCATTTGTGTGGGAGAATTAATAGTAAGAATTGTTTTTAATGCTAATATTGTACCCATGAAGTTAAAATAAATATTGAATACACTAAATGAATAATGAATACAATATTTGTATTATTTTATAATGTTAATATTTCCAATCAAAAGTATTATTCCACCGTCACGATTTTTAAAATTAAATGTCATAATATTTCTAAATCCTTGAAATCAAAGACCGTCTTTAAGCATATTCATACAAACGAATATTGACACCAATCATTTACTGGAAAATATTTCAACAAATATTTTTTTATAAAATAGTTAAAAAAATGGAGAATTACCTGGATGAGAAGCAATTAAAAAAATGCGGATTGGTAAATTTAAATCATGTTGCTTATTAAATTTAACATTTCCAAATTGATTAATTATATTTTTCTCAACACATTTACGTTTCATAAACATTAAGTTTTCGTAATATTCTCTTCAAAAAACATTTTTTATATGAAGCTCAAATATTCGATTAGTTCTACATTAAGTACACCCCTACTATTGAGAGTCAAAATAATAATAAATTATTATTAATATTTCTCGTTGCACTTAAAGAATAGTTGTAAGAACTTTTAGAAAATAAAATACGTATTTATCCTCTTACCGTTCAAACCATCCACTTTACCTGATTCCTTCTACTGTGTATGCATTAACACATCTTCCGTGAATAAGAGTAGTAACACAAATAAATTGTCATTTACCAGCAGAACGGTTTTACATTTTACTATTAACGAGCATGTAAATATACCAAAATGCATACGCTACTGATCAAATATCGTTGGTTATGACAAAATTGTGGAATCAAACAAATAAAAGCAAATATTTGTTTATAGAAATCAATTTGAGTTATTTTGTGAAAACTCTCTTAGGACTTATACCTAGAAAAAAAAGTACCAGGATAGAAAACGTAAGAATTAATACCGTTCTGTTCTTTGTATTAATTTTAATACGAATCGATACTTCAACCCAAAAATTACTCTAGGCCGTAGTGCTACGCTTTCTAGTACGATAAAAAATCCTGAGTATACATTCCGTCCTCGTTAATTTAAAGAAGATGAAAAAGTTTGACCAATAATCAACAACTTACAATTTAAACATTATTAAATAATCGATACTATTCTTCTTCTTCTTTATTATTATTATTATTATTATTATTATTATTATTATTATTATTATTATTATTATTATTAGATTCAAAATGTAATAAGGAGTAATAGTAAGTATCAGAACTAGTTTTGGTTACCCAACCTTGTAAGTGATTTGTAATGGTACATTCCAGTCATTGAAAGGCCTTTTGGCCAGATAAGAAAATACGTTTGTTCTAGGGCTCTTAACCATCTGACAGCCAGTTACCCTTTACGACCCGAGGGAATACATATTCTGCAGTTCACTTGGCACCGACACACTCGCAGGCTCCTCTGATCTGGGTTCAGCAGAACGTGAGGCCCTCCTCGACAACGCCCATGGGAGACAACGGGACCCCGAAGGCCATGCCCAATGACACGAACCCGCGACCGTCCCGATCGAAGCGCTGAGACGGTGCACGCTCTTAGCCACATCAACCCTCCAGGTGGGCATTATAAGATAAAGAGCGGAATAGAAATCAATACCAAAATACTTAGACTGAGAGAATAAAATATTTCGCATCTCTGTTTCAGTTAACCGTTTATTTGCGCAGTCTGTTTTATTCTGTGGAAGTGTCTGTAGCAGTAAACATCGTCAAAAATGTCATTTCTTCAGATAAGACTTTTCATGTGCTCATTACTCTTACTTACAGTTACAACTTATAGTTCTAACAATCCAACAATGACAATTATTCCTGTCCTGTGGATTTGTATAGAATGAAATTTTCTGATTCACTTACCTGATTGGCGAAGAACATAACTGGAATCTTGAATACGACTGGCTTAGAATATCTACCCCAAGGCACACAGTTCTACGACTTCACACATTTTTTATAGTTCACTACGAGAAATTGACCGACCTAACCGCTCGCTTGCTACGAGAAATGACCGACCACTTGCCGCTGGCTGCAAAGAATGTTAAGCCGCCAGCGCTCGGTTATCACTGAACTCTCCCGGCACCGAACTTCGGAGGCGAGTTTGTAGTTATTGTATCTTCCGCGGCGACCCCGAATGGCGTTCTTTTCAGTTTAGGGCAGAATACAATTCGGAAATGAAAAAAATGTAAGAAGTTCAGTGGAAACACCCGATTTAATATTCGTGACCAAAATCCTCATTTCTCTCACTTTCCAACAACTTATTAATAATAAAATGGATTGTACTGAACTTATTATCATTTTATCATTAATAAATTCAATAACATTAAATCTATAAATGTTACACTTGAAAATAAATGAAGAGTACAATTATATGGTTTTTATAAGGTCTATCGTCTCAAATGCTTTAATGCGGTCCTTTGTCTTACTGATTTGCAATTTTAAAAAATATTATCTTTCAAAAAATATGTTTTCCAAAAGAAATTGTTAAGTAAAATTAAACAGATATAAATATTAAATTATCTACCCCCAAATATTTTCCTGCACTTCAACATATTTAGATAATTACATGCTCTTCAATTGATGACATTTCCTTTAAATAATCTATTAACAATAACATACAAATTATATATTTTTACAAAATACAAAATAATTCATTGAAAAACAATTTAAACATTTCATATACAATTGAATTTCTCATACGCGAGTTCAAAGTAACTACGTAATTTGCTAAAATACGTAATTTTATCTTTCTGATATGATTTTCTGATTTCCACACTGGTCATCGATCTTAGACAAGGCTCGTTTTGAGTCCTGTCGGTTGTTCATCTATACGAATATATTTTTCAGTTTATAACTTTTTAATACGTTTTTTCCCTTTCTTTGTCTCAGACTACCTGATGATGTGGCCATATTGTATCTCGATACTTAAATTTATGTCAAGAAAATAATTCTGTTTAAAATACTTGGATCGATTGTCATTAATATTAGATGATACTAACTTCGTATGAAAATATATTTTCTATTTATTAAATTATTTAATGTTTATTTTCGGCTTAAATAATGTTTTTGTCAGGGGCACGAGTATGTTGGAATAACAAATTTATTGCTTATTTCGGCTTTTGTTTTACTAAATAATTACTCCGATGTTATTTGTTATTTGCAATGATGCGAAATAAAATATATTTTACCAGGCCTATGTAACATATCTTCTATAATAAAACCGAATTTTAGTGTTAGATTTAGTATTGTTAAGACACTTGCGCCTGATCAGCTTCTTTAAGATAGGAGGTCCTAACCTGATTGTAGAGAGCTAATTAAATTATTGCACTGTTAAGTAAGTGCGATTACGAAATCAAAATCCCTTCAATTCATAACATTTAATTTTTTTCTCAGATGATGTTTAATATGGTTGATGTATTTAATTTTAAAGGAAAATTTCTTTACGATAGTAGAGTAAATGAGAATTGATATGGTTAAATTTGCTAAAATACCACAAGTGACTTTTCCAAAGACTATCGTCGTAGCGAGGAAATCCAATGCTACCCCTTCTATCGATAGAAATTTCCTCAACATTTTTTTACAACCGTGTGGTACCTAGCCCGCGATCTTGACATGACTGATTTGAAACGCCTCTCATTGATAGTTTGAAGACCCACATTTGAGTATGACTGATGCGAGCAAAATTGTCACAAATCAGAAAACGTTTATATAAAAAAAATATTTACATTAAAGTACATTAATGCTTTTTTCATTAAATTATCTACAGTTACATTATTTACTCCACTAAAATAGTGCATAACTAGATATTTTAATGGTAAAGATTAGTAATTTCATCAGTCTGACCTACACAGGTGGACAGCCCGCTTACTCATCACTTAGGGTGACCTCAAAGTTACGGTTGATTGATTGGTGATTCTGGGAGCGTCAACTGCTAAAATCATTTGTCCCGTAAGTGTAGTTCATGTTTTATGGCGGAAGATGGCGATGATCTTTCTCCGCTGGATGGCAAGAGCTACACGTCAGTTACACACCGCCGCCGACCAATATGACAGCTAACGGGGTTTCCCAAAACAGGTATCTCCCACCAGCGGGGCTGCGCCCCAGCTGGAATACGCGCTCCTTATTGATTTTCCATAAGGTGGGCTAGTGTAGTGCACATAAGTGTGTGTGTGTGTAAGCAATGGATGAGGATACGAAAAGGAGGAGGAAGAGTGGAGGAAGAAGAAGCAGAAGAAGAAGAAGCAGAAGAAGAAGAAGCAGAAGAAGAAGAAGCAGAAGAAGAAGAAGAAGAAGAAGAAGCAGAAGAAGAAGAAGAAGAAGAAGAAGAAGAAGAAGAAGAAGAAGAAGAAGAAAAGATAGCCCGCGGTCCTTGGGCCATTTGTTTTGGCACAGCTCCGGCATTCGCCTGGTGTTGGTTGGAGAAACCACGGAAAACTGCCGATCAGAGCAGTCGTCCGCAAGAATTCTCCTCCATACAGGCTGCTTTCGACCTCAATCCATCCTCTGTCGAAAATCCTCCCACCGTCGGGGCTCGAACCCGAGGACCTCCGGATGTATAGCACTGCATCAGAGATCAATTGACCCTGAGCCACCAAAGCCGGTCAAAGTTTCGGATTGTCCTCAATTTGTTCATTTTTCAATTTTTATTTTTCTAGGGAAAATCCGGAGACTTGGCCGCCTCCGAGTTCGGTACGAGCTCTACCTCCGTCAGTGCGCGGGAGCGCGAGATGGGCCTGGCGGTGGAGAGGGGGGCAAGGGGGTCGC